>CP054668.1:8962624-9604177 GCA_013348765.1 Carpinus viminea | reverse complement strand
TGTTGTTTGCAATACTAGTATCAATGGTAGAGATATCAAATGGAACCAAAACGAGTATGGAAAGCCACAAAAGTATTATACATTTAGCCTCCATCTCTCCTGTACTTTCCTGCCGTAATGATGTCAATGAATTCATATTGTGGCACTTCTCCAATAGAGATACAGCTAGTTCTAAATCAGACACTTGATGTGGGAAGAACTTGATAACAGCCTTGTATCCACAAACTGTGACAAGAGAATATATAATGATGCATACAGGCTTGATTACTTCAAGAATTTCATCAGAAGCTACACCTAGTTCAATTATTTTAGAACGAATAATGAACATCAGAGGGCAAACTATGCTCTCCAGGTAAGGCTCTAGTAGTTGACCCTGTTGCTGATACTTATCCATCTGCAAAAGATTGAGAAATATTTCAACATGGTAAGCAAATCGTTCCTTGGAAAACTAAATATGTGCTGCATAACATATATAAGGTCCCAAAACAAGTAATCACACAGATATTTCAGGAGGAAAAAAAAATCTCAAATACATTATGTTAAATACATAAAATTCTGTAACTGGTCAAGGTGTCCGACATATCATTTGCTGTTTAACTACCTACACATATTGTAATAGCGAACCATGTTCACGCTTCAGGTGGAAAGGAAAACTCTCATTATATAGAATGCACTTTTAACACAAGGCTTGTGATTTAGGATCAAGAGCGAAAAACAAAAGAAAAATGCCAAAGCAAACCCACCAGCAGGAATTTAGACAGTGCAGAAGTATGTCAGCAGTGGCAAACCTTTCAATTAAAGCTACAACAGCAGAGGTGTAACATTACGAAATCAAGGTACATAATAGAATTACAACCCAAACATGCAGATTCATTCATACTCTGCAGTTCTGACTACAAATTCCAATGCCAATAAACCGAATCAATAAAATACTATCTCCATCACAATCATATGTTTTACTTTCCTTTCTGAGATGCCCAAAATATAAATCAACTTTCTAAAAGTAAAAGTTTTTATTTCGACAAATAAAGATTCTTATTCAAATTCGTGCCGCCTCTAACATATTAGAGCAAAGGACATTTGAGAAAGATCATTATATGTTTACATTTTTTACGGAAACATATAATGATGTATGTATCAAAAATGTAAACATAAAATGATATGTTTACATTTGTACTAATAATCGTATCATTTCAACCAAATTCATCTATTTTGGATCAAAATAAGTACTCCACAAAAATGCAACCAGCTCATCTTGAAAATAACCACCATATAAAGCCATGATAAGCAAAACCCAATTCACATTACAATCACTGGAAAATAGGGTAAGCACTCCAATTGAGTCGAATCACAAAATCTGAATCCCCAAAATGCATCATAGCTAATCCATTAAAACACATACACATATAATACAAGATAGGGTGAGAGAGAGAGAGAGTAGTACGATGGATCGGATGGTGTGACAGAGGAGGGTCGGAGACGCGGCCATTGGAGACGATGTCGTTTAGGAGGGACTTGACGAGCTTCCACTCTAGGAGGAAGTACTTCTGGAGGACAAGCTCCTTGGAATCGTGCTCGTCGTCTTCTATGTCGTACACTACCATTCCCGAATCCGATTTGTCTTCAACCGTGACCGCCATTCGTTACAGCCACAGAGAGAGTGTAAACGGCTCGTCGTCTGGAGACTGGAAAAGAGTGAGCTTGTGTCAGTGAGAACGATGGCGCTTCTTTCTCAATTCCCGCCTGTGTGATCTCGGTAAAGATCCATCCACTCGGGCATTCTCTAAATTATTTAGGATTTATTAAACAATTATTTTTAATTTTCTGATGACAAATATTCAAATGGTAAAAATTGGTTGGGTTTTGCGGGGCAGGGATTATTTCCTTGCATTTTTGTAATAAAGAGCTGGGAGAGATAGACAAGAGAGAGAGAATGAATAAGATCATATAGAGAAACCTGAAGGCTGGACGCCTGATCGTTGCTCTGGAATTGGAGGCTGAGTGAGAGGCGCGGCCTTGTTTGTCAAACGCCGTCACATTCCCCAACGCCAAAATGCACTGTAGCGATCAACTGTGAATCGACACGTGGACGCCTGATTAGTAGGGGAGAAGGCCAGGCTTTTTTTGTTAAGGGACCAAAATAACCCTCTTCGCTAACCTCCTCTCCACCGGCCAAAATCCCCTTCCGTCCCAGAAAGATCCGGAATCTCTCACCCGACCCGAAGTCGTCTCAAATCGTAGTTGCGGAGACCCAAACAGCCCCGAAACCGTTGGCAACCATCAAATCGACCAAATCCAAAGCCGCACCAACGAAGCGGCAGTGCTCGCCACGAGAATCGTTGCCGTTCGCCAAATCCGACACCTCCAGCGCCAACCGACACCTTCAGCGCCGATCCACCATCGCCCCACGATTGACCTTCACCAAGCGCCGACCTTTGATACGTCTCCAGACCCATTCCGCCTCGACCAAGCATTCTCTGCAAGAACTCGCCTACAAGGCCGGCAAGTCCATCTACATGCGCTTCATCGCGCTCTGTGGCAGCGAGGCAGGGGCTCACACATAATTAATGGAAGTTAAAAGACGAAAAAACCCTCTGATTTCCATACAGTAGTCTTCTTCTTCTGGTCCGTTTGGGAGTGCGTTTTTAAAAAAATAATCTGCGTTTTTAAATCAAATCATAATTTTGGAGTGTTTGGGATTGCGATTTTGAAAACGCAAATTTTAAAATTGTGAAAAAATTTGCGATTTTAATAAGTTGACTAGATGATGCTTATTTGAAAAAGTGCGAATTTAAACCAAAATCACGATTTCACTTAAAAGGTAATATTTACTTATTTGGCTTGAAATCGCAATTATATGCTAATTTTACCCAAACACTCGATTGATAAAAAAAGTATTTTTTAGCCTGTTTTACCAAACGCCTATGCGATTTTAAAAAATGGCGATTTCAAAAACACAGTTTTTAAAAACGCAATTTTTAAAATCGCACTTATTAATCGTGCTCCAAAGCAGAGCCTTTAAATGTAGGGGTAAAATGGGAACTTATGAGTGCTAGTGTTTAAGGGTAAAAATGAAAAATAATAAAATTAAACATTTCAAAACCTGCAAAACTGCACCTGACTTTTTGGTTTCTGCCATGAATAGTGCAAATTGAAGTGGGGGAACGTGTACTTGGGAGTCCATAAGATTGATATTTGAGCAGGAGGATATTAAAGAAAAAAAAAATTAAGATGAATGATAGGCTTACAAACAAATTTATAAAAAAAATTTATGGTAAAATATAATTGAAAATTAGATAAATTTAAATTTTAAAAAACCCAATCACACTTCTTAATGCATCAAAGTAACCTTCATATCACACTAAGTTTACGAACTCTTCATAATTTAAAAGTAAATGTTATAAGTCGTCATGCACGTGCATCATTCTTTATGGCGATGTTTATGAGTGAATAATGACTCATGTGATTCGTTCGGTGCATAGAATTACCTTGCTCCTACGTCAACATATCAACCAGAAGTCCACCTGCTTTTCCTAATCAAGATAGGTCATTGAGGTTGACATGTTGTAGTTTAGATGGAGTTCTGAGTTCCATTTACAATTACGAACAATAATTTTATAAATTACAAAGACCTTTGACTATGATTTTTTGTGTGATAATTCTTTTACTCACGCCATGGCTCAATTGCAATGCATCTTAAGGATCTTATATATATATAATCGAAAAATACACAATCACATATGTATATCATGTAAGAATATAAATGTATATGTCCATTGTTCAGTCATAGAATAAGAGAATAAACAACATTTATTCTATATATTCAAAACACCATCCAATCAATTGAACTTTTGGACACCAATTCTAACGCATAGATCTTCTCATGATCAAGTTGAAATATTCTATTTCTTTTAGATGACTCTTCATAATTCCTAGAACTTCATTTCTTCTATCTTTTCTCTTCTGAGAAGTAACTTTTCTATATATTGAATCTCCATAAACCAGGTAGTATAATAATTTGGATTTATATATCTTATATGACGTGGTTATCGCTCTTCCTTTCAAAACCTTTCAATGGGTGCGTTAATCGAGCTTATTGCAACTATTGGATCATCTCTTAGCACTTCACTTGTTGCTTGAAACTAAATGCATTATTACGAGTATACTTTCGCAAAAAATCAAAGGTTAACACAGCAAAGCTTTGTTACAACTTTGTGACACTTTATTGAAAAAATTCATAGTTTCAAAAGCCACAATTATTAAATCACACTTGTTTAAATAATATAATTTTAACAATATTTCAATTCCTATACTAAATTAAAACTTATATGAATAAAATAATTTTAAAAATAAATCAGTTCATATACTAAAGTGTTATGTTGCAAGTGTGTCTAATCTTCAATTTTTATATATAGAGGATTAAAGGGTCTAAGGTTTATTAATTATCATTCTAAATTTGCTTCATAATATATAAGAAAATTTCTAAAGATCGAAGGGGAAATCAATGGGTAGGAAATGTATTAGAAAACTAGTATTGGTGATGATCATGGAGGTTCTTATCCTTGTTCTTGTTCAAGTTCATGCTAATGTCCTTGCCCCTTCAACTTTTGGTCCATCTTCATTTCCCATCCCACTTCCTGATTTTACTGAACTTGATCAAGTTTTGGCACCAATGGGTGAATGCCTTAAAAATGGTATCGAATCTTGTAAGGAAGAAAGAAATTCCCATGAAGAAGAAAACCCTGTTGCAGACATAATCTATGATTCTTGTGTGGTGGTTAGGTTTGGTCCCTGCATAAAGGAGTATGCACACGGCCTGGACCTAAAGAAATTAAGTCCCTTCATAATTTGCTCACTTGCTTGCTTGGAAAAACATGGTGTGGCCAGTTGTTTAATAAAATGCTATGAAAAGCATTTTGAAAATGCCAAGCACTGAGATGTCCTTTATACGCAGAATCCATTCCAGCTTTAAATATGGTAAAGACTTCCATACTACTCTCTCTTTGTCTTAGAAGAAGACTTTTCGAATTTTACATTATCTCTAGGGTAGTGATAAAAAGGTTTATTTACGAATTATTTATTTTCATTCACCATCAAAACTAGTGTGCTTTTGGAGTTCTATTTTGCTAGCTAGTTGCTTTGACTTCATTTAGGAGAATAAATGCAAGATGTAGTTTCTCATATATACCGACTAGGCCTGATTAAGAATAGTTATATTTGACTTGCAAGATTCTTTGATCTTGGATAATTCATTTTAATTCTTGTATTTCAACAATAAATAACTATATTTTTTTCTGGAAAAAAAAAAAAAAAAAAACTGGTAGGGTCAACCAAATGCAGCATCCCTGTTGTATTGGACCTTCATAATGATTTGATCGACACATAGATTATGAAATTTAAAGGGATATTGATTTTTTTTCTTTCTTTTTTTCATTTTTTTCTGGTGATTCCCACAAGTGTATATGTTATGATTTAGAACTTCTTCAATCTTTACATGTGTAGACAATAGCTCTGTTAATAGAATGTTAGTTTTATTCCTTTTTTTATTTTTTAATGAATAGCTTTCATTATCAACTACGTATCTATTTAAAAAGAAGACCTTAGCAGAGATAAGGCAACTAAACATAGAGGGAATCACCCACCAAGCAAAAAACCAAACCCAACCCCATCTAAACTTCAGTAATCCCACCACTCCATAGATTATCTTTAATACGGATTGCATTCCTAGTATCTGAGCAAGAGAACTTACCAGATTTGGAAATAGTACATTGAGGAGTGTCCTTACCACCAAGAGGAACCAGATAGACTCAGTTGACTTTGAATTTCCAGAAGCAGAATATTTGGCCCAAGTGATGAGCATCATAATTTGAAATCCACCCCACACCAACAGAATATCACCATTAATTTTCTCATCTTTCATGACCCTTTGCACCCTCGTTTCAAGAAGACAAAAATTATGGACATTAAGCCTTTTACTAGTAATCCTTATCTTCCTTTATTTAGAGAGGTCATTAAGACCTCTAATATTCAAGGTCCTTCTTGATTCTACATTGAAAAACGCTAAACAGATAAATATCACAGTTTATGCGGAATTAACGGATATTTAAATCTAAGCAAGCAATCACCAAAATATGAAAAATCAAACACAAAGATTTTGGTGATGAAGAGGAAACCTTTTAGAAATAGATCTAAAAGTAAAATCTCTCCGGGGCAGCCAAACCCAGGAAATTACTATCAAAAGATTGTCCAGAGATTACAGACACTAGGAACACTTACAACCCTTTGCAAGACCTTGGCTCTGTAAGATCGACAAGCCTCCAACTCGTCTCCTCGCTCATAATCTTCTTCAACATGATTCTCCTTTACCGGACTTTTCAGATAGACTTCTCAATTACGCTCACAAACAAACTAACAAAGATCCTCTAAGAGGAACAACAAGGCTCACAAATAATTCTCTCTTTAAACACAGCCTCTCACGAACTCTCTGAGGGTGAAAATCCGTGCCTCTCTCTTTCTATAGAGGTGTGTATTTATAATAGCTCCATCATCCCTAGACCTATGAAGCAGTTTCAATTCATTTAAAACTGTTACAGGTAGGCGGCGTCCGGACAGGAACATGTGCCGTCCGGACAGGCAATAAAACGTCCAAAAGGTGTTTTAACACATGCTTGTCTAGTCTCGTCCGGACGAGATTGCAGACGAACTATTCTGCCAACTTCTCTTTATGGTCCGTTTTGACCTAGTAAACATTGGAATTAGTTGAATCTCGTGAAACATGACTTTGTAGATCTTTGGGTTAGCTTTCCAAAGCCGTAAAGCTTACTCCAATCCGAGGTCTAGAACTCTAGATATGGCATTTTTAGTAAATGTCGTCCGGACGAATTTCAAACGACATTGAAGATGAGGCTCTCGGGAATTCTTCTTTATCGAGCTCGTCCAGACGGCCTTGCAGACGAGGCTCTCTGGAAAAATATAATTCTTCGAGCGTCCGGGCGGCCTTTCTTCTCGTCCAAGCAGCGGCACTTTTGATCACTATTTTCCTTACCGAATTACGCCAACAACAACTTACATATATGTTGTGTATTTAATCTTTATGATTCTCATGCATTCTAGGACTTTATTGAGTTGTTAAAGTTGGCTAAAAGCACTTCCTTTGCTTTTACAGTGTTTTTTTTTTTTTTTTTTGGCCTTTTCATTATTATTATTAATGCAGAAATTCAGCCCTATATCATCACCGTGGCTAAGTATTAAATTACCAACAAGTGTTATCCTTTTTATCAATTATGTCAGCAAGCAGCAAGTCTTTTGGTTCCTTTGGGTTACTTATGAACTTCGAATTCTATTTCTTTAAGGGGAAAATGCATTTACCCCAGCTCCTTTGTATCTCTGTTTTATTTATGTTATCCAATAAGTTGGTATATATACTATGATGGTTATGCAACAGGTGAATTTAATTAAAGAAATAAAAAAATGCATTTTACCTCATGAAGTATCAACACATTTGCGTTTTAGCGCCCAAAGTTCAAAAATCGACGATACACCTCCCCAATCAATCTCACATAGGCAAAAAAATGTCATCCATCTCTTAATTAGACAGAAACCAATGTTGGGAACTCTTGAGTAAAATTCAAAATCCTTTTTTTACATGGCAGAAAAACAAATAAATCCCCAAAAACTTTTCTCTTCTTGAGGAACATGGCTAGATTTAAATTGAACACACAAGTTTGTGTTACTTAACATGTGTGTAGGACTAAGTAATCCTAATTCAAGGGACGTAGGGCTGACCAATCCCTGTACAATGCTCTCAACAAACTCATAGTAGGATTCCATGCTCATCCCTTGTTGTTCTTCAAGAACTTGAAGTTCTTGATGTTCATCAAGTTCTTGATCTTGATGAACTTCAAGATCTTCGAATAATTGAAGAAATAATTCCTATATCAGATCTTCTTTTCGATGGTAGAACTTAATTGTGAGTGTATTCTCACAAATTTTTTCACAGGGACTAGAGAAAAACTAGAAGCAAAACTTAGAGAGAAAATTCTCCCTATAGTCGTGTATTACTCTTCCTTGAGGGGAGTAGAGTGCCTTTTGCATCATAACAACACCTCTATTTATAAATCTGGGGATACTGAGAGAAGTATGAGAGAAAATCATGTGGGATTGGTATTAAAAATCCCAGTTGTTCTAGTGCCGGCCATGGGGAGAAAAAAATTATCCCCATGCGCCTAGGGCTAGGGTTAAAACCCTAGCTCACTCTCACATGTCCTCATGTATGGTCTTCGATTTTAGCCTCAAGCCCAATGTTTCAATAACTCAGTTTAGGCCTTTAGAATTAAATCTACTTAGCCCTAAGCTCATGTTTAAGCCTCTAGGAATTGAATCCATGAGCCCAATACTCTATTTAATTCCTAAGCCTAAAGGAATTAAATCTTGAGCTCAAAGCTCTATTCAATTCCTAAGCCCAATTCTCTCCAATTAGCCACTTAGTTTATAAATCTCTTGGCCCTTGTTTTATTAAAATAAAACAACCCCAATAAATAAGCATATAACTGATGTCCAATGATAAATATAACCAATTTACATCAGCTCAAAGAGTAACCTAAAAGGAAAAAATATTATTAGCTCCAATAAACCTGTAATCATGTCTACTGTAATACTCTCAAGATTTTGTATTTTCTCCAAAAAGACTAAAGTGTTCAATTCTTGTCAGCGTCAAATAAAAATTCAATTAAACACAAAAGGAAAAAAATATATATAGATATATTAAATAAGCACAAATACAAGTAATACTTGAATTGAATGTTACAAGACTTTCAAATTACAGTTCTAAATCTAAATTGTCTTGAAAACAAAAGAGTGTTGCTGATGCTATTCCGTATGACTCCTGAAGATTGGATTGTGCAGATCCTCACATATCCAATGGTTCGTAAGGACTCCAAACATTTTGGTCATCGGCGGATTGTGTATCTGTTATGATAGGTCTAACTGGTTGATTTCTCCCAAGAGGGAAGTTCCAAAATGAATCAGAGTGCTGAAAGACTCCGTAAAATGCAACAGCCGATGCCAAAAACATTCCTAAAAGCAGTAAATAGATCTGCCACTCTGCATGTTTGAAAGATATGGGGTTAAAATTGCCAAATGCCAGCACATTTAGGGCATGTTTGGTGTTTGAGGGCCTAAAAAGGCCGTTTAACATTCAAAAAGCCCGTTTAAAACAAAAAGTACCAATTTGGTAAAAAAATTGAAAACACTTTTAAAGATCAAAAAGCCAAAAAATAGCCAAAACGCACTTTCGAAAAAAACTTTAAAACGAAGCTTTTGCCAAAAAGTGTTTTTGACTTAAAACTCTATTTCTCAAACACAATCCCAAACATGCTCTTAGAGAGAGAGTGGGGTGGGGAGGAGAGAGAGTGAGAGACCTTTCCAATCTGCAGGAACATTCAGCTTAGTCACCACAGCTCCCCATTCAGAAGAAGTAGTAAGCACAACCCTGCACAAAGGCAAAATTAAGAAGCCAAAACCATAAAATATCTAGATCGATAACAATACGTGTATACCGAATACATCTCTTCTGAAATCATTTATGGATAAGTTCATATTGCTTTCAAATGAAATCCCATGACTGAAATTCAAAATGAAATAACTAGCAAACTAGAATTATAACAAGTGACTTTAAGACATTGGCATTTAAAAATTTTATTTACACAAGTTTTATTTCGTTTTTCTTCTTGATTTGGCCAGTTATGCCAAAAGTATGTTGCAATGATTCCTTAGAGTGTTAGCCGCTGCTTCATGGCTGTTGGTTCTATAAGCTGAGCAGGGGATCAGTCCTTCGGACATCACATTGATTCCTCTATTTAATAGCTTCACTAATATTTGATCAATAGAAAACCATCCTTTATCCATAACCTTTAAAGATTGAAGATTAAAAACATCACATTAGTTCACCCATTGACTTGCAGAGTGTTTGACTCCTTTGGTAAAAGATGCATAACTACAGAAAAAATCCTACAATAATGGTACAACACTTTGTCAAGAATTTTGTAGAGGCTAATAAGGATTTCAGACAAAGTGAGGGTAACCAGTTTCATCAACAGACCAGGATTCTTTTATCGATGAAAGCCAAAAAAAATAATATATATGTTGCACATCATTCTGCTATCCATCTGCAATCCATCCCATTTGCAAATCTACCATTGAATTTGTGGGACCAAAACTATAAGGAGATGTACAGCGGATGGACTGCAGAGTGATTTGTAGCATTTTTCAAAAAAGAATCCATCTTAAGGACTTTGGCATAAACTTCCAGATATAGGAATAAAAAATTGACGCTTAGACTGGCCAATATCATCTCAGCCATTGTTTAAACACTGTTGTCCTGGAAACTGTCAAGTCAACATGGACCTCCAGTTGGTCACAATCTCACAAGGAAATGGATAGAAGTACTGTCAGATGCAATATAAATCTAAACAACTGACAAAAAGGGGAAAAAAGAAAAGAAAAAGAGAACAGAAAGAAGAACACTAGAAGTTTGGATTATTTTGCAAAGCCCTTCCTTTTTAGGATATTGATGGCCCCAAAGAGTAGAGAGAGAGAGAGAGAGAGTTGTATGAGAATGATACCAATCCAGTGAGAACTACTACAGAAAGAGGTTACCAGGCTCATTTTTATGTAAAAGTTTTTAATGCTTGCCTTTGCCGCTAATTGACAGACAAAATTAGGAACCTCAATGTAAATTCAGAAATTTCAGGAAAAATCACACTAACTACCCACCAATAAAAATCTTCCAAAATACACCAGAGGGTAGTTAAGTGTTGAAGAAGGAAACTTCTGATATGCGGCTAATATGATTTTGTTGTCTGATTTTATTCCCATTATTTCTCAAGAAATCTGCAATAAGTATATTTCCGTGTTAGATTGTATTACTCTTCTACATGTAACCATATAGAATCATCAATGAAAGAAGACAGTATTTCCTCTTCTTCTTCCGCCAATTTTTTCTTCTTTTCTTTCGACTTCAAGGACAGATACAAAAATTAAAAATAAATTATACAAAATTTGGCAGAGCATAATTTATGTTGCTCATCAGAATCTGAAGGATGGATAACCAGGCAAAGGCCTTTGAGGCCGCATGTCTTTCGTTCTGCTTAGTTTAGATCTTGGAAAGAAAAAATAAAAGCAAAGGTAACCTTGGAGGCACCAAAAGGGGGGGAAAAAAAAAAAAGTCTCCAACTTTCTACATGAGCCTTCCTAAAGCATTCTGTGAATCATTTATTTGTATAACGGTCTATTCAATGTTGAATTATCACCTATAGTCTGATTCTAGACATTCTTCCTGACAAAGATCAAGGACCTTTTCTCATGAATGTATTGATTTCTATGAATTAAGAGAAGATAAAAAATATGGCAATTTAGCTGAGATAGCTATAAAAAATTTATACATCAATAAATAACAAAATTTTATCAGTGGACCTTACCTTTCGGTGGGACAAAACTCTAGCACTGCAATACACGCACCCAGATGTAGCCTCTTACTCCAGTGGGAGACCTCCATTTTCTTTACCTCAACTACACATATATCTCCGTCTTTGCTTCCCCTAGAGGAAGAAAAATTGAAATATTAGTCAGAAAAGTATCACAGAATTCAGCAAAATTTTACTAATTCTCAACAAAGCAACATTTTCCAGCAAAGAAACAACATATTGAACTTCTATTTCTTAATTTTCCATATAAAGGACAAACTAATCATTTGGAAGAACTCTCTCTCTCTCTCTCTCTCTCTCTATATATATATATAGGAGGGAGAGTGCATGATCAATTACACCTGGTGAATAACTTATTATGTTTCATATTTTTCCCCGCAGTTGGATTGCATGTTATCCTCATATTTGTCATGCACATCAAAGGGAAAACACTTTATGTATCCATAAGTTTATATTGTTTAGATGTGAAAGTAACAGAAAACTTTAATTTTGAGCACCACCCAAATAAGATAGCACATAATCTCTTATCAAATTAATATTTAGCATGCACAGCAGGAATGCACAAAGCACATACTCCAACAATTAGTAAAGAAAATCACAAGTCTCAGGAAAAGTAAGTTACTGGGGAAGTAATATTGGCTAATCTTTTTCCCAACATGTATAACTTGTTCCTGACTCTACACGTACATATGTGGGTGGCCACACACAATCACTAACACATGCACAAATGCTTGGCTTGGAAATTCTATGACCACTAATTTCAACATTAAGAAAGCAACACTCCTATAAATAGAACCAGTTGGCAATAGTTACTCTACCAGATTGAATAGTCAACAGCATAGATAGCTACATGGTCAGTACAACACGCTAAGCATGTGCAGCTTCTCTCACTCTATATTTTTCCTTTCTTCGCTACTTCAATAGTTTTTATGTGTAATGTAGTGGAGCATCCTATGATAAGAGAGATTCAAAAGTGGTGAGCTTTTGTTAAGAAGGCAGTGGATAAGGAGGAAAAATTTTAAATTGCATGAAGTTACTAGGTTTTTTATTTTTATTTTTTACCGTAACATATTAGGCATGGTCTAGTGATTCAATGTCTAATCTGTCCACATGACGAGTTTCCTCTATTTAATAGTGTGGATGAAAGTATATGATTATAGGCAATGTTGAAAATGCAAGCTTGTACACCAGTCGAAGCAAGTTTCCTTACTATGCAATTAACAGTAACATACACCTAGTCATCAAATAACTAAAGTCCAAAGAGGTTAAATGCTTACAGAGCAAGATATTTCCCATCCAGGCTTGTGGACATTATAGAAGCAGGTTTTCTAAGCAGCCTCTTATGCCCAATTTTCTTCCATGTACTTATGTCCCAGACTGCAGTGATGGCCTTATCACCTGTTCATCAAGTACAAGTACACTCTAAGTTGCTGAATAAAAATGATTAAATAGTTTAAACTTCAAATTTGAGGTTATGACCTTTCTGAACAGTGCAAAATAGAAATGGCTTTGTCCCATCCTTAGAAAACCGACATAATTCAATCTTTTCATCCTGCAGGAAGGCACACCACATGAGACACCAAGATATAAGAGCAGTATCTGCACAATACCACCACAGACTGTTTGATTAGATAAACCATACTGAGTTGCGAGTCAAAGTAGTCAAGGAAGACCATCTTCTGTCTTCCATATTCTTGCTGAACCATCAGTAGATGTTGAAGCTAAAAACTCAGAGTCTAGGCTGGATAATGAACAAAGAAGGCGCAAAATTCAGTATCTAGAACATTTTAAGTATGTTCTGCCTGAAATGTTTTTAGTGCATTGGCACACATGGCTAACATAAACAAATGTTTACTGACTTAAAAGAGACACAATACATGAACATATAAGCTCAACTTACCTAAAATCCATATGAACAGATTTATGCGCCTTTGGTTCATCTAAAATAACATGCAGCTTGGCCACTCCAAGATTCTGAGATGCCCATCCTATATGATTAAGAAATATACCAGAATACATTGGTGGGATAGAAAAACATTTCAAACAAGAAGGCTGGACACCATATGATAATATGATTGATTGGATTGTTGTTATTGCTTACCACCCACCAGTAGCAAATTTAGATCCATCAACACTAAAAGATATGCATTTCTGGACCAACACCTTGGAGAGGAGGTAGTTCCTTGGCCAACAGCCTTGTCCCTGATTCTCGACCATACAACTCAAACAATCTGCATGTTACAAGAAACATTTAGTTATATTTCTACACCTTCTTGCATTAATGGATACCTAGCAACGCTCAAGGGGATGCAATTTCCACTAAACGTCAACAATTTGGCAACTAAAAGCTCTCCTCCAGTAAAAAACAAAATAAAATGATCAAAGAAAATAGAGGGGCAAAAGGATCTTGCAATTTATACAAGAAAATGTCCAGAACACTTTTCACTCTGTCTCCGCCCAAAACCATTTAGAGATCATTATAACACCTACTGTAACATTTACATAATATCTTGAACACAAAATGATGTTCTGCAGATTGATGAGAATCAAGTCTCTGCATAAAAGAAACTTTCATGAAAGGATCTAGCAGAGAGCACCCTTAAATCATCTGGCTTCCAAGTACCCAAGCAAGCACTGAGCATAGAATTAGAGTAGCCAAGGCAAGCCTTGAATGAGCACAACCTTGAGCCTAAACGACTGAGCCTACAATAAACTATGCAAGGTGAACACAACAAGTCCAATGAAAAAAGATACCTGAACCATATCACTAACACAAACTAGCACAAGAAGGAGTTCTATGCAAATCCTAGTCACACGCTAACAATTACATTTTCTTAATGAGAAAATTAGACAATTTATTTCTTTCAATGGAAAGAATAAATTAGATTCATGGTCCTGCAGGACAGAAAGGCCAATTGTCTGAGGTATCTCACTTGTTATTGTACTTCCCACAAAGGTGGTTGAGTTTGCTATGCTTCATATAAAGAGCCTTTTCAGGCCATTACTCCATGGAACAAGTAACGATCCCTAATTGAGCAATTGTAAGCCCCAACTATTATGACTTATCAAAAATAAATAAATAAATAAATAAATAAATAAATAAATAAAAATAAAAATAAAAATAAATCACACTATGGATTTGCCCCTGACAAAGAGAAAAGGCTACAAAGGACATTTATTTAGATGTCCATATTATTTCATTTCCAACCCTTCTAATTCAAAATAGCAATCCAGGGCTATCAGCCAACTCCAAGAAAGTACTTTGAAAATGAAGAAAGAAGAAACGTAGCAATTTCTCTAGGAATTTAAATCCATACAACAAGTTGTTATTTACTTCCACCACCCCAACCAAAATTTAATATGAAATTTTTTTTTTTTCCTGTGGGAAGAGAGATAGACTCATACAGAAAGAAAAAGAAAAAAAAAAAGAAACACAAGTCATAAAGGGCAACAAATAGAAACCATAATTGTCATCAAATTAACAAGAACCGCAGAAAATCTCTCGCAAAAGGATATCAAAAATTGTGAAAATTTATAGCAAAGAGACTCACTTGCAGCCTCCATTAGTCGTAGAGCACACGATATCGTCCCCGCTAGGGTGCACCGCAATTGAAACAGGATCGCCATCCACTTGCTCAATAACGTAGGTGGTCTAAAGCAAGAACAAAAAAAAAAAAAAACACAACGAGTCAGATAAATTCCATACCCATGTCCCTCCGTTTGGTCGCTGAGAAAGTAAAAGGAAAAACAAAGCTAAAAAATATTTAACGGGTTGCGTCAACGGTCAACAGAAAAAAGATACGTTGAATTCAGAAAAAGAGATTAACGAACTCAAAACGAGGCGTTTTAACAGAAACACATTGGTTCAAGCTTTAGAAAGAGACCAGAGGAGAGGAAGAGAGAGAGGCGGTCTTGGGATCGAAGGAGAAGATCTCAAGCACGGAAGGAGAGGATTCCCCACCACTCGCCCTGCCCATCACCACCAGATTCACCTTCTCGGGCCTCCGGATCCACGACCCGCACGTCACCGGACCCTGCTTCGACCCACCACCCTCCATCAATCAAAGCCAGCGAAAATTTGCTTCCGCAGTTGAACGACGAAACCGGTGTTGGAAAACAGAGTTTTAGAGGCAGAGAAGAGAAGAGAAAACACAACGTTAAATACTGGGAGGCACGATTTTGTCCGTCGCAGATTAAAATAGGATTTTTGTTGCGAGTTGGAAAATGGAAATAGTTTTTTTTTTTTTAAGAAGCTTTTGGTGGGTCCTACTTAAGAAACACCGTCGAAGCAAGCAACGGTGGTGGGAAGAGCAATGTCAACTCGTATTGATGAGCGGGTTTGGGTTTAATAAAAATAGAAAGGAAAGTTTTTGGTCGGCGGATATTCCCGGAGGATTCGGCGGGAAGAGGCATATCATGTCGTTTATTATGTTTTTGGGGGAGTCTACGACTCTACCACTTCCTTTCTTTCTTTCTTTCTTTTCCTTTTTTTTTAAAAAATTAATTTATTGAAAAAATTTCAGAGAACCCTTGAATTTGTATCATTTTTGAAATATATCTCTTAAACTTTAAAAACTCTCAATTTATCTTTCTAAACTTTTAATTTGAACTCATATGTATATTATAGAGTTTAAAATTTTTAAAAATATCAAAATACCTTTATTTTATTTTTAAAAATAAAAATATTTTAAAAGTTAAATTTTAAATGGTGACTTTTGTATAAAATTTTAAATTGAAACGTTTTTTATTTTTTTTTTAAATAAAAATCATGTATTTAGTCTTTTTCTAATTTTTTAAACCCAAGAATATACAGAGATGGTCTAAATTAAAAAGTAATTGAAAGTTTATGAAAGTAAATTGAGAATTTTAAACTTGATGAGGATATTTTAAGAATGATGAAAGTTCAAGAAAATTTTTGAAGTTTTCCTAAATTATTAAAGTGCACACCAACAATAAAAAATAAAATAAAATAAAAATTTAAGTGCACAAATGTTTCACTGTCTAGGGTGTCAAATATTGCAAGTCCAAGCATTTCGTCAGCAACAATGTATAATGAAAGCAAATCATAAAGAAGGAATAGGTGGCCATCGAGCTTGATGGTTTAACGCTCTGATCTTTTATCGGAAAATGAGTAGCTCAAATAGAGTTGAAGATTTATAGAGAGTTTATGAGTATCAAGTCTTATATTGATTAATTATTAAATAAAATTAGGCTTTTTATATAAGTGGTTATGAAGAAACTTTAAATTTACTATTCTTTTTAAGATGATAATGCATGTATAACTAACTCTTTTTTTTTTTAGGATGGTGGTAACTGCCCTCAAAAGGTAATACACCCAAAATTCAAGGAGTTATAATAAAATTTTGGGAAATATTCATATATCTCCTTCAAACTACTCTCAAATTGACAATGTCCTACAAACTTTTAATTACGATAATGTTCTCATAAATTACTAAAAAACTAATAATGTACCCCCAAAGCCTGCAAAAAGAAAAGGAAACATTACCATAAATATTTTTAATAATACAAAAATACTTCAATAAATTTGAAAAAAAAATGATTTTTTTTTATAAAACAGATATATATATATATATTTTTAATTTTATTAAAGATAATTTCCTCATTGTATAGGATTACTGACAAGCTTTAATAGTTTGGAGGGATATTATCTCAATTAAGTATGTGAATTTTTCATTAAAATTTTCCATTTAAAAAAGGGTATCAATTTGGGTAGTTTGGTTTTGAATTGAGTTACCTTTAGATTGGGTTTTATCCTTATCCTTGGTAAGTTGTATCATTTATATGCTCTCCTATAAGTTCTATCAGCAGTCTCCATGAAATCCTACTAGCTGTCCAGATTCTTTCACCTCTACTTCTAACTCCTCCAAATACAGACCAAATTGAAGATATTCTCATTGAAGCTATCTCCTAGCATTGTCCAAAAAAATGACTTTATGGATTTGGATTTGATGTAATACCACAATGCATTTTACTAGCATCGTCGTTCATTTAAAATGTTTGGCCAAGAGGTAAGTACAAAATATATATATATATGTTGGGATGATTAAACCTTTCATTTGACTAAGGGTTTGATTAATCACCTTCAAACCAATCGTTTGGAAGTGGCTAAACTATTCTCTTTGGACAAATGAATGGTTAGTCATCTCAAACTAATCATTGTAGAGGCCAAAAGATGGTTAGACAGCCCTCAAATTGACTGTTTGAATTCGATCCACTTTTCAATCAAAATGTATGATTTGACCATGCTCAAAAAGAAATTGAAGAGATAGTTTTGCCATTTCAACAATCATCCAAACTATATATATATATATATATATATTTGAAATGAGATTCCAATATCATAGAATAAATACAACTAGTTCTCCAGGAAAACAACCTCAAAACTACAGCGAGGAAAAAATTCTCCTCCTAGACAGTCTTCAGTATTCAAAGTCTAATGTATCTCCATAAACCTCTTCATGAATACAGAAAGGAGGATAAGCATCCTCCATAGATGGTCCCCAGTAATAGATAACCCATATTTCGCTAGCTTGTGAGCAGCTACGTTCCCAGATCTTTTGATGTGTCCCACCTTCCAATCCAGAATACTATTAAGCAAAAATTTAGTCTCATTTACCATGGACCCATACTTATACCAGCACAGGCCATCTTTATTCAGTGCATTAACAACCTCCATGGAGTCCCTTCAAATCAATCTCTATTTTCAAACTCATTTAAAATTGTACAAAGTGTTTATAAGCATACATTACATTTTAAGGTTATTAATAGCAATTTACTAATTTAGACTAACGTTTAAATGTTTATATACACTTAGTACTATTTTAAATAGGTTGAAAAATATTTTATTTAGACTGGTTTAGAAAATTTTATCACTTTTAAAATTACTATTAGATTAATAAACATTTATCTCATATTTAATGGTGATTTTAAAAGCCACTTATAAGTGTAGAAAATGAGAGTAAGTGTAACATTATTTATCAAATTAACTGGTTTAAAATACAACAAATATTGAAATGATTCATATTAAGTTGTTAAAAGTGATAAGTAATAAAATTTTAATTACTTAATTTAAAAATAATAATTAAGAAATAAAAGAACTTACACAACACAATATCTCAAGTTTAAGAGAGAATTCATTTAAAAATAAATAAATTCAAAATTAGTTTATATAATTTACCTAATTTGTAATTAACTTTATGTAATATCAAAATGAACTCATAAGTTCTTAAAGTATGCAAAAAAAAAAAAAAATTACTTTTCATAACAAATTATGTTTACTAATTTAACAAATTCTGATAATGTGACACATAGAGATAATAAAATTGTGATAAGTATCCTATTTAAGTTAGTGTCACACAGTATTTAAGAGGTAACTCAATCGGCTGAAACAACGTCTAATAAAGCGGAGGTCACTAGTTAAAAAATAAATTATTTTATTTTATTTTTTGTTTTTGCATACTTTTATAATATCACATAAAGTTAATTATAAATTAGGAAAATCACCTCTACTGATTTTGTATTTTTTTTATAAAAAAAATTTAAGAAAAAAGAAAAAAAACAATCAATCAAATTTTGGTTTTTTAAGCACCTAATCAATCGACTTGTTTACAAAAAAAAAAAAAATCAATCGACTTGAGAGTTGGTCCACACTCGTCCAACGTAGTGCAGAAATAGTTAAGTTCGTGTCAGAACTTAACTACTCTCTCTGTACAGCGGAAAAAGCTCTCGCTTGCTGCTAAATCATGAGGCTCTTGTGTTGTGCGCCGCCCTCTCTCCGCCACAATTCCTATCTCGTACACCGCCACGTGTACACCACGACGACGACGACGACGACCACCGACCTTCCTCTCTTTTCCTCCGCTTGGCTCACTCCGAAGTCGGCTCCTTCTGTCCGTATCCACCTACTCCATCGTGCGCCGTTCGCTCCTCCCCTACGCCATCCCTCCTCTTCTTCGTGCATCCCACGCGCCGCCACCGGAGACATCATTCAAGACGCCGGAGCCGCCGCGGCTCTCATAGCCGGCGCCTACGGCCTCGTCTTCATCTTCGACTTCCTCACCCAGCAAAACCTCATTCCACAGGTTCAAATTTTTTTTTTTTGGATAAAATTAGTTCATATATACGTACATTTCGATTTGGTCAAGGAATTAAATTGAGCAAATGATTAGATTGGCACTCTATAATTCTTAAATTAGCCAAGTCGTCGAACATGGATACTTCATGAATGGTCCACTGGTACTTATAAAAAAATAATAATAAAATACAAAATACAAAAAAAAAATAATAATAATAGAAGAATGGTCAACTGAGGACCTCTCTTTTTAATGTGTTACTGTGTTAGGATGTGGCAACTGTGTCTTCGTCGACCAATTTGTTGTATGTTAGATTTACATTGGGTTTTTGTCCTCAGGGCCTTAGAATTACTTCAAGGTTAATATTTGCTTGCTAAGCAAATTTTCTTTCAATTAGAGAGTTGCTCACCTTTTTATTTTATTTTATCTAGAGCTTGACTGATTATATCCGTTATAATGTTAGGAACTTAGAAACATTGAATTTGGATGTTGTAATTTTTCGAATGCATCAGAATTTAGCTTATAGAGTTGAAATGGTTACCTCTGAATCAACTAAAGATACCAGGAACTTCGTTTGTTTTGACTTAAAGCATTTTTTAATTGAAAATATTTTGCGGAAAAACTATTCCTTTAGAATGAGGCAGGGAGGTGAAGACAAGTTATGTTGAGTCTTTCCAAGAGAGAGATGTTTGATGTTAGATCTTTCTAAAAGGTTGTTGTACCTTATGATAGCACTCCTTCGTTTGGAAGAGGATTTGGTGCATAATGTCTTCTTGAAAGCGGTGTTTTTGCTTGGACGGCCCCTAGGGAAGATCCTCACCATGGATAATTAAGGAAACAACATGTCATTGTGGTTTGCTGGTGTTGTACGATATAAGAGGAGTAGAGAGACTATGGATCATCTTCTTCATTGTGAGATTGCTAATGCTTTGTGGAGTGATATTTTCAATTGTGTCGGGTTGGCTAGG
The DNA here is from genome assembly GCA_013348765.1 of Carpinus viminea. NCBI lineage: Eukaryota > Viridiplantae > Streptophyta > Magnoliopsida > Fagales > Betulaceae > Carpinus > Carpinus viminea. The sequence continues at coordinate 9,583,633 of CP054668.1, read as the reverse complement.
GTATGCCTAGAAGAGTAGTAGAGCTTTTTGCTTGTTGGAGAGGGTTGAGAGGCAGTTCTCAATGTGGAGCTGTGTGGAAGATTGTTTCATCTTGCCTTTTGTGGTGTCCAAAACACATTAACAAACAAAGCTAAAGTTTTTCTTTTCAAAACTCTCTTTACCACTATAGAGCTACCTTAGATCTTAATGTGCTTACATTTCATGCTTTTCTTAACTTGTTTTCTCTTTATAGATTGGTGTATCTCTTGTATTACTCCCTATGTACTTGGGCCGCCTTTTTGCATTTTTAATGATATTTCAATTACTTATAAAATAAAAAGAAAACTATTGATTTTCAGTGTTTTGTTGTCATCTTAAAACAATTTTGGTTCATACTGAAAATGTTTTTCGATGTTGGGATGGCTCTTATGGGGTTAGTGCCAAAGGAGAAGGAGCGTGTCTAGTTGTGTCATGGTGTGAGCGTTTGTTGGGAGGGGGTTTGAAGAAAGGAGCTGTAGATGGAAAATGTTATATGCTTTAAAAAAATGTTAACCATTTTACAAAAAACAATGGGGTGTACTATGGTTGATCGACAATTTTTTACAATTGACCAAGTTTTTCAAACGTAGCCAAACACTGGAAAATAATGAAAATGTTTTACGGAAAATGTTTTATATTGAAACAAATGGAGCCTAAGGATATCTATGTCTCTGACATTTTAGTTTCTAGGAAGTTTATGGAAGTAGCTGGTACCAATTTTCTTGTAATTTGTGATGTGACATAATGGAATTATATATATATATATATAGCTTTGTATCTCTTTGACAGAATTTCTTTTCTCTACTGATTGGAGCAGAGTTTGAGCCGAAAGCTGGTGCATATATTATCTGGGCTGCTTTTCATGGTTTCTTGGCCAATTTTCAGGTATCCCTTCTCTCTAGTTCTCTCTAGATTCAAAATCCTAATCGATTTATTCATATTAACGCCAGTGGTTTGAGCTGCTGTCCTCCTTAACTACTTCATTTGGTCATTTAATCCTAGAATAGCACCTCAACAGAGGCTCGCCACTTTTGCTTCTTTGGTTCCTTTTGTGAATTGCTCGAGGCTTGTCATCCATGGTCTCTCATTGGCTTCTGATGAAGGGCTCATAAAATCTGTTACTCGAGAAGGCAAACCAGAGTATTTTTTTTCTTTCTGTCTCATCATTTTCAATCTATTTGGATTCATCTCTTTGTGATAGTAGAGATACTATTAGTGATTTTGCTTGATACTTCCATGCTTGTAGGGAGTTGCTTAGAGGTCCTCTGTATTATGTTCTAGTGTTGATTTTATGTGCTCTTGTCTTTTGGCGTGAATCTCCTGTTGGAGTGATCTCACTGGCAATGATGTGTGGTGGAGATGGTAATACCTGTCCTCAAAGCTCAGCTATGCCTAACTCCTTCCAATCATTAACTTTTAACTTGAAGGTATTGCTGATATCATAGGTAGAAGATTCGGGTCCTCAAGCTTCCTTATAATCAACAAAAGAGTTGGGTAGCATATCCATGTTTGTTTTCGGATTCCTTATTTCTATTGGGTGCGTTTGAAATCACCATTGTGCCAACCAAATACTTTATCAAAACTTAAGTGCTATATATGGATTTCGGCATTCGCATGAAAATTATGTTTACAATGCAGGATGCTATATTACTATTCAGTTCTTGGATATTTCCAATTGGATTGGATCTGGACGGTACAAAAGGTTGCTATAGTATCTCTGGTTGCAACAGTGGTGGAGTCCTTTTCAACCACAGAGGTAGTAGATGACAACATCTCTGTTCCTTTGGCAAGCATGGCAACGGCGTTTTGAGTTTTGGTTTCTAGCTCATTGCCCTGTTTTTCTCTCCTTCCTTCAATTAGTCCTGTAATTGATGTGTTCTGTCTATTGTGGGTCTCCTCAAATGCCTTGTAAATCATTGCCTCCTTGACGCATTTGTTAATATTGTATGCTCTCTTTTTTATTGAACCAAATGATCGCAGTTTATTATTTCAATATCTTGACTTTCAGAACAAATCCTATGGCTTTATTTCAAATTTAAGGATCCTTCAGCATAAGCCAACAAAATAAATCTTATCCCTAAACCATTTGGACTTGATAATGCAGTGTTCTTTTCCTTATTTATGACCTTTCTGATTTACTATGTTCATGTCCAGCTATCTTTACTTTCTTTTTGTTGATTTGGGTTTTTTTTTTTGGTTCTTGAATACTGCTTTTATCTTATTGGTTCTGAAACGGCTTTGTTTAGAAAACTATCGGCGTTCAAGTGCTTCAATCAGCATACTATATTAGCTAGATTGGTCTTCTTCTGTAAATATATCTTTATATTTTCCTGTGAAAGCAATACACTATATTGTAAGGTGGAGGAAAAATCAAAGAAAGACCGCCTGGATTCAAATTAAAGCGACCTATGTCCCAACTAAAAATTATATAAACTTTGTATGAATGACATTTCATACAACTATTAATAGGTCTATCGTCAAAAAGACTCTTACATCTCAAAGACTCGTACTTTTTCTGCTTAAAGCTCAACTATTAATTAGTCTATTGCAATGGATTCATTACTAATCTCCTAGGCAATTGCAAAGCCAACTTAATACTTGCAAAATTATCATTTAGATAATTTTTTTTTGACAAGAATACTTGCAAAATTATCATTCCATACACTTATGTAAAACTTTTGCATAGAGTCATTGACAATTAAAGAGTCAGAAGACATCTCACTCACTATCATTATTTTAGAGGCACCTCATCAATTACGATGGGAAAAAAAATGGAAGTTTGCAGAAATATATCCTTATAAGGGGAAGTAGCATCTTCTCTTTTTCTTGTTCTCAAGCTAAATTACCATTATTATATAATTGGTTAAAACGAGAAAAGTTGATTCCATCTAATATAACTTATAATTTTGGGGGGGTCCAATAATTCATTCTCCACAGCTTCATTCTCATGTGGTTCAACCAAAACATGTTTTCACTAAGAGAACTAACTAGATCCATTGACTGATTTTTAAAAGCTGTATGAAAAAAAGAAAAAAAAAAAAAAGACAAAAGACAAAAGAACAACAAATAGCAATTCCCTTTCACTCAACCAATTACAATATTGATATTGTCACCGGTTATAACATGTCATAATTCATGAAGATACAACACATCCGGATCCATATATAACATTTCAACATATTGTGATGGTCTTCGATATTGATCACAATCTTTTGTTTTCAAAAAGTCATAAAACTAATCACAAAACAGACACAATTAACTAAAGATTTAAATTACTAAATTAACAGGATCCATGACTTCAACAACATTGCTTTCGGCATGATTATACGTTCGTGCCAATCATTCCAATCATTTCACATATTCCAACCTGGTTGAACCAAGAAAAATAAAGAATGTCACCAAGATACTAAAAGCTATAAACAATCTGGAAAGTGAAGAACATCGTATAGATAACTTAATAAAAGCCATAAGTAGAGATAGTTCAACAATTACAAAATGTTTAAGAACATAACATAATATTTTAATAAACATCATGGCACTCATGGGAGGAAAAATCAATGGCAACATATCACTTATCATGCATCTACCATTCACCTGCATAGGAATTGAATTAAATATAGCTTTAAACTTTCACATTTTAAGTTCAGATGCTGCAAAATATAGATTATTAGCCAAAAAGAAAAAATTCCTACAAGCAACAAACTAAACAAACAGGAAACAGCAGAAGGATAGAATAGTAATGATACACTCAATTTTGTCATTTCTTATAAGTAATACAATATCTCCAGCAATCATGTAGACATGAATGATGCAATTTTTAATTTCTGTAGATGATCAAGAGGCCCCTCAGGCCTGCCCTTTGCTTGATTTTGGGCTGGCTCTGCTGGCAGTAAAGTTTTTACTATCTATTTCAAGAAACGCAGCTTGGATAATCCTCTTTTCTAAATGGTTTGAGTATACTCACCTAATCAATTTTGTAATATCATGAATCATTTTGCCATCCTGAGGAATTTCTCTTTTTTGAGAGTAAGATTTAGTAGTTGAGATTAGAGCCGCAAGCTGTTCATTATATATTTATAAGGTAAAATTCAACTAGGGGCAAATGGCTTGATATTCACTTTTAATCATACAAGATGAACATAAACAGTCAAAGAGTTATAGCAAGCATACACTCATACAGTGATTAGGCTCTCCAGAAACAAAAGATTGCCAGCAAGTTTTACGTCCATGAATAAGGTTCAGAGAAAGCCCACAATCGCAGATACAAGTGCTGATTTTCTATTTCCTTCTCTTATGACATAAACAGGGGAAAGAATACTCACAGTAGATATGCAGCATCTTCCATGGAGACACTTTCCTAGTTCCTTCTCCTAGACCTTCTCTGCATGCTCCTCCCTTCCTTCATGAGATCCCTGCAATATATGACAAAAACATTACAGATGGTAGGAGACATTTTATTCAAGTCAATAGATTATCATATCATGCCCGCTAATTTTTTCTTTTAATCATATCCTTTGGTCTTCTCCCCGGCACATCAATCATTAAATGAACAAGGCAATAGGCATGCTGACCCAATCCAATCAAAAGACGACTATATCCTGTAAATGAGAGAAAATTTCCATGTACACTTTCCCTTTTCCCTTTCAGTGAACAAAAGGTAGCTCATATTCTAAAATTCCTGAAAAGTAAAATTCAAATGCTATGCATTTAGTATCCTCATTTTTAATCAATGTTGCATTTGAGGGCAATGCTTCCTAACTATCTTTTGTGGCCTAGATATTGGAATGCTTCTTGACTCCTCAAGAACCATAAAAAGTAACCAAACCATTTAATCACCGATACGCTTCTATTAGCTAATAACGGTTCAAGTAAACCCATACATTCATAAACCAATGTATCCTTTTGCCAAGTATATACTGGATTGGAATTTTATAATATTTCAAAGTAGAAACAAGATTTTGAAACTTGATTCAGAAACATTCAAAAATTTGAAACATTGATCCATAAATAAGAAACTCCCACTATTTTTAATTTGACAATATCAAGCCCATAAATGCATGAAAACCTACCTTTTCAACTTAACAGTGTGCAAAATTATAGTTGTGCAACATCCAAGAAGCTTGTAAGTAGTTTTGCTGACAGTACTATCTATGTCTATTCTTTGCTCTCTGTTTCTTTGGGATTAAAGATTATTCAGGGCAAATGGAAAAGATTGGCTACTTTCAAATAGACTATGGTATGTAAACCTGAAAGGCTCTTACAATGACCTTGACTGGGTACTGCCATTTCATTTTGTAGGTTGCTCTTCACCTCCACTCTCCTAAAATTAAACACTGCAAAATATTGTTTGACACTTACAAATTTTTGACCACCAGAGGATTGTCAAATAGTGTGCACAAACCTATATGATTTTAGCAAATGCAATAAGAATCATGAAAATATACAACACTTGATTGTGGATTGATAAATTTGACTAATCTCAACAATTTAGAAGAATTTGATCAGAATTCATAATTTTTCCAAGCTACCAAATCAACTAAAAGTGAGAGAAAAGAGAGTGAATAAATGCATGACCCATTATCTTAATTTCAATACTAAGAAAAGCTACTGATATACATAATCAAATAAGTAAATCATCAAGTTGCAATAACCAGGTGAAAGTACTAACTAAATAAATAAGAAGAAGCTGAAAAACAAGACCAAAAACAAAATCAAAGAAAAACCCAGCGTTTGGATCTTGTGAAACACTTAAAAAGAAAAAAATGAAGAAGATGAAAATCGTACTTCAATTTCAATGAAGGATTCAAATAAAATGATGAGTAATATACCTGAATGGCCAAAGATGAATGGGTGCTTGAATTTTCTTCTGGCAACCACAAGTAAAACTTTGGAATGTGAGCAATCTTTGCCCAATCCTCATCAGTCAAACTGGGACAACTCTGAATTGTTACGTGCTTCAAAGACGTTAGCCTACCCATTTCTTCGGGCAGTGATGTCAAACTGGAGCATCTAATAATTGTAAAGTCTTCAAGTGATTTGAAGTTGTGGATCCACTCTGGTATTGACTTTAATGTACGACAATCATCTAGCCACAACCTCACAAGATTTGTCAATGACAAAACCCAACTCGAAGCCTTGAACCCGGATAGAAATATAAGTATAGACATTTCAGATTTGGGGGCAGTTGGAAGCCTTCCAATGGTATTTTATCATCGACGACGTCCCAATCATTGACATCTCCTTCAGTACTCAACGTAAAGTCAAAGAATGAAGATTTTGTTTCTCCTTTAGATTAACATCCTTATATTCTAAAGCAACATCTTTCCCATGTCCCAGATTTCTAATCTCTAATCTCCTCTCAGCTTATTGAGTCCGTTCAGTTCTCGTAAAGCACCGCAATGCTTGAAGTGAGAACCCGAGTGAACCACAAAGTCTGTTAACGTCTCAAGATTATTCAGTTGCCCCAATCCACGTGGCATATAAGTCAAACCACCACATCCATCTACCTCAAGATGCCTGAGATTGACCAATTTTTAATGTCTCTCGGCAATTCTTTAAGTGATTCACATCCGAGTATTAGTCTGCAAATTATGCAACCTAGTTATAGAATCCGGTAACTTCTTGATATTCTTATTACGAGAAAGATCAAGACACCTTAAATGCTTCAGCTCCCTATAGAGCTTGGCACATAATCAAGATCTCTGTTCCAGATTCAACATGCAAGAACTTGAAACTTAAACAAATTACATCACAATCAATCTTATATTTATAGTTTTTGAGAAAAGAAATGATCGTATTCTACTTGTTGAGTTGCTTCACACGAAGAAGTATGCTTATTGCAACCAAGTAATGATAGATGACGAGTTTTTCACTCACGTTTGTCTCCTTATCACCTAATGTGACCATCAACGATCCTGCCACTGATATGGCAAGATCATGCATGAGGTGATGCATTTTGCATTTATTACACCTTTGTACGAGCTACTTGAAAGAATGATCCCAATAGTAAATCCATAAAATACTCCCTACCAACCTCTTCCAAGCATCGACTTTGATCATCGAAGACTTGACAAACCCTTGTGCTATCCAAAGCCGAACCAGTTCTGTTTCAAGATACATGTAATCCTTTGGAAACAAACTACAATAAGCAAAGCAGTGCTTCAAATGTGAAGGAAGATGATCGTAACTCAGCTTCAGAGTTGGTAAGAGGTCAGCTTCATTCTGAGATATTTTTGAGAGTTCATTGTTCTTAAAAGACACCCATTCTGCCTCTGAATTTTTGGAGCCCAGTAAACTTCCGATTGTGGTTATGGCCAAAGGGACACCTGAACACTTTTTTACGACCTCCTTTCCAAGTGCGACCATGCTTGAATTCTCCGGCTCTTGTCCTCTCTCAAAGGCCTCGTGCTTAAATAAAGACCATGAGGCGTCTTCATCTAAACCTTTTAAGGAATATGATTCAACTGCCCCAATAATGCCTGTAACGCTTTCCTGGCGTATGGTCTTTGCAACGATTTCATAGCGGGTAGTCACTACTATTCTACTGCCTCTTGCACCACCCATCAGCACTTGTTTCAAGCGACTCCATTTGTCATGATCACCGTTCCACACATCATCCAACACTAGGAAGTATTTCTTTCCTCTAAGTTTAGTCACCAATGTATCCATTTCAGCTGGTTTCTCCTTGGTTGCAGATTCTAAGACTTTTGCAACAATATTTTTAATATCTAAGAAATCATAGACACACCCACATTTTGAGCTCAAAATGTTGTTGGTGATCATCGAATACGAATCGAGCGAGGGTAGTCTTTCCCAATCCACCGATGCCAACAATTGGAAGGATTGAAACATTCTCTTCAACGTTGGAGTCCAGCAGAAAGTCTATAACAGCCTTCTTATCATCCTCTCGACCAATAACTGTTTCCGCACGTACCAACGAATGAGTGATATCCCTCTCCCTGTTCCCGACTCGTGGCTCAACCCGGCGTACCTCCAAGTGGAAATTCTGCCTGTCTGTGTTGATGGCATCTAACCTCTTTCTCATAGCCTTAATCTTATGGCCCATTTTAAAACGATAGGCAAGCTGGTTCTTTATGGCCTTCTCATCACATTCACGGATCATTATCTCTCTTCGTAAAGCTTCAGTAGAAATTTCATCCACCAAGTCGTCTGCATCATACAGGGCATCTTCTAGCGTTCCTAGCCAACGTTTAACTGCAGTCTGTTTGTCCTCCGCATCCAGAAGCACATCGTTGATTGCCGAAACGGTGTCGGTCAGGCTTTCGAGCTCTTCTTTGATGCCCCAAAACAGTCCGATCTGTTTGACAGCCGGTGAGCACAAAGCCTCAATGATTCGCTCCGCAACAAAGGAGAGAAGTGGTTCCGCCATTTCCTGATGGTGGGTCAGACCGATACTATTGGTGGGGAAGGGGTTGAAGGGTAGAGTGATGAAATGATGAGTGAAAGAGCAAGGCTGAAAAGTGAAGTAGTCAGTGAAATAAGACAGAAATGTTTTTGAATTTTGGAGTTTCAAATATGTTCATTATTTTTATAAGACAACGCATGTTTCTAATCACCCGCATCAATTGAATTTTACATTTTTTTATTTTAAGTTCTTTCTCAAGTTTAATTTAGGCATAATTTGACTCAACCTCATTGCAATGATACTTATCTGTTAAAAACAGTATATAAAAAGTTTAAATGGTAAAAATTATGGATGCTAAATTAAGTTTTACTGAGTCATAATTTAACCAACAAAATCATGATATCAATGAGAAATAAAATAATTAATATTAATTAAATATATATAAAAATTTTATTAAAAATTTGAATCACACCTTAATACATAACTAATTAAGAAATTTACTTGAACCATTAAACAAATTGATTTTACATTGAGCGTCAAAAGAAACTACTTTGCTGATTTTTTTTTTCCACTCATATTCGAACACTTTCCTTCCACCAACGTTAACAAGGGCTTCTTCTTTTTAGCAGTCAAATATCTTTTCTTTTTCTTTTTTTTAAAAAATATTTTACAAAATGGATCAAAAGCAATTATTTTTGGAATGGGTGCAGACGAGACTGGCGAAAATGTTTAGTGTGGTTTATGAATGAGAAATGACACACACTGCTCTTCACGTGGATAAGGCTGTTGATGAATTGACAGACTACTCTTCACCAGTTATGTTTCGCTTGTCATCTGATTTTTTTTTTTTTTCTGAAATATATTTTGGTTATCTTATCTTCAACCATCCTAAAAATTACCTTCCTCAAACCTCTCATTAATAAATTCATTATATTAGATTTTGTCTTCTTTTTTTTTTTTTAATTTATAAAGATATTTTTGTCAGTTATTAAATTTGTTTAGTGTTTTTATCTTTTTATTAATTTGTAGGACATTGATCATTTGTTTTAATAATTTGAAGATATTCAATTAAAACTTGTGAAGATATTTTCACTGAACAATAATTTTTTTAAAAGATAAAAATATCTTTTTTCCAACTTATAATTAACTGAATATTGCAACATGAGATCTTTTAATTATTAGCCTGTGGCAACCTCTTCGCTTGCTTCTGTTGTAACTTCCAATTTTTTAACTTTCAATTCCTCCTTCTCCATTTCTACCTATACTCTGACACTAATAAATCACAGGAACAGCTGAAAACAACTAATGATGATAACTCTTAATTGTCAGGGTCAGGGCACTTCTTCTGTTCGAACACAGAGACCGGAGTTGAAAACCAGCAACACTTTCGATGGTTTTGAGATATAACCCGGTTTTCTGCATTTGTGATTGATTTACACTCTGCCCTTTGGAGCAGTAACATTTGCAGGCTTTGCCTCCTAGATTTGATTGTTAAATTAGACAACACAAACAACATCAAAAGGTGCCGATTTCTGTTCAGATGGACTAATCCCACGGTGAGGGGTGAAGTGGCTTTTCATTTATCTATGAAAAAAAAAAAAAAAAAAAAAAGTTCCAATTTACCTATTTGTCTTAATATTTGGTTGCCTTATATGGGTTGTAGAATAATAACAAAAATAATCTTGTACTTAGTTTATAACTTTTATTCATAAGTCAACATATAAGTTGCATATTACCTCATAAATAATTTTTTTTAAGATAAAAAATCATGTTACTAAATATATATTTTTTATATATATTCCCTCACTTTATCAACTATACATTCATTAAAAAAAAAACTACAAAACAGAAAATATTACTTGATGAAAAAGAAATCAAGATTATACAAGATAGAGTGTGAGTGAATATATACAAGTATTTTATGATGTGATATATTTTTAACTAGATATTAATTAAATATATTAATTTATTCCTTCTAGTATGACTAAGTCATGCCAAGTCTAATCGAGTCATACCATGATTTAACCTCGTCAAGATATTAATGAGAACAAATGCGATTTACATTAATGAGATATAAAAATTCTCAATAAACTTATGTCATAATGTATATCTAACCACCTTTTTTTTTTTTTTCTTTTTGAGAAACTTCACTTACCCCATCTAAACTTTGATCACTTTTGCAAATATCTTCAATGTTCAAAACTTATCACTTAGGTGTATTAAACTTTGGTTTTCTCTCACTTTATCCTTTCTATACAGAAAAACCTAACACAGTGTTAATTTTACTGTTGACTCAAAAACTAAAACTACGTTGTTTTGGGAACGATGTAGTTTTGGAATCAGGGGTAAATTTGGCACTACAAAGGATTTTTTGTACAGAAAGAACAAAGTGAGAAAAACCAAAGTTTGATATACCTAAGTGAAGGGTTTTGAACATTAAGATATCTGCAAAACTACAAAAGTTCATCGGATAAGTGAAGTTCCCTTTTTGTTTTTTGAGTTATTACATCTTATTCTATCTATTATCATATAAAGTATAAACATTTTTTTAAAAAAATATATATATATATATAGTTAAATCCATGTGAGAGCAGTGCATCACATTCTTGTCACTCCTCTTCCTAGGTTTTTGGAGGCCTTCAATTCATCATGAATTAAAATGCCTTTCTCGGAAGGCAAACGCCATGTAGTCTTTCCTAGAAATGGAATACAAACACCAATTGCGCCCGCAATGAGTCAATGACTACGGAAGCAGCAATAGCGGTAAGTTTATATATAATTGAGAGCTTGGTGCTTCTCGTGCTCTTCATCCTTCCAAAACATACGAAGAGGAGACACAGAGTGTGATTGTGTGACCCCGATCCCTCACGAAATAAAATGATTGTTCAAGTGTTGTCATATCTTTAAGATGTATAGCATTACTCTTCTAGAAATAAACAAAAGAACAAAATATTTTTTAAACCATCCAGCCTCCCAATGGGTCATGTTTTCCCCATTTTTTTTTTTAGTCTTTTAATTTTTTTAAAAAAATTAAAATTTTATTTCTAATTTTTTTAATTTTGCCCTAAACTCTAAATGCTAATTCCGCCTGGCATCCACTTACGAAAAATTGAGAAGCCTCTCTTGCAGTGAATGCAAGTGTGAGTATGCAAAAAAATTTTAAGAAAAATTTATCAGATGAAACGTAAGTTACTGTTATAAGAAGATAATAATATATGCAGTGGTTGTGATAATTGGTATACCCCATGAAGATACCCGGCAAGGATTTAGAATCAAACTTGTTAGTCTTACTAGTCTTATTATTTCATATGAATAGATGTGAAATAACATTGTTAAACCCAACTCCTTTATGGTACGATGTTTTCATTTGAAAGTTGAAACACCATTATGTGATCAGGAGTTTGAGGACATGAAAATTGACGGGCACCATACTATTCCTATGTAGGTAATTTTGAAAGGCAGTACTTGCAAATTCTTCTCCACAATCTGGTTGAAAAAGCTTTATTTTCTGGATAATTTGTCTTTCCACATATCATCTAAGAGAACAAAATATGTGACTAAAAAAAAAATCAGATTCTTTCTTCAACTGAACAATCCGCATAAATCTGTTATAATAAATTATAATCCGCATAAAATCGGGATTTATGAACATAAATGAGAGGGGCAGGTCCCCATAAATCATAATGTATTTTTTCCAACTACTTTAATCAAGCCCTTTTACCGAAGAACATGAATTGCATTAACTTTAATTGCTGATGCTCCAGTCTTTTGATGCCATGCACATTTCTTCTCACACTGAGAGAAAGCAAACAGAAAGATGGGTTTCATGTGATGTGATGGGGACAATATGTACAGATGATTACCCTTTCTTCTCCTTTTCATCAGAATCTTGTTTCGCTCTCTCTGTTCCTTAGAGTAAAATTAACACAAGAAACTAACAATTATATTATATGGATATTCACATGAAAATTATGTTTACAATGCTGGATGTTGTATTACTATTCAGCTGTTGCATATTTGCAATTGGAATGGATAAGTAAATCCTGGTTGCTTTTGGTTTTTGGCAACACCAAAATATATTTTCACTCTGGACTCTTGCTAAAATCTTGGACAAAAAAAGAACAAATAGCAGTTCTCTTTCACTAATGCCAATTGCAATATTGATCATATTGTCACCAGTACATCATAATTCATAGAGATTAGTAGCTGATTAACTGAGCCATAAGTCATAAAGATAATACTGTTAATTAAAGTAAGATACAACACAACAGGATCCATATATATGACTTTGATATTGATCACAATCTTTTGTTTTGAAAAGAGTCACAAAATTAATATTTCTGGATACACTGCTTGGAGAATTCTCTTTTTTAAATGGTACGAGTTAACTCACCTGATCAATTGTGTAATATCACGAAATCATTTTGCCATCTTGAGAGTAAGATTTGATAGTTGAGATTAGAGCCACAAGCAGCCATTTTCTGTTCATTATGTAGAGGTATAATTCAACTTAGAATCATGCAGAAGAGATGAACATAAACGGCCAAAGAATTACAGTAAGCACCCACTCATACAACGATCAGGCTCTAATCTTAGAGATTTCTATTTCCTTCTCATATGACATTAATAGGGGAAAGAATACTCACAGTAGATATGTGGCATTTTCCATGGAAACACTTTTTTACATTCCTTCTCCAAGACCTTCACTGCATGTTCCTCCCTTCATTCATGAGATCCCTGCAAATTATGACAAAAACATTTCAGATGGTAGGAGCCAATTTATTCAAGTCAACAGATTATCATATCCTTCGGCCTGCTCGCCTGCACATCAATCACTAAATGAACAAGGCAATAGGCATGCTGACCCAATCCAATCAAAAGACTACTATATCCAGTGAACAAGCGAAAATTTCCTTGTACTGTTGCCCTTTTCCCTTTCAGTGAATAAAAGGTGAATTCATATTCTAAAATTTCTGAGCTGCCAAATTCAAATTATATGCATTCAGTATCCTCTTTTTAATCAATGTCACATTTGAGGGCAATGCTTCCTGACTATCTGCTGTGGCTAGATATAGGAATGCTTCTTCACTCCCCAAAAACCATTTAATCACAGCCGATATATTCTTTTTGCCAGTGTTCTTAAACCAGTATACTACTGGAAAGAGATTGGGCTTTCCATTATTCTAAGATTGGTTCAGAAAGGTTTTTGATACTTGATTCAGAAAATCAGAAACTCTGATCCATGAATAAGAAACTCCCCACAACTTTTAATTTGACAGTATGAAGCCCATAAATGCATGAAACCCACCTTTTACAACTTAACAGTGTGCAAAGTTATAGTTGTGCTACATCTAAGAAGCTTATAACTAGTTTTGCCGATGGTACTTCTGCACACAAACAAATACTGGAAAATAAATAAAAAGCCAAAAAAAGTTCATTATCCAAAAGTGTTAAAATTAGTCCCACAAATACTGGACAATGGGAGAGACAGACAAAGGAAAACAAATATAAAAGTGCAAATGTTGCAATCAGCACTAAACCCAATGAATCTTAGCAGTAGAGCTGTCAAGACAAACATTTGCACGCTCCTGATCAAAGAAGTTAAATACTAGTAGCACTTAATAATAGGAAACAAAAGCTTACCTAGCAAGGCTTAAGCTCAAAAACCCAGCAGTGTAAGCCATCCTCGCTCTCCTACACCTCTTTCATTTGGCATCTATGACATTATCAACAAGAACAACAACCATCCCATCTTTTCTTCACTAAAAAAAAAAAAAGAAAAACTAGACCTAAAACAAAAATCAAAGAAAAACACCATTTGGATACTGAGAAATAATGAGAGAAAAATAAAGAAAATGCAGGTGAATGTGAGTACTTCAAATTCTATGAAAGATTAAGAAAAATGAGTAATATACCTGAACAAATCCATATGCATACATGGGAGCTTGAATTTTCTCTCCCTTGAGGCAGTTACTATAAGTATAACTCTGGGATGTGAGCAATATTGGCCAAATACTCACTTGTCTCTCTTGCATTTTGGCAATAAGATGGGACAGTCCTCAATCGTTAGCCTCTGTAATGATTTTAAGTGACACATTCCTTAGTATATTTACTTCCATACAAAAAACCGCTTCTCTCAAGAGACTTTTCCTCTACCTCCTGCACGTGTTCTAGGAGAGGAGGGATGGATCCTTTTCCCCTCCTGCTCTCTTCCCCCCTTCCTCGCTTGAGCTGCCATCCTCCTTAACTACTTCAGTTGGTCATTTTAATCCTAGAATAGCACCTCAACAGAGGCTTGCTAAATTGCTTCTCTGTCCCTTGTGAATTGCTCGTGTCTTGTCATATCCATGGTCTCTGATTGGCTTCTGCCGATGCTGGGGTTGACTAAATTTAAAATGTCACTGAGCAATTCTTCAAGCTGTTCAATTAGGAACAATCTTTGGCTTCATGCTTCAACATTCTTTTGGTACTTTTCCCTGTATGGCCATAATATGTTAATATTGGTATTACAACTCTCCTTTTTTGAGAAGGATCTCATACAGTATTGATCAAGAATTCAAGATGATAAAATATTAGCAATTCCAGATTGTGGAAACCTGAGCTCAAAGCCCAAAAGCAATGTTAGAGAAATAAGAATCACATTAAAATATATATATACTTGATCATGGATGGATAAATTTGAGTAATCTCAACAATTTAAAATGTGATCAGAATTCATAATCTTTCCAAGCTAAGTGAGAGAGAGAGTATCGATATACATATAAACAATTAAGTAAATCACCAAATTGCAATAACCACAAGAAAGTACAAACTAAATCAAATATTTGTAATAGTTTAAATAAATATCTGCTGGCAGTGAAGTTTTACTATCTATTTCTGGAGATGCTGCTTGAAGAACCTCTTTTCTAAAATGGTAAAATTCGAACAAGGCAAATATCTTGATATTCACTTTTAATCATGCAAGAGATGAACATAAACAGTCAAAGAGTTATAGCAAGCATACACTCATACAATGATCAGGCTCTCCAAAAACAAAAGATTGCCAGCAAGTTTTACATCCATGAATAAGGTTCAGAGAAAGCCCACAATCGCAGATACAAGTGCTGATTTTCTATTTCCTTCTCTTATGACATAAACAGGGGAAAGAATAGTCACAGTAGCTATGTAGCATCCTTCCATGAAGACTCTTTTCTAGTTCCTTCTCCTAGACCTTCACTGCATGTCCCTCCTTCATTCATGAGATCCCTACAAATTATGACAAACATATCTTACAATAACATATCCACTAATTTTTTCTTTTAATCATATCCTTGGTCTTCTCACCGCACATCAATCACAAAATGAACAAGGCAATAGGCATGCTGACCCAATCCAATCAAAAGACCACTATATCCCGTAAATGAGAGAAAATTCCCTACACTTTCAATTTTCCTTTCGTGAATAAAGGTAACTCATATTCTAAAATTTGAAAAGTAAAATTCAAATGCTAATGCATTTAGTATCCTCATTTTTAATCAATGTTGCATTTGAGGGCAATGCTTCCTAACTATCTTTTGTGGCCTAGATATTGGAATGCTTCTTGACTCCTCAAGAACCATAAAAAGTAACCAAACCATTTAATCACAGCCACTATGCTTCTATTAGCTAATAACGGTTCAAGTAAACCCATACATTCATAAACCAATATATCCTTTTAGAAAGTATATACTGGATTGGAATTTTATAATATTTCAAATCAAAATTATAGTTGTGCAACATCCAAGAAGCTTATAAGTAGTTGTACTATCTATGTCTATTCTTTGCTCTCTGTTTCTTTGGGATTAAAGATTATTCAGGGCAAATGGAAAAGATTGGCTACTTTTCAAATAGACTATGGTATGTAAACCTGAAAGGCTCTTACAATGACCTTGACTGGGTACTGCCATTTCATTTTGTAGGTTGCTCTTCACCTCCACTCTCCTAAAATTAAAACATACAAAATATAAATTTGACACTTACAAATTTTTGACCACCGGAGGATTGTCAAATAGTGTGCACAAACCTATATGATTTTAGCAAATGCAATAAGAATCGCATGAAAATATACAACACTTGATTGTGGATTGATAAATTTGACTAATCTCAACAATTTAGAAGAATTTGATCACAAATTCATAATTTTCCAAGCTACCAAATCAACTAAAAGTGAGAGAAAAAGAAGTGAATAAATGCATGACCCATTATCTTAATTTCAATACTAAGAAAATAAAATGATGAGTAATATACGAATGGTCAAAGATGTAAGGTGGTCCATGAATTTTCTTCTTGCTAGTGTATATGTATAAATGTGGAATGTGAGCAATCTTTGCCCAATCCTCACGGTGTCTTTTGCATCTTCGCAATAAGATGGGACAATCACAAATGTTAGTGTCTTCAAAGAGCGTTAGCCCCCATTCCTTGAGCGATGATGTCAAGTCTGGAGCATCCATGAATTTCAAAGTCTTCAAGTGATTTGAAGTTGTGGATCCACTCGTATAGACTTTAATGTCGACAACCACTAATTGTTAGGCTCTTCAAAGACGTTAGCCTACCCATTCCTTGGGCAGTGATGTCAAACTGGAGCACCCATCAATTATGAAGTATTCAAGTGATTTGAAGTTATGGATCCACTCTGGTATTGTCTTTAATGTACGACAATCACGTAGCCACAATTCCACAAGATTTGTTAATGAAAAAACCCAACTCGGAAGCCTTGAACCCGGATAGTTATATAAGAATAGATTTTTCAGATTTGGGAGCGGTTCAAAGCCTTCCAATGGCATTTTATCATCGACAACGTCCCAATCATTGACATCTCCTTCAGTACTCCACGTAAAGTCAAAGAATGAAGATTTTGTTTCTCCTTTAGCATTAACATCCTTATATTCTAATGCAACATCTTTCCCACATCCAAGATTTCTAATCTCTAATCTCCCTCTCAGCTTATTGAGTCCGTTCAGTTCTCGTAAATCACCGCAATGCTTGAAGTGAGAACCCAAGTGGACCACAAATCTTGTTAACGTCTCAAGATTATTCAGTTGCCCCAATTCACGTGGCATATAAGTCAAACCACCACATCCATCTATATTAAGATTCCTGAGATTGACCAATTTTTTAATGTCTCTCGGCAATTCTTCAAGTGAAATACAGTAGACGAGAATTAATTCTTGCAAATTCAGCAACCTAGTTATAGAATCTGGCAACTTCTTGATATTCCTATTGTAAGAAAGATCAAGACACCTTAAATACTTCATCTCCCCGATAGAGCTTGGCACATAATCAAGACCTCCATGCGACAGATCCAACATGCGCAATAACTTGAAACTCGAAAAAATTGCATCACAATTGATCTCATAGTCATTGAAGTGAAGAAATGTCCGTATCCTACTTGCTTCACACAATGAAGAAATAGGTTTACCGTAACCATGTAACGATAGATGACGAGTTTTTTCGTTGACCTTTGACTCCTTATCACCTAATGTGGCCATCAACGGTCCTGACACTGATATGGCAAGATCATGCATGAGGTCATGCATTTTGCAACTACATACCTCACCAAACTCATCAGTTTCAGCTTCTTGAAAGAATGATCTCCATAGTAAATTCATAAAAGACTCCCTACCAACCTCTTCCAAACATCGGCTTTGATCATCAGAAGCCTTGACAAACCCTTGTGCTATCCAAAGCCGAATCAGTTTTGGTATAGAAAACAAGTAATCCTTTGGAAACAAACTACAATAAGCAAAGCATTGTTTCAAATGTGAAGGAAGATGATCATAACTCAGCTTCAAAGTTGAAAAGAGGTCAGTTACATCCTGAGATATTTTTGAGAGTTCATTGTTCTTAAAAGACAACCACTCTGCTTCTGAATTTGTAGAGCCTAGTAAACTTCCAATTGTCGATATGGCCAAAGGGACACCTTTACACTTTTTTACTATCTCCTTCCCAAGCGCGATAATGCTTAAATTCTCTGGCTCTTGTTCTCTCCCAAAGGCCTTTCGCTTAAATAAGACCATGACGCATCTTCATCTAAACCTTCCAAGGAATATGATTTAACAGTCCCGATAATCCCAACCTCGCTTTCTTGGCGGAGGGTCTTTGCAACGGTTTCACTGCGAGTAGTCACTACTATTCTAGTGCCTCTTGCACCACCCATCAACACTTGTTTCAGGCGACACCATTTTCCATGATCACCATTCCACACATCATCCAACACTAGGAAGTATTTCTATCCTTCTATTTTTTCTCTAAGTTTAGCCACCAATGTATCCATTTCAGCGTCTGCTGGTTTCTCCTTGGTTGCAGATTCTAAGACTTTTGCAACAATATTTTTAACATCGAAGATATCAGAGACACACACCCACATTTTGAGCTCAAAATGTTTCTGGATTTGGTCATCATTGAATACGAATTGAGCGAGTGTCGTCTTTCCCAATCCACCGATGCCAACAATTGGAAGGATTGACTAGGGTGAAAAAGCGGATTCTGGTTAGCGGTTATTGGCAAAACCGCTAACTGTGAATCACTTTTAGCGGTTATTAAATTTCACTAACCGTATCCGCTAGGCGGTTAGCGGATAGCGGTTAGCGGTTAGTCGGCGGTTAGCGGTTAGTAAAACAGTTAACCGCCCGCTATAACCGCTTTTTTAAAATTGAGCTTTTTGGGCCTTTTTTGGATTTTTTTAGGCATTTTTGGGCTTTTTTTAAGCACTATAGCATTTTTCACTCTCATTTGTTTGTTTGTTTTTAAATTTTTAAATTTTTTTTTTGTATTTTTAGTGTCTTCTTGGGCCAAATTACTATAAAAAGAGCTCATATTGAAAAATAAAAATATTTGACCTATTTTAAATTTTTTTTAAAAAAATCCTTAAATATTAAATCATAAGTTCATAACTAGTTAACTTAAATATATATATATATATATATATATATATATATATATATATAGAAACAAAGTTCAACACAACATATAAAAAATATAAAAAAGTTCAATAAAACATATAAAAAAGTTCAACATAGCATATATAAAAAATGTTAGGATAAAACATTAAATGATACAAATAAAACATTAAAACTACGAGATAGAGAGAGTCGAGAAAGAGGTGAGAGAGTGAGAGTTCAGGTAGAGTCTGAGAGAGACTAATGGCATGAGTGAGATAGGAAGGAGAAGAGAATAAGATAAAAATCCCTACCCTAACCCTTAATACATTTTTCTCTCAAAATGACGTCGTTTGATGTGAAATTCATTATTATTATTAATAAAAATAGACAATATATATATGGAAAAATTAAATAAATAAATGCTAGAAGATATAAATATATACAGTTTCAAAATATTTTATTCAATTACAAACTTATGTCTTTGATATTATATAATCATATGATCTCATTAAATTAGATCATATGATTAATGATTTAAATTATTATCATATTTACTAGTCTTTTTTTTAATTGAACTTATTATCTAATAATAATGCTCAAACTCCTAAATAAATTCCTAATGATCTAATTGTCATACACTCATACTTAAATTAAATGATCATATGTCCCCAAGAGGTAGTTCAATTGGCTGTGAACCACGCCTTTATGAAGCGTAGTCACAAGATCGAATCCCTCCTCCCTACCCTTGTGTGGAAATGTCAAAAAAAAAAATCTTAGATCTAAGAATCTAAGATAATGTGATATATATTTTCTAAGTATAAAGTATCTAATAATGCTTTGATTCAATTGTGGTTATAGGTAACACATTGTTTAATTTAATTGTTAGTATCATACTATCATTATACATGAATAATATGAATCATATGATTAACTTGTAGACTTATGACTTATGAGTCATATTATATATATATATATATATATTTGTTATTATATAATCAAATGATTTAATGATCAATTGATTATGTGATATAATCATATAAATTATAGTGATAATATATTAATACTCAATTTGTAATTTAATTATTGAAAACAAAAATGTGATTTAATCATTAATGATCAATTGATTAAGTTATGTGTATAAATATTATTATAATTCTAATTACCAAAATATATTATATAAAAAGCGGTTAGCGGTTAGCGGTTACGGTTATTAAACCTAATAACCGCTAACCGCAAATCACTAGGCGGTTATAGCGGTTAAGACGGTTAGCGGCTAAGCGGTTAAACGGTTAGCAGTTAGCGGTTGGCGTAACCGCCCGCCTTTACACCCCTAGGATTGACACATTCTCTTCAACGTTGGAGTCCAGCAGAAGTTGTATAACAGCCTTCTTATCATCCTCTCGACCAATAACTGTTTCCGCACGTACCAAAGAATGAGTGGTATCCCTCTCCCTGTTCCCGAGTTGTGGCTCAACCCGGCGCACCTCCAAGTTGAATCTCTGCTTATCGGCGTCGATGGCATCTAACTTCTTTCTGATGGCTTTAATCTCACGGGACATTCTAAAACGAAAGGCAAGCTGGTTTGATTCCGAAAAAAAAATGCGCACCTTTTTGGCCTTCTTATCACTGGTCATTATATCTCTTCATAGAGCTTCAGTTGAAACCTCTTCCAGCAAGTCATCCGCATCATGAATGACATCTTCCAGCCTTCCGAGCCAACGTTGAACAGCACGGTCTCCTGCAGCTTGTTTGTCCTCCGCATCAAGAAGCACATCTTTGATTGTTGAAACGGTGTCGGTGAAGCTTTGAAGCTCATCTTTGACACCCCAGAGCAGCCCGATCTGTTTGACAGCCTGTGAGCCCAAAGTCTGAATGATTTGCTCGGCAACAAAGGAGAGAAGTGATTCCGCCATTTCGTGATGGTGAGTGAAGGAATGCTCGAAAGTGAAACACTGCGCTGTTGATGGAAGGGTAGAAGGGTAGAGTGAAGAAATGATGAAATCTTGAAAGAACGCTCAAAAGTGAAGGTAGAACTAGGGGTGTACGGGTCAAATGAGGCGGGTATTAGCATTTTCTCACCCGCCCATGCGGTTTTAAATTCAACCCGTCACCCCGAGCACAGAGCAATATCCGTCTTGGGCTCGGGGACTGGGGACGGGTTCAATAGGTGCGGGTTGAGCGGGTTTTTCGGATGCAGGTTCTTTTCCAGATCCTCTCATCTTTTTCCTCCACCAGCTTCTCTTCTATCTTTTCCTCTTTCTTCTCCTCCATTTTCGTCTTTTTCACTGATCCTCTAAGAGCTCCGAGAAACAAACACAAACCTATAAACACAGAACCCCAAGAAACAAACACAACCCTACATCAAACCTATAAACAATGGAAAAAAAGAAACCAAGGATGATTCATGATAGAGGTCTAGAGAGGGAAAAAAAAAAAACTGGATTGACAAGATCGTAGTGCATGGAGGTGGGAGGCGGTGGCGCGCGGCCCCGTGGTCTGAGGAGGTGGAGTGGCGGCATAGACGCGAGAGAGAAGCAGATGAGAGGTGGAGAGAAAGAACCCACGTTACCCATCGAAGAGACTACAAAAGAGAGAGAGATGAGACGGCGCAGGGCGGCCTGCTGAGAGTGAGGCGAGAACTGGAGAGGTCTGAGACTCTTGAGGGTGTCGTGAGTGGCTGGAGAGTGAAGAGGCATCTGACTATCTGAGTGTGTCGTGAGAAAATGGGAGAGGCTAGGGCATTTTTTAGGAAGGTTGTTGGCAGGCGGTCGCGTAGGCGGGTATCCGTAAAATATTTTTGTGAACCATACCGCCCGCCCTAAAACATTAAAATCCAACCGCAACCGCAAAAAAACACTAAAAATCCGGCCGGTCGGTGCGGATCGGTCTTGGTCGGTCTTGATTCTGGGTTTAGCGGATCCTTGCCCAGCCCTAGGTAGAACTGCAGAAATGTTTTCAGAAGATGAATAGAGACGAGAGAGAGAGAGAGTGCGTGTGAAAAACGCAAAAAATAGAGTGGGAAGGAGCAATTATTATGACTTAGTTGGACACATTATTAGTCTTTGATATGACAAGTCAATATATATATCAATTTCAATTTTTTAATTAACTTGTTTTCATTCGCATTTTTCTTTTTTTGAATTTAATATATATATGTATCACGAATCATCGTTTAAGAAAAGGAAGCTGAAAATGAAAAATACAAAAATAATAAGTAAAATCAAATAAAAGACATCCAAATGAGACCAAAGCGAATTTGATACAAAATCAAAGAAGAGAGAAATGTTTTCGATTTTGGAGTTTCAAATATATAACAACACGCTGATTTTGACAAATACATCACACGCTGCCTACTGGCCTTACTTCGTTACACTACCGTGAACTGTCTACATACAATTTTGAAACGGCTGTAGAGCATTAAATGAAACAGTTTTGTATGGTTTTTGGAATAAATCATGGGGTTCCTTTAGCATTTCATGAATCATGACTGTTTGTAGGGTAGAAATTAACAATTGTCCGAATTTAATGAATTATTCTATAATTTTTTTTTTTTTGTTGTCATTTCAATTATTATTTATACTTTTTGAAATTCCTTTTCAAGACATTTTTACCAAAAAAAATATATAATTAAAAAAATTAAATTATAACGTAGGTAAGAGTGCTCTTACCTCTACTACCTTTCTATAGTTGTTGGTTCCGTTCATCATAGATTGCAATGATTAGGGATAAAAGACATCTAGAACAAATCAAACTAATCCAAACAAACTACAAATCTCAACCCATCGGTGGCTTTAAACAGTGGCCGACGGAGAGAAAATGGCGGTACTATTTGTTGGAGATTGCAACGTTTGGGTTAAAGATATCGTAGAGTTATAGAAAATTAGCTTTTTTGAGGTGTTTAAAAATTAAGTGATTTCATCACTATTTTATTTTATTGTTTTTAGCTAATATGTTAGTTTTTTATTGAATACTTAGGTATTTGGGTTTTTTTCTAAATTTATTTTATTTTTTATTGAAATACAAAAGAACACTTAATCAAATAACGACCAAATTTTAATCCTAATTTGACTAATTTTTTGTTAAACCCATTATTAAATTATAAAATAATATGAACTCTTAAAATCTAAAATAAATATACATTTTATTCTCTATTCTACATAACATTCTAACATATTATCTATTCTACTTTTTATTTTATTTAAATATTATTATTCAAGATGTTACCGTCGATGAGTGGAGAGGGAGAGAAAAATGAGATTAAAAAAAAAAGAATAAAAAAAATTATACCATTTTCATATGTAAAAGTTTACTATAACAAATTTTAGCTTAAAGTATTTGTTGGATAGGCTTTGAGATCACAAACCTGATGCTCTCAAACATTACTTACTTGTTGTGCTTAATGACAGTATGAAGCCCATAAATGAGAGAAGGCTTCAATTCCTTAATGCCCAATTTCATATTTTTTGACAGTATGAAGGCTTTACGTTTTCAATTCATACTCAATTTCATAAATGAGAGAAGGCTTCAATTCCTTAAGTATGAATTAAAAAAAAATGGGATTGTGCTTAATCATTAGAGTTACATCTTAACTTTTAATTTGACAGTATGAAGCCCATAAATGCATGAAACCCACCTTTTTCAACTTAACAGTGTGCAAAGTTATAGTTGTGCTACATCTAAGAAGCTTATAATTAGTTTTGCTGACAGTACTATCCATGACTTCTGTGCACACAAACAAATACTGGAAAATAAATAAAAAGCCAAAAAAAAGATTTTATTATCCAAAAGAGTTAAAATTCGTCCCACAAATACTGGACAATGGGAGGGAGACAGACACAAAGGAAAACAAATATAAAACGTGCAAATGTCAAACAAAAGCAAGGCTTAAGCTCAAAGAACCCAGCAGTGTAAGCCATCCTCACGCTCTCCTACACCTCTTTCATTTGGCATCTTTGACATTATCAACAAGAACAACAACCATCCCATCTTTTCTTCACTAAAAAAAAAAATGAAAAACTAGACCAAAAACAAAAATCAAAGAAAACCAACGATTGGATACTGAGAAATAATAAGAGAGAAATAAAGAAAACGAGGTGAAGGTGAGTACTTCAAGTTCTATAAAAGATTAAGAAAAAATGAGGAGTAATATACCTGAACAAATCCATATGCATGCATGGGAGCTTGAATTTTCTCTCCCTTGAGGCAGTTACTATAAGTATTAACTCTGGGATGTGAGCAGTATTGGCCAAATACTCACTTGTGTCTCTCTTGCATTTTGGCAATAAGATGGGACAGTCCTCAATCGTTAGCCTATGTAATGATTTTAAGTGACACATTCCTTAGAATTACAATTACAATTAAGTATATTTACTTCCATACAAAAAACCGCTTCTCTCAAGAGACAGAAGCTATCCCTTCTACAAAGTAGAAGCTTTTCCTCTGCCTCCTGCAAGTGTTCTAGGAGAGGAGGATGGATCCTTTCCTCCTGCTCTCTTCCCCCTTCCTCGCTTGAGTTGCCATCCTCCTTAACTACTTCAGTTGGTCATTTTAATCCTAGAATAGCACCTCAACAGAGGCTTGCTAAATTGCTTCTCTGGTTTCCTTGTGAATTGCTCGTGTCTTGTCATATCCATGGTCTCTGATTGGCTTCTGCCGATGCTGGGGTTGACTAAATTTAAAATGTTACTGAGCAATTCTTCAAGCTGTTCAATTAGGAACAATCTTTGGGCTTCATGCTTCAACATTCTTTTGGTACTTTTCCTGTATGGCCATAATATGTTAATATTGGTATTACAACTCTCCGTTTTGAGAAGGATCTCATACAGTATTGATCAAGAATTCAAGATGATAAAATATTAGCAAACCCAGATTGTGGAAACCTGAGCTCAAAGCCCAAAAGCAATGTTAGAGAAATAAGAATCACATTAAAATATATATATACTTGATCATGGATGGATAAATTTGAGTAATCTCAACAATTTAAAATGTGATCAGAATTCATAATCTTTCCAAGCTAAGTGAGAGAGAGAGAGAGTAGTGAATAGATGCATGCCATATTATCTAAACTTCAGTTCCAAGAAAAGCAATCGATATACACATAAACAATTAAGTAAATTACCAAATTGCAATAACCACCAGAAAGTACAAACTATATCAAATATTTGAAATAGTTTAAATAAATATCTGCTGGCAGTGAAGTTTTTACTATCTATTTCTGGGGACGCTGCTTGGAGAATCCTCTTTTCTAAATAGTATGAGCATACTCACCTAATCAATTTTGTAATATCATGAATCATTTTGCCATCCTGAGGAATTTCTCTTTTTAGAGTAAGATTTAGTAGTTGAGATTAGAGCCGCAAGAAGCCATTTTATGTTAATTATGTAAAGGTATGTAACTTGATATTCACTTAAACAGCCAAAGAGAGTTATACAGCAAGCATTCACTCATACAATGACCAGGCTCTCCAAGCTAGTTTTGACTCATCTTATTACCTATATAACCTTTGCAATATTTTATTTGTCTTTGGGTACAAAACAAAAGATTGCCAGCAAGCTAGTTTTACATCCATGAATAAGGTTCAGAGAAAGGCCACAACCGCAGATACAAGTGCTGATTATCTATTTCCTTCTCTTATGACATAAGCAGGGGAAAGAATACTCACAGTAGATATGTAGCATTTTCCATGGAAACACTTTTCTACATTCCTTCTCCTAGACCTTCACTGCATGTTCCTCCCTTCATTCATGAGTTCCCTGCAAATTATGACAAACATTTCAGATAGTAGGAGCCATTTTATTTAAGTCAATATATTATCATATCATGTCCACTCTGCTCACCTGCACATCAATACTAAATGAACAAGGCAATAGGCATGCTGACCCAATCCAATCAAAGACTACTATATCCGTAAACAAGTGAAAATTTCCTTGCACTTTCCATTTTCCCTCAATGAATAAAAGCTAATTTATATTCTAAAATTTCTAAAAGCCAAATTCAAATGCTAATGCATTCAATATCCTTATTTTAGATCAATACACAAACTAAATCCCAATGTAATTAACAATTAACTCCAAATACAATGGTCTTGACAACCTCTGAACCATATACCATATTGAGTTAAGTAACCCAATTTCAGCAAAGATGGCACATTGTGTAGAAGGCTTCCTTGCTATCTTGTTCGAATCATAGCCTAGCACAAATGTTCATAAGATTTGGAATTTATACTTTCAAAGGCAATAGAGAACCATGGGAGAGAGAGACAAAAACAGATATAAAAAAGCAAATGTTGCAATCAATTACACTAAACCCAATATATCATAGCGATAAAAGCTATCAAGACAAACAACGGAAACCAACCAAATATTTACATAAAAAATGAAAGAGCAGTACAAAAAATTAAATACAAGTAGCAGTTTAATAGGAAACAAAGCTTACCAAGCAAGGCTCGAGCTCAAGCTCAAAAAAAAACAATGTAACCCATATGCACGCTCTCCTACACCTCTTTCATTTGGCATATACAACATTATCAACAAGAACAAGAACCATCCTATCTTTCCTTCACTAAAAAGAAAAAGAAAAAGAAGAAGCTGAAAAACAGGACCAAAAAAACAAAATCAAAGAAAACCAAAAGTATGGATACCGAGAAACACTTTAAGAGAGAAAAAATGAAGAAAATGAAAGGGAAGAAGGTGCGTACTTCAATTTCTATGAAGGATTCAAATAAAATGATGAGTAATATACCTGAATGGTCAAAGATGCAAGGGTGCTTGAATTTTCTTCTTGCTAGTTTATATGTATAAATGTGGAATGTTAGCAATCTTTGCCCAATCCTCACCAGTGTCTTTTTTGCATCTTCACAATAAGATGGGACAATTCTCAATTATTAGGCTGTTCAAAGACGTTAGCCTACCCCTTCCTTCAGGCAGTGACATCAAACTATAGCATCCATCAATTTCAAAGTATTCAAGTGATTTGAAGTTGTAGATCCACTCTGGTATAGCCATCAAGCTTTCACAACCCCTAATCGTTAGATGTTGTAGAGAGGTTGCATGTTGAAGTGCTGAGGGGAGAGAAACCAAGTTTGGAAGTCCAATGAAGTCAAGATCTAGGAGGTTTGTAAGGCCTTGCCCTTGCATCTCATCCTCATCATTCACTCGCTTAAGGTCAAAACAGTTGCTAATTGTTAGGTGCTTCAAAGACGTTAGCCTACCCATTCCTTGAGCGATGATGTCAAACCGGAGCATCCATCAATTCTTAGGGTCTTCAAGGATTTGAAGCCTACCCATTCCTTAGCGTACGTCAATGGAGCATCCACCAATTTCAAAGCGTTCAAGTGATTTCAAGTTGTGGATCCATCTGGTATAACCTTTAAGATGGGACAATTCCTAATTGATAGGCTCTTCAAAGACGTTAGCCAACCCATTCCTTCAGCGTGATGTCAACCGAGCATCCACTAATTGTAAAGTGTCAAGTGATTTGAAGTTGTGGATCCACTCGGTATTGACTTTAATGTCACGACAATCAAGTAACCAATTCCACAAGATTTGTTAATGAAAAACCCAACTGGAAGCCTTGAACCCGGATAGGAATAAATTCTAGCTCTTTCGATTTGGGGGGGTTGAAAAGCCTTCCAATGGCATTTTATCATCGACAACGTCCCAATCATTGACATCTCCTTCAGTACTCCACCCTAAATACAATTCACGAAGATGTTGTTTCTCCTTTAGCATTACAGTCTTTAATTCTAATGCAACATCTTTCCCACATCCAAGATTTCTAATCAATAATCTCCCTCTCAGCTTATTGAGTCCGTTCAGTTCTCGTAAATCCCTGCAATGCTTGAAGTGAGAACCCGAGTGGACCACAAATCTTGTTAACGTCTCAAGATTATTCAGTTGCCCCAATCCACGTGGCATATAAGTCAAACCACGACATCCATCTATATCCAGACGCCTGAGATTGACCAATTTTTTAATGTCTCTCGGCAATTCTTCAAGTGACTCACACCCATTGAGTATTAATTCTTGCAAATGCAGCAACCTAGTTATAGAATCTGGCAACTTCTTGATATTCCTATTGTAAGAAAGATCAAGACACCTTAAATACTTCATCTCCCCGATAGAGCTTGGCACATAATCAAGACCTCTATCATAATAAAGATCTCTATCATAATGAAGACCTCTATTCGACAGATCCAACATGCGCAATAACTTGAAACTCGAAAAAATTGCATCACAATTATTCTTAGAGTACTTATAGTCATTGAAGCAAAGAAATGTCCGTATCCTACTTGCTTCACACAATGAAGAAATAGGTTTACCGTAACCATGTAACGATAGATGACGAGTTTTTTCATTGACCTTTGTCTCCTTATCACCTAATGTGGCCATCAACGATCCTGACACTGATATGGCAAGATCATGCATGAGGTCATGCATTTTGCATCTGGATATGGCACCACTGACATCAGTTCCAGCTTCTTGAAAGAATGATCTCCATAGTAAATTCATAAAATACTCCCTACCAACCTCTTCCAAGCATCGGCTTTGATCATCAGAAGCCTTGACAAACCCTTGTGCTATCCAAAGCCGAATCAGTTGTGATGTACTAAACACGTAATCCTTTGGAAACAAACTACAATAAGCAAAGCATTGTTTCAAATGTGAAGGAAGATGATCATAACTCAGCTTCAAAGTTGAAAAGAGGTCAGTTACATCCTGAGATATTTTTGAGAGTTCATTGTTCTTAAAAGACAACCACTCTGCTTCTGAATTTGTAGAGCCTAGTAAACTTCCAATTGTCGATATGGCCAAAGGGACACCTTTACACTTTTTTACTATCTCCTTCCCAAGCGCGATAATGCTTAAATTCTCTGGCTCTTGTTCTCTCCCAAAGGCCTTTCGCTTAAATAGAGACCATGACGCATCTTCATCTAAACCTTCCAAGGAATATGATTTAACAGTCCCGATAATCCCCCAACGCTTTCTTGGCGGATGGTCTTTACGTTTCATTGCGAGTAGTCACTACTATTCTACTGCCTCTTGCACCACCCATCAACACTTCTTTCGCGACACCATTTTCCATGATCACCATTCCACATCATCCAACACTAGGAAGTATTTCTTTCCTTCTATTTTTTCTCTAAGTTTACCCACCAATGTATTCATCTCAGCGTCTGCTGATTTCACCTCTGTTGTTGCAGATTCTAAGATTTTAGCAACAATAATTTTAACATCAAAGATATCAGAGACACACACCCACATATTGAACTCAAAATGTTTCTTGATTTGATCATCATTGAATACGAATTGAGCGAGTGTCGTCTTTCCCAATCCACCGATGCCAACAATGGGAAGGATGGAAACATTGTCTTCAACGTTGGACTCCAGCAGAAGGTCTATAACAGCCTTCTGATCATCCTCTCGACCAATAACTACTTCAGCAGGTACAAAAGAATGAGTGTTATCCCTCTCCCTGCTCATGACTCGTGTCTCTTCAACCCGGCGCACCTCCAAGTTGAATCTCTGCTTATCGGCGTTGATGGCATCTAACTTCTTTCTGATGGCTTTAATCTCACGGGACATTCTAAAATGAAAGGCAAGCTGGTTTGATTCGGAAAAAAAAATGCGCACCTTTTTGGCCTTCTTATCACGGGTCATTATATCTCTTCGTAGAGCTTCAGTTGAAACCTCTTCCAGCAAGTCATCCGCATCATGAATGACATCTTCCAGCCTTCCGAGCCAACGTTGAACAGCACGGTCTCCTGCAGCTTGTTTGTCCTCCGCATCAAGAAGCATATCTTTGATTGTTGAAATGGTGTCGGTGAGGCTTTGAAGCTCATCTTTGACACAACAGGGCAGCCCGATCTCTTCGACAGCTAGTGAGCCCAAAGTCTTAATGATTCCCTCAGCAGCATAGAAGAGAAGTGTTTCCGCCATTTCGTGATGGTGAGTGAAGGAATGCTCGAAAGTGAAACACTGCGCTGTTGATGGAAGGGGTAGAAGGGTAGAGTGAAGAAATGATGAGAGTACTGAAGGAACGCTCAAAAGTGATGGGTAGAACTGCAGAACTGTCTTCAGAAGCAATTATTATGACTTGGTTGGACACATTATTAGTCTTTGATATGACAATATATATATCAATTTCAATTTTTTAATTAACTTGTTTTCATTCACATTTTTCTTTTTTTGAATTTTTTAATATATATGTATCACGAATCCTCCTTTAAGAAAAGGAAGCAACTTACAAAAATAATAACTAAAATCAAATAAAAGACATCCAAATGAGACCAAAGCGAATTTGATACAAAATCAAAGGTATGTTTGGAGAAGGACTGGACTGAATTTTGTAAAGTCTTTGATATGACAATATATAATTTTTTAATTAACTTGTTTTCATTCGCATTTTGATTTTTTGAATGTAATATATATGTATCACGAATCCTCCTCTCAGAAAACCAATCTGAAAATGAAAAAAATACAAAAATAATAACTAAAATCGAATAAAAACAAGACGGGCAAATGAGACAATTTGATATAAAATAAGTGAAATTTTGAATTTTGGAGTTCAAAGATTTTATGGCACTTTGGTAAAATATTCTATTTAAGCCTTAAATACATTTTTTGGATTATAGGTTATTTAAAATGCGACTCCGTGGTTTATGACTTACAATTTTCCTTTGTAGCCTGATTTTAATAATTGTAATTTTAAAAATTGTGTTTTTTAAAATTATTATTTTTTAAAATTATATATGTATTTAGTAAAATATATTAAAAAATATTTTTTTTATTAATTAAGTGTTTAAATAACATCAATATATAATTACGATTTAATATTCAAATTACTAATAAGGACATTTATTTATAATAATAAAATAACTAACATAGTCTATAAACCTCTATTTTTAACACCTCTACAAACAAAAGTATGACTTACAATTTGACATTAACTTTAAATTTTTTACTTAGGTAATCATATATTGTTATATTAATTGTTTTTATATGTTTTTTTTGCTTTTGTGTTGCTTAAGTTAACTTAGGTATATTAGCCATTATTTATCAAAAAAATGTTTAACTTAAATGTTATATTTCTCTTATATAAACTTAAACATGTATTTATAGTTCTGTACAAAGTCTACAATTTTTTTTAAAAAAAAATATAAAATATAAATTATATCATTTAAGCTATTTCTATACATTAAAACACTTGAAATAAGTCACTTATTTAGTCGAGGACACGTCATTTGTAGCGCAATTTTTTTTTAATAAAAAAATATAAGATATATTCTTCTTCTTTTTTCTAAAATAACAAAGAAAATAAAAATTAACCTCACTTGGTCTCTTATTATCAATCGAAGGCAAAGAGAAAGATAAGGTTGATAGGGTCAAAACGTCAAAGATAAAGTTGATCACGAATCACGATGCTCATCCCAGCTGTTTGGCGGGAATCTTTCTACTGTTCGACGATCATGATGGCGTACTCTAGCTCCCTCCGTCTAATTTGAATATTTAAATACAATAATTGAGTGCAAAAGGTTCATTATTCACTAAAAAAAATTACCCCACTAAAACGGTAAAACCAAACGAATCCTTGATTTGAAAATTGACAAATATTATTAAGTTATTAAGGGATCCCACTAATCCTTGATATGACACCAATCACACCACACCTGTTACCTTGAAAACCATTAACAATTACTCCACCCAGCTCAGCTGTCTACAAAATACTTTTTTATATGGCGGTGATGATTTATCAGTTAAAAAAATTAAAATTAAAATAATAATTATATCAGAAATAGGAATAGGTGCATTTGGGGAATAGCCGTATTGCAGTAAAAACGGTTGCATTATATGTGAACTATCAATGTTGAATTCAAACTACATGATGCCTGATTGAGAGGAATAGGATCCTGTCATTTCAAATGAAATGGACAATATCTATTTAGTGTAAAATGATGGGTAATATTGTAAAATTAATTCTTCAACTTTAACGTTAAGACAATATTACCCATCATTTTACAAAATAAATATATTATTTCATTGAAAAAACAGATCCTGTTCCTCATTGAAAGGGGTGCGTTTAATAAGGCCTTTGTTTAGCTAAAGACATCACAAGTTCCCATGCATTCTTCAAAAAATTCATTTTTTAAAAAAATTTATATTACACACATTTTATTATTATTTAAATAAAAAATAACAAAATAATTTTTTTATTTTTTATAAAATATCAAAATTTTATATTACGTTTATCAAGGTAAAAAAATCAAAACCTTTGTGAAACAAGGCCAACCAAATGTTTATTTTTTTCACCTCTCCAATATTTTTATTTTTATAATATGTCAATTATTTTTATTACTATTTAAATAAAAAATTATTATAAAATTATTATTTTTTATTTTTTTATATAAAAAATATGAAATTTTTTATCTATTTTATATCACATCAATCACTATCTCTTATGCATACATACACATACAATAATATCATACAAATAGACACTATTTCAGTAGAGTGTTGTGTTTAAGTTATTTAATTTATATATTGCTCAATTCCTTAAAAAATATAAAAATAAATAAATACAACCGAGTTTTGTGGGATAGCACTAGGAAATTGGCATTAACGCATTAAGTCACTATGTTAAGCTCTTTCACACTCACGTACTTACCTTAATTTCGACGCAGAAAAATGTCTTTATATAATACTTTTCAATCAAAACACATGAAATATATATCGTAATTCAACATCAATTCAATAATATTTTTTTATTTTAAATGAATAGAAAATATTCAACTTTTTTATATTAAAATGATAAAATTATTATTTTATATAGTTTTTAATAATTTTAATTTTATGATAAAGACCGATACTCTTCTGCTCATTTTAACGTAAAGAGGATTTGCTTTTTCCAACTCTCATCCTCCATTCATAATTGTGTGAGTGAAATTAAAAGTCTTCTTCAAAAAGCTGAATTATTATTGTAATTAAATAACACGGAGAATAGACAAATTGTAATTAAAAACGCACTAACTAATAAAATAAAAGGTTAAATATTTAATATCCATTGAAATTTTATAACTTTAATTTTTTTGTATATTTGATTTTTATCATAAAAGGTTTTTGAAGTTTTGTTAAATGATTAAATTAATTTTTTTGTCAATTAAAAGTTAATATTTTATATAAGTGACCACGTCATCATTGTTATCTAATTAAATTTTTATAAAAAAAATTAAAAAAATATTTTTATTTCAAAAAAAAAAAAGAAAAAAAGAGAAAAAATCATTGGCCATGTGAGGGTGAAAAAATAAAATTATGAAACTCTATGGAGTATTAGGCAATTAACTCTAAAATAAAAAATCTATTTGATGGTTAAAAAATTTTATTTTACGGTTTGAATTAAATTTTGTTGCTCTCTTTGCAAAAACAAATTCACTCCAAATGAAGTATAAATATTAAATTATTTTAAATGAGTTAAAGGATATTTCCTTCAAGTTGGTTTGAAAAAAATTTCTATCCATAAAAAAAGAGTAATTTTAGAATGTCTATTTGTGTCTTACTTGTGTCCTACTAAAATGATGTGGTTATTAAAATTACCTTTTGATTAAAATTCAATAATAATCAATCACAAGTCTAATGATAATTTTAATTACTACATCATTCTTAATAGAACACAAGTAGTAAGCCTACTAAAATTACTCATAAAAAATATATTAACCCTAAAGATGTGTTTAATCTGATTTTACATCAAATTAAATTAAAGCTACATATTTATTTCTCGCTTTTTTTTTTTTATTAAGATCACCATAAAAAGATATCAAAAAAAATTGATAACCCGACACTCTAATTCACGGTTTATTACAACTAGTTATGATTTCGACAAATTGCCATGCAACATCAAGCAAGTTGTTTTTTATTTTATTTTTTCGAAATTGTCCGTTACTTGCTCAAGTTGTTCCTACCAAAGTCTTCCAAGTTCTTTTCCAAAAAAAAAAAAAAAAAAATGTCATCCAAGTTCTGTTTTGCATAGTTGCCCAAATAGCCCTCCAGCACCTCAAAATTCTAGAATTATGTATTTGCATAACTATAAAAAGTATGAGTCCTGGCAACCAACAAAAGTAATAACCTTTTCAAACAATAAAAATTGAGTAGGTAAATACGAAAAATGATTAGTGTTTATATTTTTCTCATTTCATCTTAAAAATTAACCGTTAGATTTGTGATTTATGTGGACTCCTCATTAGATAAAAGGAATAGAAAAGTCTGTGTAAATGCTCAAGAAAACTCATAAAGAAACTATACAGATCAAATTGAAGACTATAGAAGATGAGCTCAATTAGGCCAATTATGTCTTCAGTTTTGGAGATCCAAGCTTCATATATTTAAAAAAAAATGGTGCACATCCATTACAAATTCTAGGTAATTACATTATAGTATTAAATGATCCAATAGTATTCTTGTGTTAATCAAAGGCATGGTTAACAATTTAAAGCCTACCCTTAAACAAACCCCTAAAGTTGCATCAGCATCTCAATAAAAATAATTTGAAACATCATCAAACAACATAAACACCCAATTGTGTAGACATTTACAAAAGCATAAGAGTTCTATGGAAAAAATGAAAATAAAAATGAAAATATTATGATGATATTGCTTGAAAACAGTGAGATTTTTACCTGGTAGAGGGATGGAGAGAGGAAGAATAGCAATGACACCAAAAACAGCAAAATGGCAAAGAGAGGATGAAGAAAAAGAAGAGAAGATAAGGGTTTTAATATATTTTAGGTGGTGGGTATTATTGGAATTTTATTCATTTTCGCTCAAAAATAGGTAAATATTGTTTTGAGAGAAATTGTAGTTTTAGTTTAAATTCACACTTTTTCAAATAAATATCATATAGTCAGCTTATAAAAATCGTGAATTTTTTCATATTTTAAAATTTTGAATTTTTAAAATCATAATCCCGGAATTACAATTTAATTTAAAAACGCAATTGTAGGATTTAAACTTCACGATTTTAAAATTTGAATTTTTAAAATCATAATTCCAAAATTACAATTTAGTCTAAAAACATAAATTATTTATTTAAAAACACACTCTCAAACAACCCTAAGTTAGAAATTTATTCACGGCTTATTACAACTAGTGATGATTTCGACAAAACTGCCTGACAAAGTCTTGGCATTAATTTCTTAGCTTTCTATTCTGAAACTTCTTGGTGGTCCTTGACAGCAAGGTTTGTCACACCCATGACCCATCTATTCCTTCGTCGTTATTTCCATTCCACAAAAGAACAGTAATCACATGCAATTTTACAGAACAATATGTTTATTGATTAATTTTAATTTATTTTTATTGAAATACAGAAGAACATTTAATTAAATACTGACCAAATTTTAATCCTAATTACTAATTTTGGGTTAAACTCATTATTAAATTATAAAATAACAAACTCTTAAAATTTAATCTAAATGTAAGATTAATTACTAATAACTTAAATAAAACTAATATTTTAATAAATATGAAAGAATAAATTATTTATTTTTGTTCGTTTATCATTGTTGTCAACTTGTCGGGGACATTATCTATGGCTTTGTGGTTCTCCTTGCTTACCTCACCCTAAGTAGTCTTTGATGTTGATGCATGCCTTGGATTTCTGCTCGGAAATTTCTTTGATGTTGCCAATTTGAAGACTTTTGTATACCATGCCAAAACTTCAAACATCAAGCAATTAAGTTGGTTTTTTATCGAAATTGTCGGTTATTTGCTAAAGTTGTTGCTACCAAAGTCTTCCAAATTCTATTTAGCCTATTTCCGATCAATACTCTTGAGCAATAATAAAAGGGAGAGAAGGGTCTGTGTACTTGCTCAAAAAAATCAGAAAGAAACTTGCTACAAACCTAGTTCGTAATGGAATAATTTAGGTTTTTAGAAGAAACGTAGGCCTCACAACACAAGAACTGATTTAGATTAATTCTTCTATTCTTTTATCCATAATATAACAACCTTTAAATAGAGGAATTATTACAATATCCTCAATGAAAATTACGGACAACTACCCAATTCCTACGTCTTTCATGACCCTCTGTTTGGGCTTTGTTTTTTATCGTTTAACATTTTTACTTTGAAACTTCTCAGTTGTCCCTCACAACATTAATGGTTGTCCAATCTACTAATCTATGGCTTTGTGGTTCTCCTTACTTACCTTATCTCGAGTAGTCTTTGATGTTGATCCACGTCTTGGATTTCTGCCCTGAAATTTCTTTGATGTTGCCAATTTGAAGACTTTTGTATAAAAAATATTCCTAATGAAAATTACGGACAACTACCCAATCGCTACGTCTTTCATGACCCTCTGTTTGGGCTTTGTTTTTTTATCGTTTTAACATTTTTACTTTGGAACTTCTCAGTTGTCCCTGACAACATTAATGGTTGTCCCATCTACTAATCTATGGCTTTGTGGTTCTCCTTACTTACCTTATCCTGAGTAGTCTTTGATGTTAATCCACATCATGGATTTCTACTCTGAAATTTCTTTGTTGTTGCCAATTTGAAGACTTTTGCATACCACGTAAAACTTCAAACATCAAGCAATTAAGTTGGTTTTTATTGAAACGAGCATATAACCCGCGCAATGCGCGGTTTGCCTTTTTTAATTTACTTGTAAGATCTTTAAGAGATTGTTTGTAATTACTAACTAATTTCCTTCTCTTCGCTCACTTCTTAACTTGAGCATAAACAAAAACCTAACCATAAGATATAGGAAGAATATAAGTATTTGTAGAATATAAATAATTAATATTATAAAAATTATAACAAAAATTATGGACCCAAAATGGAATCCGAAGCACAAAATTACATTAAAAAAAAAAAAACTATTAGCATTTAGTATTCTCCGCTACATTATTTACCAATTTCTTTTAACACTACCCTTGCAAACACAATTTTCAAAACTGAATCAAAATTAATACTAATTTAATAAAAAATAATTGACTTTTTCATATATTTTTCTCAATTCCATTGAAATTTATATGTATAGGAAGTAGTCATGTCAATTAGATATTTTTTCTTTCGATCATCGTGTGTATATATAATGTAAAAGAAACTACTTTTACAACAAAAGTAAAAATACTATAAAAATCAAAACAAAATTAGAAACAATGGAATCAAAAGCACAAAACCACCAAAAAATAAAAAATAAACAGACTATTTATCATTCTCTACTACATTATTTACATTCTCTTTGAACACACCCCTATAAATGCAATTTCCATAAAAAAAAAAAAAAAAAAAAAACGTATTTCATCAAATAAACTAATTGCAAATTAAATTAACAACGATTAAAATCGATCCTCAATATCTATCAATCAAGGAGAGAGATCCAGAACTAATGTTATACTTATATCTATTATATCTCAATACAAATAAAATCCATAAATTCTGAACATTCAAAAAAATAGAAAAAAGAAAAGAGCAAAATAAACATAAACAAATAATTTAACTCAACATTTAACGTTATCAAATAAATCATCTCCCATGAGGTTCATTATGCCTTTAAATTTTTGAAAGAGTTTATTTCTTTAATGTACAAACAACCAATATATTGCTCTTAAAAAGAGAAAAAAATAAAAATAAAAAAAGGCACGGAAATTCGATTAGATCACACAAAAGGAAAAAAAAAAATTACATAAAACATTCAAATGAATTAAAATATAAGATCTATTATATTTCAATACAAATAAATCCCATATAATTTTGAACATTCAAATGAATGCATAGCAAAATAAACAAAGTCTTTATAAACGAAATCTAAAAATTAAAAAAAAAAAGAAAAAGAAAAAAAAAAGCAATAAGACAAAAGGAAAACAAAAGGTTACATCCACATGGAATGGAATTAACATGCATTGCAATCTTGATTTGAAATTTGTATATTCATAATATATGCTCTATTGGTTGTTAGAGCAGTTGTAATAAATACATCGAAACTAAATTGAGTAAATTCAATAGGTTAGATAACACTGATACATGATTCCTAAAAATGATATATATTCTAATAATTATAAATATTATGTGTATAAATATTTAAAATTATAAATAATAATGTATTTCGTAACCTTGTCGGATGAAACTCATCTTTTTTGCAACTTATCTAAAAAATTGTTTAGAGTTAGAGTATTCTAATTAAGGTATTCACGATTTTGGTTGTTTAAATTACAATCAAAATGAAAAAAAAAAAAACCAAAATCACAAAGAGAAAAATCATTGAGAGAGAAGCACCTTAAAGAATCTGAAAAACAAAAAGAATCCAACAAAATCACAAAAGAGAGAAATCGAAGAAAGAGAGAGAGAGGAGGGAGAAGCACGTAAGAAATCTGAGTGGAGGGAGAAGAAACTAATGTTTAATGTAAAAAACAATACATACGGTTTATTAAAAATATATTGGTCAATCATATCTGTCTAAACCCCATATGAGACGGATAGATGCCTTTTGTTTGCCCTTTTCCCAATAAGAAAGATGGTGGCATCCTCATAATCACATTTTATCGTGGTGTATAAAATCTAAACAAATAATCTCAAATTAAGTATTTCTTTTATAGAGAGTGAGAACCACAATGCAAAGTATTATAATTTTGTAGGGGCGTATAAACAATTTAAATTGTAAAAAATAAACAACAATGTAAATGAAATTATATATTGACAATTAAAAAACCCGAAGGATGGTGTCATTGTATCGATCGACCTTCTGATCTTCTCCTCCTTTCCTTGAATGGCACTGCACAAACAAAATTTCTGAACACCAATTGAACATAAATAAAATAATCAATAATAAATAAAATAATCAATAAAAATAAATAAATAAAATAATCAATAATGACAATGACAATGATAATGATTTCAATGATATTTAACCTTTTATGAGAAATATCTGGCAAAGAATGTCATTGAATCTGCCATAGAGTACTTCAATTTTCTCAAATAACAAATGACAAAAACTAATATACGAAGGCTAAAATTCATGAAAATTGTAAATTAACAACAAAATTCAGTTATAAACAGTGACAACGACACTATTTAAAGAGTTGCAGAGAATGGTTAAATTAACCATTTTCACTACAAAAAATAATTAATTTGGTAATTAGCCTTGACAATTCTCTTTCTTTCTTTTTTTCTTGTTTTTTTTTTTAATGCATTCCACTGTTCACTGAATTCTCAAAGCCCATGTCTAACGACCATAACCAAGTCGCAATACAGCACAGTTATGGTGCTCAGAAATGGCGCTAAGAGTAGAATGGGTGAAGAAAAGGAAAAGGGTCTCGCGAAGGCCTGCGCGCGTGAGAGAAGAAAAATAAGAGGGAGAGAGAGAGAGAAGGAAACGAAAAGGAAAGAGAAAATTTTGAGTATTTTTTTTTTTTTTTTTTCATTCATCTTAACAAAAAATG
Source organism: Carpinus viminea (assembly GCA_013348765.1). NCBI lineage: Eukaryota > Viridiplantae > Streptophyta > Magnoliopsida > Fagales > Betulaceae > Carpinus > Carpinus viminea. Next base: position 9,543,920 of record CP054668.1, on the reverse strand, counting down.
GTGAAAATTTGAAACGATGTTACTTTATTTTGAAAGTTTGCACCGGATGGACTTTGTAAAAATAATTAAAAAAAATTGAAATTTTAACAATGGAGATTTTATTTAAATAAACTTAAAAGGAATAGAATAAACTTATTAAGTCCAGAGGGTATAATGGAGTAGAAACTGTTTGAAAAGGTGTTTGTACGCTGTTGAATGGGGTAGAAACTGTTTTAGTGGTTTTGTTTTGTAGAAACTGTTTGTTTTGATTTGTAAAAACCGTTTGTTTTTTTTTAATTGTTTGTTTTATTTTAAATGCACAGTTTAATTGAAAGTAAACATTTGTCAAATAAATAAGACACCACTTGTCAAACTATTAAACCCTCTTGTTAAAACTTAAAAATAAATATTAGTCAAATAAATAAGATGCCACGTGTCATAATATTAGGCCCTCCTACTTAACATTCTCGTATTATATATTATAATCTTAACAAAAAATGGTGAAAATTTGAAACGATGTTACTTTATTTTGAAAGTTTGCACCGGATGGAATTTGTAAAAATAATAATAAAAAATTGAACTTTTAACAATGAAGATTTTGTTTAAATAAACTTAAAAGGAATAGAATAAACTTACTAAGTCCAGAGGGTATAATGGAGTAGATGTTTGTACGCTGTTGAATGGGATAGAAACTGTTTTAGTGGTTTTGTTCTGTAGAAACTGTTTGTTTTTTTTTTTTTTTTTTTTTTGAATTGAGAAACTGTTTGTTTTGATTTGTAGAAACCGTTTGTTTTTTTTTTTAATTGTTTGTTTCATTTTAAATGCACAGTTTAATTGAAATTAAACATTTGTCAAATAAATAAGACACCACTTGTCAAACTATTAAACCCTCCTGTTTAAAACTTAAAAATAAACATTTGTCAAATAAATAAGATGCCACGTGTCACAATGATATAACAGCCTACTTAAAACTCCCCTATTATATATATATTAGATTAGATTATTAGTTACTTGCTCAAGTTGTTGCTACTAAAGTCTGTTAAATTCTATTTTCCCTATTTTCGAAAACTCAATGTGAATGCTATTGAGCTATGATAAAAGGGAGAGAAGATCCGTGTACATGCTCAAAAAAGCTAGAAAGAAACTTGCTACAAACCTATGTCTGTAATGGAATAATTTAGGCTTTTAGAGGAAATTTAGACCAAACCTCACAACGCAAGAGCTGATTTAGATTAATTATTCTCTTTCTTTATTCATAACATAACAACCTTTAAATACATGAGCTATTTCTAGGGGTGAAAACCTAGCCCTGATTCCCTGTTATTAGCAAAAACCGGTAATTGGAACCAGAGTATCAGGTTTTTTATTTTTGAAAACTGGAACCAGAACCAGATACCCAATTAATCAGCCATACAATAATCGGCTATCTGGTTGGTAACCCAATTTTTTTTTTTTTTTAATTTTTTTACATTCTAAGCTTATTTTAGGCATCAAGCCTAATTTTTTGGCTTAATTTAACCATTTTGCCATTTTAAAAAAAAACAATTAGCCTATAGTAAAAAAATAATAATAATAAATGAAGACGAAAAGAGAACTAGAGAAATGATTTACGATTTTTGTGAACCCTAGAGTAAAAAAATAAAAATAAATATACTAAATTCGAAAATATATATAAAATTAAAAAAAAATTATTATTATTACCCGGTTACCCGATTATAACTAGGTATTTAAAAACTCCAAAACTGGTAACCGGAACCGGGCACCCTAGTTACCAGTTTTTTCCAACCGGTTTTCCCTTTTTTTTTTTTCTTTTTTTTTTTTACACTCCTAGCTATTACAATATCCCTAAGCAAAATTAGGGCCAAGTCATTAAGCAAGACTCTTATGAAAATATATGACTAGATTTGACATATCATCATATATTATATATATAAAAGCCGAATCACGTTCAGAAGTGCCTTAATATTGCGATATGTAGAGTGAATCCAACTTTTTTAAGAATAAACAAGTTTTTCAAGGTATAATTTTTTAACCGGTTTTTTTAAGAGTGGACCAGTTTTTCAATAGTGAACCGGTCATTAAATTAGCTTCATTAAAGGCATTTAATTATATTTCAATAATTTTCCTTATACGTGATTTCATTAAATTCAAAAATTTAATGCAAGATATTAAGTATTATTAATGTCCAAATCAAATAAGGGAACAAATCATATAAATCAAATTATTATGTATTAATACTTTTAGTCACTTTAATATTTTAAATTCAAATTTAGAAAATGTTAGAGAATACGAATTGTTTTCCTACATATACCTTGTGCATGTAATAATACATAATTTATAAAATAAGATTTTTTTTTTTTCTTTCTAAATAATAAGCCATTGAAAAATAATTAGATTAATAATAGATTATTTACAATATAAAGATCTCCCAATTATTTATTTTTTTAATTTTTTATTTCCAATTCTCTCTCTCCACTCTTCAAATATAACAACCTAAAACATCAACATGGAGTAATTCTTCTTCTTAATCTTCCATAGGTATGTTTTTTATTTGAAAAAAAAAAAACAAAAACGTACAACTTCAAGAATTAACTTCTTCTTCTTTTTTTTTCCCTCTCTCCACTCTCCAACAATAATAACCTAAAAATTTAATCTCGAAGTAATTCTTATTCTTAACCTTTCAAAAATTATTTATTTTTAAAAAAAATTTAAATCGCACTTAATAAAATTGCAATCTCAAACAAACCCTTAATTAGAATAGCACAACCCTGTTTCAAATAATAATAATAATAATAACACAACCCTCTCCAAACAATTATAATTGAGTATTAATTGTATTTGTAGGGTTTTATTTATTTTTTATTTATTCAGTTTGTTCTTTGATGAAAATTGCAACTTCTTAATTAAGATAATAAATTTTTTGAGAAACTTCAGAAGATCCCCCCAAACTTCCATCCGTTTATACAATCAACCTATGAACCAAAAAGACTCTCATTTACCCCCCTAATCTTTCATTTTCTCTAACTTAGGACCCTTTTGTAGTAATCTGCCCATTATACCCTTCACTCCAAAACGATGCCGTTTTGGGCTCGCCTAAAACGATGTCGTTTTGCTCAAAACGGCTTAGTTTTGATCATTTTAGAGTTTTAGTTTTTTTTTTAAATTATTTTTTTAAAAAGGAAAATGATAATTTTTTTTTTTAAAGGAAGGATGGAAATTGAGCCACCCCCTTGCCCAAAAATGGGGTGGTTGGACCATCCCATTTTTGGCCAAGGAGTGATTGGAGCAACCCCCGATGGCCGGTATAAGGTGGCTGAAGCCACCCCTAGGCCCTTGGGGGTGGTCTGGCCAGCTCAAAAGGCCAAAAAAAAAAAAAAAAGAAGAAGAAGAAAGAAGAAAGAATGTGTTTGGGCTTTTTGGGGTGGCCGGAAGTATGGGGTGGCCAAAGCCACCCCAAGCCCTTGGAGGTGGTCCGGCCACCCCAAAAAGCCCAGACCCATTCTTTATTTTTATTTTTATTTTTTTGGCCTTTTGGGGTGGCCGAAACACCCCCAAGGGCCTAGGGGTAGCTTCAGCCACCCCATACCGGCTGTAGGAGCCACCCCGATTTCCTTCCCTTTTTCTCCTTAAAAAAAAAAAACTTAAACCTTAAAAAGGTCAAAACTACGCTATTTTGGGTAAACCGACGTCATTTTGGGTGAGTCCAAAACGGCGTAGCTTTGGAGTGAAGGGTATAATGGGCAAATTACTCCAAAAGGGTCATAAGTGAGGAAAAATGAAAGATTAAGGGGGTAAGTGAGATTTTTTTTTTGGTTCATGGGTTGATTGTGTAAACGGGTGAAAGTTTGGGGGGGTCTTCTAAAGTTTCCCCTATTTTTTTTTTTTAAAAAAAATTTAGTGAGCTAATGGAAGATTATAGTGTGTTTATTTGATTTTTGTGCCAAAAAAAAAAAAAAGAGAATAGAAACTCTTTCAAAACACTAAAGAGATGATTAAACACTGAACCTAAGAGGATTTATCTGATCGCGGTAAATGCTGAGTGCAATATTTTGTTTTAGGGGAAACTTCAGAAACCCCTCCATCTTCCACCGATTTACACAAGCCACCTCCGAAACGAAAAAAAAAACTCCCACTTACCCCCCCAATCTTCCATTTTCTCTCAAATAGGACCCTTTTGGAGAAATCTGTCCATTATATCATTCACTCCAAAACGGCGTCGTTTTGGCCATTTTAGGATTTTAGTTTTTTTTTAAGAAGGAGATTTTTTTAAAAAAAGAAATGGGTGGTGGAGCCACCCTCTAGCTAGTAATATGGTGGCGAGCCACCCTAGGCCCTTGGGGGTGGTCCAGCCACCTCAAAAGGCCAAACAAAAAAAACGAAAGAATGGGTTTGGCCTTTGGGGGTGGCTTCGGCCACCCTTTACTGGCCATAAGGGGTGATCGAAGCTACCCTTAGGCCTTAGGGGTGGTTCGGCCACCCCCAAAGGCCAAACCCATTCTTTCGTTTTTTTTGTTGGCCTTTTGGGGTGGCCGGACCACCCCCAAGGGCCTGGGGGTGGCTTCGGCCACCCCATACTGGCCGTTTCCCTTTTTTTTCCTTCTTTAAAAAAAATAAAATCCTAAAATTGTCAAAACTACACCGTTTTGGGTAAAACAATGTCATTTTGGATGAGCCCAAAACGACATAGTTTTAGAGTGAAGGGTATATAATGGGCATATATATATACACCCATTATATCCTTAAAGGGTTATAAGTGAGAGGAAATTGAAGATTGGGGGGTAAATGAGAGTTTTTTCGTTTCGTGGGTGGTTTGTGTAAATCAGTGGAAGATGAAATGGGGTTTCTGAAGTTTTCCCTTTGTTTTATTAGGTACTTATAAAATAAAAAGATTTTATTTATTTTTTAAATTCATTATTTTTATGTTTGTTTGTCTAAAAAGTTTCTTTGTATTGAAATATAATATGTATCACACCAATAGGATTTGATGTTTTAATTCATTTCAATATTTTATTGGTTTTTTTCTTTTTTCTAATATACTTGAATTTTCTAGCATTTGAAAGTGTTGAAAGAGATTTATTTGATTGCATTAAATATTAAGTGAGAAGATTTTGTTTGTTTTACTTTGTATTTTTCTGAAATAATTAGAACTTTATGGGTTTTATTTTTTTTGACATGTCCGCATAAGAGGGGGAGGGGGGATTCGAACTAGTGACCATCGCTTCATTAAGTGTGGTCTTAGCCGATTGAACTACCTCTTAAGGACTTTATGAGTTTTATTTGTATTGAAATATAATAAGTATCATATTAACAATTTAAGAGTTTCCTATTAATTTTCTACTAATACTTTGATAATCAGAATTCAAGTTTTCTTCATGCTATTTTTTTTCTTTTATACTTTTCATTAAGTACATGTTTGGTGCATTTTTTTTTAAAAAGTGCATGTTCAATAATGTACTGATGTATAACATTTAGTATATATTTTCATTAAAAGAGGCATGATAAATTTTTGCACACACATATTTTAACTTATAATGAAAAGTAAGATGAGGTGTGTTTAAGTTTTTAAAATTAAATTATAATGAAGAATCCTGTGCATATAATCCACATGTTATTAGTTTGCATTATTAATTACATTAACTATATTATAATCAATGTATTTTTCTTGCTATTGTTTTCTTTATACTATTCATTTTAAATCATATATACTTACAAGAACATTTTTTTTTTAATTTAAATATGTGAAATATATTTTATACATCTTTTTTAACTTATAATGAAAAATGATGTGTTTAAATTTTAATGTTTTCATCTCTGTTTTCATCCTCTTTTTACCGTCACAAACAAATTGAACGATGAATTGTAAATTAGAAACGTCATTCCCGTTCTTAAACGGTTTTACCTTCATAATTATAACGAATTGTTAATTATAAATACTGCGATTTTTTTGGATTACTGTAAACTTTTCTAAAAATAATAGTGTCCATGAATTACTATCTGTTAGCTAGAAAAATAAGAGAAATAGAAAATCGATATTGTAGTTAAAGGTGGGTTAAAATGTCACTTTTCTTAAGAAATTATTTATTCTCATTAGAATTGGTATGTAAAGGGTAATAGCAAATATTTCTCCAATATACAATGGAGCCCATAAACCTAAACGCCCTCAAATTTTCTGTTCTATCAAGAAACATAGACTTTAATTTATTTTTTTTAAAAAAAAAAAAATACACTGGGTCTTTTGAGACAACATATGGGGATATAACTTTTCATCATATTTAAAATTGGATTGTAGTATGCTATTAATAATATTGAAAATAGTAGTTATTAATATATGTAAACCAACGGTCACAATTAATGTTTCAAAATCAACTGTTAATCTAATAGTCACTAACTACTATTCTAGTAGTAATAATTTGTCAATGTTACTAAATTGCTAATTCACTAATAATAAAATGCTAATTTAACATATACTTAATTATGACCATTACATTTAATTTACAATCAACAACTATTTAATTATAACCGTTAGATCGCAATAGTTAGTAACGATCATTTAATCACAACCGTTAGATCAAAGTTAATTTGATCTTACAGTTGACTTTACTAATGGTTTAGTAAATCCAACCACTGGATCTACCTACGAAGTATCATATGGTCAAGATAAAGCCATTAAATCAAATGATCCTAACCATCCAAATATTGAATGGTCATGATTGGATCGCTCCAAGCTCCGATGATGCATGATAAACGCCAAGTGGGCCACAAAAGCATTACTAACGCCTTACAACCCATGCTACCACACATATGCATACCTGCATAAAACATTCCCAAACCAAAATAAATATATATACATAATAATTTTGAAAATTATATACCTAAGGTTTTCGGTATCATCTATTAAAAGGGAATTTGAACTCACATGTGAGACGAAGTGTTAAAAGTATTCATTAAATTGTTAAATTTACTTATTTTTATTGGCTTAAACTTTTTGGGCAACTAATGATTTAACAATTAAGGTAGGCATGTTAATAACTTCGCATACACCAAATTAAGAAAGATTGAAAAAAAAAAAAGATTAGGTTCATCAAATTTTAAGTATTAATTAATATATGTATTTACCTGGAATGCTAGTAGCAATTTTTCTTGCTACATGTTGATTTTTTGAGTTGCCAATAATAGGGATCACAAAGACAAAGAAGTGCCATGCTTTCAAAATCAAATTTAAGTTCAACTAATGTGCCCACTTAATTAATTCATAGCCAAAGAAATGTGTGGTTAGCAACAATATTGTTTATAGCCAACGACCTCTTTGTCTCAATGTCACATTCTCTATATAAATGGGAATTAATTTTTTGATAATAACCTGTCTAAGAATTGATAAAGAGAGAGAGTTCCTAGCCAAGGAAATGTGTGGTTAGCAACAATATTGTTTATAGCCAACGACTTCTCAGTCTCAATGTCTCATTCTCTGTATAAATGAGAATTAATGTTTTAATAATAACTTGTCTAAAAATTGATAAAGAGGGAGAGTTTATCTTAATTTTTAATAATAATATTATTATTATTGGACTCTAAGAAATTACGCAAAAGATAAGCTAAACACATGAGGTGAAATGCCAAAATATGAGAAATTGAGGTAGATTACATAGGTTAGGCTGACATATGTGAAATGTTAGGTTTCATTCTCCTAACCATCTCCATATATATCTTTTTAAAATTTACCATTGAATATGTAGGACTCATATGTAGACTTGTGGACATGTCCACAAAAAAAAAAAAAAAAATCTAATGATAAATTTGAATTTGCATGAAAAAGAGATGGTTAAGAGATAGGAGTGACAGAATGAGGTCTAGCATTTCTCGCAGACATGCTGCTATATACCAACGAAAACTCATTAATATTACTCAATTTTATCATCAGTTAAACATGGTCAATCCTCCAAGCTTGCAAAAGGGGACATACAAACATTCATATCTGATTAAATAAAATTTAACTAAATTTTAATTAAAGGTGGAAAAGAAAAGGTCATGTATCTTAAGTCTACCACCAGGGTTCACGGGATAAATGTTAGATTTTATTCTTTTGACTATCTTTTTTCAAATAGATTTAAATTCACTATTGGATTTGTAGATTTACATGTGAGTCTTACATATTCAATGGTAGATTTAAAAAGAATATGCATGGAAATAGTTGATAAATGGTTAGGAGAATGAGACTTAACGTTTCTTGGGTAGATGGGGCCATGCGCTCTTTACACGATTGGTCATGCCCATTTGACAAATTCAAATATTGAATAGTCTGCTGCATAGAAAAATGAGCGCTGGATATGTGCCTTCTACCATGACAAGTACTCGCAAGCGTTCTCTCATTTAATTTTTGCCCAATTGTTCTTCAATAATGGTAGTTGATGGTGCGGCTGTTACTTCATATCAGCCTCCAACATTCAACGATGATGGAGCATATTACTTATCAAATCTAGTGATGAGGTGACACTATGATAACATCTTAATGCTTTGATAATCAGAATTCAAATTTTAAAAGCATCTCCACTGTATATTTTATATAGGTTAAAAAAAGTGGTGGCTTCTTTCAATAAAAATACCTACCGAAGGTCATATAATTATGAACATTAAAATAGGTTTTATGAATACAACATAAAAGTTTAAGATTTATTGCAACCAAATAAATCATCTATCATATTTCAATACAAATAAAACCTATATAATTCTGAATGTTAAAAAAGTGCAATACAAAATAAACAAAATCTTTTTTATTTTTTATTTTTTTATAAAGAATAGAAAATAGAAGAAAATCTTTCACTCAACATTTAATGCAATCAAATAAATCATTTAACATCAAATCCGATACTTAATTATCGCTTTGGTGTGTTGAAAGTGATTTTATATGAAATATACTTCCAAAAAAAAATGTTGATTATTGTTAACTATACTTACCAGGTGTTGAATTTACTATCGATTTATCTTTTATTGCTTTTTTTGTTTAAAAAAAAAAACCTTAAAAAGTGTTTCAAATTAATTAAAACATAAGACCTTTAACTTTAGTTTAATTCATATAAATTTCAATATGTTAAAATCTTTGTGATTTGTGAACATAGGTGTAGTTTAATGAAAAGTATAAAAGAAAAATAAAAAGAAAAGTAAATTCTAATATAAAATTAGAGAGAAAATAGAATCAAATACATGTGGAACTTTTACCATTTGACTTTTGTTGCAGAGCCTAAAGGGGCTTTTACGTATTTATGTATTATTTCTGTGTATAGTTGTTCAATAATAATGGGATGGAAGGTTTTGATGGAATTATCGGCGAAATCGACTTTATATGCGATTTTGTCAAGAGAGAACATAGAAAATTTGGGGTGGATTGGCCTAAAGAGGCATACATTCACCAATGAGAGCATTGTGCTCTTATTTTCTTGATAATTTATATAATACTATTGACCCCTATTTATAGGAAAACTGTGGTAAGCAGAGAGAATAGAAGAAAGGCAATCAATCAAGCACATATTTTAACATGGAAAATAAATCAAACCTAATATACACATATGGATATTGCTTTCTTTAACTTAAATGATTCTCAATGGAAAGTGTTACATTCTACGATTAGAAATTCAAAAACAAAAGTTATCAATACATAAAAACAATGGTTTGAGTAGAGCAAGATATCATTTTTATTCCCAATTCCCAACTCTAACGTCTCATATTACTGATAGTCAACACCAATAAATGTGGTAATTTGTAGAATTGACCACAACTTACTGATCTTGAATATCATTAATATTTTTACTTCTACTTACCAAAAAAAAAGAAGAAGAAGGTATTTTTAGTTCTCTCATCTAAGTTCTATATTATGATTTCTTAAAAAAGAAAAAAGAGTTCTATATTATGATTTATGAGCCGAAAAATATACTATACAAAATAATAACAAATTTCTATCATGCATGCAACTCTCCAATCAATAGCTGCCGTCAAGAAATATAGAAATAAAAATCTTCCAAGTACACATTCTGTCCCATAAATTATGATAGTTACGTAGAACCCAACGTATTTGACTAATTAATCACAAGGAAAGTGGTATTTCAAGGAAAAGTCGGGAGTTGGAAAAATTGTTAAGTTTCCATTTCCATCATTACGCTATGCCTCCAATCACCAATATTGACTTAGTGTCAATCTGAGTAAATGCCCATCACGCCATGGAGCCTACAAAATTTATGACGGGACAAACTTCACAACTAATTCATTTATGCCGTCCATTATTTTAGACTAATTGCTCTCAAGGATGGTCAATTCTTGAAAATGTTTATTTTTTAATGCAATAAATAAAAAGGGAATGCTATGTTTCCCTTTGTGATCTTATGGTTTTTTTAGTCCTAGGTTGATATTATTTTTAAAAAAGTAAAAATAAAAATGACCCTCTTTCATCCGATTCTTAAAAAATAATATTCACATAAAACCAAGAAAATATTTCGTAAACTTTTTATACTCTCTGAAGACAGTTTCATTTTATTTTTATTTTAAACACATCCAAACTAGTTCTAACATTTGAAGATGATCAAATTTGCAGAAAATAAAATGATAATTTCAAAATTTTCTAAACATTATAAGTACGAACTTATAACCTAGGCAATGCACAGAATTCTTAGGGTTATATTATAATCGTACTTTTCATAAGTATTATGAAATTTATCTTTCACAATTGTAAGAGGAAAATTTGAATTTTTCTTAATCAAAATATTAATATAAAATTAGAAAGAATTTCTAATATTGTTGGTGTAATACTTATTAGATTTCAATATAAATAAAACTCAAAATTAACATTCGAAAAAAATACTTTGGTTGTAGAAAAAAATATGCGTGATATTCTTTGTAATAGTTTAATTTCAAAATTTAAACACATTTCTATTGAACTTTTCTTTATAGGTTGTAATATATATATATATATATATATATATCACGCCCTTTTAAATAAAAAAGAAATACTAAAGGTTATGCACCAATATATTACTCAACATATAAATCCAGGTAAATCATACAAATAAACAAAAAATCTCATAAACAAATATACCTTGAAAAAATATCAAATAAGAAGCATGTTATATCAAATAATTAACTATTTTATAAACTAATGGACACTAAGCAAAAATAAGCCCCAAAATGACCATTGTGATTTTACACTTTGGTTTGGACATCGAATATATAATTACGCATAAGATGCTAATCATATATATATATGTGTGTTTTTTTTTTTGCTTTACCATAAAATATATATATATATTATAAAGATTATTTTTGCTAATGAAATAAAAAATAAATACCTAATCATTATGTTGAGTAAAATTCCGACAATCTATACAATTAATAATTAATATACAATTATATATTTAAAAAATAAAAAATAATGCAATAAATGTTTTGATTAATAATCTTTATGCTTCTTAAAAAACCGGTTTTTTTATTATTTTTTATTAATAATGCAATGAATTTTTTTCTATTTTATTTCTACATCCTATCATTTAGTTCATTTAATTCAACTATAACATATATTATTATGTTATATACATATTAAAGTGATTAAATATAATAATACATAATAATTTGATTTGTATTATTTGTTTCCTCATTTGATTTTGACATTAATAATACTTAATTTATATATGAAAAACTCTTAAAATATAATTAAATACCATTAATTATGCTAATTTAATGACTGATTTTTTAAGTAAAAATCGGTTCACCCTTAAAAAACCAGTTTACAAATTATGCCTTAAAAAACCGGTTTAACATTAGAATAAAAAGTGTTCATGCCACATGTCACAATATTAAGATACTTTTGAGAGTGATTCGGCTTTTATATACAACGACCTCTTTGTCTCAATGTCACATTCTCCGTATAAATGGGAATTAATGTTTTGATAATAACATATCTAAGAATTAATAAAGAGAGAGAGTTCCTAGTCAAGGAAATGTGTGGTTAGCAACAATTTTGTTTATAGTCAATGACCTCTTAGTCTCAATGTCTCATTCTCCGTATAAATGAGAATTAATGTTTTGATAATAACCTGTCTAAAAATTGATAAAGAGAGAGTTTATCTTGATTATTATGATTATCATTATTATTATTGGACTCTAAGAAATTACGCAAAAGATGGGCTAAACACATGAGATGAAATGTCAAAATATGAGAAATTGAGGTGGATTACATAGGTTAAACTGACATACGTGAAATGTTAAGTTTCATTATCCTAATCATTTCCATATATATCTTTTTAAAATTTACCATTGAATATGTAAGACCCATATGTGGACTTTCAAATCTAATGATAAATTTGAATCTACATGAAAAAAAAAATGGTTAGGAGATAGGTGTGACGGAATGAGGACTAGCACTTCTCGCCAACAACCTGTTATATATCAAACGAAAACTCCTTATATTACTCAATTTTACCATCAGTTAAACATGGTCAATCCCCCAAGCTTGCAAAAGGGGATATACAAGCATTCATATTCGATTCAATAAATTTTAACTAATTTTTAATTAAATCATAATTAAAGGTGGAAAAGAAAAGGTCGTGTATCTTGAGTCTACTAGCAGGGTTCACGGGAGAAATGTTAGGTTTGATTCTTCTAACTATCTTTTTTCAAATGGATTTAAATGCACTATTGGATTTGTAGGTTTACATGTGAGTCCTACATATTTAATGGTAGATTTAAAAAGAATATGCATGGAAATAGTTGATAAATGGTTAGGAGAATGAGACTTAATGTTTCTCGGGTAGATGGGACCAGGCGCTCTTTACACGATTGGTTATGCCCATTTGACAAATTCAAATGCTAAATAGTCTGCTGCATAGAAAAATGGGCACTAGATATGTGCCTTCTACCATGACAAGTACTCGCAAATGTTGGCTCAGTTAATTGTTGCCCAATTGTTCTTCAATAATGGCGGTTGATGGTGTGGTTGTTACTTCATATCAACCTCCAACATTCAACGATGATGGAGCATATTACTTACCAAATTTAGTGATGAGGTGGTAGGACGATAAAATATTAATGCTTTGATAATCGGAATTCAAATTTTATTCTTGCTTCTTCTTCTTCTTCTTCTTTTTTTTTTTTTTTTTCTTTCTTGATACTTCTTTTCATTTTAAACTACTCTGACAAGAACAAAGATGTTACCGTGTTTTAGTTTATATAAATTAAACTAAATTCAATGGTCTTATGTTTTAATCAATCTGTATATAATTGTGTCATTAAGTACATATTCAATACACTTCAAAAAAATGTACATGTTCAATAATGTACTGGTGTATAACCTTTAGTATGACTTTTTATTAAAAGAAGTGTGATAGATTTTTTCATATGAAAAGTAAGATGTAGATACATTTAAATTTTAAAATTAAATTATAAAAAAGAATCACGCGCAATGCGCGAGTTATGTATGTGTTAGTACTACTTAACGTGGAAACCACACTAACAAGGAAATAAAAAGAATAACGATTACATAAAATAATTACCACCCTAGAGATTTATTTCTCGATTTTTCTCCAAATCAAGAGAGGTTTGCAATACAACTATACATAGCAAATTAAAAACGTTAGAAGAGGCTCAATTAGGCCAATTTTGTCATCAGTTTTGGAGATCTAAGCTTCATATACCAAAAAAGGGTGCACATCCATTACAAAATTCTAGGCAATTACATTGCAACATAAAAGTTGTACTTACGTTGCAATATCAATCTGTCGAAGGCTCATTATAAATCTGTAAGCTGTCTTGGGCTTATCTCAATTATTACATGGACACTGGTACCATTTGCATATGGGGGAAATTTGCAGATTCTTGTGACATATATATCTTTACGAGATTGAAACAACATTCCTCTATACTCCTCTCATGGCAGATCATATTTCACATGCCCAAGATAGAGATAAACAATTCGCTATCTGTATATGAATATATTCATCATCTGAAATTGTTCAAATCTCCAGTTCCAACAGCTTTTAGAACACCAACAATAAGTCTAAGCCGAGAAGTTACTACAATTGAATAACCTAAACTGCAGCTATTTATCCAAGAAAAAGAAAAAAAGAACTTAAACAATCGCTACAAAAGATGGGAGACGATAATCAGACACACACACAGAGATGGAAAGGAATATAATTTTCTAATCACTTTGTTGTACTAATTTACATTTGCCAACATTATTTGAGGAAAAAAATTGATCCAAAAGTAATCTTGTGTTAATCAAAGGCATGGTTAACAATTTAAAGGTTACCTTAAACAAACCCCTAAAGTTACATCCGGATCTCAATAAAAATATCTAAACACAAGAAGTGGAAATTTCAGAGGACTTATTGGAAGAGCAGAGTTCAATTAAACAATTATCCATTGTTACTTAAAACAAACGTTGGGAATAAGTCAGATGAATGATGCAGCTCATAAAAAGAGACAGAGCCATCCTTAAAAAACAAATTTGCACAAACTTGTTTAGCTCTATGTGCTTCTGTTGGGGTTATTACGCAAAGCGTGTGTTACTATAGAATAGCACCTTCCTGATTCTATCACTCATTCGTTCAGTTGGTGATTTTAATTATAGAATAGCACCTCAAAAGAGGCAAACTTATTTGCTTCTCTGGTTCCTCTTGTGAATTGCTCGAGGCTTGTTGTCCATGGTCTCTCATTGATTGGCTTGTGATCATCAGGGGGTCATAAACTGTGTTACTTGACAAGGCAAACCAGAGTAATTATTTACTTTTGTTTCATATACTATTCACAGAAATATGAAAGAATCAAGACACTAGAATTCAAACCCGAAGCTCAATTAGTTTCCCTTTCCCCATTGAGTGAATAAAAGCTGACTCATTTTCTAAAATTTCGTAAAAGCCAAATTCGAATGCCATGCATTCAGTATCCAATGTCGTATAAGTAAGGACCTAATTTGATATTTGACTATCTTCTGTGGCCTAGACACATACAGGAATGCATGAATGAAGCAGCCAACAATTCCCTATGAAGATCTCACATGAATGTCAAATCTACGAAAGGTTTGTCGAAATAGCAGTATAACTATTTTTCAAAATACTACTTTTAATAGTGAAAGTAACAGATGGACTTATACCGAACCATTTGGGCTCGATCATGGAGAGTTTTTTTTTTTTTTTTTTGCTTATTTATGATAGATTTCTACTTTTCATGTATAACATATATTTACTTTCTTCCTGTTTGATTAGAATCTTTTCTTTTTATGGTTCTTGAATAAGGCCTGTATCTTTTCACAACAGTTCTTTGCTCTCTGTTTCTTTAGGATTAAAGATTATTGAGGGAAAATGGAAAAGATTAGCTACTTCCCAAAAATAGACTATAGTATGTAAACCAGAAAGGCTCTTACAATGACCTTGACTGAGGTGCTGCCATTTCATTTTGTAGGTTGCTCTTCACCTCCCGCTCCACTAAAGTTAAACACTAAAAAAATATCGTTCGACACTTGCAGGCTTTTGACCACCAGAGGATTGTTAAATCTATATGGTTTTAGCAAATGAAATAAGAATCGCATGAAATAGTTGATCGTGGATTGATAAACCTGATTAATCTCAACAATTTAGAAGAATTTGATCATCCGAAAGAAAGATTAGTGAAAAGATGGATGCCCCATTATCTTAGTTTCAGTACCAAGAAAAGCTACCGATATGCATAAACAATTAAGTAAATCATCAAATTGCAATAGCCAGTTGAAAGTAGTAACTAAATCAAATACTTGAACTAGTTTAAATAAATACATCCAAACAAGTATACAAAGTAAAACCCAATGCAATAATTAACAATTAACACAAAAAACAACAGGTCTTCAACAACCTTTATTTCATACGGCCGTATTGAGTGAGAACACCAAAAAGAGTAGACCAAAGTTTCAGCAAAGATGACACATTTTGTAGAAGGTTTCCTAGCTTGCTATCTCCTCAGTTCCGAATCATAACTGCAAGTATATATAAATGCTTATAAGATTTAGAATTTCATACTTTGAAAGATAAGTAGAGGACCATGCGAGAGAGACATAGACAAAGGATAACAAATATAAATGTGCAAATGTTGCAATCAGCACACTACACCCAAGAAACCATGGCAATAAAGCTATCAAGACAAACACTAGAAACCCAACCAAATATGTACATAAAAAAAAATGAAGGACGAGTACAAAAAAGTTAAATACTAGTAGCAGTTAATAATAGGAAACAAAAGCTTACCAAGCAAGGCCCAGGATCAAAGTACCCAGCAGTCTAAGCCATCCGCACGCTCTCCTACACCTCTTTCATTTGGCATATACAACATTATCATCCCATCTCTTCTTCACTAAACAAAAAATAGAAAGAAAAAAAAAAAAAACAATAAGAAGAAGAAGACAAAAACAAGACCAAAACACAAAATCAAAGAAAACCCAACGTTTGGATACAGAGAAAAACTTGAAAGAGAAAAATGAAGAAAATGAAGGGGAAGAAGGTGTGTAATTCAATTTCTATGAAGAATTCAAATAAAATGATGAGTAATATTGCATTCAAAGGAGTTCAATATTAACGGTGCCTCTATAACCAACATGTTAAATAAAGTATGATAATTCCACTACATCAATTCTCAGTCGCTAAATGGAAACTGAAATCAACTTAAATGTTCTCCATAATTTTGGCAAAGCATCAACCTAAGTACTGTAAAAATTAAATAAAAAAAAAAAAAAGAGAAAGAAAGAAATAACAAGCACATGAGAATATATATACTTGATCATGGATGGATAAATCAGAGGCAAAGCATCAACCTAAGTACTGTAAAAATTAAATAAAAAAAAAAAGAGAAAGAAAGAAATAACAAGCACATGAGAATATATATACTTGATCATGGATGGATAAATCAGAGTAATCTCAACAATTTAGAATCTGATCAGAATTCATAATCTTTCCAAGTTACCAAATCAACCAAAACAGAGAGAAAGACATAGTAGTGAAACGATGCATGCCCCATTATCTTAGTTTCAGTACCAAGAAAAGCTACAGATATACATAAACAATCAAGTAAATCACCAAATTATAATAACCAACTGAAAGCACTAACTAAATCAAATATTTGAACTAGTTTAAATAAACACATCAAACAAACTAATTAACAATTAACTCTGAAAACTACAGGTCTTCAACAACCTCTATTTCATACCATATTGAGTCAGGAGTAACGCCAAAAAAATAACCCCCAAAGTTTCAGCAAAGATGACACATTTTCTAGTAGGTTTCCTTGCTATCTCCTCAGTTCTGAATCATAGCTGCAAGTATAAATGTTTTTAAGATTTGAAATTTGATACTTTGAAAGATGGTAGAGAACCATAGGAGAGAGACAGAGACATAGGAAAACAAATATAAAATCTGCAAATGCTGCAATCAGCCCACTATATTAACCCAATTGGTCTTCTTTTGTAAATATATTTCTATATTTTCCTGTGAAAGCAATACACTGAATGTACGTATGGTGGGAGGGACAAATCAAAGATATAGATTCAAATTAAATCATCCAAATTCCCAACTAAAAAAATATATAAACTTCGTATGTAGGACATTTCATTCAGGGTTTATTACTCATACACCACGCAGAAAATCACAGTAAGACCACTAAAGACAAAACTATTAAAAAAACACAATTGAGTTCTAAGCGGAAAAGGTTTAAAAAAACAGAAAAAAGTAAATTGGAAAAAGGATGTCTCTATATGGAACTAACTTAAGTAAAAACTTGTCACAAACAGCAATGCTCTGATTAAGACGAAAGCAGGCCAAAAAATAAACAATTCATTTTGCTCTTTATTTCTAGAGAAAATGTTTGTTATCAAACAAATATTTTTAATATATATATATATATATATATATATATATATTAAGAGCTCTGTATAAAGGCTTTTGGAGCATATGGAAAAGCCAATAGAAAATGTCCAATGATGTTAAAAATGTCATCAAAATAACTTTGGCCTATGCAATGGCTTAGCTTATTAGTAATCTCCTAGGCAATTGCAAGGCCAACTTTATACTTGCAATATCATCATTCGATGCACATATGTAAAACTTTTGCATATTAACGATCAAAGCGCCAGAAGACATATCGTATGGCCATCTATAATTTATTATACAATGACAAATTGGACAATAATTATCTCCCAACTAGCAGATGCAGTTTTCCAGCAAAACCCAATAAATCATATATAGCAGTACATCTATCAAAACAAATACAAAAACCCAACCAAATATTTACATAAAAAATGAGATACAAGTACAAAAAAATTTAGAACTAGTAGCAGTTAATAATAGGAAATAGAAGCTTACCAAGCAAGGCTCAATCCCAAAGAACCCAGTAGTGTAAGTCATCCTCTCGCTCTACTATACCTCTTTCATTTGGCATCTACAGCATTATCAACAAGTACAAAAACCATCCCATATATCTTTTCTTCAGTCAAAAAAAAAAAGAAAAAAAAAAAGAAGAAGCTGAAAAACAAGACAAAAGACCAAAATGAAAGAAAACCAAACGTTTGGATACAATTCCCGTGTAGGGGTCAATATGTGCTTTGTCCCACTTGTCAACGTTCAATTCTCCTCGACAGTGCAACTCACACAACGTCGTGTAGGGGTGGGCGAAGATCTAATGAGAGCGGTTGTTTGAGAATCTGAGATGACAGTAGTGTGGAATTGGAGGAGAGTGATGAACACAGGTTCTCAGTTGCAAATTGATAAAGTGAGGTTGAGGGAAAGAGCAAGAATAGAGAGTTAACTATTTCTCCTGATATGTGAAGAATCATGAATGCAATGCCCTACATTTTTGAAAGTTACTGTTCTATGTCTTCGTCATTTTTAGTTTCTAGGAAATTTATGTTTGAAGTATCTGGTACCAATTTTCTTGACATGAAGTGTCTTAGCTGGACTTCCTTTTTTATTCTTTTTATTTTTTATTTTATTCAAATAAGGAGATGCGGGTTATGGATTCTACAACAACAAAAGGGTGGGTAACAGAACAACAAAACCCAAATAGAAAATGTAGTACCGTGAAAGTAACCGTAACAAATAGGCAATGATGTCATTCATGGTACCAAAAGGATCATAAATAAGTTTAGCATTTTCAAGGACCGCACAAGGCGAAAACAAATAGCAAAAGGACTCAATAAAGAGTCCTGACTGGTGAAGGCCGTAAACCACGGTTAAGAGGTTGTTGCAGGAAAGGTATTGCAGTAAACTAAATGGACTTCTTAAATGGTGTATGTTGAATCTTGATTTTGTGCATTCAATGCTACCTAAATGCATATATTGTTTATGGAAGAGTCATTTTGTGAGGTAATTTTCCTTGTGACAAGAAGGGATAACTACGTTGTACTAATGTGCGGTTAGCCCGTAAAAACACAGAACCTCCATAAAGTTTAGTCTATAATTTTAACCCCTCATAGTCATGTCCAAAGAGTAAAAGTTAACATAAAAAATACATGTTACTTCTAACCAATCAGAAAACGCCAAGTCAGAGTTTTTTTTTTTCTCACTTTTCATTAATTTTTCACTTAATTCCTTCAAAATAAAAAATTAGAATACAATAAATTATTGGTAGGATATCTTTTTTCATTGAAAAAACAGAAAACCAATTTGTCCATACATGATGATAATATGGGTGAAGGTGTGCAATTAATTCGTGAAGTGACATAATGGAATTAGTTATAGGCTAAACATATTAACTTTACACTTCTTAAATGGTTCACAGGTTGTTTATATATATATATATATATAGCGTTGCAACATATGGCTTTGCTTCTCTTTGACAAAATTTCTTTTCTATACTGATTGGAGCAGAGTTTGAGCCGAAAGCTGGTGCATATATTATCTGGGCTGCTCTTCATGTTTTCTTAACTTTCTTGGCCAATTTTCAGGTGTCCTTTCTCTTTGGTTCTCTCTTGATTCAAAATCCTAATCAGTTTATTCATATTAACGCCAGTGGTTTGAGCTGTTGTCCTCCTTAACTACTTCATTTGGTCATTTAATCCTATAACAGCACCTCAACAGAGGCTCGCTACTTTGCTTCTCTGGTTTCTTTTGTGAATTGCTCGAGGCTTGTCATCCATGGTCTCTCATTGGCTTCTGATGAAGGGCTCATAAAATCTGTTACTCGAGAAGGCAAAACAAAGTTTTTTTTTTTTCATCATTTTCAATCTATTTGGATTCATCTCTTTGTGATAGTAGCGATACTATTAGTGATTTTGCTTCGTTACTTCCATGCTTGTAGGGAGTTGCTTAGATGTCCTCTGTATTATGTTCTAGTGTTGATTTTATGTGCTGTTGTCTTTTGCCATGAATCTCCTGTTGGAGTGATCTCACTGGCAATGATGTGTGGTGGAGATGGTAATACCTTTCCTCCAAGCTCAGCTATGCCTAATTCCTTCCAATCATTAACTTTTAACTTGACAGCTTGTAGGTATTTGAAAAACCCTATGCACAACTCCAAACAATTGTTTATCACAATTTATGCGGAATTAAACTATGAAGCAATAAACAATTTAATCAACAAAATATCAAAAGCAATAAAAAGCGGAACCACAGATATTTTGGTTACGAAGAGGAAACCAATTAGAGCACTTCTCTAATTGTAAAACCTCTCAAGGCGTAAACCGAAATCAACTAAATCGTAAAAGAAAAAGGATTACAAGATGTTCATACTCACAAAACCTATGACACGATCTTGTATAAGACAAGTGACCCACTCGTCTTCTACGCGATAGCCCTTTCGAGACAGGCGGCACAATCCTTCTCGTGATTTCCTTTCACGGAACTCGGTTGACTTCACTTCAACGACGACGAACAATGATGAACATTAAACTAAACACTCCAAGAAGAGAACTTAAACTCTCAATATCAAAGGCTCTCTTGGCACACGACGGCAAATTCTAGATGTAGAATTCGTAACCTAAACAGATCTGTAGAGATCTATTTATAACACCTAAAGACTTCTAGTCTCAATAGAACTCAAATACAATGTATTTTAGACCTCTAGAAGCTATGGGCCGTCCGGCGGTAAGTGGGCTCTCGTCGGACGGGCTATAAAAAACACGGGAACATGAGTTCATTAATGGGCCGTCGGGGGTAACATTGGCGTCCGGATGGTGCTAGAAACTTCTCCTTTCTTTTTGGCGGCAGCGTTCGGGCGTCCGGGCGGGCTGCGAACGGACTTCGAAGCAATTCTGCGAACGGAGCACTCGGGTTTTAGTACTGGAGTTCTTAACTGCATCACGTCCGAACGTCTATGAATCCCGTCCGAACGCTTGGCTCTTTTCTTTCCATTTTGCTCACGA
This sequence comes from Carpinus viminea, assembly GCA_013348765.1. Lineage (NCBI taxonomy): Eukaryota > Viridiplantae > Streptophyta > Magnoliopsida > Fagales > Betulaceae > Carpinus > Carpinus viminea. The sequence continues at coordinate 9,522,586 of CP054668.1, read as the reverse complement.
ACATTAGCCAATACTTCAAACTAACAGTATTGCTGATATCATAGGTAGAAGATTCGGGTCATCGAAGCTTCCTTATAATCAACAGAAGAGTTGGGCGAGTAACATATCCATGTTTGTTTTTGGATTCCTTATTTCCATTGGGTGCGTTTGAAATCACCATTGTGGCCAACCAAATACTTTATCAAAACTTAAGTGCTATATATGGATTTTGGCATTTGCATGAAAATTATGTTTACAATGCAGGATGTTGTATTACTATTCAGTTCTTGGATATTTCCAATTGGATTGGATCTGGACGGCACAAAAGGTTGCTCTAGTATCTCTGGTTGCAACAGTGGTGGAGTCCCTTTCAACCACAGAGGTAGTAGATGACAACATCTTTGTTCCTTTGGCAAGCATGGCAGCGGTGCTTTTGAGTTTTGGTTTCTAGCTCATTGCCCTGTTTTTTCTCTCCCTTCCTTATATTAGTCCTATAACTGATGTGTTCTGTCTATTGTGGCACAAAAGGTTGCTCTCTTTTTTATTGAACCAAATGAGCGCAGTTTATTACTTCAATCTCTTGACTTTTAGAACAAATCCTATGGCTTTATTTCAGATTTAAGGATCTTTCAGCATAAGCCAACAAAATAAATCTTATCCCTAAACCATTTGGACTTGATCTTGCAGTGTTCTTTTCCTTATTTATAACCTTTTTTGATTTACTATTTTCATGTCCAGCTATCTTTACTTTCTTTTTGTTGATTTGTATTTTTTTTTTTTTTGGGTTCTTGGATACCGCCTTTACCTTATTGGTCATTTTTGTGAGAATCCCTACTTCTTTTGGGTGCTTCAAATGTTTATGTAAGGACTCATTTACAATTTTTTTTTTTTCCCCAAGTGTTGGCAGAGTTGGATACCAATAAATATTTGGTTTTCTATTATCCATAAGTGCCAAAATAAACAAACAAAACATTGGTGCTGCTGAAATTATGTAGTATGCATGATCTTGCCCTATTAGTGGCGGGATCATTGATCACCACATTAGATTATAAGGAGGAGAGGAGAAACATTGATGAGAAAATTCGTCATGTATCAGTTGGTGACGACATAGATATTTTATCAATTCTAACTTCATTGTGTAAAGCAAGTAGGATACGAACATTTCTTTGCCTCAATTTGCAAACTCTAAGACTATGATTGTATTTGTTGGAGACTAGAAGAATTACTGAGAGACATTAAAAATTTAGTCAACCTTAGGCATCTTGAGATAGATCAATGTCCTGCTTTGACTTATATGCCACGTGGATTGGAGCAACGGACTAATCTTCGGACATTATCAACGTTTGTTGTCCACTCGAGTTCACACTCCAAGCATAGTAATATCGGTGGTTTACAAGAACTAAATGGACTAAAGAACCTGAGAGGAGAGCTAGCGGTTAAAAATTTGTGGCATGGAAAAAGTGTTGCAACAGAATATAAGGCTACAAATCTAAAAGAGAAAGAACATCTTCACACTTTGGTTTTATTGTGGACTACAAGAGATGTCAATGATTCGGACATTACTAAGGATGAAGCGTCATTGGAAGGCTTTCAATCACACCCAAATCTGAAATGGCTTTGTTTAGAAGACTATCGGGGTTCAAATGCTGCAATCAGCACACTATATTAGCTTGATTGGTCTTCTTCTGTAAATATATCTCTATATTTTTCTATGAAAGCAATACACTATATTGTAAGGTGGGAGGAAAAATTAAAAAAAAAACCATCTGGATTCAAATTAGAGCAACCAAAGTCCCAACTAAAAATTATATAAACTTCCTATGAATGACATTTCATACAACTATTAATGGGTCTATTACCAAAAAGACTCTTACACCTCAAAGACTCGTACCTTTTCCGCTTAGAACTCAACTATTAATGGGTCTATTGCAATTTGCAATGGATTCATTAGTAATCTCCTAGGCAATTGCAAAGCCAACTTAATACTTGCAAAATCATCATTCCATACGATTATGTAAAAATTTTGCGTATTGAGTCATTGACAATTAAAGAGCCAGAAGACATCTCACTCACTATCATTATTTTAGAGGCACCACCCTAAAGGAAAAACTCTTTTCTCAAAGAGTAACCCCAAGAACATTTCGTATGACCATCTATAGTATATTCAAGATTTAGGAGAACCGTTGAGGTACCCAAGAAAAAAACTTGGAGTTGGTGTAAAAGGGTTTATATAACTTCTCTACTATATTTTGTAATAGGGTGGTCCAATGATGAATTGTGCTGAAAAGGCACCTCATCAATTATGATGGAAAAAAAAAATGGAAGTTTACAGGAAATATATCTTTATAAGGGAAAGTAGCATCTTTTCTTTTCTTGTTCTCAAGCTAAATTACCATTATTATATAATTGGTTAAGGAGAAAAGTTGATTCCATCTAATATAACTTGTAATTGGGGGTCCAATAATTCATTCTCCATGCTTCATTCTATGTATGTTGTTCAACTAAACATGTTTTCACCAAGAGAACTAACCAGCCACTGGATTTGTAAAATCCACATGGGTGAAGATATGAGTCCTATAGCTCCAATGACTGATTTTTAAAAAAGTTGTATGAAAAGAAAGACAGAAGAAGAACAAATAGCAATTCGCTTTTACTCGTACCAATTGCAATATTGATATTGTCACCAGGTTATAACATGTCATAATTCATAAAGATACAACACAACAGGATCCATATATAACACTTCAACATACTGTGATGGTCTTCAATATTGATCATAATCTTTTGTTTTCAAAAGAGTTACAAAATACACACAATTAAAAAAGATTTAAAATACTTAATTAACTGGGATCCATGACTTCAACAACTTTCGGCATGAGTATACGTGCCGTTCCAATCATTCTACATATTTCAACCGCTGAACTAAGAAAATAAAGAATGTCAGTCAAGATACTAAAAACTATAAACAATCTGGAAAGAGAAGAACATAAACATGTGTAGATAACTTAATAAAAGCCATAAGCAGAGATAGTTAAACAATTACAAAATGTTTAAGAACAGAACATAATATTTTTAATAAACAACATGACACTCATGGAGGAAAAAATCAATGGCAACATATAACTTATCATGCATCTACCATTCACCTGCATAGGAATTGAGTTAAATGTAGCTTTCAACTTTTAAATTTTAAACTCAGATGCTGCAAAATATAGATTATTAGCTAAACAGAAAAAATTCCTACAAGCAACAAACTAAACAAACAGGAAACAGCAGTAATGATACACTCAATTTTGTCATTTGTTATACTATAAGTAATACAATATCTCCAGCAATCATGTAGACATGAATGATGCAATTTTTAATTTATGTAGATGATCGTATACTCACCTAATCAATTTTGTAATATCATGAATCATTTTGCCATCCTAAGGAATTTCTCTTTTTCGAGAGTAAGATTGAGTAGTTGAGATTAGAGCCGCAAGTTGTTCATTATATATTTATATGTAAGGTAAAATTCAACTAGGGGCAAATATCTTGATATTCACTTTTAATCATACAGAGATGAACATAAACAGTCAAAGAGTTATAGCAAGCATACACTCATACAGTGATCAGGCTCTCCAAAAACAAAAGATTGCCAGCAAGTTTTACATCCATGAATAAGGTTCAAAGAAAGCCCACAATCGCATATACAAGTGCTGATTTTCTATTTCCTTCTCTTATGACATAAACAGGGGAAAGAATACTCACAATTGAGATATGTAGATTCTTCCATGGAGACACTATTCTAGTTCCTCCCTTCCTTCTTGAGATCCCTGTAATATATGACAAAAACATTACAGATGGTAGGAGACATTTTATTCAAGTCAATAGATTATCGTACCATGCCCACTAATTTTTTCTTTTAATCATATCCTTCAGTCTTCTCACCGGCACATCAATCATTAAATGAACAAGGCAATAGGCATGCTGACCCAATCCAAATAAAAGACCACTATATCCTATAAACGAGAGAAAATTTCCATGTACACTTTCCCTTTTCTCTTTCAGTGAATAAAAGGGAACTCATATTCTAAAATTTCTGAAAAGTAAAATATGCATTCAATCAATGTCACATTTGAAGGCATTTGAGGCAATGCTTCCTCGACTATTTTTTGTGGCCTAGATATTGGAATGCTTCTTGACTCTCAAGAACCATAAATAAGAAACTCTCATACTTTAATTTGAAACGCATAAAACCAATACCTTTTCAAGTATATACTTGATGCTTTTATAAAATTTCAAAGTAGAAATAAGATTTTTGAAACATTGGCTTTTTATAGTACTATCTATGACTATTCTTTGCTCTCTGTTTCTTTGCAAATGGAAAAGATTATTACTTCAAATGGAAAATAGACTATAGACTATGTAAACCTGAAAGGCTCTTACAATGACCTTGGCTGAGGTACTGCCATTTCATTTTGTAGGTTGCTCTTCACCTCCCATTCCCCTAGAGTTAAAACAATACAAAATATTGTTTGACGCTTGCAAACTTTTGACTACCAAAGGATTGTTAAATAGTGTACACAAACCTATATGATTTTAGCAAATGCTATAAGAATCGCACAAAAATATACAGTACTTGATTGTGGATTGATAAATTTGAGTAATCTCAACAATTTAGAAGAATTTCTTTCCAAGCAACCAAATCAACCGAAAGCACGAAAAAAAAGAGTGAATAAATGGATGCCCCATTATCTTAGTTTCAGTACCAAGAAAAGCTACTGATATACATAAACAATTAAGTAAATCATCAAATTGCAATAACCAAGTGACTAAATCAAATATTTGAACTAGTTTAAATAAATACATCCAAAAAAGTATACAAAGTAAATCCCAATGTAATTAACAATTAACTCCAAAAACAATAGGTCTACGATCAACAACCTCTATTTCATACCATAGTTAGGAGTAAACACCAAAAAGAATAAACTCCAATTTCAGCAAAGATGGCACATTTCGTAGAAGGTTTTCCTTGCTATCACCTCAATTCTAAATCATAACAGAAAGTATAAATGCTTTTAAGATTTGGAATTTGCTACTTTGAAAGATAGTGGAGGACAATGGGAGGGAGACAGAGACAAAGGAAAACAAATATAAAACGTGCCAATGTTGCAATCAGCACACTAAACCCAATAAATCATAGCAGTAAAGCTATCAAGACAAATTAACACTAGAAACCCAGCCAAATATTTACATAAAAAAATGAAAGGCGAGTACAAAAAATTAAATACAAGTAGCAGATTTTTGGGAAAAAAAGCTTAGCAAGCAAGGCTCAAGCTCAAAAGAAGTAAACCAAGACTAGAGAATTTTCCTATTCTTTCATTTGGCATATACAACATTATCAACAAGAAGAAGAACCATCTTCCTTCACTTAAATAGAATAAAACAAGAAAAAAGATAGAAAACAAAGGTTTGAGAAGCTTAAAAGAGAAAAATGAGTGAAATCTGTGTCTTCATCTTGCAATAAGTGATTCAAATAAAATGATGTGACTTGGTGTCAAAGAGCATGGTGTGAAATTTGCTTATTCATCAAAACAAAAATAATACCAAATTTTAGATAATAAGATGGGACAAAAAATTGATGAAAAGAATTAGCCTACATTCCTTAAAAAATTGATGTCAATGGAGCATCCATAATTTCAAAACTTCAAGTGATGGTTGGATCCTCTATAGCTCTTTAAGATGGGACAATCCTTAATTGTTAGGACTTCAAAGACGTTAACCTTCATTCCTGGCATGATGTCAAACTGGAGCATCCACAAGAGAGAAGTCATCGTGATTTCATTGTGGATCCATCATTCACAAGACCAAACAATTCAAAATTTTAGGCCAAAGACGTTAGCCTACCCATTCCTTAAAGGAGAAAAATGAGAGATCCAAATGAAAGTCAAGTGATTTGAAGTTGTGGATCCAGGTTCATAGCCTAAGATGGGACAATATAATTGTTAGGCTCTTCAAAGGCGTTAGCCTAATTCCTTCGTAAAAGGATGTCAATGGAGAATCCATAATTTCAAAGTCAAAGTGATTGAAGTTGTGGATCCACTCGTATAGCCTTTAAGATGGGACAATACATAATTGTTAGGAACTTCAAAGGCGTTAGCCTACCCATTCCTTGCAAAGTGATGTCAAACTGGAGCATCCACAATTTAAAGCGTCAAGTGATTTCAAGTTGTGGATCCACTGGTATAGACTTTAATGTACGACAATCATGTAGCCACAATTCCACAAGATTTGTTAATGAAAAACCCAACTCGGAAGCCTTGAACCGGATAGTGAAATAAGAATAGACGATTTCAGATTTGGGAGCGGTTCAAAGCCTTCCAATGGCATTTTATCATCGACAACGTCCCAATCATTGACATCTCCTTAGTACTCCACTTGAAGATGATGCATCGAAGATGTTGTTTCTCCTTAAATTTAATTCTAATGCAACATCTTTCCCACGTCCAAGATTTCTAATCTCTAATTCCTCTCACTTATTGAGTCCGTTCGAATTCTTGTAAATCACCACAATGCTTGAAGTGAGAACCCGAGTGGACCACAAAGGTTGTTAATGTCTCAAGATTATTCAGTTGCCCCAATCCACGTGGCATGTAAGTCAAACCATCACATAGACCTATTTCAAGATGCCTGAGATTGATCAATTTTTTAATATCTCTCGGCAATTCTTTAAGTGAGCAACACAAGAAGAGATCTAGTGTTTCCAAATTCTGCAATCTAGTTATAGAATCCGGTAACTTCTTGATATTATTTTGAGAAAGATCAAGACACTTTAAATGCTTCAACTCCCCGATAGAGCTTGGCACATAATCAAGACCTCTATTTGATAGACCCAACATGCGCAAGAACTTGAAACTCGAAAAAATTGCATGAAGATCAATCTTATTAATCTTCTCCCCACGTTTATTGAGGCAAATAAATGTCCGCATCCTACACAATGAAGAAATAGGTTTACCGTAACCAAGTAATGATAGATGACGAGTTTTTTCATTGACGTTTATCTCCTTATCACCTAATGTGGCCATCAACGGTCTTGCCACTGATATGGCAAGATCATGCATGAGGTCATGCATTTTGCATTCACTTACTGTACCACCCCAAACAAAAGCTTCTTGAAAGAATGATCTCCATAGTAAATCCATAAAATACTCCCTACCAACCTCTTCCAAGCATCGACTTTGATCATCAGAAGACTTGACAAACCCTTGTGCTATCCAAAGCCGAATCAATGTTGATGTATTAAACGCATAACCCTTTCGAAACAAACTACAATAAGCAAAGCAGTGCTTCAAATGTGAAGGAAGATGATCGTAACTCAGCTTCAGAGTTGGTAAGATGCCAGTTTCATTCTGAGATATTTTCGAGAGTTCATTGTTCTTAAAAGACAACCACTCTATTTTTGAATTTTTGGAACCCAGTAAACTTCCGATTATCGATATGGCCAGAGGGATGCCGGAACACTTTTTTACAATCTCCTTCCCAAGTGCGACAATGCTTGAATTCTCTGGCTCTTGTCCTCTCTCAAAGGCCTTTTGCTTAAATAGAGACCATGACGCATCTTCATCCAAACCTTTCAAGGAATGTATCCATTTCAGCGTATCCATGTATCCAATGTATTGCTTTCCTTCGATTTCTTTTAGAAGGTTGTTTACCAATGTATCCATTTCAGCGTCAACTGGTTTCACCTTCGTTGCAGATTCTAAGATTTTGGCAACAATATTTTTAACATCGAATATATCAGAGACACACACCCACATTTTGAGCTCAAAATGTTTCTGGATTTCGTGATCATTGAATACGAATTGAGCGAGTGTAGTCTTTCCCAATCCACCGATGCCAACAATTGGAATGATGGAAACATTGTCTTCAACATTGGAGTCCATGAGAAGGCGTATAACAGCCTTCTTATCTTTCTTTCGCCCAATAACTACTTCAGTAGGTACAAAAGAATGAGTGTTATTCCTCTCCCTGCTCATGACTCGTGTCTCCAAATGGCGTACCTCCAAGTGGAAATTCTGCCTATCGGCGTTGATGGCATCCAACTTCTTTCTGATGGCTTTAATCTCACGGGCCATTCTAAAACGTAAGGCAATCTGGTTTGATTCCGAAAAGAAAATGCGTACCTTTTTGACCTTTTTATCACGGGTCATTATTTCTCTTCGTAGAGCTTCAGTTGAAACCACATCCAGCAAGTCATCCGCATCATAAATGACATCTTCCAGCCTTCCGAGCCAACGTTGAACAGCACGGTCTCCTGCATCTTGTTTGTCCTCCGCATCCGTAAGCACATCTTTGATTGCTGAAAGCGGTGTTGAGGCTTTAAGATCATCTTTGACACCCCGGAAGCCCGATCATTGATGAGAGCCCAAAGTCTCAATGATTTGCTCGGCAACAAAGGAGAGAAGTGGTTCCGCCATTTCGATGGTGAGTGAAGGAATGCTCGAAAGTGAAACACTCTGTGCTGATGGAAGGGGTTGAAGGGTTAGAGTGAAGAAATGATGAGAGAATCTGAAGTGAAAAGTGAACTGCAGAAAATGTTTTCAGAAGATGTATAGAGAGAGTGAAAACGCAAAAAATAGTGGGAATGGTTGGACACATTATTAGTCTTTGATATGACAATATATATATCAATTTCAATTTTTAATTAACTTGTTTTCATTCGCATTTTCTTTTTGAATTTTTTAATATATAGGTATCACGAATCCTCCTTTAAGAAAAGGAAGCAACTTAAAAAAATAAAAAATAAAAAAATAAAAAAGGAAGCTGAAAATGAAAAATACAAAATAATAACTAAAATCAAATAAAAGACATCCAAATGAGACCAAAGGAATTTGATACAAAATCAAAGAAAGAGAAATGTTTTGATTTTGAGTTTCAAATATATTCATTATAACAGAACAAATGTTTCAAGACATTTTGCCAAAAAATTGAATTTTACTGAATTTTTTTTTTCTCTCTCCCTCTATTTATATTTGGACATCTTCCCTCTACCAACGTTCACAAGGGTGTCTCATCCTTTTACCGGTCAAACATAGATTGGGGTTAAAGACACCTAGAACAAATCAAACTGACCCAAAGAAATGACAAATCTCAATCCACCGGTGGCTTTGAGCAGTGGCCAGCGGAGAGAAAATAGCGACACTGTTCATTGGAGATTGTAATGTTTGAGTTAAAGATATTGTGGAGTTAGAAAAGGATTTGGGGTTAGAAAATGAGCTTTTTTGAGGTGCTTAAAAGATTTAGTGATTTCATCATTATTTTATTTTATTGTTTTTAGCTAATATGTTAGTTTTTTATTGAATACTTAGGGTTTTTGAGTTTTCTCTAAATTTCTTTTATTTTTTATTGAAATACAAAAAAAGAACACTTAATCAAATAACGATCAAATTTTAATCCTAATTTGACTAATTTTTGGTTAAACCCATTATTAAATTATAAAATAACACTAACACTTAAAATTTAAAATAAATATAAAATTATATTCTCTATTCTACATAACATTCCAACATATTACCTATTATACTCTTTATTTTATTTAAATATTATTATTCAAGGTGTTACGGTCATTAAGTGTAGAGGGAGAGAAAAATGAGATTAAAAAAAATGAATAAAAAAAAATTATACCATTTTCATATGTGAAAGTTTACTATAACAAATTTTAGCTTATTGTTGGATAGGCTTTGAGATCACAAACCTGATGCTCAAACTATGGTTTTGCAAATGTTTTTAAAATATGTTTCATGGTTAAAAATAAAAATTATTTAATGGTTTAAATTAAATTGTGTTGGCCTTTACAAAAATAGTATGAAATAGCCACAATCAATCAAATCGGGTGACTGACCACAATTAGAAAAACAAGAATTTGAGAAAACACAAGTGGTTTGAAAACAAACCACGAAAAACAACAATAACACCACTAGGTCACCATATAATTACACTCTAGCCCTTGATACACACCTGCAATCTTTTTTTTTTAAGAATTAATTTTTTTTGTAATTAATTATAGATGGTAGGTGCTTGTTTGGTTTTTAGCTTTGAGGTTCAAAACTTTAAAGTGTATTTAATATTAAAAAGTTCCTTTAGTATGATTAGTATTTTTAGTAAGAAAAAAATAGTTAGGAAATTTATGTGAACCACTTTAATATAGAGGCCAATGTCATCTAATAATTTTAAATGCCTCCCAAATGTTCTTATGTCCTCTATAATATTTTGAGGGCAATGCATTCCTAAATTAATAGAAGTAATAAATGAATTAAAAATCATAAAATAAAACATGTGTACCTCTCAGCAATTAGAAAATGACATCAATTAAATTAAATTGATAGGTATGCCATTATGTCTTCATGCAAGAGAAAGCACAAGGAGACAAAAGTCATTTATAAAACATAAAAGGATAAAATTTTTCTTTGAACTAAATTAGCAGCTTGATGAACTTTTTACAATTATAATATATATATTAATAACATGATGCATTTGATTTTAAAATATTTATTTTAATTTTTCAATTATTAAAAAATATAATTTCATATGCTCAAAAAATAGATATCATTCTTATAAAATTGAATTTGAAAAACTTTTCACCATTTGAAATAAAACCTATTCTGAAACCGATTTGAAAAAGCGCAAAAAATTATTATTTTTTTTCTTTTTTAAGAAAATCATGTAACATTATTTTTAATAAATCAAACCAACCCTTGATATGGCAACACGTGACACTTTCTTTTCTTCATCCTATCCATTTTGTGCTTATTTTCTTCTGCTTTTTCAAAAGTAGCGCTTATTTTTTCCATGCCTTATCTTTGACTTCAATCTTCCCCGTTGTGGTAGTAGGTCAAAGATAAAAGTTGATGGTGATGCTCATTCAGCTGTTTGGCAAATCTTTTACTGTTTATGATCATCATGCTGTCCTTATCTAGCTAATTGTCTAAAATTTGATTATTTAAAATACAATAATTGATTATTTTCTTAACCTTTAGAAAAGTCGACTATTAAATTAAATTAAGTTTAAACTAACGGTTAGAATCAAGTAGTCGTTATTAATAATTACGATCTAATTAATGATAATAATTATAAATATTAATTATAAATATTAATTATAAATTTAATCTAATGGTCAAAACAAATTATCAGTTAATATTTGATGATCAGATTTTAGTGACGATTAAATTAGTAATTATTTAAATTACATTGAATAGACATTAAAACGGTTAAATTGACACTATAAATATCAATTCATTTTGCGTACCAGTTTAAGATGCAAAAAATTATATCTTCTCCTAAAGGGTTAACCTTCCACCCTTTTTTTTTTGTAACTCTCAAAACATTTTAAAGTTTTAGAAATTCGTATCTCTTAATCATTAGCAAAAAACTCAGAGGATAATTTTATTTTTTTAATTTCATTTTTGTACAAAACGCAACCAGGCTACTAAGTTCTGGTTTTATATGCTTTTGTTGCTTTTGTTTTGCTTAATATATATATGCAATTTATTCAATATCTAAATAAATGTCGTTTTTTTTTATTGTGTAATTTAAATATAAACCTATAAATGTGAAGTTGATACATAAATAGTACCATCATGATCAAATTGGCGGAACAGTAAAAAACATCATTCCCTAAAAAAACAGCTGGATGAGCATCTGCATTGTGATAACACCCATCACCAACATATGTGCACTGCACAGTAACATATCACTGTGCAGCGCTGCACGGTTAATCCAAAATATTTTTTAAAAAAAAAAATTGCATACAATTTTATTCATGAAAACATCAAAGTTCAAACTACATAAACGCATATACAAAAGAAACATAAATCACAATACCACGCCAAACAATTTCAAACCGCATAAACACCATATAATAGAGAGCTTTACAAAAGCAAAAAAGTTTTAGGCAATGGTGATATTATATCTTACCTGATGGGCAAAGAGGGAGGATGAACAACAGAAACAGCAAAAAAGTGGTGAGAAGATGAAGGGACGGATTGAGGACGAAGAAAAAGAAAGAAACGAAGGGTTTTTATATTGTAGGTGGGTACTCTTGGAACAGAAACTCATGACATAACGTTTAACAGCAGCTACTTTTTTTTAATTAAAAATAAAATTAAAAAAAGCCCACTAATCTCTGATATGACCGCATTACGCATAAACAGTCAAACATTTTTTTTTTCTTTTTTCACGTGCTATGTTTCGCTTGTCTATATCCCATGCTGCCTACTGCGACTAAATTGATGCTCGGTGCTTGTTTGGTCGCAAATCGCAATACCTCCGAGGTGATATGAATCTTAAAATTAACATTGAAGTTGTAAAATTTTGTTGAGTCGTAATTTTGTTAAATTTTGGTTGTAATTTTTTTTTTTTTTTTTTTTTTTTGAAGGTGGTCCCTTTAGGCATGGGTGGTCGAACTACCCCCAAATTGGCTGTGGGGGTGGCTGGACTAAAATGGGGTGGTCAAACCACCCCCAACCACCCCATTTTGGCCAAGAAAGTGGTTAGAATCAACCCCAATTTTTATCATTTTTTAAAATGAAAAAAAAAAAAAATTAATGGCCAAAACGATGTCATTTTGGGCTAGGTGAGTATTGTAATTTTGAAATCAGTCATGGATAAAATTGGCATTTTTTGTACAAAAGTGACAAAATGAAAGAAACCAAAGTTTGATACACCTAAATGAGAGGTTTTAAACGTTGGAAGGTATTTTTTTGTGCTTATTTTCCAATATGTAATAAGTGAAATTTCTCCCACATTTTATTATCATTCAAGTACAAAATTATTACAAACAAATTTTATTTTTTTCATACAATAATCAAAACTTCATATTGCATTAATAATTTCTACTGCAGTAAAAATGCCCGAAACCTTTGTCAAACAAGACCGGCCTTATTTGGTAATAGACATGCCAATTTTTTTTTCACGTCTCTAATATTTTACATATCATATCAATTAAAAAAAATAAAAAATTATTACAAAACATTTTTTTAAAAAAAAAATCATATAAAAAATTTAAAACTTTATCTACCTTATATCATATCAATTACTACCTCTTATGTATACATACACATACACTAATACTATACAAATACCATCGATCGGTAGAGCATTGTGCTTAAATTGATTTGATTTATATATTTATTTTTAAAAAGATTAAAAAAAAAATACGATTGTAAACTTTGAGGGATAGCAATAGGAAATTGGCATTACAGCATTGAGTCGAATTAGTATCTTTTCTATTTCAAAATCTTTCAATTTTTTTATTTAGTACTTTTTTTTTGACATGTCCACACAAGAGAAGGGAGAGGAATTCAAAGATGAAAAAAATATTATCCTTCAAAATGTACTAAATGAAAACAATAGAAAATTTTTGAAATAGAGATAATTCTTTTCCGATTGAGTCACTATGAAATTATTATTTTACATAGTTTTTAATAATTTTAATTTTATGATAAAGACGAATACTCTTTTGCCCATTTTTTTTGACATGTCCACACAAAAGGGGGAAGAAAATATTCGAACAAATAACATTCGCTTCATAAGATATAATCTCAACCGATTGAATTACCTCTTTTACTCATTCTAACTAACGTAAAGAGGATTTGTTTTTTCCAAATCTCATCCTCCATTGATAAGTGTGCGAGTGAAAGTAAAAGTCTTCTTTCAAAAGCAGAATTATTATTGTAATTAAATAACAATAAGAAGAGACAATTTGTAATTGAAAGTCTTCTTATGCTTTTTCAAAAGTAACGCATTTTTTTCTTCATATGCCTTATTTATTATTTAGTGGAGTCCACATCCGCTAATTATCTTCAATCTTACCCCTTGTGGTGGTAGGTAAAGATAAAATAAAGTTGACGATAATGCGTTTTGGGGGAATCCTTTTACTGTTTGATGATCACAATGCTGATTGCTGCCCCCTAGCTCTCTTGTCTAATTTGATTATTTAAATACAATAATTGGGTTCAAAAAGTTATTTTTAAAAATTATTGAAGAAATTATATAGCCAAAGGAATCCCTGATATCACAGTTCATGAGAAATATGTCTAGGAAAAGTCACGCTACAACACAACCGTCCAATTCCCACGTCTTTCATGACCCTCTGTTTGAATTGTGTCTTTGGGACCCAAAATTTAGGTGACATTGAGATATTGCAGTCTATTGTGCTTCTGTAGTTGAATGTGTGACTGCATGCCATTTTGTGAGGTGCGATTGACTAGTTTAGTTTGTAATAAGGAAGGAAGGAAGGAAATAAGAAAGGAAAGAAGGTTTTCATTTTATTTTCTATGCATAAGATATTAAAACGCAATCTCAAATAGTTTATTTTCTACGATTTGGTTTAAAATCTCACTTTTTATTTATCAAATTGCAATGACAAACATACTTTAATATATATATATATATTTAGACACCACACAAATCAGAAAGTCTTAAGTTAATGAACTTGACTCGATTTAAGTATATTAACCAATTTCTTTTTTCAATTATAAGTCTAATGATGATTTTAAAAATCACCTCATTTTTAATAAAATACAAGAGAGCATTTTTAACATTATTTGTAATGCCACACTCATTTTTTTAACCTCCATTTTTAGACATTTTTTAACTGACTTTTAAAATTATTATTAAATTTAGAATTAATTTTTATTGATTTTGATTTAATAATAATCCCACAAGTCGTTTAAAAGTGTGTAAAAATAAATGTATAAAAATAAGAGTGTATAATTTTTTTTTTCCAACCAATATTGATGCGTCATCATATTCCGAAAGAGTAACCCCATGTACATTACTTTTCATCATTAGTTGAGTAATTTATTAGAGGAAGGAGAATATATATTGCAGAGGACTGTAGCAACTAGCCAATTGGCCCAATTCTTTATCAAGATGGAGAGGTTTTTTTGCTTCACTTCTGTTTGGCTGTTTTAACTAGGACAATATGAATGCTCTTGGGCTATATATAAGCGAGAGAGGGCTCAAAAGGGTAGAAAAAAACCAATAAAGAGCAAATTAAAGACTACAGAAGATGAATTCAATTAGGCCAATTATGTCATCAGCTGTGGAGATACAAGCTTCATATAAAAAAAACATCCATTACAAATTCTAGGTAATTACATTGCAATTTATAAGTTGCACTTACTTCCCATGCCTTAGTGATCAAGCATCTGTCAAAGGCCCAGTGCAAATGGGTCATTATAAATTTGTCAGCAGTCTTGAGCCCGTCTCAACTATTACATGGACACTGGTACAATTGCAGATGGGGAAATTTGCATTCTTGTGACCCATCATTATTTGTTGTACTAATTTACATTTTCCAGCATTATTTGATGAAAATAAAGATCCAAAAGTATTCTTTTGTTAATCAAAGGCATGGTTAACAATTTAAAGGTTTACCTTAAACAAACCCCTAAAGTTGCATCAGCATCTCAATAAAAATATCTAAACACAAAAAAGTGAAAATTTCATAGGACTTAAAAGGAAGAGCAGAGTTCAAATAATTATCAATTGGTTCTTAAAGAATGAACAGTGCATTATTTTGTTAAAAAACTTCACAAAAATCGTTTAGATACCAATTCCTGTGTAAGGGCCATTTTGTGCTTCGTCCCACTTGTCTACGACCAATCTTCCTCGACAATGCAACTGATCACACACTGGTTCCTGCAGGGGTGGGCAAAGATACTGATGAGAGCGATTTCAGCAAAGTCGTGGAACCAATGGCAAATCCACTCGGTTCTAAGGATGACAAGTTGACTCAATGCCTTCTGTTTGAGATGAACACAGGTTCTCAGTTGCAAATTGATTAAGTGAGGCTGTGGAAAAGAGCAAGAATAGAGACTAACTGTTCCTCCTCCTGATATGTGAAGAATCATGAATGTAGTCGATCCCCTACAATTTTGAAAGTTACTCTTCTATGCTTCAACTTGTTTTCCTGCTTTTGCATCTGAAAGTTAAAAACCAAGAAATAGTGAGAGAGAGAGAGAGAGAAATGATGAAAATGAAGGCGAAGAAGGTGGGTACTTCAAGTTCTATGAATGATTAAGATAAAATGACAAGTAATATACCTGAATCAGTCAAACTTGCATGGGTGCTTGAATTTTCGCTCTATTGAGGCAAATACTAGAAGTCTAAATCTGGGATGTGTGCAATCTTGGCACAATCCTCACCTGTGTCTCTCTCGCATCTTTGCAATAAGATGGGACAGTCCTTTATCTTTAGCCTCTGCAAAGACGTTAGCCTACGAATTCCTTCGGGCATTGATGCCAAACTCAGACATCCACAGATTTCGAGCACTTGAAGTGATTTGCAATTGTGGATCCACTCTGGTATACCCGTCAAGCTACACAATCTGAAATCTCAAGCTTTTGTATAGTGGTAGCATGTTGAAGCCCTGAGGGGAGAGACACTAATTGTTTAAGACTTGAGAAGCGAAGAGAGAGGAGGCTCATAAGGCCTTGCCATTGCATCAAATCCTCATCATTGGCTACCTCAAGCTGAAAACAATTATAAATAAAAAGTTCTTGAAGGGCAGCGAGATATTGTATACCAGAGGAGAGAGACTTTAATCTATGGCAATGACCTACCGTCAAAGACTCAAGAGAAGTGAGGTTCTGCAGCGGCAGAGTTTCTAAATCCGCAATTAATCTCGGATGCATAGTCTTCAATTTTGAGAGTGAAGTGGATGAATAAGTGGTTGTTGCTGTTGACATTGGGCTTTGCGGTGCTACCATATTCATCATTATTGTATGTTGAATTGGCCTAAAGCTAGCATTGTCTAGCTTCAACACTCTTTCAAGACGTGGAAACATTGGCATGGAAGTCAACATAGGGCAGTTAGAGATCTGCAATGTTAAAAGACGAGGAAATGAAGGGAGTAAACAATGCCAAATAAAAATGATTAAATAGTTATACTTCAAATTTGAGGTTATGACCTTTCTAAACAGTGCAAAATAGAAATGGCTTTGTCCCATCCTTAGAAAACCGACATAATTCAATCTTTTCATCCTGCATGAAGGCACACCACATGAGACACCAATATATAAGAGCTATCTGCACAATACCACCACAGCCTGTTTGATTAGAAAAACGATACCGAGTTGCGAGTCAAAGTAGTCAAGGGTAGACCATCTTCCATCTTCCATATTCTTGCTGAACCATCAGTAGATGTTGAAGCTAAAAACTCAGAGTCTAGGCTGGATGATGAACAAAGAAGACACAAATATTCAGTATCTAGGCCTGCGATATCTCCAACTCTTTCAAAATTATTTTCAGTTTGGGTTGGAGGTGAGGGGGAACCCTTTCAAATTTCAAATCCCATAAACTCCTCACTTAGAAAAAAATACAAATAAAAGAACCTCTTTCAAGAGGTTAGTTTATCAAAAATATCAAGTAGGAAACTGTCCATATAGCTGCAATCCTATCCAACCAAGTATATACTTAATTCAAGTATGTGTTTTAGTGCATTGGCACGTACAACTAACATAAACAAATATGTTTATCGACTTAAAAGAGACACACAATACATGAACATATAGATCTAAAATGAATGATATAATTATTAATGGAAGGGCTCTGTAGCAGTTAAGGGCTCTGTAGCAGTTTGGAGCGGTTGTCAAGGGCTCTGTAGCAGTTTACAGAACTCTGTGGCGGTACGTTTTTCCTCTCTAGTAGTTTTCTTCTGAAACATAGAGGAGGGGTGGTTACTATGTGGCAGATACTTTTTCTCTAGCTGGTTTTCTGTTGAATCATAGAGGAAGAGCGGTTTTCCTCGATCGTTGATGGCGGAAGAACTTGCTAAACTATGGGGTAAATTCTCCCTCTCGGAGGAGGAAGGTTCTAGGGTGGAGGCCACTGAGGAATCCTTGGAAGCTTTTGTTCTTAAGGGGCACACTTGTTTGGTGGCTAAGTTATTGCAAGATCGAATTGTGGGGAAAGACACTATCAAGAAAGTTTTGATTAGAGGCTGGAAACCTTCAGGATTTGTCTCATTTAAGGTTGTTGGTCTGAATCTCTTTCTTGTGGAATTTGAGTATTCCTGGGACCTTTCCCGAGTGCTGGAGGGGCGTCCTTGGGAATTTGAAGGAACTTTGTTTGCTATGGAAGAATTTGATGGGTTGACTCCACCATCTCAACTGGCTTTTGAGACTGCGGAATTTTGGGTGCGGATGTACGATCTTGCATTGGCGTGTATGGGAACAGAGATGGGGTTCAAGTTAGGGGCTGCGGTGGGTCGGGTGGAAGAGGTTGAGACAAATGAGGAAGGTGTGGGCTGGGGGGAATTTCTTAGAGTTCGGATTCACGTGCATTTAAGGAAGCCATTAGTGAGGGGTAGAATGTTGAAGGTCAGAGATCGTACAGTCTGGATCTCCTTTCAGTATGAGAAGATACCCAGGTTTTGTTTCAAATGTGGTGTGATCTTTCATGGTAGAGAGGGCGGCTTGGTGAGGGGGTCTAGGAAAATACATGATAAGGAGGCTAAGGATCAGTTTGGGCCATGGATACGTGTTGGGTCTTCCAGACCAGGGATAGATCGCAGGAGGGATCGAGGTGGAGGTGACAATGTGGAGAGTGAGTCCAGGGTGCCAAACTGGAGGCAAGATGTAATGAATTGGTCCAGCAATAATAGGCAACCGGAGGATGATTTTGAGAAGGATCTAGCACGTAGGTCTTCCCATATTATCATTGGGTGTGCAAAGACTGGTAGTGACAATGTAGGCGATGTCCATGCAGAGGTCTCCTCTGCAACTGTGAACGTACAGATTGGGCGAGATAAAGACATTGTCAATGCCACTCGGCTACCAAAGGTGTTGGGCACGAAGCTTACAACCTGGATTCAGCAGGGTAGGAGCACATTGCCTGTGACGGAGAATGAGATTGTGGGTGACTTTGGTGGAAAAATTCGTGAGGGAGTCTGTGAAGGAAACAATTCCCTGATTTCTGGTGGTAGTCATTCACCAAGTGGGGACAATATTGGAGACACCATACCATCTTGTGAGAAGGGTATTGTTACAGTGATAGCCAGTCCTAAAATCCCTCTTGGTGACCGTGGGCCAGCTGCACCTTCAAATCTTGAGGCTCATTCTGCTGAGGTGGGGAATTCAAAGGGAGTGGTAAAGGAGAATATTGATTTTGGTCAGCAGGGTGGTAGTGCAGTATTTTTGCCACCAAAGAATGGAACCTAGAAGAAAAAGGCCGAGGTAATGGTGGTACCAATCTAGTGGAATCGCAATGCACAAGTGTTTCGGGGCGACGGAAAGCAGAGGAGTTGATTTCTACTGGAGATCAACCAAAGACCAAGAGGAGAGGGCGTTTAGTGCCTGCAATGGGATTTATGGATGATGACAAATCAGTGGTGGTGGCTGTCAAGCCCCGCCAATCTCCATGAGTATCCTTAGCTGGAATTGCGGGGGGCTTGGGAACCCCCGGTCAGTTCGTGATCTTTGCCGTTTGGTGAAAGAAAAGAGACCCGGTTTAGTTTTCTTAATGGAAACTAAAATGTTGTCAAAATGTTTGGAAAGGATTCATGTAAAAATTGGTTTTGGGAATGTCATTGGAGTGGACAGTGTAGGTAGAAGCGGAGGTTTGGCGTTGTTTTGGAATGATACTTTGTTGGTGGAAATCCAAAATTTTAGTCGCCGTCATATTAATGCCATAGTTGGACTTGATGTGAGAAATCGTTTGTGGAAGTTTACAAACGATGGTAACCCGGAGCCATGGAAAAGAAAGGAGGGTTGGGATATACTCCGACACCTAAATACAATGTCTCCTTCCGCTTGGCTTTGCTTAGGTGATTTTAATGAGATATTGTGTGATTCTGAGAAGTTTGGGGCTGCTGCTAGACCTCGATGGCAAATGAAGAATTTTCAAGATATGGTTGACTCTTGTCATCTGCTAGACCTTGGGTTTTCGGGTCCTACTTTCACGTGGTGTAATCACCTAGAAGGGGTCTCCTTTATCAAGGAACGATTAGACCGAGCTATGGCAAACTCTCAGTGGTGTGAATTATTCCCATCGCAGCAAGTGTGCATTCTGGCAGCACGTTCTTCGGACCATGCACCGTTGCTTCTTTCTTTGCAGGGTTCTGGTAATTATCGTAGGAGTGGGTACCAGAGATTCCACTATGAAACTGGCTGGCAGAAAAATGGGCTGGTTCGGGAGGTCATCCGTAAAGTCTGGAGAGTCAAAGCTGCTTCAAGGGATGCTTGGGGTGCTGTTCGGACGAAATTCGAAAACAGCAAGCATGGACTGCTTCGCTGGAAGCGGTGTCAACCTCACCACCCAAAGGTCGTGCTGCAGGAAAAGACCGTTGCATTACAAAATTTACAGGCTGCGGACGGTGAGCTTGATATGGAAGCTATACGGGGTTTACAAACTGAGGTGGCCGAACTTCTAGAACAGGATGAGCTGAAATGGCGGCAACGGGCAAAGGAGCATTGGTTGCACTTGGGAGATAAAAACACCAAGTTTTTTCATGCCAGTGCAACACAACGGAAGAGGAAAACTGAGATTATCACTGTGCAGGATATAGAGGGCCGATCCTGTGCCACGCCAGAAGCTGTTCAAGAGGCATTTACGGGGTATTTCCAGAGTATCTTCACATCCACTGTACCTACGTGTATTGAGGACAGCATTGCAATTGTCTCATGTGAGGTATCTTCTCAAATGAATGAGCAGCTTTTGGGGAAATTCACATCTGAGGAGGTTAGCTTGGCTCTTTCTCAAATGGCCCCTCTTACAGCTCCTGGGCCGGATGGCTTTCCTGTGTGTTTTTTTCAAGATAATTGGGAGGGAGTGGGGCAGGAGGTTTGTGCTACTGCTTTAACTTTTTTTTAACACTAGTGTTTTGGATGAGTCTATCAATGCCACATATATAGCGCTCAATCCAAAGAAGACTAATCCAACTAAGGTGTCTGATTTTCGCCGTATAAGCTTATGCAACGTGTTTTACAAGATTTTATCCAAAGTATTGGCGAATAGGTTGAAATTGATTCTCCTTCATCTTATATCCAAAAATCAAAGTGCTTTTATTCCAAGGCGCTTGATCTCGGATAATATTCTAGTGGCATATGAAACCTTGCACACCATGCATGCGAGGATGTGGGGGAAGGTTGGTTATATGGCGCTGAAATTGGATATGAGTAAGGCGTATGATAGGGTTGAATGGGGGTTTCTGGAAGCTGTTATGCAGAGAATGGGGTTTGATAGCTGTTGGATTTTTTTAATCATGCAATGTATTACTACAGTAAGGTATTCGGTGATTGTTAATGGTGAGCCGGTGGGTTCTATTCGGCCATCTAGGGGACTGAGGCAGGGAGATCCTCTTTCTCCCTATCTATTTCTTCTTTGTGCTGAGGTACTAAGTTCCCAGCTTCATTATGCAGCTGGATTGGGTGCCTTACCGGGTGTTCCTACATCTCGAGGGGGTTAGAAGATTAATCACTTATTTTTTGCAGATGACAGTATGCTGTTTTGTAGGGCTTGTTCGGCGGATTGGGTGTTTTAGACTTCTTTGTTGGAGAACTATGAACAAGGTTCGGGGCAGCGTCTGAATAAGGATAAGACTTCGATCTTTTTCAGTAGGAACACGAGCCAGGAGGATAGGCAATGTATTCTTCAGCTGTCAGGACTCCCAGCTTCACAAAGGTATGATAAATATCTTGGTTTACCAGCTCTTGTTGGCAAGTCTCGTATTCGAGAATTCCCAGGTATTATCGATCGGGTGAGGGGAAGAGTAATGGATTGGAAGGTTAAATTCTTATCACAGGCTGGCAAGGAGATTTTACTTAAAGCAGTAGTTCAAGCTATTCCTACTTATAGCATGAGCATTTTCTTGCTTCCAACAACTTTGTGTCGGGAGTTAAATTCAATTATGCAAAAGTTTTGGTGGGGGCATAAAGCAAATGATAAGAGAATTCATTGGATGAGTTGGGAGTGAATGGGATTTGCAAAAGATCAAGACGGTATGGGTTTCCGAGACCTAGTGGCTTTTAACAAAGCCTTGTTAGCTAAGCAGTGGTGGCGCTTGGTTCAAGAACCGGACAGCTTGGTGGGGTGTATTTTGAGAGCTAAATATTTTCCACGGGCTTCACTCCAAGAGGCCAAGTTGGGTAGCCGCCCATCTTATGCTTGGCAGAGTCTTCTGGCAGCAAGGGAGCTCTTTTTAGATGGCCTGAGTTGGAGAATTGGGAATGGAAATTCTGTTCACATATGGCATGATAAATGGCTACCATGTCCATCCACCTTCAAGGTCCAATCGCCATGTAGAGAATTGACAGAAGATGCGTTGGTTTCTGAGTTAAAGGATCCTTCTACGGGTGAATGGAATAAGGAGCTTAGTGGCAGAATCTTCTGGGCTGAGGAAGCGGAGGTGATTGGGAACTTACCGTTGAGTAGGTATGGCAGTCCAGATAAACTAGTATGGAGAGCAACCAAGTCAGGTGTGTTTACTGTTTGTAGTGCCTATCACTTAGAGAAAGAAAGGAGGCTAATTCCAAGTGGGGAGTGTTCTATTGCTACGGAGAGAACAAGTCTCTGGAAGTTAATGTGGAATTTGGGAGTGCCTAATTCGACAAAAGTGTTTTTATGGCGGGCTTGTCACAATATTCTTCCTACTAAAGATAATCTATTAAAAAGGGGTATTGTACAGGATAGTTGTTGTCCAATATGCTACCAAGTTCCTGAATCGATGGGGCATATTCTGTGGGAGTGCCCATCATCACGTGACGTTTGGGGTTCTTCTCACCGAAGATCTATACAAAAGGCTCAAGTGGATGGGGTATGCTTCAGGGAGATTTTTTAAGGTATTTTGTTTCGGTGTTGTGTTGCTGATGTTTGCCTTGTTGCTGTTTTATCCAAGAAAATTTGGATGAGGAGGAACAGTGTAGTACACGGGGGGACCTTTGCTCATCCTAATCTGTTGGTTCAGGAGGCAGAAACTTTGCTTACAACTTTTGGTGGGGTTCATCATGTTCACAAACAGTTGCCACATGGAGTAGAAACAGGACCTGTGAAGTGGAAAGCTCCATCTTTTGGGAGATATAAAGTCAATTGGGATGTGGCATTAGACCATTCGGCCAAGTGCATAGGGATTGGTATTATTGTTAGGGATTATCATGGTTTTCCTCTTGCTGCTCAGAGTAAGGTTTACACTTCTTTGCACGCACCAGTTGTGGCCAAGGCTTTGGGAGCGCTGCGGGCTGCACAACAATTTCAAGATGTCATACTTGAAGGAGACTCGCTATCTGTGGTGCAGGATATTCAGGCTACAGTCTCAAATTGTTGTGCCCATCCTATATGTGATTAAGAAATATACCAGAATACATTGGTGGGATATAAAAACATTTCAAACGAGAAGGGCTGGACACCTTTATGGTAATGATTGATTGGATTATTGTTATTGCTAACCACGCCACCATTAGCAAATTTAGATCCATCAACACTAAAAGATATGCATTTCTGCGGACTAACACCTTGGAGAGGAGGTAGTTCCTTGGCCAACAGCCTTGTGCCTGATTCTCGACCATACAACTCAAACAATCTGCACGTTACAAGAAACATTTAGTTATATTTCTACACCTTGCATTAATGGATACCTATCAAGGCTCAAGGGGATGCAGTTTCCACAAAAACGTCAACAATTTGGCAAGTAAAAGCTCCCCCCATCCAAAAAGGTCCCCAGGAAAAAACAAAATAAAATTATCAAAGAAAATAGAGGGGCAAGAGGATCTTGCAATTTATACAAGAAAATGTCCAGAACACTTTTCACTGTGTCTCCGCCCAAAACCCTTTAGAGATCATTATAAAACCTACTCTAATATTTACATAATATCTTGAACACAAAATGATGTTCTGCAGATTGATAAGAATCAAGTCTAGCTCTGCATAAAAAGAAACTTTCATGAAAGGATCTAGCAGAGAGCACCCTTAAATCATCTGGCTTCCAAGTACCCAAGCAAGAACTGAGCATAGAATTAGAGTAGCCAAGGCGAGCCTTGAATAAGCAAAAGCCTTGAGCCTAAACGACTAAGCCTACAATAAACTACGCAAGGTGAATGCAACAAGTCCAATAAAAAAACAAAAATAAAAAGATACTTGAACCATATCACTAACACAAACTAGCACAAAAAGGAGTTCTCATGCAGATCCTATTCACACGCTAACAATTACAGTTTCTTAATGATAACATTAGACAATTTATTTCTTTCCGAGTCAGATAAATTCCATACCCATGTCCCTCCGTTTGGTCGCTGAGAAAGTAATAGGAAAAACAAAGCTAAAAAATATTTAACGGGTTGCGTCAACGGTCAACGGAAGAAAGATACGTTGAATTCAGAGAAAGAGATTAACGAACTCAAAACGAGGCGTTTTAACAGAAACACATTGGTTCAAGCTTTAGAAAGAGACCAGAGGAGAGGAAGAGAGAGAGGCGGTCTTGGGATGGAAGGAGAAGATCTCAAGCACGGAAGGAGAGGATTCCCCACCACTCGCCCTGCCCATCACCACCAGATTCACCTTCTCGGGCCTCCGGATCCACGACCCGCACGTCACCGGACCCTGCTTCGACCCACCACCCTCCATCAATCAAAGACAGCGAAAATTTGCTTCTGCAGTTGAACGACGAAACCGGTGTTGGAAAACAGAGTTTTAGAGGCAGAGAAGAGAAGAGAAAGGGAATTACTTCAATTCGGATGTGACAAAAAGGTGGGTTTTTCTGTCACCACTCACGTGCTGCCACCTCACATAAAAAGAAAAAAATACAAAAAAAATTATACATCTTGCCTCACAAGATAGAGTCACGATGCAGAGAAATGAAGAGAGAAGAAGAAGGAAGAAGGATCTCGGCGGAAGGGTTGGGTCTCGGAGACCCACAATTGGTCTCCCGGCCCGTGGGTTGTTTTTTTTTATTTTTTCCTTCCGGTTCCGGTGAGTCTAATTTTTTTTTTAGGATGATAAAATTCCAAATAGGGTTCACCTTCCCCTCTAGGTTTTAGTTTTGAGGCATTAGAAACGAGTTTGTGGCATTAGAATCGATTTTTGAGGCATTAGAAATGATGTTTTAGGCTTGTCGGATTTTTTTTGGTTTGCCGAAGAGACAAAAATGGTCACCGGTGGCCGAATCTCTCTCCCCCTAGAGGTTGGGGTGGATTGCGGCCACCCAGGCCGCTGGGGGTGGATCACGGCCACCCCCAGTGGCTGGATCTTTTTTTTTTGTTTTTTGGTTGGTTCACTGGAGGCAAATATGGCCACTGAGGGTGATTGGATCTCTCCCCTTGGCCATTAGGGTGGATCGCAACCACCCCCGGTGGCCAGATCTATCTTTTTTTTTTTCGCCAGAAATTGGCCGAGGTGGCGGCGGTGGTGGTGGCGTCGTGAGGTGGGCGGTGGGGTGGCGGTAGGTGGTGGCGTCGTCACGGAGGTGGGTGGGTTATTTATTTGGTTGCTTAATTTGTTGATTGAATGTTTTGATTTCATTTTTAGTTGGTGTATCTTTTTTAAATTGTTGAGGTGTCAATAGTTGAGTGGAAAGCAGAAGACATGAGTTTTTGCCTTGACCGAACAATAGCCGCTCTCGAAGAGAAAACACAACGTTAAATACCAGGAGGCACGATTAAAATAGGATTTTTGTTGTGAGGTGGAAAATGGAAATAGGTTTATTTTTTATTTTTTCAGAAGCTTTTGGTGGGTCCTACTTAAGAAACACAGTCGAAGCAAGCACGGTGGTGGGAAGAGCAATGTCAACTCGTATAGATGAGTGTCTGGGTTTATATAAAAACAGAAAGGAAAGTTTTTGGTCGCCGGATATTCGGCGGGAAGAGTTATTGTCTGAGGTATCTCACATGTTATTGTACTTCCCACAAAGGTGGTCGAGTTTGCTATGCTTCATTTAAAGAGCCTTTTCAGGCCATTACTCCATGGAACAAGTAACCATCCCCAATTGACCATTGTAAGCCCCAATAAATCACACTATTATGGATTTGCCCCTAACAAAGAGAAAAGGCTACAAAGGACATTTACTTAGATGCCCATAGTATTTCATTTCCAACCCTTTTTATTCAAAATAGCAATCCAGACTCCAAGAAAGTACTTTGAAAAATGAAGAAAGAAGAAACGCAGCAATTTCTCTAGGAAATTAAATACATAAAACGAAGTTGTTATTTACTTCCACACCACTCCAACCAAAATTTAGTATGAAATTTCTTTTTTATTTTTCCTGTAGTAAGAGAGAGAGACTCAATAGAGAAAAAAAAAAAGAAAGAGAACCACAATTCATAAACGGCAACAAATAGAAACCATAATTGTCATCAAATTAACAAGAACCGCAGAAAATCTCTCACAAAAGGGTATCAAAAATTGTGAAAATTTATAGCAAAGAGACTCACTTGCAGCCTCCATTAGTCGTAGAGCACACGATATCGTCCCCGCTAGGGTGCACCGCAATTGAAACAGAATCGCCATCCACTTGCTCAATAACGTAGGTGGTCTAAAGCAAGAACCAAAAAAAAAAAAAAAAAAAACACCGAGTGAGATAAATTCCATACCCATGTTCCTCTGTTTGGTCGCTGAGAAAGTAAAAGGAAAAACTAAGCTAAAAAAGATTAACGGGTTGCGTCAACGGTCAACGGAAAAAAGATACGTTGAATTCAGAGAACGAGATAAACGAACTCAAAACGAGGCGTTTTAAAAGAAACACATTGGTTCAAGCTTTAGAAAGAGACCAGAGGAGAGGAAGAGAGAGAGGCGGTCTTGGGATCGAAGGAGAAGATCTCAAGCACGGAAGGAGAGGATTCCCCACCACTCGCCCTGCCCATCACCACCAGATTCACCTTCTCGGGCCTCCGGCTCCACGACCCGCACGTCACCGGACCCTGCTTCGACCCACCACGCTCCATCAATCAAAGCCAGAGAAAATTTGCTTCCGCAGTTAAACGACGAAACCAGTGTTGGAAGGAAAACAGAGTTTTAGAGGCAGAGAAGAGAGGAGAAAACACAACGTTAAATACCGGGAGGCACGATTTTGTCCGTCGCAGATTAAAATAGGATTTTTGTTGCGAGGTGGAAAATGGAAATAGATTTATTTTTTATTTTTTAAGAAGCTTTTGGTGGGTCCTACTTAAGAAACACCGTCGAAGCAAGCAACGGTAGGGCTGCAAACGATCCGATCCGAGCCGAGCTTAGGCAAAATCGGATCGGCTCGCTCTTAAAAAATTCGATCTCGAGCCCAGCTCGAGCTCGAGTCGAGCTGAAGAATCATGTTCGAACTCGACTCGTGAGAGTAACTACATAACTCGAGATCGAGCTCGAACTCGAGAGAACTAATTTCGAGCCGAGTCGAGCTCAAGAGACTCGGCTCAAGCTCGAAAAATTTTATACTAAAATCCATGCACAAGCTCAGGCCTGGCTTATAACCAACCTAATCGGCTGGAATTTTTTTTTTACCATTTAATTCAAATGGTTAAAATCTAAGGGCATTATAGTGATTTGATACACTACCCATTAGTTAGCCAACGCTTACCAGTAAGGGGAGTGGGCCATTTTATTTATAGTAGTGTGAAGCTGGGTGTTTCTTTCTTTTTTTCGATGTGGGACAAGAACAGGCTTCAAGTTCTTCTCTTTCAACTCTGGTTCTCTTAGCCTTCTTCAAGCGAAAGCCCTAGCCGGTGACTGCGCCTCGTAGCTCATTTCTGATCCCATGGGGGCTTACAAGTACGTTTTAGAGCTATGAAGGAAGAAGCAATCTGATGTGATGAGGTTCCTGCAGAGGGTGAGGTGCTGGGAGTACCGCCAGCACCCTTCCATTGTTCGTGTTACCAGGCCTACTCGCCCTGACAAGGCTCGCCGCTTGGGGTACAAGGCCAAGCAGGGTTACGTGGTTTATCGTGTTCGTGTCAGGCGTGGTGGCCGCAAGAGGCCTGTTCCCAAAGGTATTGTCTATGGGAAGCCCACAAACCAGGGAGTTACTCATTTGAAGTTTCAGCAAGAGAAGAGGTCATGGCGGAAGGCAGTGGCGGAAGTTGGGAGGACTCGGGGTTCTAAATTCATCTTGGCTGAATGAGGATTCAACTTACAAGTACTACGAGGTTATTCTCGTTGATGTTGCTCACAATGCAATCCGAAATGACCCAAGAATCAACTGGCTCTGCAAGCCAGTCCACAAGCCTGAGAGCTCGTGGTCTCACATCTGCGGAAAGAAATTCAGGGATTGCGTGGAAAGGGACACGCTCACCACAAGCAATCCTTCTCATGAGGCAAGCGGAAGAGGAACAATACCCTCCGGTATGACCTCGTTGATGAGTGGGGGGACGAATGTCCCCAAAAGTTTTAGAAATTTTATATTAGCATGTGAAATTTTATATATATCCCCAAATTTAGAAATTTGTCCTCCCAAATTCTTGAAGATGTCCCCCAAAACTCTCTCGCCAAAAATTCTTCAACAAATTGTCACACCAATTTTTTTTATTCTTGTTATCTTCAATTCACTGAAGGTGAATTCAAGCACCCATCACCCAAATGCTTCAAGATCAGCTTCTCGTGCATCAACTTGATCTGTGTCGATCTTCCATTGCCTACACCGATCACCACGTTTGCAAGTCCGTGACGCAGCTCACTCCCACGAGTTCTTGCCCTGCATCTCTCTTCAACATCAAAATTGATATTTCAGTTTGCCTCGCTCTTCCACTTCATTGAAGTGAAGGGAGAAGGTGAGGAAAAAAAATGAGAGTGGGGTGTGAGAGGTGTGTGAGGAAGGAAGAAAGAAAACAAAAAGAAACGGGTGGTGGTGGAGCTTGTGAAAGTTAAAAAAATAAAAAACAAAAAAGGAAAGAAAATGTGGGAGATATGCGAATGGAGAGAAGTGAGTGGGTGTGAGATGTCTAAAAAAAAAAAAACCATTTGTTCATTTTTCTTAGACTGCCGTTATTTTTCTTTTGTGTTTGATATTTGTGGCAAAAGTGCCTTGCCACGGCTAAATTTGTTAGAGTTCAAATTAAAATTTTTTAAAGGTTAAAAATTCAAATTATGGGCTATTGGCTCAAAATTGTCGAAGTCAAGTTAAATTTGAAGGTTCCAATTTGTCAAGCAAATAGCAATGGAATTTTTGAATGCCAAAGTTCAAATACACTATCGATTAAAATTGCCAAAGTCAAGTAAATTCAAGGCCACAATTGTCAAGCCTCGAGATTCAAGCATAGCAATCAATTATTTAAGAGGTCTAAGATCGAACTCTTATCGAACCGTTTATCTTGAGGGAAGTATTAAGGCATACAAGGTAAAGAGACAAAGCAAGACAAGGAAACAAAGCATCAAAATAAAAGTCAATGAGAAAAAGCAAGAAAATGAAATAAAGTAACAAAATGAAACAATGCAACGACTATATTATAACAACTAATAAATCTATTGTATAAATAAACTCATCTATGAAATGAAATATATTAGAGGGAAAAATGTAATCCCTAATATTCTCTAGTATTATTCCCTCTCTCCCTCTTTACATTTTCATTGTTTAATAAACTTACATGTAGTATCAGAGTTAAAGGTCATGAGATCGAACCTTGACTTTGTCAAATTACCCTCCCATTTAAATTAAATATTACATGTGTTGGGTATCACCTATTAAAAAGGAGTTTTGAGCCCACATGTGAGGGAGAGTGTTAAAGTAATGGTTAAGTGATTAAATTTATCTCTTCCTATTAGTTTAAGTTTTTGGGATAACTATTAATTAAACATTAATCTCTCTAGCCTACCCTTTTAATTAGGAAACAAAAAAAATTTTGTCCCCCCACACCCAAAATCCTAGTTCCGCCCCTGATACCTTCTCCCTTCGTCGTTATCGTTGATTTTGGCAATATTGCTTCATGTTTCTGCATTATTTTCTGGATATTAATCTCGAGGAAAAACATAGTAGTTATTTGTGGAGTTTAAAATTTTGGGGATTGAAATACTTTGTGCAAAAAAAAAAACTCTGGTTCTCTCCCTCTCACTCAACTTTACTTCTCAGAATCTTAGTCTAGAGCTTTTGCTCTTTGTTTTTTAGAGCTGCGGCTCTGTTTTCCTTGAATGAGATCAGATATTTTCTAAAAAAAAAAGAATATATATTAATATATATTAATTATTTCTAACTTTCCATGTTTAAATAATAATATATTATATATATATCAATTGTATTTGTTGCATACCATCAGACTTGATGAGTTGATGTTTCCATTATAAAAATAAAATGTTTAATTATAATTTATTAATGAAAGTCATAAAATTACAAAATATAAAGAAAACAAAGTAAATATTAAATAGTTGTATTCCATTTATTAAATCTAGCGGCTCTCGATTAAATCAAATTAAATTGGACTGCTATGATTCAAATGTCTCAAATTTCAAAAATTTAAATAATCAGAATAATCTAGAATGGGTAATTTTAGCTATTAACTAGTTCATAAACATAATTACACATTTACACTACTGTCAAGTCTATCGTTACCTATTAAATTTGAAATTTATAATTAATATATCATACATCAATATATCATATATGTAATAATTTGTAATAAACTTTGTATATAATGTTGCATGTTTGTAACTTTATAATAATTTCAAATCATATTTTTTTTACATGTCCACATAAGAGAAGGGGGATGGAGATTCGAACTAATGACCCTCATTTCATTAGGCATGGTCCAATTGAACTACTAATTTGAAACAATTTTAAATCATATTGATTCATATATAATATATTATAGATGTAATAATTAATATATTACAATTAAATAGATATAAATATGACAATAAAGTATGAAGTATGATAATATAGATATAAATATTAATTAACATATATATATATATATATATATATATAGTTGTTATTTAGGTCGAGCTCACGAGCCTCCAAACGAGTCGAGCTTGTCGAGCGAGTCGAGCCTTAATCGGGTCGAGCTCACGAGCCCCGTCGAGCTTAGTCGAGCGAGCCGAGCTTGGCTCATTTATTAATCGAGCGAGCTTGTACAGTAACGAGCCGAGCTGAACAGTGTCGAGCTCGATTTCGACCCGAGCTTAAGCGAGTCGAGCTCGAGCGAGCTCACGAGCCGCTCGGCTAATTTGCAGCCCTAAGCAACGGTGGTGGGAAGAGCAATGTCAACTCGTATTGATGAGAGTGTTTGGGTTTATAAAAATAGAAAGGAAAGTTTTTGGTCGGCGGATATTCCCGGAGGATTCGGCGGGAAGAGGCATATCATGTCGTTTATTATGTTTTTGGGGGAGTCTACGACTCTACCACTTCCTTTCTTTCTTTCTTTTCTTTCCTTTTTTTTTTTCAAATTAATTTATTGAAAAAAATTCAGAGAACCCTTGAATTTGCATCATTTTTGAAATATTCCTCTTAAACTTTAAAAACTCTCAATTTATCTTTCTAAACTTTCAATTTGGACCAATCCATATATTATAGAGTTTAAAAATTTTAAAAATACCAAAATACCCTTTATTTTTATTTAAAAAAAAATAAAAAAAAACATTTTGAAAGTTAAATTTTAAACGGTGACTTTTGTATAAAATTTCAAATTCTGAAACGTTTTTTTATTTTATTTTTAAATAAAAATCATGGGTATTTTAGTCTTTTTCTAATTTTTTAAACCCAAGAATATACAAATGGGTCTAAATTGAAAGTAATTGAAAGTTTATGAGAGTAAATTGAGAATTTTTAAACTTCGATGAGGATATTTTAAAAATGATGAAAGTTCAAGAAAATTTTTGAAGTTTTCCTAAATTATTAAAGTGCACACCAACAATAAAAAATAAAAATAAAAATAAAAAATTTATTAAAGTGCACAAATGTTTCACTGTCTAGGGTGTCAAATATTGGCCTGCAAGTCCAAGCATTTCGTCAGCAACAATGTATAATGAAAGCAAATCATAAAGAAGGGAATAGGTGGCCATCGAGCTTGATGGTTTAACGCTCTGATCTTTTATCGGAAAAATGAGTAGCTCAAATAGAGTTGAAGATTTATAGAGAGAGTTTACGAGTACTAAGTCTTATATTGATTAATTATTAAATAAAATTAGGCTTTTTATATAAGTGATTATGAAGAAACTTTAAATTTACTATTCTTTTAAGATGATAATGCATGTATAACTAACTTTTTTTTTTAAGGATGGTGGTAACCGCCCTCAAAAGGTAATACACCAAAAATTCAAGGAGTTATAATAAAATTTTGGGAAATATTCATATATCTCCTTCAAACTACTCTTAAATTGACAATGTCCTACAAACTTTTAATTACGATAATGTTCTCATAAATTACTAAAAAACTAATAATATACCCCCAAAGCCTACAAAAAGAAAAGGAAACATTACCATAAATATTTTTAATAATACAAAAATACTTCAATAAATTTGAAAAAAAATGATTTTTTTTATAAAAAAGATATATATATTTTTAATTTTATTAAAGATAATTTCCTCATTGTATAGGATTACTGACAAGCTTTAATAGTTTGGAGGGATATTATCTCAATTGAGTATGTGAATTTTTCATTAAAATTTTCCATTTAAAAAAGGGTATCAATTTGGGTAGTTTGGTTTTGAATTGAGTTACCTTTAGATTGGGTTTTATCCTTATCCTTGGTAAGTTGTATCATTTATATGCTCTCTTATAAGAGCTGTCCAGATTCTTTCACCTCTACTTCTAACTCCTCCAAATACAGACCAAATTGAAGATATTCTCATTGAAGCTATCTCCTAGCATTGTCCAAAAAAATGACTTCATGGATTTGGATTTGATGTAATACCACGTGCAATGCATTTTACTAGCATCGTTCGTTCATTTAAAATGTTTGGCCAAGAGGTAAGTACAAAATATATATATATATATATATATATATATATATATATATAACTGTTGGGATGATTAAACCTTTCATTTGACTAAGGATTTGATTAATCACCTTCAAACCAATCGTTTGGAAGTGGCTAAACTATTCTCTTTGGACAAATGAATGGTTAGTCATCTCAAACTAATCATTGTAGAGGGCCAAAAAGATGGTTAGACAGCCCTTAAATTGACTGTTTGAATTCACTGAACCACTTTTTCAATCAAAATGTATGATTTGACCATGCTCAAACAGTAAATTGAAGAGATAGTTTTGTCATTTCAACAATCATCCAAACTAACATATATATATATATATATATATATATATATATATATTTGAAATGAGATTCCAATATCATAGAATAAATACAACTAGTTCTCCAGGAAAACAACCTCAAAACTACAGCAAGGAAAAAAATTCCCTCCCTAGACAGTCTTCAGTATTCAAAGTCTAATGTATCTCCATAAACCTCTTCATGAATACAGGAGGATAAGCATCCCTCCATAGATGGTCCCCAGTAATAGATAACCCATATTTCGCTAGCTTGTGAGCAGCTACGTTCCCAGATCTTTTGATGTGTCCCACCTTCCAATCCAGAATACTATTAAGCAAAAATTTAGTCTCATTTACCATGGACCCATACTTATACCAGCACAGGCCATCTTTATTCAGTGCATTAACAACCTCCATGGAGTCCCCTTCAAATCAATCTCTATTTTCAAACTCATTTAAAATTGTAAAAGTGTTTATAAACACTTAAAGCATTACATTACATTTTAAGGTTATTAATAACAATTTACTAATTTAGACTAACGTTTTAAATGTTTATACACTTAGTACTATTTTAAATAGGTTGAAAAATATTTTCTTTAGACTGGTTTAGAGAAAATTTTATCACTTTTAAAATTACTATTAGATTAATAAACATTTATCTCATATTTAATGGTGATTTTAAAAGCCACTTATAAGTGTAGAAAAATGAGAGTAAGTGTAACATTATTTATCAAATTAACTGGTTTAAAATACAACAAATATTGAAATGATTCATATTAAGTTGTTAAAAGTGATAAGTAATAAAATTTTAATTACTTAATTTAAAAATAATAATTAAGAAATAAAAGAACTTACACAACACAATATCTCAAGTTTAAGAGAGAATTCATTTAAAAATAAATAAATTCAAAATTAGTTTATATAATTTACCTAATTTGTAATTAACTTTATGTAATATCAAAATGAACTCATAAGTTCTTAAAGTATGCAAAAAAAAAAAATACTTTTCATAACAAATTATGTTTACTAATTTAACAAATTACGATAATGTGACATAGAGATAATAAAATTGTGATAAGTATCCTATTTAAGTTAGTGTCGCGCATTATTTAAGAAATGCTTCATAAATTTGAAACGCCTCTAATAAAGCGGAAGTCATTTAGTTAAAAAATAAATTATTTTATTTTATTTTTTGTTTTTGCATACTTTTATAATATCACATAAAGTTAATTATAAATTAGGGAAATCACCTCTACTGATTTTGTATTTTTTTTAAAAAAAAAAATTAAGAAAAAAGAAAAAAAACAATCAATCAAATTTTGGTTTTTTAAGCACCTAATCAATCGACTTGTTTACAAAAAAAAAAAAAAAATCAATCGACTTGAGAGTTGGTCCACACTCGTCCAACGTAGTGCAAGAAATAGTTAAGTTCGTGTCAGAACTTAACTACTCTCTCTTGTACAGCGGAAAAAGCTCTCGCTTGCTGCTAAATCATGAGGCTCTTGTGTTGTGCGCCGCCCTCTCTCCGCCACAATTCCTATCTCGTACACCGCCACGTGTACACCACGACGACGACGACGACGACCACCGACCTTCCTCTCTTTTCCTCCGCTTGGCTCACTCCGAAGTCGGCTCCTTCTGTCCGTATCCACCTACTCCATCGTGCGCCGTTCGCTCCTCCCCTACGCCATCCCTCCTCTTCTTCGTGCATCCCACGCGCCGCCACCGGAGACATCATTCAAGACGCCGGAGCCGCCGCGGCTCTCATAGCCGGCGCCTACGGCCTCGTCTTCATCTTCGACTTCCTCACCCAGCAAAACCTCATTCCACAGGTTCAAATTTCTGTTTTTTTTTGGATAAAATTAGTTCATATATACGTACATTTCGATTTGGTCAAGGAATTAAATTGAGCAAATGATTAGATTGGCACTCTATAATTCTTAAATTAGCCAAGTCGTCGAACATGGATACTTCATGAATGGTCCACTGGTACTTATAAAAAAATAATAATAATAAAATACAAAATACAAAAAATAATAATAATAATAATAGAAGAATGGTCAACTGAGGACCTCTCTTTTTAATGTGTTACTGTGTTAGGATGTGGCAACTGTGTCTTCGTCGACCAATTTGTTGTATGTTAGATTTACATTGGGTTTTTGTCAGGGCCTTAGAATTACTTCAAGGTTAATATTTGCTTGCTAAGCAAATTTTCTTTCAATTAGAGAGAGTTGCTCACCTTTTTATTTTATTTTATCTAGAGCTTGACTGATTATATCCGTTATAATGTTAGGAACTTAGAAACATTGAATTTGGATGTTGTAATTTTTCGAATGCATCAGAATTTAGCTTATAGAGTTGAAATGGTTACCTCTGAATCAACTAAAGATACCAGGAACTTCGTTTGTTTTGACTTAAAGCATTTTTTTAATTGAAAATATTTTGCGGAAAAACTATTCCTTTAGAATGAGGCAGGGAGGTGAAGACAAGTTATGTTGAGTCTTTCCTAAGAGAGAGATGTTTGATGTTAGATCTTTCTAAAAGGTTGTTGTACCTTATGATAGCACTCCCTTCGTTTGGAAGAGGATTTGGTGCATAATGTCTTCTTGAAAGCGGTGTTTTTTGCTTGGACGGCCGCCCTAGGGAAGATCCTCACCATGGATAATTAAGGAAACAACATGTCATTGTGGTTTGCTGGTGTTGTACGTATAAGAGGAGTAGAGAGACTATGGATCATCTTCTTCATTGTGAGATTGCTAATGCTTTGTGGAGTGATATTTTCAATTGTGTCGGGTTGGCTAGGGTATGCCTAGAAGAGTAGTAGAGCTTTTTGCTTGTTGGAGAGGGTTGAGAGGCGGTTCTCAATGTGGAGCTGTGTGGAAGATTGTTTCATCTTGCCTTTTGTGGTGTCCAAAACACATTAACAAACAAAGCTAAAGTTTTCTTTTCAAAACTCTCTTTACCACTATAGAGCTACCTTAGATCTTAATGTGCTTACATTTCATGCTTTTCTTAACTTGTTTTCTCTTTATAGATTGGTGTATCTCTTGTATTACTCCCTATGTACTTGGGCCGCGCCTTTTGCATTTTTAATGATATTTCAATTACTTATAAAATAAAAAGAAAACTATTGATTTTCAGTGTTTTGTTGTCATCTTAAAAACAATTTTGGTTCATACTGAAAATGTTTTTCGATGTTGGGATGGCTCTTATGGGGTTAGTGCCAAAGGAGAAGGAGCGGTGTCTAGTTGTGTCATGGTGTGAGCGTTTGTTGGGAGGGGGGTTTGAAGAAAGGAGCTGTAGATGGAAAATGTTATATGCTTTAAAAAAATGTTAACCATTTTACAAAAAACAATGGGGTGTACTATGGTTGATCGACAATTTTTTACAATTGACCAAGTTTTTCAAACGTAGCCAAACACTGGAAAATAATGAAAATGTTTTACGGAAAATGTTTTATATTGAAACAAATGGAGCCTAAGGATATCTATGTCTCTGACATTTTAGTTTCTAGGAAGTTTATGGGAAGTAGCTGGTACCAATTTTCTTGTAATTTGTGATGTGACATAATGGAATTATATATATATATATAGCTTTGTATCTCTTTGACAGAATTTCTTTTCTCTACTGATTGGAGCAGAGTTTGAGCCGAAAGCTGGTGCATATATTATCTGGGCTGCTTTTCATGGTTTCTTGGCCAATTTTCAGGTATCCCTTCTCTCTAGTTCTCTCTAGATTCAAAATCCTAATCGATTTATTCATATTAACGCCAGTGGTTTGAGCTGCTGTCCTCCTTAACTACTTCATTTGGTCATTTAATCCTAGAATAGCACCTCAACAGAGGCTCACTACTTTGCTTCTTTGGTTCCTTTTGTGAATTGCTCGAGGCTTGTCATCCATGGTCTCTCACTGGCTTCTGATGAAGGGCTCATAAAATCTGTTACTCGAAGAAGGCAAACCAGAGTATTTTTTTCTTTCTGTCTCATCATTTTCAATCTATTTGGATTCATCTCTTTGTGATAGTAGAGATACTATTAGTGATTTTGCTTCGATACTTCCATGCTTGTAGGGAGTTGCTTAGAGGTCCTCTGTATTATGTTCTAGTGTTGATTTTATGTGCTCTTGTCTTTTGGCGTGAATCTCCTGTTGGAGTGATCTCACTGGCAATGATGTGTGGTGGAGATGGTAATACCTGTCCTCAAAGCTCAGTTATGCCTAACTCCTTCCAATCATTAACTTTTAACTTGACGGCTTGTAGGTATTGCTGATATCATAGGTAGAAGATTCGGGTCCTCAAGCTTCCTTATAATCAACAAAAGAGTTGGGCGGGTAGCATATCCATGTTTGTTTTCGGATTCCTTATTTCTATTGGGTGCGTTGAAATCACCATTGTGGCCAACCAAATACTTTATCAAAACTTAAGTGCTATATATGGATTTCGGCATTCGCATGAAAATTATGTTTACAATGCAGGATGCTATATTACTATTCAGTTCTTGGATATTTCCAATTGGATTGGATCTGGACGGTACAAAAGGTTGCTATAGTATCTCTGGTTGCAACAGTGGTGGAGTCCTTTTCAACCACAGAGGTAGTAGATGACAACATCTCTGTTCCTTTGGCAAGCATGGCAACGGCGTTTTTGAGTTTTGGTTTCTAGCTCATTGCCCTGTTTTTTCTCTCCCTTCCTTCAATTAGTCCTGTAATTGATGTGTTCTGTCTATTGTGGGTCTCCTCAAATGCCTTGTAAATCATTGCCTCCTTGACGCATTTGTTAATATTGTATGCTCTCTTTTTTATTGAACCAAATGATCGCAGTTTATTATTTCAATATCTTGACTTTCAGAACAAATCCTATGGCTTTATTTCAAATTTAAGGATCCTTCAGCATAAGCCAACAAAATAAATCTTATCCCTAAACCATTTGGACTTGATAATGCAGTGTTCTTTTCCTTATTTATGACCTTTCTGATTTACTATGTTCATGTCCAGCTATCTTTACTTTCTTTTTGTTGATTTGGGTTTTTTTTTTTTTTTTTGGTTCTTGAATACTGCTTTTATCTTATTGGTTCTGAAACGGCTTTGTTTAGAAAACTATCGGCGTTCAAGTGCTTCAATCAGCATACTATATTAGCTAGATTGGTCTTCTTCTGTAAATATATCTTTATATTTTCCTGTGAAAGCAATACACTATATTGTAAGGTGGGAGGAAAAATCAAAGAAAGACCGCCTGGATTCAAATTAAAGCGACCTATGTCCCAACTAAAAATTATATAAACTTTGTATGAATGACATTTCATACAACTATTAATAGGTCTATCGTCAAAAAGACTCTTACATCTCAAAGACTCGTACTTTTTCTGCTTAAAGCTCAACTATTAATTAGTCTATTGCAATGGATTCATTACTAATCTCCTAGGCAATTGCAAAGCCAACTTAATACTTGCAAAATTATCATTTAGATAATTTTTTTTTGACAAGAATACTTGCAAAATTATCATTCCATACACTTATGTAAAACTTTTGCATAGAGTCATTGACAATTAAAGAGTCAGAAGACATCTCACTCACTATCATTATTTTAGAGGCACCTCATCAATTACGATGGGAAAAAAAATGGAAGTTTGCAGAAATATATCCTTATAAGGGGAAGTAGCATCTTCTCTTTTTCTTGTTCTCAAGCTAAATTACCATTATTATATAATTGGTTAAAACGAGAAAAGTTGATTCCATCTAATATAACTTATAATTTTGGGGGGGTTCAATAATTCATTCTCCACAGCTTCATTCTCAGATGTGGTTCAACCAGAAACATGTTTTCACTAAGAGAACTAACTAGATCCATTGACTGATTTTTTAAAAAGCTGTATGAAAAAAAGAAAAAAAAAAAGACAAAAGGCAAAAGAACAACAAATAGCAATTCCCTTTCACTCGAACCAATTACAATATTGATATTGTCACCAGGTTATAACATGTCATAATTCATGAAGATACAACACATCTGGATCCATATATAACATTTCAACATATTGTGATGGTCTTCGATATTGATCACAATCTTTTGTTTTCAAAAAGTCATAAAACTAATCACAAAAAACACAATTAACCAAAGATTTAAATTACTAAATTAACAGGATCCATGACTTCAACAACATTGCTTTCGGCATGATTATACGTGCCCGTGCCAATCATTCCAATCATTTCACATATTCCAACTGGTTGAACCAAGAAAAATAAAGAATGTCACCAAGATACTAAAAGCTATAAACAACTGGAAAGTGAAGAACATCGTATAGATAACTTAATAAAAGCCATAAGTAGAGATAGTTCAACAATTACAAAATGTTTAAGAACATAACATAATATTTTTAATAAACATCATGGCACTCATGGGAGGAAAAAATCAATGGCAACATATCACTTATCATGCATCTACCATTCACCTGCATAGGAATTGAATTAAATATAGCTTTAAACTTTCACATTTTAAGTTCAGATGCTGCAAAATATAGATTATTAGCCGAAAAGAAAAATTCCTACAAGCAACAAACTAAACAAACAGAAACAGCAGTAAGGATAGAATAGTAATGATACACTCAATTTTGTCATTTCTTATAAGTAATACAATATCTCCAGCAATCATGTAGACATGAATGATGCAATTTTTAATTTCTGTAGATGATCAAGAGGCCCCTAGGCCTGCCCTTTTCTTGATTTTGGGCTGGCTCTGGCAGTAAAGTTTTACTATCTATTTCAAGAAACGCA
Source organism: Carpinus viminea (assembly GCA_013348765.1). Classification (NCBI taxonomy): domain Eukaryota; kingdom Viridiplantae; phylum Streptophyta; class Magnoliopsida; order Fagales; family Betulaceae; genus Carpinus; species Carpinus viminea. The sequence continues at coordinate 9,482,689 of CP054668.1, read as the reverse complement.
GCTTGGATAATCCTCTTTTCTAAATGGTTTGAGTATACTCACCTAATCAATTTTGTAATATCATGAATCATTTTGCCATCTGAGGAATTTCTCTTTTTGAGAGTAAGATTTAGTAGTTGAGATTAGAGCCGCATAAGCTGTTCATTATATATTTATAAGGTAAAATTCAACTAGGGGCAAATGGCTTGATATTCACTTTTAATCATACAAGATGAACATAAACAGTCAAAAGAGTTATAGCAAGCATACACTCATACGGTGATTAGGCTCTCCAGAAACAAAAGATTGCCAACAAGTTTTACGTCCATGAATAAGGTTCAGAGAAAGCCCACAATCGCAGATACAAGTGCTGATTTTCTATTTCCTTCTCTTATGACATAAACAGGGGAAAGAATACTCACAGTAGATATGCAACATCTTCCATGGAGACACTTTCCTAGTTCCTTCTCCTAGACCTTCTCTGCATGCTCCTTCCTTCCTTCATGAGATCCCTGCAATATATGACAAAAACATTACAGATGGTAGGAGACATTTTTTATTCAAGTCAATAGATTATCATATCATGCCCGCTAATTTTTTCTTTTAATCATATCCTTTGGTCTTCTCCCCGGCACATCAATCATTAAATGAACAAGGCAATAGGCATGCTGACCCAATCCAATCAAAAGACAACTATATCCTGTAAATGAGAGAAAATTTCCATGTACACTTTCCCTTTTCCCTTTCAGTGAACAAAAGGTAGCTCATATTCTAAAATTCCTGAAAAGTAAAATTCAAATGCTATGCATTTAGTATCCTCATTTTTAATCAATGTTGCATTTGAGGGCAATGCTTCCTAACTATCTTTTGTGGCCTAGATATTGGAATGCTTCTTGACTCCTCAAGAACCATAAAAAGCAACCAAACCATTTAATCACAGCCGATACGCTTCTTTATTAGCTAATAACGTTCAAGTAAACCCATACATTCATAAACCAATGTATCCTTTTGCCAAGTATATAATGGATTGGAATTTTATAATATTTCAAAGTAGAAAACAAGATTTTGAAACTTGATTTAGAAACATTCAAAAATTTGAAACATTGATCCATAAATAAGAAACTCCCACTATTTTAATTTGACAATATCAAGCCCATAAATGCATGAAAACCTACCTTTTCAACTTAACAGTGTGCAAAATTATAGTTGTGCAACATCCAAGAAGCTTGTAAGTAGTTTTCTTTGACAGTACTATCTATGTCTATTCTTTGCTCTCTGTTTCTTTGGGATTAAAGATTATTGGGCAAATGGAAAAGATTGGCTACTTTCGAAATAGACTATGGTATGTAAACCTGAAAGGCTCTTACAATGACCTTGACTGGGTACTGCCATTTCATTTTGTAGGTTGCTCTTCACCTCCCACTCTCCTAAAATTAAAACACTGCAAAATATTGTTTGACACTTACAAATTTTTGACCACAGAGGATTGTCAAATAGTGTGCACAAACCTATATGATTTTAGCAAATGCAATAAGAATCGCATGAAAATATACAACACTTGATTGTGGATTGATAAATTTGACTAATCTCAACAATTTAGAAGAATTTGATCAGAATTCATAATTTTCCAAGCTACCAAATCAACTAAAAGTGAGAGAAAAGAGAGTGAATAAATGCATGACCCATTATCTTAATTTCAATACTAAGAAAAGCTACTGATATACATAATCAAATAAGTAAATCATCAAGTTGCAATAACCAGGTGAAAGTACTAACTAAATAAATAAGAAGAAGCTGAAAAACAAGACCAAAAACAAAATCAAAGAAAACCCAACGTTTGGATACGTGAAACACTTAAAAGAAAAAAATGAAGAAGATGAAAATGCGTACTTCAATTTCTATGAAGGATTCAAATAAAATGATGAGTAACATACTTGAATGGCCAAAGATGAATGGGTGCTTGAATTTTCTTCTGGCAACCACAAGTAAAACTTTGGAATGTGAGCAATCTTTGCCCAATCCTCATCAGTCAAACTGGACAACACTGAATTGTTACGTACTTCAAAGACGATAGCCTACCCATTTCTTCGGGCAGTGATGTCAAACTGGAGCATCTAATAATTGTAAAGTCTTCAAGTGATTTGAAGTTGTGGATCCACTCTGGTATTGACTTTAATGTACGACAATCATCTAGCCACAACCTCACAAGATTTGTCAATGACAAAACCCAACTCGGAAGCCTTGAACCCGGATAGAAATATAAGTATAGACATTTCAGATTTGGGGCGGTTGGAAGCCTTCCATGGTATTTTATCATCGACGACGTCCCAATCATTGACATCTCCTTCAGTACTCCAACGTAAAGTCAAAGAATGAAGATTTTGTTTCTCCTTTAGATTAACATCCTTATATTCTAAAGCAACATCTTTCCCATGTCCCAGATTTCTAATCTCTAATCTCCTCTCACTTATTGAGTCCGTTCAGTTCTCGTAAAGCACCGCAATGCTTGAAGTGAGAACCCGAGTGAACCACAAAGTCTGTTAACGTCTCAAGATTATTCAGTTGCCCCAATCCACGTGGCATATAAGTCAAACCACCACATCCATCTACCTCAAGATGCCGAGATTGACCAATTTTTAATGTCTCTCGGCAATTCTTTAAGTGATTCACATCCTGAGTCTTAGTCTGCAAATTATGCAACCTAGTTATAGAATCCGGTAACTTCTTGATATTCTTATTACGAGAAAGATCAAGACACCTTAAATCTTCAGCTCCCTATAGAGCTTGGCACATAATCAAGATCTCTGTTCACTGATTCAACATGCGCATAAGAACTTGAAACTTAAACAAATTACATCACAATCAATCTTATATTTATAGTTTTGAGAAAAGAAATGATCGTATTCTACTTGCTTGAGTTGCTTCACACGGTGAAGAAGTATGCTTATTGCAACCAAGTAATGATAGATGACCAGTTTTTCACTCACGTTTGTCTCCTTATCACCTAATGTGACCATCAACGATCCTGCCACTGATATGGCAAGATCATGCATGAGGTGATGCATTTTGCATGTATTTATTACACCTTGTACGCTGTAGCTACTTGAAAGAATGATCCCAATATTAAATCCATAAAATACCTACCAACCTCTTCCAAGCATCGACTTTGATCATCGAAGACTTGACAAACCCTTGTGCTATCAAAGCCGAACCAGTTCTGTTTCAAGATACATGTAATCCTTTGAAACAAACTACAATAAGCAAAGCAGTGCTTCAAATGTGAAGGAAGATGATCGTAACTCAGCTTCAGAGTTGGTAAGAGGTCAGCTTCATTCTGAGATATTTTTGAGAGTTCATTGTTCTTAAAAGACACCCATTCTGCCTCTGAATTTTTGGAGCCCAGTAAACTTCCGATTGTGGTTATGGCCAAAGGGACACCTGAACACTTTTTACGACCTCCTTTCCAAGTGCGACCATGCTTGAATTCTCGGCTCTTGTCCTCTCTCAAAGGCCTCGTGCTTAAATAAAGACCATGATGCGTCTTCATCTAAACCTTTTAAGGAATATGATTCAACTGCCCCAATAATGCCTGTAACGCTTTCCTGGCGGATGGTCTTTGCAACGATTTCATTGCGGGTAGTCACTACTATTCTACTGCCTCTTGCACCACCCATCAGCACTTGTTTCAAGCGACTCCATTTGTCATGATCACCGTTCCACACATCATCCAACACTAGGAAGTATTTCTTTCCTCTAAGTTTAGTCACCAATGCATCCATTTCAGCTGATTTCTCCTTGGTTGCAGATTCTAAGACTTCTGCAACTATATTTTTATTATCTAAGAAATCATAGACACACCCCCACATTTTGAGCTCAAAATGTTGTTGGATTTGGTGATCATCGAATACGAATCGAGCGAGGGTAGTCTTTCCCAATCCACCGATGCCAACAATTGGAAGGATTGAAACATTCTCTTCAACGTTGGAGTCCAGCAGAAAGTCTATAACAGCCTTCTTATCATCCTCTCGACCAATAACTGTTTCCGCACGTACCAACGAATGAGTGATAGTCCTCTCCCTGTTCCCGACTCGTGGCTCACCCGGCGTACCTCCAAGTGGAAATTCTGCCTGTCTGCGTTGATGGCATCTAACCTCTTTCTCATAGCCTTAATCTTATGGCCCATTTTAAAACGATAGGCAAGCTGGTTCTTTATGGCCTTCTCATCACATTCACGGATCATTATATCTCTTCGTAAAGCTTCAGTAGAAATTTCATCCAGCAAGTCGTCTGCATCATACATGGCATCTTCTAGCGTTCCGAGCCAACGTTTAACTGCACGGTTCCCTGCAGTCTGTTTGTCCTCCGCATCCAGAAGCACATCGTTGATTGCCGAAACGGTGTCGGTCAGGCTTTGAAGCTCATCTTTGACACCCCAGAACAGTCCGATCTGTTTGACAGCCGGTGAGCACAAAGCCTCAATGATTTGCTCCGCAACAAAGGAGAGAAGTGGTTCCGCCATTTCCGGATGGTAAGTGAGACACGACTATTGGTGGGGAAGGGGTTGAAGGGTAGAGCGAAGAAATGGTGAGTGAAAGAGGAAGGCTGAAAAGTGCAGTAGTCAGTCAAATAAGACAAATGTTTCTGAATTTTGGAGTTTCAAATATATTCATTATTTTTATAAGACATGCATCGATTGAATTTTACATTTTTTATTATTTTTTTAGAGTATCTACCATAATTATAATAGCATCTATTTATTGAGAATCACGTAAAAAAATCTAAATGGTAAAAATTTTAAGTGCTTTTTCAAGTTTAATTGATTCATAATTTGACTCGGTTTCATTATAATAATACTTATTTGCTAAGAACGTATATAAAAAGGCTTAGAATATAAAAATCACAAACGTTTCATTAAGTTCAATTGAATCATAATTTGACCAATTACATCATAACATTAATAAGAATTAAATATATATAAAAATTCTTTATTACAAAAATTTAAACACACACCTTAATAAATGCCTAATCATTTAAAAGATTTAGTTGAACCATTCAACCAATTGAATTTTACATTGAGCGTCAAAAGAAACTACTTTCTGATTTTTATTTTTCACTCATATTTGGACACTTTCCTTCCACCAACGTTAACAAGGGCTTCTTCTTTTAGCAGTCAAATATCTTTTTCTTTTTTCTTTTTCTTTTTTAAAAAATATTTTGACAAAATGGATCAAAAGCAATTATTTTTGGAATGGGTGCAGACGAGACTGGTGAACACATACTGCTCTTCACATGGATAAGGCTGTTGATGAATTGACAGACTACTCTTCACCTGCTATGAGTTGCTTGTCATCTGATTTTTTTTTTTTTTCTGAAATATATTTTGGTCATCTGATCTTCAACCATCCTGAAAAATTACCTTCCTCAAACCTTTCATTAATAAATTCATTATATTAGATTTTGTCTTTTTTTTTTAAAAAAATATTTATAAAGATATTTTGTCTAGTTGTAAAATTTATTTAGTATTTTTATCTTTTATTAATTTGTAGGACATTGATCATTTGTTTTAATAATTTGAAGGATATTCAATTAAAACTTGTGAAGATATTTTCACTGAACAATAATTTTTTAAAGATAAAAATATCTTTTTTCCAACTTATAATTAACTGAATATTGCAACATGAGATCTTTTAATTATTAGCCTGTGGCAACCTCTTCGCTTGCTTCTGTTGTAACTTCCAATTTTTTTAACTTTCAATTCCTCCTTCTCCATTTCTACCTATACTCTGACACTAATAATAAATCACAGGAACAGCTGAAAACAACTAATGATGATAACTCTTAATTGTCAGGGTCAGGGCACTTCTTCTGTTCGAACACAGAGACCGGAGTTGAAAACCAGCAACACTTTCGATGGTTTTGAGATATAACAGTTTTCTGCATTTGTGATTGATTTACACTCTGCCCTTTGGAGCAGTAACATTTGCAGGCTTTGCCTCCTAGATTTGATTGTTAAATTAGACAACACAAACAACATCAAAAGGTGCCGATTTCTGTTCAGATGGACTAATCCCACGGTGAGGGTGAAGTGGCTTTTCATTTATCTATGAAAAAAAAAAAAAAAAAGTTCTATTCAATTTACCTATTTGTCTTAATATTTGGTTTGCCTTATATGGGTTGTAGAATAATAACAAAATAATCTTGTACTTAGTTTATAACTTTTATTCATAAGTCAACATATAAGTTGCATATTACCTCATAAATAATTTTTTAAGATAAAAATCATGTTACTAAATATATATTTTTATATATATTCCTCACTTTATCAACTATACATTCATTAAAAAAACTACAAAACAGAAAATATTACTTGATGAAAAAGAAATCAAGATTATACAAGATAGAGTGTGAGTGAATATATACAAGTATTTTATGATGTGATATATTTTAACTAGATATTAATTAAATATATTAATTTATTCCTTCAGTATGACTAAGTCATGCCAAGTCTGATCGAGTCATACCATGATTTAACCTCGTCAAGATATTAATGAGAACAAATGCGATTTACATTAATGAGATATAAAATTCTCAATAAACTTATGTCATAATGTATATCTAACCACCTTTTTTTTTTTTTTTGAGAAACTTCTTACCCCATCTAAACTTTGATCACTTTTGCAAATATTCTTGATGTTCAAAACTTATCACTTAGGTGTATCGAACTTTGGTTTTCTCACTTTATCCTTTTTATCTGAAAAACCTAACGCAGTGTTAATTTTACCGTTGACTCAAAAACTAAAACTACGTTGTTTTGGGAGCGATGTAATTTGGAATTAGGGGTAAATTTGGCACACAAAGGATTTTTATGCGGAAAGAACAAAGTGAGAAAAACCAAAGTTTGATATCTAGTGAGAGTTTTGAACATTAAGAATATCTGCAAAAACTACAAAAGTTCATCGGATAAGTGAAGTTCCCTTTTTTGTTTTTTTTGAGTTATTACATCTTATTCTATCTATTATCATATAAAGTATAAACATTTTTTTAAAAAAATATATATATATATATATATAGTTAAATCCATGTGAGAGCAGTGCATCACATTCTTGTCACTCCTCTTCCTAGGTTTTGGAGGTCTTCAATTCATCATGAATTAAAATGCCTTTCTCGGAAGGCAAACGCCATGTAGTCTTTCCTAGAAATGGAATACAAACACCAATTGCGCCCGCAATGAGTCAATGACTACGGAAGCAGCAATAGGTAAGTTTATATATAATTGAGAGCTTGGTGCTTCTCGTGCTCTTCATCCTTCAAAACATACGAAGAGGAGACACAGAGTGTGATTGTGTGACCCGATCCCTCACGAAATAAAATGATTGTTCAAGTGTTGTCATATCTTTAAGATGTATAGCATTACTCTTCTAGAAATAAACAAAAGAACAAAATATTTTTTAAACCATCCAGCCTCCCAATGGGTCATGTTTTCCCCATTTTTTTTTTTAGTCTTTTAATTTTTTTAAAAAAATTAAAATTTTATTTCTAAATTTTTTAATTTTGCCCTCAAACTCTAAAGGCTAATTCCGCCTGGCATCCACTTACGAAAAATTGAGAAGCCTCTCTTGCAGTGAATGCAAGTGTGAGTATGCAAAAAAATTTTAAGAAAAATTTATAAGATAAAACGTAAGTTACCATTATAAGAAGATGATAATATTTGTAACGGTTGTGATAATTGGTATACCCCGTGAATATATTAGGGAAGGATTTAGAATCAAACTTGTTAGTTAGTCTTATTAGTCTTATTTCATATGAATGGATGTGAAATAACATCGTTAAACCCAGCTCCTTTAAGGTACAATGTTTTCGTTTGAAAGTTGAAACACCATTATGAAAAAAGAGTTTGAGGACATGAAAATTGATGGGCTATACTATTCCTATGGAGGTAATTTTGAAAGGCAGTACTTGCAAATTCTTCTCCACAATCTGGTTGAAAAAGCTTTATTTTCTGGAAAATTTGTCTTTCCACATATCATCTAAGAGAACAAAATATGTGACTAAAAAAATCAGATTCTTTCTTCAACTGAACAATCCGCATAAATCTGTTATAATAAATTATAATCCACGCATAAAATTGGGATTTATGAACATAAATGAGAGGGCAGGTCCCCATAAATCATAATGTATTTTTCCAACTACTTTAATCAAGCCCTTTTACCGAAGAACATGAATTGCATTAACTTTAATGTGATGCTCCAGTCTTTGATGCCATGCACATTTCTTCTCACATGAGAGAAAGCAAACAGAAAGATGGGTTTCATGTGATGTGATGGGGACAATTTGTACAGATGATTACCCTTTCTTCTCCTTTTCATCAGAATCTTGTTTCTCTCTGTTCCTATAAAATTAACACAAAGAAGAAACTAACAATTATATTATATGGATATTCACATGTTATTATGTTTACAATGCAGGATATTTGCAATTGGAATGGATAAGTAAATCCTGGTTGCTTTTGGTTTTGGCAACACGAAAATATATTTTCACTCTGGACTCTTGCTAAAATCTTGGACAGAAAAAGAACAAATAGCAGTTCTCTTTCACTAATGCCAATTGCAATATTGATCATATTGTCCAGACGTCATAATTCATAGAGATTAGTAGCTGATTAACTGAGCCATAATTCATAAAGAGAATACTGTTAATTAAAGTAAGATACAACAACAGGATCCATATATATGACTTTGATATTGATCACAATCTTTTGTTTTGAAAACAGTCACAAAATTAATATTTCGGATACACCGCTTGGAGAATTCTCTTTTTAAATGGTATGAGTTTACTCACCTGATCAATTGTGTAATATCAAAAATCATTTTGCCATCTTGAGAGTAAGATTTGATAGTTGAGATTAGAGCCACAAGCAGCCATTTTCTGTTCATTATGTAGAGGTATAATTCAACTTAGAATCATGCAGAAGAGATAAACATAAACGGCCAAAGAATTACAGAAGCACCCACTCATACAATGATCAGGCTCTAATCTTAGAGATTTCTATTTCTTCTCTTATGACATAAATAGGGAAAGAATACTCACAGTAGATATGTAGCATTTTCCATGGAAACACTTTTTTACATTCCTTCTCCTAGACCTTCACTGCATGTTCCTCCTTCATTCATGAGATCCCTGCAAATTATGACAAAAACATTTCAGATGGTAGGAGCCAATTTATTCAAGTCAACAGATTATCATATCCTTCGCCTGCTCAGCACATCAATCACTAAATGAACAAGGCAATAGGCATGCTGACCCAATCCAATCAAAAGACTACTATATCCAGTGTACAAGCGAAAATTTCCTTGTACAGTTGCCCTTTTCCCTTTCAGTGAATAAAAGGTAAATTCATATTCTAAAATTTCTGAGCTGCCAAATTCAAATTATATGCATTCAGTATCCTCTTTTTAATCAATGTCACATTTGAGGGCAATGCTTCCTGACTATCTGCTGTGGCTAGATATAGAAATGCTTCTTCACTCCCCAAAAACCATTTAATCACAGCCGATATATTCTTTTTGCAAGTGTTCTTAAACCAGTATGCTACCGGAAAGAGATTGGGCTTTCCATTATCCTAAGATTGGTTCAGAAAGGTTTTTGATACTTGATCCATAAATAAGAAACTCCCCAAAACTTTTAATTTGACAGTATGAAGCCCATAAATGCACGAAACCCACCTTTTTCAACTTAACAGTGTGCAAAGTTATAGTTGTGCTACATCTAGGAAGCTTATAACTAGTTTTGCTGATAGTACTATCCATGACTTCTGCACACAAACAAATACTGGAAAATAAATAAAAAGCCAAAAAAAAAAGTTTATTATCCAAAAGAGTTAAAATTCGTCCCACAAATATTGGACAATGGGAGAGAGACAGAGACAAAGGAAAACAAATATAAGACGTGCAAATGTTGCAATCAGCACACTAAACCCAATGAATCTTAGTAGTAGAGCTGTCAAGACAAACATTTGCACGCTCTGATCAAAAAGTTAAATACTAGTAGCACTTAATAATAGGAAACAAAAGCTTACCTAGCAAGGCTTAAGCTCAAAGAACCCAGCAGTGTAAGCCATCCTCACGCTCTCCACACCTCTTTCATTTGGCATCTATGACATTATCAACAAGAACAACAACCATCCCATCTTTTCTTCACTAAAAAAAAAAAAAAAAAGAAAAACTAGACCAAAAACAAAAATCAAAGAAAACCACCATTTGGATGCTGAGAAATAATGAGAGACAAATAAAGAAAATGTAGGTGAAGGTGAGTACTTCAAGTTCTATGAAAGATTAAGAAAAATGAGGAGTAATATACCTGAACAAATCCATATGCATACATGGGAGCTTGAATTTTCTCTCCCTTGAGGCAGTTACTATAACTCTGGGATGTGAGCAATATTGGCCAAATACTCACTTGTCTCTCTTGCATTTTGGCAATAAGATGGGACAGTCCTCAATCGTTAGCCTCTGTAATGATTTTAAGTGACACATTCCTTAGAATTACAATTACAACTAAGTATATTTACTTCCATACAAAAAACCGCTTCTCTCAAGAGACAGAAGCTATCCCTTCTCTCTACAAAGTAGAAGCTTTTCCTCTGCCTCCTGCACGTGTTCTAAGAGAGGAGGGATGGATCCTTTTCCCCTCCTGCTCTCTTCCCCCCTTCCTCGCTTGAGTTGCCATCCTCCTTAACTACTTCAGTTGGTCATTTTAATCCTAGAATAGCACCTCAACAGAGGCTTGCTAAATTGCTTCTCTGGTTCCTTGTGAATTGCTCGTGTCTTGTCATATCCATGGTCTCTGATTGGCTTCTGCCGATGCTGGGGTTGACTAAATTTAAAATGTCACTGAGCAATTCTTCAAGCTGTTCAATTAGGAACAATCTTTGGGCTTCATGCTTCAACATTCTTTTGGTACTTTTCCCTGTATGGCCATAATATGTTAATATTGGTATTACAACTCTCCGTTTTTGAGAAGGATCTCATACAGTATTGATCAAGAATTCAAGATGATAAAATATTAGCAAACCAGATTGTGGAAACCTGAGCTCAAAGCCTAAAAGCAATGTTAAAGAAATAAGAATCACATTAAAATATATATACTTGATCATGGATGGATAAATTTGAGTAATCTCAACAATTTAAAATGTGATCAGAATTCATAATCTTTCCAAGCTAAATGAGAGAGAGAGTAGTGAATAGATGCATGCCATATTATCTAAACTTCAGTTCCAAGAAAAGCTATCGATATACACATAAACAATTAAGTAAATCACCAAATTGCAATAACCACTAGAAAGTACAAACTAAATCAAATATTTGAAATAGTTTAAATGAAGCCATTTTATGTTAATTATGTAGGTATGTAACTTGATATTGAGAGTTAAACATTCACTCATACAATGACCACTCTCAAGCTAGTTTTGACTCATCTTATTACCTATATAACCTTTGCAATATTTTATTTGTCTTTGGGTACCAAACAAAAGATTGCCAGCAAGTTTTACATCCATGAATAAGGTTCAGAGAAAGCTTACAATCGCAGATACAAGTGCTGATTTTCTATTTCCTTCTCTTATGACATAAACAGGGAAAGAATACTCACAGCAGATATGTAGCATTTCCATGGAAACACTTTTCTACATTCCTTCTCCTAGACCTTCACTACATGTTCCTCCCCTTCATTCATGAGTTCGCAAATTATGACAACATTTATAGTACCATTTTATTTAATAAAATAATTTCTAGAAAACAATTTCACTTGATGTAAAACGATGGTCAAACTGAAAATGATTTCCTTTGACCAAAATCCTTTACATTTTTTTTGGAAAATGGTTTCTTTTTAATTCAGAACCATTTTCCCCAAAGATCCCAAAAAAACTCATCTTAGAAAAAAACACACCTCGACCTCACCTTCTTTACATTTACCGCAATGCAATTGATCTCCTTCACTGACTTGATCTCCTTCGCTTGCACAATCTTCGTCTCTCTCTCAACCGAACTTCACTCTTCAAACCCGTAGTACTTCATCTCTCTTTTTGAACAGTATGTATGGAGCGATTCAAATCTACGAATTTCTCTTGGTAATTTTCGTTTAATTTTGGTTTCTTTCTTTGTTGGGCAACTGGAAATCATGAAGCATTTTGATTTTGGTTTCTTTCCCTCAGATCTGTGATTTTTTCTGAAGCTTTTCAAGATAAAATTGTTAGGGATTATAGATCTTGTTTATAGAGAAAATTTCAGATATGCGATTTCTGGTATAAATTTTGCATTGTGAAAGGGATTTCTGTTTTCTCTTTCCCTGTTTTTGAACAAGATTGCATTAGTAAGTGTTTGGTTTATACGTTTATGCTGAACCGCGTTTTGGTGCGAATATGGATCGTACGCAAAAATGACCACAATTGCTCCCATTAAAGCAAAGAAAATCTAAATTCGCTCAAAACACATCTTGCTCCCATTTACGCAGCCTTGTGAATTTGGATGGCTTTTGAGTATTGGGTTGTTGTGAATTTATTTGGGTTTTGGTTGTTTGAGTATTGGGCCAACAAACTTGTGTCCTTTGATTATTTGTACCATGAGAACGTTGATGGAACCCTCCTTAATCTGCTGACGCCATAGTGTTGGTTGCTAAGTTTTGAATATAGAGCAAAGTGCATTAGGTGCAAGCTATCATGGTTAGATAGAGAAATACATGAGTAAAGATGATGATCATCAAACCCACCATCGCCAACCACAACCCACTCACATTTCCGCCTCAGAGAATGTATACCTTTTATATATGTTTTTCAAATGCATTTTGGTTAATGGATTATTGACACTACCTCACCCTAGACCTATAGATTCAAAGTAAGAGAGTTCAAAGAATTTGATACTCTTCTTCATCATCAAGGAGGCATCTAGATTTTGAAGAAAACTTTAATGTTTGTCTCCTTTTATCTTAAAAAATCAAGAAAAGGTAGAGCACTTTTCTCTCTATTCACATATGTTTCTCTCCTTTATATATATATATATATATATATATATATATATATATATCCTTGAGGAAAATTCAAGATTTGTTAATTTTGTTTATATTGGTTACTCTCTAAACTTTACATCATTTTGTATTTAAGGCCAGGTTGGAAATTGATGCCAAAGATCTCATTTCTATTATTCCAATTTTGGGAGGAATCCGACTTAACTTGTAAAGGCATCAGAGTTTTTTATTTAAACCATAAAAAGTGTTGATTTATTTAAACCAGCTTAGCACTAGCAAGGTGTGATTGAAAGTGTTGAAAAGTTGGCTCATATTAGTCAACAAGGAAAGATATTTTCTTGTCAAAGTTGTCATGCTCTGTTTGACAATAAACATGATATCAACATTTGTAACTTTACATTTTTATTATGCTGATTGCTGGTAGATCTTCCTCACTTAATTGGCTGCTGTTTGGTAGATCTTCCTCACTTAATTGGCTGCTGTTTGGTTGCTCTGATATTTCTTCTGTTTTCTCTTTTGTTGCAAATCCATTTGCTATTTATTATGGATTTTAGAGCTAATGATCATGGTCCTTTCCCCTTTAGCATAATCAGAATGTATTATTGTGATTATGGGATAGTAGACATGTACTAGATCATTACAAAAGGTGGGAGAAGAAAACAAATCCAGAATGTAAGTCTTGCATAATTATTTACTCTCCTTCTAAAGCTCTACTACTCGATATGGTCAATATCATAGAAATTGTCTTTGGTTTATCTGTACCAAAATATGTTGAAGTTTGTACCAATTCCTTAGGCGTGTGCTGCATCCTTCATATAGAGTTACATACGGTGACACAAAGTAGGATGGGGTCATTTATATGCCTCACTTGAAAACACGCAAAAGAGGGACCTTACATATGAGTGGCATTGGGGGGTAAGTTATATGGAATTTCACCCAGAATGTAATTGGAGCTAGCATCCCTAAAGAAGAAACCAGATTAAATAATTAAATAATTGGACCTTACATATGAGTGGTATTGTATGTTGTGTATGTTGTTACCTTGCATTACCATTCATATGTTTGTAATTGTAGCAATGGGCAAAGGTAAGGAGAAGAATGTTGCAAACAAGCAATTTAGGTGGTCAAAACCTATGCATACTTTGCTGAAATTCTTGCTGATGAGGTTGCTAAAGGAAATAAGTTTTCAAACACATTCAAACTCATCATTTGCACTAGTTGCCAAGTCAATTAGCAGAAATTGAGTTGAATGTGTACCGATCATGTTGACAACCGCCTTCGAACCATCAAGAGCATGTGGAATATCATCGGCACCTCCGTAAAAGAGTGGCTTTGGATGGGATGAAAATTTGAGGATGATAACTTGTGACAAGAAGGTGTATGATGAGGAAGTGATGGTATGAGATTTATTTTATTTATTGTAGCAATTATATTAGTCTTGAAGTTTTATTGAAATTCTATTCTTTCTTTCTTTTATATATTATAGCAATTATATAGTCTTGAAGTTTTATTGAAATTCTATTCTTTATTTCTTTTAACGTAATCCTAAGCATGAGCAATATTTAAATAAAAAATTGAAAGATGAGATGGCCATAGTTGTTGGTAAAGATATGGCACAGGAGCTTTGCTAAGTCTTTTAATGATGTAGTGCAGCATGATAATGTTCTTGATTTGATTTGGATTTTGATGATGTGTCATCAAAAGGAAAAGATGTTGCTTCCTCCGATTCAGTTCAAACAAAAGGTCACATAGAAAAGAAGTCGTGATGATAGTGGAGATAGTTATAATTTCATAGCTGAAAAGTTGGGAGATGTTGCATTAGCGCTTCAAACTCTTAACAAGGAAGTCGACACAAATCTCCTTTATCGTGAAGTGATGAAAGTGGAAGGACATGATGAGTTTATGCGTTCAATTATTTGAATAGAGATGAGGGAAGCAAGAGGATTTCTGGTGAAGAATGCTAAGCTTAGAAAGTTTTGGTTGGACACCTTCTCCAAAAACCATGGAAAATAGAATTTGCGATTATTGATATGTAGTAAGATACTAATTAACTTGAATGGTAGCTCTTTGGCCAAAATATTGTAATATTTGTGGTTGAATTTTAGACTTCATGGTTTTTTTTTTCAAGCAAGATGAATGTAATTTTCTTGCCCTTCCATATATATTAATCTTCCTAGATGTAATATTCATAATATTGATGTATTGAAGTTCAAAAACTATGGAAATTAGAATTTGCATATTATTGATATGTAGTAAGATATTAATTAACTTGGATGGTAGCTCCAAAATATTGTAATATTTATGGTTGAATTTTAGAATTCATGGTTTTTTTTTTTAAAGCAAGATTAATGTAACTTTCTAAAAAAATGAAAAATCCAAAAATATTCTTAGATAGTGATTCTTTTTGTTGAATTTTAACAATCAAACCTAAATTATTTTATATTAATATTTTTATATTGTAAATAAAAATTACATTTTATAAGTTAATATAATTAAATTAAAATATGAAAAAAAAAATTGATTTTCCGTGCGCGCGGTAAACACCGTAAAATGTTTTCGGCGGAAAACATTTTCAGGAAAAATGATTTCCCTGAAAATATTTTCCGACGGAAACCATTTTACGTTGAAGTAAACGGAGCCTAAGTCAATATATTATCATATCCTTCGGTCTGCTCACCTGCACATCAATCACTAAATGAACAAGGCAATAGGCATGCTGACCCAATCCAATCAAAAGACTACTATATCCCGTAAACAAGTGAAAATTTCCTTGTACAGTTGCCCTTTTCCCACTCAACGAATAAAAGCTAATTCATATTCTAAAATTTCTAAAAAGACAAATTCCAAATGCTATGCATTCAATATCCTTATTTTAGATACAAACAAATACACAAACTAAATCCCAATGTAATTAACAATTAACTCCAAATACAACAGGTCTTCAACAACCTCTATTTCATACCATATTGAGTTAGAAGTAACCCAATTTCAGCAAAGATGGCACATTGTGTAGAAGGCTTCCTTGCTATCCCCTCAGTTCCGAATCATAACTGCTAGCACAAATGTTCATAAGATTTGGAATTTGATACTTTCAAAGGCAATAGAGAACCATGGGAGAGAGACAGAGACAAAGGAAAACAGATATAAAACGAGCAAATGTTGCAATCAGCACACTAAACCCAATATATCATAGCAGTAAAGCTATCAAGACAAACACTGGAAACCCAGCCAAATATTTAAAAGTATTTGGAGTATTTGGAGCATCCATCAATTTCAAAGTATTCAAGTGATTTGAAGTTGTAGATCCACTCTGGTATAGCCATCAAGCTTTCACAACGCCTAATCGTTAGATGTTGTAGAGAGGTAGCATGTTGAAGTGCTGAGGGGAGAGAAACCAAGTTTGGAAGTCCAATGAAGTAAAGAGAGAGGAGGTTTGTAAGGCCTTGCCCTTGCATCCCATCCTCATCATTCACTCGCTCAAGGTCAAAACAGTTGCTAATTGTTAGGTGCTTCAAAGACGTTAGCCTACCCATTCCTTCGGGCAGTGATGTCAAACCGGAGCATCCATCAATTCTTAGGGTCTTCAAAGACGCTAGCCTACCCATTCCTTCGGGCAGTGACGTCAAACTGGAGCATCCACCAATTTCAAAGCGTTCAAGTGATTTCAAGTTGTGGATCCACTCTGGTATAGCCTTTAAGATGGGACAATTCCTAATTGATAGGCTCTTCAAAGACGTTAGCCAACCCATTCCTTCGGGCAGTGATGTCAAACTGGAGCATCCACCAATTGTAAAGTGTCGAAGTGATTGGAAGTTGTGGATCCACTCTGGTATTGACTTTAATGTACGACAATCATTTAGCCACAATTCCACAAGATTTGTTAATGAAAAAACCCAACTCGGAAGCCTTGAACCCGGATAGGAACGTAATTCTAGCTCTTTCAGATTTGGTAGCGGTTCAAAGCCTTCCAGTGGCATTTTATCATCGACAACGTCCCAATCATTGACATCTTCTTCAATACTCCACTCTAAATACAATTCGCGAAGATGTTGTTTCTCCTTTAGCATTACAGTCTTTAATTCTAATGCAACATCTTTCCCACATCCAAGATATGAAATCCTTAAAATTCCTCTCAGCTTATTGAGTCGTTCAGTTCTTGTAAATCACCGCAATGCTTGAAGTGAGAACCCGAGTGGACCACAAATCTTGTTAACGTCTCAAGATTATTCAGTTGCCCCAATCCACGTGGCATATAAGTCAAACCATCACAATCTCCTATATCAAGACGCCTGAGATTGACCAATTTTTTAATGTCTCTCGGCAATTCTTCAAGTGACTCACACCTCCAGAGTATTAATTCTTGCAAATTCAGCAACCTAGTTATAGAATCTGGCAACTTCTTGATATTCATATTGTCAGAAAGATCAAGACACCTTAAATACTTCATCTCCCCGATAGAGCTTGGCACATAATCAAGACCTCTATCAAAAGGAAGACCTCTATTCGACAGATCCAACATGCGCGATAACTTGAAACTTGAAAAAATTGCATCACACTCAATCTTAGAGTACTTATAGCGATCGGGGCAAAGCAATGTCCGTATCCTACTTGCTTCACACAATGAAGAAATAGGTTTACCGTAACAATGTAATGATAGATGACGAGTTTTTTCATTGACCTTTGTCTCCTTATCACCTAATGTGGCCATCAACGATCCTGACACTGATATGGCAAGATCATGCATGAGGTCATGCATTTTGCATCTATATATGGCACCATTGACATCAGTTTCAGCTTCTTGAAAGAATGATCTCCATAGTAAATCCATAAAATACTCCCTACCAACCTCTTCCAAGCATCGGCTTTGATCATCAGAAGGCTTGACAAACCCTTGTGCTATCCAAAACCGAATCAGATTTTTTGTATCAAACTTGTAATCCTTTATAAACAAACTACAATATGCAAAGCAATGCTTCAAATGTGAAGGAAGATGATCATAACTCAACTTCAGAGTTGGTAAGAGGTCAGTTGCATTCTGAGACATTTTTGAGAGTTCATTGTTCTTAAAATAAATCCATTCTGCTTCTAAATTTTTGGAGCCTAGTAAACTTCCGATTGTCGATATGGCCAAAGGGACACCTTTACACTTTTTTACTATCTCGTTCCCAAGTGCGACAATTCTTGAATTCTCTGGCTCTTGTCCTCTCTCAAAGGCCTTTTGCTTAAATAGAGACCATGATGCATCTTCATCTAAACCTTCCAAGGAATATGATTTAACAGTCCCTATAACCCTCGCAACGCTTTCCGGCGGATGGTCCTGCAACGATTTCATATGGTAGTCACTACTATTCTACTCCTTTGCACCACCCATCAAGACTTCTTTCAAGCGACACCATTTTCCATGATCACCATTCCACACATCATCCAACACTAGATTTTCTTTAAGTTCACCAACCAATGTATCCATTCCAGTCTGTTGGTTTCACCTTGGTTGCGATTCTAAGATTAGAGCAACAATATTTTTAACATCAAAGATATCAGAGACACACACCACATTTTGAGCTCAAAATGTTCTTTAATTTGATCATCATTGAATAATTGAGCGAGTGTAGTCTTTCCCAATCCACCGATGCCAACAATTGGAAGGATGGAAACATTGTCTTCAACGTTGACTCAGCAGAAGGTCTATAACAGCCTTCCGATCATCCTCTCGACCAATAACTACTTCGCAGTACAAAAGAATGAGTGTTATCCTCTCCTGCATGACTCGTGTCTCTTCAACTGGCGCACTTCAAGTGGAAATTCTTCCTATCGGCGTTGATGGCATCTAACTTCTTTCGATGGCTTTAATCTCACGGCATTCTAAACGAAAGGCAAGCTGGTTTGATTCAAAAGAAAATGCGTACCTTTTTTAACTTCTTATCACGGGTCATTATTTCTCTTCAGAGAGCTTGTGGAAACCTCTTCCAAAGAAGTCATCCGATCATACATGGCTTCTTCAAGCTTTCGAGCCAATATTTGAGCATGGCTCCTCGCACTGCTTTCTCCGCATCCAGAAGCTTTTGATTGTTGAAAGGTTGGTGAGGCTTTGAAGATCATCTTTGACACCCCAGAACAGTCCGATCCCTTTGACAGCCGGTGAGCACAAAACCTCAATGATTCGCTCGGCAACAAAGGAGAGAAGTGGTTCCGCCATTTCCAGATGGTGAGTGAAGGAATGCTCGAAAGTGAAACTGTCGATGGAAGGAGTGAAGGAATGCTCAAAAGTGAAGGATTGCATAAATGTTTAGAGAAGATGTATAGAGAGAGGAACGAGTACAAACGTTGAGTAATGCAGAAATGGAGTGGGAGGCGATTATTTATGGGAATGAGTGCATCAAAATCTTACGTGGTATTATCAACTATGACTTCGTTGGACACTATATATAATTAACTTGTTTAGTCTTTGATATGACAATATATATAATTTTTTAATTAACTTGTTTTCATTCGCATTTTTTATTTTTTTGAATTTAATATATATGTATCACGAATCCTCCTCTCAGAAAACCAATCTGAAAATGAAAAAAATACAAAAATAATAACTAAAATCGAATAAAAACAAGACGGCCAAATGAGACGAACGCGAATTTGATAAAAATAAGTGAAATTTTGAATTTTGGAGTTCCAAAGATTTTATGGCACTTTGGTAAAATATTCGCAGTATTTAAGCCTTAAATACATTTATTTGGATTATAGGTTATTTAAAATGCGACTCCGTGGTTTATGACTTACAATTTTCCTTCGTAGCCTGATTTTAATAATTATAATTTAAAAAATTATGTTTTTTAAAATTATATATGTATTTAATAAAATATGTTAAAAAATATTTTTTTATTAATTAAGTGTTTAAATAACATTAACATATAATTACGATTTAATATTCAAATTACTAATAAGAATATTTATTTATAATAATAAAATAACTAACATAGTCTATAAACCTCTATTTTTAACACCTCTACAAACAAAAGTATGACTTACAATTTGACATTAACTTTAAATTTTATACTTAGGTAATCATATATTGTTATATTACTTGTTTTTATATGTTTTTTTGCTTTTTTGTTGCTTAAGTTAACTTAAGTATATTAGCCATTATTTATCAAAAAAATGTTTAACTTAAAAGTTATATTTCTTAAATATAAACTTAAACATGTTTTTATAGTTCTGTACAAAGTCTACAATTTAAAAAAAAAATATAAAATATAAAATTATATTATTTAAGCTATTTCTGTACATTAAAACACTTGAAATAAGCCACTTATTTAGTGGAGGACACGACATTTGTAGCGCAATTTATTTTTAATAAAAAAATATAAGATATATTCTTCTTTTTTTTCTAAAATAACAGAGAAAATAAAAATTAACCTCACTTGGTCTCTTATTATTAATCGAAGGCATAGAGAAAGATAAGGTTGATAGGGTCAAAACGTCAAAGATAAAGTAGATCACGAATTACGATGCTCATCCCAGCTGTTTGGCGGGAATCTTTTTACTGTTCGACAATCATGATGGCGTCCTCTAGCTCCCTTTGTCTAATTTGAATATTTAAATACAATAATTGAGTGCAAAAGTTCATTATTCACTAAAAAATTACCTCACTAAAACGGTAAAACCAAACGAATCCTTGATTTGAAAATTGACAAATATTATAGTTATTAAGGGATCCCACTAATCCTTGATATGACACCAATCACACCACACCTGTTACCTTGAAAACCATTAACAATTACTCCACCCAGCTCAGCTGTCTACAAAATACTTTTTATATGGCGGTGATGATTTATCAGTTAAAAAATTAAAATTAAAATAATAATTATATCAGAAATAGGAATAGGTGCATTTGGGGAATAGCCGTATTGCAGTAAAAACGGTTGCATTATATGTGAACTATCAATGTTGAATTCAAACTACATGATGCCTCATTGAGAGGAATAGGATCTGTCATTTCAAATGAAATACATATCTATTAGTGTAATAAAATGATGGGTAATATTGTAAAATTAGTTCTTCAACTTTAACGTTAAGACAATATTACCCATCATTTTACACTAAATGAATATTGTCCATTTCATTTGAAATGAACAGGATCCTGTTCCTCATTGAAAGGGGTGCGTTTAATAAGGCCTTTGTTTAGCTAAAGACATCACAAGTTCCCATGCATTCTTCAAAAAATTCATTTTTTAAAAAAATTTATATTACACATTTTATTATTATTTAAATAAAAATAACTACAAAATAATTTTTTATTTTTTTATAAAAACATCAAAATTTTATATTACGTTTATCAAGGTAAAAAAATCAAAACCTTTGTGAAACAAGGCCAACCAAATGTTTATTTTTTTCACCTCTCCAATATTTTTATTTTTATAATATGTCAATTATTTTTATTACTATTTAAATAAAAATTATTATAAAATTATTATTTTTATTTTTTATATAAAAATATGAAATTTTTATCTATTTTATATCACATCAATCACTATCTCTTATGCATACATACACATACAATAATATCATACAAATAGACACTATTTCAGTAGAGTGTTGTGTTTAAGTTATTTAATTTATATATTGCTCAATTCCTTAAAAATATAAAATAAATAAATACAACTGAGTTTTGTGGGATAGCACTAGGAAATTGGCATTAACGCATTAAGTCACTATGTTAAGCTCTTTCACACTCACGTACTTACCTTTAATTTCGACGCAGAAAATGTCTTTATATAATACTTTTCAATCAAAACACATGAAATATATATCGTAATTCAACATCAATTCAATAATATATTTTTATTT
Source organism: Carpinus viminea (assembly GCA_013348765.1). Classification (NCBI taxonomy): domain Eukaryota; kingdom Viridiplantae; phylum Streptophyta; class Magnoliopsida; order Fagales; family Betulaceae; genus Carpinus; species Carpinus viminea. The sequence goes on along the minus strand of CP054668.1, from coordinate 9,460,852 downwards.
TAAATGAATAGAAAATATTCAACTTTTTATATTAAAATGATAAAATTATTATTTTATATAGTTTTTAATAATTTTAATTTTATGATAAAGACGGATACTCTTTTGCTCATTTTAACGTAAAGAGGATTTGCTTTTTCCAACTCTCATCCTCCATTCATAATTGTGCGAGTGAAATTAAAAGTCTTCTTCAAAAAGCTGAATTATTATTATAATTAAATAACACAGAGAATAGACAAATTGTAATTAAAAACGCTCTAACTAATAAAATAAAAGGTTAAATATTTAATATCCATTGAAATTTTATAACTTTAATTATTTTGTATATTTGATTTTTATCGTAAAAGGTTTTTGTAGTTTTGTCAAATGATTAAATTAATTTTTCTGTCAATTAAAAGTTAATATTTTATATAAGTAACCACGTCATCATTGTTATCTAATTAAATTTTTATAAAAAATATTAAAAAATATTTTTATTTCAAAAAAAAAAAAAGAAAAAAAGAGAAAAAATCATTGGCCATGTGAGGGTGAAAAAATAAAATTATGAAACTCTATGGAGTATTAGGCAATTAACTCTAAAATAAAAAATCCATTTGATGGTTAACAAATTTTATTTTATGGTTTGAATTAAATTTTGTTGCTCTCTTTGCAAAAACAAATTCACTCCAAATGAAGTATAAATATTAAATTATTTTAAATGAGTTAAAGGATATTTCCTTCAAGTTGGTTTGAAAAAAATTTCTATCCATAAAAAAAGAGTAATTTTAGAATGTCTATTTGTGTCTTACTTGTGTCCTACTAAAATGATGTGGTTATTAAAATTACCTTTTGATTAAAATTCAATAATAACCAATCACAAGTCTAATGATAATTTTAATTACTACATCATTCTTAATAGAACACAAGTAGTAAGCCTACTAAAATTACTCATAAAAAAATATATTAACCCCTAAAGATGTGTTTAATCTGATTTTACATCAAATTAAATTAAAGCTACATATTTATTTCTCGTTTTTTTTTTTATTAGGATCACCATAAAAAGATATTAAAAAAAAATTGATAACCCAACACTCTAATTCACGGTTTATTACAACAAGTTATGATTTCGACAAATTGCCATGCCAAAATTCCAAACATCAAGCAAGTTGTTTTTTATTTTTATTTTTTTCGAAATTGTCCGTTACTTGCTCAAGTTGTTCCTACCAAAGTCTTCCAAGTTCTTTTCCAAAAAAAAAAAAAAGTCTTCCAAGTTCTGTTTTGCATAGTTGCCCAAATAGCCCTCCAGCACCTCAAAATTCCAGAATTATGTATTTGCAGAACTATAAAAAAAGTATGAGTCCTAGCAACCAACAAAAGAAATAACCTTTTCAAACAATAAAAATTGAGTAGGTAAATACGAAAAATGATTAGTGTTTATATTTTACTCATATTTTTCTTATTTCATCTTAAAAATTAACCGTTAGATTTGTGGTTTATGTGGACTCCTCATTAGATAAAAGGAACAGAAAAGTCTGTGTAAATGCACAAGAAAACTCATAAAGAAACTATACAGATCAAATTGAAGACTATAGAAGATGAGCTCAATTAGGCCAATTATGTCTTCAGTTTTGGAGATCCAAGCTTCATATATTTAATAAAAAAAAATGGTGCACATCCATTACAAATTCTAGGCAATTACATTACAATATTAAATGATCCAATAGTATTCTTGTGTTAATCAAAGGCATGGTTAACAATTTATAGCCTACCCTTAAACAAACCCCTAAAGTTGCATCAGCATCTCAATAAAAATAAGTTGAAACATCATCAAACAACATAAAGACCAAATTGTGTAGACATTTACAAAAGCATAAGAGTTCTATGGAGAAAATGAAAATATTAGGATATTGCTTGAAAACAGTGAGATTTTTACCTGGTAGAGGGATGGAGAGAGGAAGAATAGCAATGACACCAAAAACAAAAAATGGCAGAGAGAGGATGAAGAAAAGAAGAGAAGATAAAGGTTTTAATATATTTTAGGTGGTGGGTATTATTGGAATTTTATTCATTTTGCTCAAAAATAGGTAAATATTGTTTTGAGAGAAATTGTAATTTTAGTTTAAATTCACTTATTCAAATAAAGTATCATATATTATAAAAATCGTAATTTTTCATATTTTAAAATTTTGAATTTTTAAAATCATAATCCTGGAATTACAATTTAATTTAAAAACACAATTGTAGGATTTCAACTTCATGATTTTAAAATTTGAATTTTTAAAATCACAATTCCAAAATTACAATTTACTCTAAAAACATAAATTATTTATTTAAAAACACACTCTCAAACAACCCTAAGTTAGAAATTTATTCACGGCTTATTACAACTAGTGATGATTTCGACAAAACTGCCTGACAAAGTCTTGGCATTAATTTCTTAGCTTTCTATTCTGAAACTTCTTGGTGGTCCTTGACAGCAAGGTTTGTCACACCCATGACCCATCTATTCCTTCGTCGTTATTTCCATTCCACAAAAGAACAGTAATCACATGCAATTTTATAGAACAATATGTTTATTGATTAATTTTAATTTATTTTTATTGAAATACAGAAGAACATTTAATTAAATACCGACCAAATTTTAATCCTAATTACTAATTTTGGATTAAACTCATTATTAAATTATAAAATAACAAACTCTTAAAATTTAATCTAAATGTAAGATTAATTACTAATAACTTAAATAAAACTAATATTCTAAATAAATATGAAAGAATAAATTATTTATTTTTGTTCGTTTATCATTGTTGTCAACTTGTCGGGGACATTATCTATGGCTTTGTGGTTCTACTTGCTTACCTTACCCTAAGTAGTCTTTGATGTTGATGCATGCCTTGGATTTCTGCTCGGAAATTTCTTTGATGTTGCCAATTTGAAGACTTTTGTATACCATGCCAAAACTTCAAACATCAAGCAATTAAGTTGGTTTTTATCGAAATTGTCGGTTATTTGCTAAAGTTGTTGCTACCAAAGTCTTCCAAATTCTATTTAGCCTATTTCCGATCAATACTCTTGAGCAATAATAAAAGGGAGAGAAGGGTCTGTATACTTGCTCAAAAAAATCAGAAAGAAACTTGCTACAAACCTATGTTCGTAATGGAATAATTTAGATTTTTAGAAGAAACGTAGGCCTCACAACACAATAACTGATTTAGATTAATTCTTCTCTTCTTTTATCCATAATATAACAACCTTTAAATAGAGGAATTATTACAATATCCTCGATGAAAATTACGGACAACTACCCAATCCCTATGTCTTTCATGACCCTCTGTTTGGGCTTTGTTTTTTATCGTTTAACATTTTTACTTTGAAACTTCTCAGTTGTCCCTGACAACATTAATGGTTGTCCAATCTACTAACCTATGGCTTTGTTGTTCTCCTTACTTACCTTATCTCGAGTAATCTTTGATGTTGATCCCCATCTTGGATTTTTGCTCTGAAATTTCTTTGATGTTGCCAATTTGAAGACTTTTGTATAAAAAATATTCCTAATGAAAATTACAGACAACTACCCAATCCCTACGTCTTTCATGATCCTCTGTTTGGGCTTAGTTCTTTGACACCCCAGAGCAGCCCGATCTGTTTGACAGGCTGTGAGCCCAAAGTCTTAATGATTTGCTCGGCAACAAAGGAGAGAAGTGATTCCGCCATTTCCTGATGGTGAGTGAAGGAATGCTCGAAAGTGAAACACTGCGCTGTTAATGGAAGGGGTTGAAGGGTAGAGTGAAGAAATGATGAGAGTACTGAAGGAACGCTCAAAAGTGAAGGGTACAACTGCAGAAATGTTTTCAGAAGATGCATAGAGACTAGAGAGAGAGTGCGTGAAAAACTCAAAAAATAGAGTGGGAAGGAGCAATTATTATGACTTGGTTGGACACATTATTAGTTCTTTGATATGACAATATATATCACTTTCAATTTTTTAATTAATTTGTTTTCATTCCCATTTTTATTTTTTTGAATTTAATATATATATGTATGACGAATCATCCTTTAGGAAAAGGAAGCTGAAAATGAAAAATACAAAAATAATAACTAAAATCAAATAAAAGACATCCAAATGAGACCAAAGCGAATTTGATACAAAATCAAAGAAGAGAGAAATGTTTTCGATTTTGGAGTTTCAAATATATTCATTATTTGCGTCTCATCCTTTTACCAGTCAAACATCTTTTTCTTTTTAAAATTATTTTGACAAAAATCATCAAAGCAAATAAGCAATTATTTTTGAGAATGGGTGCAGACGAGAGTGGCGAAAATGTGAGCGTATTTTATGACACACACCGATCTGTTGTGATAATTTATATAACAACACGCTGATTTTGACAAATACATCACACGCTGCCTACTGGCCTTACTCAGTTACTCCGTTACACTATTGCGAGCTGTCTACATACAGTTTTGAAACAATTGTAGAGCGCTAAATGAAACAGTTTTGTATGGTTTTTGGAATAAATCATGGGGTTCCTTTAGCATTTCATGAATCATGATTGTTTGTAGGATAGAAATTAACAATTGTTCGAATTTAATGAATTATTCTATAATTTTTTTTGTTGTCATTTCAATTATTATTTATACTTTTTGAAATTCCTTTTCAAGACATTTTTACCAAAAAAAAAATAATAATAAAAAAAAATTAAATTATAACGTAGGTAAGATATGCTGTTACCTCTACTAACCTTGTATCTGTTGGCTCCGATCATCATAGATTGCAATGATTAGGGGATAAAAGACACCTAGAACAAATCAAACTAACCCAAACAAACTACAAATCTCAACCTATCGGTGGGTTTAAGCAGTGGCCGACGGAAAGAAAATGGCGGTACTATTCGTTGGAGATTGCAATGTTTGGGTTAAAGATATCGTAGAGTTATATATCGTAGACGGCTATATGGCATTAAAGCTTGACATGAGTAAGGCCTACGACCGAGTTGAGTGGGATTTTCTGGAGATGATCATGCGATGGTTGGGTTTTGATCAGCGATGGGTTTTTTTGGCTATGACATGTGTTCGCACGGTAAAATATTCGCCTTATAAATGGTCAATATGGTGAAATTATCTGAGTCGGGGTTGCGACAAGGTGATCCATTGTCTCCGTACTTTTTTATTCTCTGTGCGGAGGGGTTAAGTTCGGCGCTAAAGGTGCGAGAACGGAATGGTGGCTTTACGGGTTTGCCTATTACCCGGGGAGGCACAAGGCTTGACCATCTGTTTTTTGCAGATGATAGCCTCTTTTTTTGTAAGGCAAAGGCGGCTGAGCTTACATGTATTCTGGAGACATTAGATTTGTATGAGAAAGCCTCGGGTCAAAAGTTGAACAAGGAGAAGACTTCGATATTTTTTAGTCGAAATACACAGGCACCAGTTCGAGAAGTTCTATCTTGTTGCATTGGAGTGGCTCCTACACCGCTATATGAGACTTATTTGGGTTTACCGGCATTAGTGGGATGTTCCCAAGTTCATTCCTTTGAAGGGTTAAAGGGGAAAATTTAGGACAAAATGCATGGGTGGAAGGAAAATTTTTTATCCCATGCCGGGAAAGAGGTGCTCTTAACAGTGGTGGTTCAAGCTATCCCAACGTACACAATGAGTGTATTCCAATTGCCAAGAACATTATGTCGGGACATTAATGCCATGATGTCCCATTTCTGGTGGGGTCACAAGGAAAATGGGAATAAGATTGCTTGGATGAGTTAGAGAAAGATTGGGTGTTCTAAAGATGTTGGAGGTCTAGGCTATCGTGACTTGGAATGTTTCAATTTGGCGTTACTGGCAAAACAAGGATGGCGGTTATTGCAAAACCCGGACTCTCTTGTGGCACAGATTTTTAAGGAGAAATACTACCGGGATAGTACATTTATGGCAGCTTCTTTGGGTAGAAATCCATCTTATGCATGGCGTAGTATATGGAATGCTAAGCCTTTTCTTGGGGAAGGGATGGTTTGGAGGGTTGGGGATGGGAAATCCATACATATTTGGGGGGATAAGTGGTTACCCATGAAAATTACTCATGTAGTCCAATCTCCTATTCGATTTCTTAATGACGATGCTACGGTGAGTGTTCTTATTGACGAGGCCACAAGGTGGTGGAATGTCCCTATGGTGGAGGCCATCTTCAATGTTGAGGAAGCAAATGCCATTTGTCAGTTGCCAATTTGCCTTAGTACCCAACCGGATAAGTTAGTTTGGGGGGTAACTACGAATGGACAGTTCAGTGTGAAGAGTGCATATGATGTTGCTATGGATTTGGGTTGGTGTTATGAGGGGTCCAGTTCAAGTAAAGGGTCATCCCGAGGTCTATGGCGGCGAATATGGAATTTAAGAGGACCTAGGGTTGTTAAATTATTTATGTGGCAAGCATGTAATGATATTCTCCCTACCAATGAGAATCTGTCCAAACGGAAGGTTTTGACGGAGGCGCTATGTCCAATATGTCGGAGCGACATTGAGTCGGTTGGTCATGCATTATGGAGTTGCCCGCTGCCCAAGATGTTTGGTATGAATGTTCACACTGGATACAAAAAACGCCACTGCAGCATACCCGATTTCGGGATATTTTTGAGGGTCTGCTCCAACGTTTTGATGAGGCTGAAGTGGATTTCTTTGCCAATGTAGCACGACAAGTCTGGCTTAGAGCATTCACAATGGATTAGCTACTTTTTTATGTAAAATAGCTCATCAAAACTCAATTTATCTAGTTTAGTTAATAACTTTTTAAGGACCTCCTACATCCGATTAGTTATATTTTTATCTATATCATTTAATTTTAATTATTTTTATTTTTATAATGATTTTATTTTTCTTAATATCTTTTTCAACTTTTAAGAAAAAGTGATGGAGAGAGAAATAATAGGAGAAAATTTTGGAAAAATGAGATGAAAGAGAAATAAGAGGAGAAAATTTTGAAAAATAGAAACAGTGAGAAAACAATAAAAAAAACATGGAAGAAAATTTTAGAGAGATAGTGAGAGAAAAAAGCAGACGTGAGAGAAAATGTAGAAAATAAATTTTTCATTAATGCCATTACGTATAGCTTTTTTTTTATTTCATTTAACAAAAAATTTATTCTTAATTTTTTAACTTATCCAACGCAGATGGTATTTTATCAATTTAAAGAGTTATTTTAGATAAAAATGACATTTAGCTCTTCCATTATGAATGCTCTTAAAAGGAATATGTAGGTCTTTGAGGGGACGTTTTCCTCCCCGGTGCAAGTTCTCCAACGAGCAACGGAGCAGTTCGAGGCATTTACAACAGCCATGATCTCGGTGGGCCAGCATGTCCACCCAGAGCACCTGTCCTCCTGTCCACGTCCCCAACGTGTGCTGCAGAAGTGGAGGAAACCGCATCCTCACGTTCTGAAATGTAACTGGGACGCTGCTCTGGACGTGGGTAGGCAACTTATGGGTATCGGGATTATTATCCGGGATCATGAAGGGGTAGTTGTGGCCGCTAAATGCTCCACCCAAAGGCACGTTTCTGACCCATTAATTGCCGAAACAATAGCGGCGTGGACAGCAGCACGTTTCATACAATATAAGGGACTTGATCATCTTGTCCTCGAAGGTGATTCTCTGGGAGTCGTAAATAGCTTGCAAGGGGAGGAGCCGAGTTGGACCCCAGCAGGCCATTTTCTTGAGGACATTAAGTCTAGGCTGTCTGATTTAGACTGGAGAGTCCAACATGTTGGACGAGAGGCTAATACTCCTGCAGATAGGCTAGCAAAACTGGCTTTGACTTTGGTTGAGGAGCATCAATGGGTTCTTTCCTTCCCTAAATGTATTCAAAATATTGTGCTGGCTGAAAAGCAAATTTTAGATTAATGGAATGTTCGGATTTCACTTCAAAAAAAAAAAAAAAAAAAGTAAAGTAAAGTTTTCCCAATTATGTATGAATGTCTATGATGGGTAGAATGAAGAAATGTTTTGATACCCAAGATACATCCCACCCTAAAAATACATAAACTGAATATAAAGTTAACGTATTTAACGATTTATATGAGATTAATGTTGACATTTTTTTAAAAAAATAATAATAATAATATAGTACTATATACACTTCTAAATACACAAACTTTAACTTGTATCTAAATTTATTTATTCTGATTTAAAATGGAAAGGACCATAGGCTGCACATTAAATCAATCAAAGACCAAAGGAATCCAAAACGACAATTAAAAGCCAAGAATTTGTAAAAGGATAGAAATTTGCTTCGAACTATTATGAGTAAATTTTTTTCAACTCACTCTAAAAAATATCAAGTATCATCTAGCATGTTTGAGTTCCTCAAAAATTAAGATTTACAATATTTTGGACCAGGATTCTTAAGTTAGTAGAAGAGTAATAAATAATTATTAAAAATGTTAAATAAAACACGTGTATAAATAAATGTATGAAAATTAGAATGTAACAAATGAATATTAAAAATGTTATATCTAAAAGTGTGTAAAAATAAATGTACTAAATTGAAAGTGGACAAAGTTTTTCTCTAAATTGGATTGGAGGAATTTCTTCAAACTTGGTCTATAAAAATGACATGTGTCATTTAAACATATGAGATGTGCATATTTTTTTTAATATTAGGGACAAAATTGGAATAAATTTTATTAAAAACTCATGTGCATCTCATGTGTTATTAAAAAAAATGGAGATATGTTGCTTTTATAAATTAAGTTGGAGAAAATTCCTCTAACCCACCCAATTTTGAATAAAAATTTTGTCCATTGAAAGCGTACGTAACATTACTTTTTTCCTACCAATATTGATGCCTATCATTGTCCAAAAAGTAACCCCAATGTATATTATTCTTCATCATTAGTTGAGTAATTTATTAGAGGAAGGAGAATATATATTGCAGAGACTACTATAGCAACTAGCCAATTGGCCCAATTCTTTAGCAAGATGGAGAGGTTTTTTAGCTTATCTTATTATAGCATTCCTATTGATCTCACCAAGTTTTACTTATCAAAATAATTAAAAATATATTTTTAGTTATTTTAACAACTCACGTTTTTAGAGCACTTACAGCAGCCTCATTACTTTAACAATTTATTTAAATATTATTTTTTAAAGATTTGTTTATTCTTTCTTTAACTTTTATATTTTTTAATATTTATTAATGGTTTATTTTAAAAATATTTGTCTTATTCTAATCATAATATTTTAAAAATTTGTACTATTTCTTTCATTTTCTTAGTTTTAATTTCTATTGGAAGAAGATAATGTTTTTCATGATTAATTTTGGATTGTTAGTCTCATCGGCTTATTTCCACTCCCATATCAATTCTAATTTTTGTTTAAAAAATAAAACATAAAACATGGATTTTTCGTCTTTACTATCACATTCCACAATAATAATATTTAATGTAATTATATGGCATACTATATACTTTGATTTCATTGAAGAGGGAGAGAGAATGAATGGAAATGCTAAGTGTTCTTCTAGTGTTTTATTGGTGTCCTCCCAACTGTAATGTAGCTTTTAAAATTACTATTGAATTTAAAATTATCATTATTGACTTTTAATTTATCGATAATTTTAAAAGTCACGTTATAGTTGGAAGGATACTTGGAGAACATTAAAAAAGCAATTAGCATTTCCCAATAATAAAAAAGAAGGGAGAAAGGCTACAGAGAAAAAGGGAAAGAAAAAAAAAAAAAAAAAGGAGAGAGAAAGGAAAAGTAAAAAGGAAGAGAGATCACATCTAGATAAATTATATTTGTTTAATGAATATGTAAGTGAATTGTAAATTTTAAATTTGTTGAGTGTTCACCTTACTATTTTATTTGTTAAACAGGTGAGGTTAAAAAGTGGTCATTTAAGCCATTTTAAGCTAAAATTTATTTTGATGAAGCTGGAAGAAGTACTCTTAGGCTATTTTAACTAGGACAACATGAATGCTCTTGGATTATATAAAAGTGAGAGAGGCTGAAAAGGGTAGAAAGAAACCAATAAAAAGCAAATTAAAGATTGCACAAGATAAACTCAATTAGGCCAATTATGTCTTCGGTTGTGGAGATCAAGTTTCAATTTTTTTTAAAAAAAAAATTGGTGCACATCCACTACAAATTCTGGGCAATTATTTTGCAATTTATAACTTGGACTTACTTGGAGCATCTTTAACAATAAGAGTTATTTTTAGTTACCCAAAAACTCATCTATTTTATTTTACTTACTCTTTTTTCAATACAAACTTAGGCAGTTGACAAACTATTTTTTTAAATATATTTTTTTAGTAAAGAGAAAGGAGAGAGAAATAGGGGGGAAAAAAAGAAAAGAAAAGAAAAGATGAGAGCCCACAAGTTGTTACTGTAACAAATTATTAAAAAATTTTCGTTTTAAGAAGTATGCTGAGGATGAAAACAATACATAATAGTTAGAGAAAAATTCACTTTACCCCCAAAAATTTTAGGAATCTTTTAATTTGAATTTCAAAGTTTAAAAATTGGCAATGTATCCCCTAATGTTTCAAAAAATTTTGATTCAAACCCTCTGTTATTAATTTCCGTCAAATTAGAAAGAAATTTTTTTAAAAAAATTTGAGGGTAATTACGTAATTTCATAATTTTTGTCTAATTTTACGAAAATTAGTAACAAAATATTTAAATTGAAATTTTTTGAAACATTAAGAAGGTACATCGCTAATTTTTAAACTTTGAAGTTTAAATTGAAAAACACTTGAAACTTAAGAGGTAAAGTAAATTTTTTTCTAATAACTGAATTTAACTTATAAACTTGTTTGAAGGCCTTGTTAAAAATGCTCTTAGTGATCAATATGTCAAAAAAATCTCGAATTCTCCCCCTTGAATTAGAGGGAGAATTCGAGATTTTCAAATTCTCAATCTAGACTGTTGGATCAACATCCAATGGTCCAAAAAAATCCACAAAATAATAATAATAAATTATTATTTATATTTTTTAAAAAATAAAAATAAAAATAATTAAAAAAAAAAACAAAAAACAAAAAAGTCACTCCTATTGAGAGCCAAGAGGTGGCTTTGGTCACCCGAGACACGAATTTGAGGAGATCATGGTCAATTTTGGAGCACACCTGCTACTTTAGAAAAGCATTATCCCCAAGGCACTAACCCTAGACGTTGGAGCACACCTACTACTTTAAAACATTATCCCCCACTAGCCCTTGATGTTATAGCACACCTGCTACTTTAGAAAAACATTATCACCTATTAAGTGTATTTTCAATGTAAAAGCTAAATGATATTTTTATCTAAAATAATTTTTTAAATTGATAAAATACCTTTTATATTAGAAAATCTAAAAAAAATATAGAATAGATTTTTTTATTAAATGAGCTAAAAAAAAATTACATGTGGCGGCAATATTCAAAGAACTATTTTTCTAAATTTTCTTTCCATGTTTTTTTTTTTATTTCTCACCTGTTTTCTTTTTTTTCCAAAATTTTCTCATACTATTTCTCTTTTACATCTCATTTTTTCCAAAAAAATTTTCTATTATTTCTCTCTCCACATCATTTTTTTTTCAAAAGTTGAAAATTAAGATATTTAAGAAAAATACAATCATTAAAAAAAATAAAAAATTCAATGATAAGGTTCTCCTTTACATAAAACATGATTTAAGAAAAATAAAATCAGAATGACCTCCACCACCGCTTTTTTAGGTATTAGCATCAAATTTGAGGCATTAGCAACAAATTTGTGAGGCATTAGCACCAAAATTGAGACATTAGCATCAAATTTAGAATGATCAAATTCATTTTGGGTGATGATCAAATTCATTAGCACCTAAAGGGTTAACCTTCCACCTTTAGGTTTTAGTTTTGAATCCAAAAATAAGTTTTAAAGCATTAGAACCTAATAATTAACTCATAAAAATTAATCTGTTAGCAAAAAAATGGTACTACAATTTTATTTTTTCTTAAATCATATTCTACATAAGACTGGAAGAACACCAGGAGAACACTATGGGGAGAACCCCTAGCAAATCCCATAAAAATATAACTAATTGGATATAAGAGGTCCTTAAATAGTTATTAGCTAAACTAGATAAATTGAGTTTTGAAAAGTTATTTTACATAAAAAATTAGCTCTTCCATTGAGAATGCATGAGAAAAATTTGGAAAAAAAGAGAAAATAGATGAGAGAAACAATAAAAAAAACATGAAAATAAAATTTTGGTAGAGATAGTGGAAGAAAAAAAAGAAGTGAGAAGAAAATTTAAAAAAATAACTCTTTAAATAGTGCAATTATATATAACTTTTTTTAAAAATTTATTTAATAAAATATCTATTCTATATTTTTTTTAATTACTCTAATATAAAAAATATTTTATAAATTTAAAAAATTATTTTAGATAAAAATATTATTCAACTTATCTATTAAGGATGCTCTAAACCCTTGATATTACAGCACACCTGCTACTTTAAAAAAACATTATCTCCCTCTAAACCTTGATGTTACAGCGCACTGCTACTTTAGAAAAACATTATCCCCAACTAACACCTGATGTTACAACACACCTGCTACTTTGAAAACCATTAGCCCTTGCCCCAACCAGCCGTCTACAAAATATTTTTTTATTTGGCGTTGATGACTTATCAGTTAAAAAAAAAAAAAAAAGCTTATTTTTATCAGAAATAGAATCAGGTGCATTTGGGGAATAGCCGTTTGATGTAGCATTGCGGTGTTGAATTCAAACTCCACAGAGAGAAACAAGAAAGTGAGAACTGGTTATAACAGACAAGTGCTTTTATATATTTTTATATTAAATGATTTTGTTTTCTGTTTAACTATGGCTTTTGAATTTTTATGTAACAAAAATAAAAGTATGTTTGTTAATATATTTTAAGCATGATTTTTGTTTTTAGTTTGAAAGAATGCTTTTATGTGACATACATGTAAAAATAATTTGGAAAAACTTCATAAAATCCCATAAACTTCAATACATTTTAAAAGTATGTTTTTCAAAGTTAAAAAACTCTTAATTACGGATATCGAACTTTCAATTTATTTCAATTGTCTCATTCTATTAGAATTTTCATTAAATCTCATCAAAAATTTTAAAGTACTTATTTTTTTGATTATAAAAATTTTAAATAAAAAAATTGTAAAGATTTTGATTTTTTTTTATTTTTGATTTTTATTTATATATATAAAACATATTTGCAATATTATTTATTTATTTTTTTCATAAAAAATGGATATTTTGGGTATTTGACAAAAATCCCAAACGAATAGGGTAATCAAAAGAAATTAAAATTTCAACACCAGAAAACATCTCAATCACTATCATTATTTTAGAGGCACAACTAAAGAAAAACTAATTTCTCAAAGGCTAACCCCAAGAACATGTGGATCCAGATCCCCTCCAATTGGAGAGAAATTAGAGATTTTTCAATTATTAATTTTGACATTTTATTTTAAATCTAATAGTTTATAAAATTATTTAAATCTTGATAAAACAAAAACCAACATTTAATGCTTCAGTTATACAAAAGCAGTTGACATTTTATAGACCAAATAACAATTCTCTTTTCACTCATACCAATTGCAGTATTGGTATTATCACCAGGTTATAACATGTCATAATTCATAAAGAGATTACTACCTGATTAATTGAACCATAATTCATAAAGTAAGATACAACACTCACAGGATCCAAATGACTTCAACATAGCGTGATGGCCTTCAATACTAATCACAAAACAAACACAATTAACAAAAGATTTAAAATATCCATGACTTCAACACCATTACTTTCGTTCGGCATGACTATACGTGTTGTGCCAATCATCCCAACCATTTCACATATTTCAACTAGTTGAACCAAGAAAAATAAAGAATGTCAGTCAAGATACTAAAAACTATAAACAATCTGGAAAGAGAAAAACATAAACATGTATAGATAACTTGATAAAAGCCATAAGTAGAGATGGTTAAACAATTACTAAATGTTTAAGAACATAACAGAACATTTTTAATAATCTCCTAGGCAATTGCAAAGCCAACTTAATACTTGCAAAATCATCATTCCATACACTGGTGTAAAACTTTTGCATATTGAGTCATTGACAATTAAAGTAAAGGAAAAACTCTTTTCTCAAGAGTAACCCCAAGAACATGTCGTATGACCATCTATAGTACATTCAAGATTTAAGAAAACCATTGAGGTACCCAAGAAAAGAACTTGGAGTTGGTGTAAAAGGGTTTATATATCTTCTCTACTATATTTTGTAATAAGGTGGTCCAACGATGAATTGTGCTGAAAAGGCACCTCATCAATTAGGATGGGAAAAAAATGGAAGTTTGCAGAAATATATCCTCACAAGGGAAAGTAGCATCTTTTCTTTTTCTTGTTCTCAAGCTAAATTACCATTATTATATAATGGGTTAAAACGAGAAAAATTGATTCCATCTAATATAACTTGTAATTGGGGGGGGTCCAATTATTCATTCTCCACAGCTTCATTCTCAAATGTATGTTGTTCAACTAGAAACATGTTTTCACTAAGAGAACTAACCAGCCACTGGATTTGTAAAATCCACAAAGGTGAAGATATGAGTCCTACAGATCCAGTGACTAATTTTTAAAACAGTTGTATGAAAAAAAAAAGTCAGAAGAAGAACAAATAGCAATTCCCTTTCACTCATACCAATTGGAATATTGATATTGTCACCAGGTTATAACATGTCATAATCCATAAAGTATGATACAACACAATAGGATCCATAAATAACACCCTTTTTTTTTTTAATCAATAAGAACTTCATTAAGAGCAAACAAACCATTCAACAAAGTAGCACCATATACAAGCCCTTCCAAAAGGCTGAAACCATAACCTCACAGAGGCTTAAAACCAACCAAAACAAACTAGAAAAAACACAGAGCTGCAGACAGTTTGCAATCAACAAAAATTACAAGCAAAACAAAAAACCACCTCCAGAAAGCCTTTCCAAAATAGGACCAGCTTTGAAAGAGAACACATTCAAATCAGACCAGACTCCAAAAACCCTGCAGAGAGCCTTACAGCATATTGGGATGGCCTTCAATATTGATCACAATCTTTTGTTTTCGAAAGAGTCACAAAACTAATCACAAAACAGACACAATTAACAAAAGATTTAGAATACTAAATTAACAGGACCCATGACTTCAACACCACTGCTTTCGGCATGAGTATACGTGCCGTTCCAATCATTTCACATATTTCAACTGGCTGAACTAAGAAAAATAAAGAATGTCAGTCAAGATACTAAAAACTATAAACAATCTGGAAAGAGAAGAACATAAACATGTGTAGATAACTTAATAAAAGCCATAAGCAGAGATAGTTAAACAATTACAAAATGTTTAAAAACAGAACAGAATATTTTTAATAAACATCATGACACTCATGGAGGAAAAAATCAATGGCAACATATAACTTATCATGCATCTACCATTCACCTGCATAGGAATTGAATTAAATATAGCTTTCAACTTTTAAATTTTAAGCTCAGGTGCTGCAAAATATAGATTATTAGCCAAAAAGAAAAATTCCTACAAGCAACAAACTAAACAAATAGGAAACAGCAGTAATGATAGAATAGAAATGACACTCAATTTTGTCATTTCTTATACTATAAGTAATACAATATCTCCAGCAATCATGTAGACATGAATGATGCAATTTTTAATTTATGTAGATGATCAAGAGGGCCCCTACAGGCCTGCCCTTTGCTTGATTTTGGGCTGGCTCTGCTGGCAGTAAAGTTCTTACTATCTATTTCTGGAAACGCAGCTTGGAGAATCCTCTTTTCTAAATGGTAAAATTCAACTAGGGGCAAATATCTTGATACTCACTTTTAATCATACAGAGATGAACATAAACAGTCAAAGAGTTATAGCAAGCATACACTCATACAATGATCAGGCTCACCAAAAACAAAATATTGCCAGCAAGTTTTACATCCATGAACAAGGTTCAGAGAAAGCCGACAATCGCAGATACAAGTGCTGATTTTCTATTTCCTTCTCTTATGACATAAACAGGGGAAAGAATACTCACAGTAGATATGTAGCATCTTCCATGGACACACTTTTCTAGTTCGTTCTCCTAGACTTTCACTGCATGTTCCCCCCTTCCTTCATGAGATCCCTGCAATATATGACAAAAACATTACAGAAGGTAGGAGATATTTTATTCAAGTCAATGATTATCATATCATGCCCGCTAATTTTTCTTTTAATCATATCCTTCGCCTTCTCACCGCACATCAATCATTAAATGAACAAGGCAATAGGCATCTTGACCCAATCCAATCAAAAGACGACTATATCCGTAAACGAGAAAATTTCCATGTACACTTTCCCTTTTCCTTTCGTGAATAAAAGGAAACTCATGTTCTAAAATTTCTAAAAGTAAAATTCAAATGCTATGCATTCAATCAATGTCACATTTGAGGGCAATGCTTCCCGACTATTTTTGTGGCCTAGATATTGGAATGCTTCTTGACTCCTCAAGAACCATAAAAAGTAACCAAACCATTTAATCACAGCCAATATGCTTCTATTAGCTAATAATGGTTCAGAAACCCATACATTCTTAAACCAATATATCCTTTTAAGTATATACTTGATCGGACTTTTATAAAATTTCAAAGTAGAAATAAGATTTTGAAACATTGGCTTTTTATAATACAGATTATCTATGACTATGCTCCTGTTTCAGGGCAAATGGAAAAGATTGGCTACTTCCCAAAATAGACTATAGTATGTAAACTGAAAGGCTCTTACAATGACCTTGGTGATCGCCATTTCATTTTGTAGGTTGCTCTTCACCTCCCACTCCCTAAAGTTAAAACACTACAAAATATTGTTTGACACTTGCAGACTTTTGACTACCAGAGACTTTTAAATAGTGTGCGAAAAGCTATATGATTTTAGCAAATGCAATAAGAATCGCACGAAAATATACAATACTTGATTGCGGATTGATAAATTTGAGTAATCTAAAAAATTTAGAAGAATTTTGATCAGAATTCATAATTTTTCTAAGCTACCAAATGAACCAAAAGAGCGAAAAAAGAGAGTGAATAAATGCATGCCCCATTATCTTAGTTTGACCAAGAAAAGCTCTATATACATAAACAACTAAGTAAATCATCAAATTGCAATAACCAGGTGAAAGTAGTAACTAAATCAAATAATTGGACTAGTTAAAATAAATACATGCAAACAAATATACAAAGGAAATCCCAATGTAATAAACAATTAACTCCAAAAACAAGAGGTCTTCAACAACCTCTATTTCATACCATGGTTAGAGTAAACACCAAAAGAATAAACTCCAATTTCAGCAAAGATGGCACATTTCAGAGAAGGTTTTGCTATCTCCTCAATTCTAAATCATATAGAAAGTATAAATGCTTTTAAGATTTGGAATTTGGCTTTGAAAGATAGTGGAGGACAATGGGAGGAGACAAAGACAAAGGAAAACAAATATAAAACGTGCAATGTTGCAATCAGACACTAAACCTAATAAATCATAGCATAAAGCTATCAAGACAAATTAACACTAGAAACCCAGCCAAATATTTACATAAAAAAATGAAAGACAGTACAAAAAATTAAATACAAGTAGCAGATTTAATAGGAAACAAAAGCTTAGCAAGCAAGGCTCAAGCTCAAAGTACCCAGGTAAACCCATATGCACGCCTCCTACACCTTTTTCATTTGGCATATACAACATTATCAACAAGAAGAAGAACCATCCCATCTTCCTTCACTTAAAAAAATAGAAAAAAAAAAAAAAAAAAAAAGAAAGAAGAAGAAGAAGAATAAGACTAAGAAGCAGCTGAAAAACAAGACCAAAAAAACAAAATCAAAGAAAACCAAACGTTTGGATACCGAGAAACACTTAAAAGAGAGAAAAATGAAGAAAATCGAAGGGAAGAAGGTGCATACTTCAATTTCTACGAAGGATTCAAATAAAATGATGAGTAATGTACCTGAATGGTCAAAGATACATGGGTGCTTGAATTTTCTTCTTGCTTCTGTAAGTCTAAAATTGGAATGTGAGCAATCTTTGCCCAATCCTCACCGGTGTCTCTCTTGCATCTTTGCAATAAGATGGGACAATCCTTAATTGTTAGCCACTTCAAAGACGTTAGCCCACCCATTCCTTCGGGTAGTGATGTCAAACTGGAGCATCCGTCAATTGTAAAGTCTACAAGTGATTTGAAGTTGTGGATCCACTCTGGTATAGACTTTAAGATGGGACATTCAGTAATTGTTAGGCTCATCAAAGACGTTAGCCTACCCATTCCTTCGGGCAGTGACGTCAAACTGGAGAATCCACCAATTTCAAAGTCTTGAAGTGATTTGAAGTTGTGGATCCACTCTGGTATAGCCTTTAAGATGGGACAATCGCTAATTGTTAGGCTCATCAAAGACGTTAGCCCACCCATTCCTTCGGGCAGTGACGTCAAACTGGAGCATCCACGAATTTCAAAGCGTCGAAGTGATTTGAAATTGTGGATCCACTCTGGTATAGACTTTAAGATGGGACAACGGGTAATTGTTAGGCTCGTCAAAGACGTTAGCCCACCCATTCCTTCGGGCAGTGATGTCAAACTGGAGCATCCACCAATTTTAAAGCGTCGAAGTGATTTGAAGTTGTGGATCCACTCTGGTATAGACTTTAATGTACGACAACCAAGTAGCCACAATTCCACAAGATTTGTTAATGAAAAAACCCAACTCGGAAGCCTTGAACCCGGATAGTTATATAAGTGTAGACGTTTCAGATTTGGGAGCGGTTCAAAGCCTTCCAATGGCATTTTATCATCGACAACGTCCCAATCATTGACATCTCCTTTAGTACTCCACGCTAAAAACAATTCACGAAGATGTTGTTTCTCCTGAATTACAGTCTTTAATTCTAATGCAACATCTTTCCCACGTCCAAGATTTCTAATCATTAACCTTCCTCTCAGCTTACTGAGTCCGTTCAGTTCTCGTAAATCACCGCAATGCTTGAAGTGAGAACCCGAGTGAACCACAAAGTCTGTTAACGTCTCAAGATTATTCAGTTGCCCCAATCCACGTGGCATATAAGTCAAACCACCACATAGATCTATATTAAGATGCCTGAGATTGACCAATTTTTTAATGTCTCTCGGCAATTCTTTAAGTGATGCACATTCCGAGAGTATTAGTCTCTGCAAATTATGCACCTAGTTATAGAATCTGGCAACTTCTTGATATTCTCATTTTCAGAAAGATTAAGACATCTTAAATGCTTCAGCTCCCCTATAGAGCTTGGCACACAATCAAGATCTCTACGCGACATATCCAACATGCGCAAGAACTTGAAACTCGAAAAAGTTGCATCACAATCAATCTTAGAGTAATTGAAGCAAAGAAATGACCGTATCCTACTTGCTTCACACAATGAAGAAATAGGTATACCGTAACCATGTAATGATAAATGACGAGTTTTTTCATTGACCTTTGTCTCCTTATCACCTAATGTGGCCATCAACGATCCTGACACTGATATGGCAAGATCATGCATGAGGTCATGCATTTTGCATTTAATTACATCACCAAACTCATCCATTTGAGCTTCTTGAAAGAATGATCTCCATAGTAAATTCATAAAATACTCCCTACCAATTTCTTCCAAGCATCGGCTTTGATCATCAGAAGACTTGACAAACCCTTGTGCTATCCAAAGATGAATCAGTTTTTGTGTAGAAAACTCATAATCCTTTGGAAACAAACTACAATATGCAAAGCAATGCTTCAAATGTGAAGGAAGATGATCATAACTCAACTTCAGAGTTGGTAAGAGGTCAGTTACATTCTGAGAAATTTTTGAGAGTTCATTGTTCTTAAAATAAACCCATTCTGCTTCTGAACTTTTGGAGCCCAGTAAACTTCCGACTGTCGATATGGCCAAAGGGACACCTGAACACTTTTTTACGATCTCCTTCCCAAGTGCTACCATGCTTGAATTCTCCAAATCCTGTCCTTTCCCAAAGGCCTTTTGCTTAAATAGAGACCATGATGCATCTTCATCTAAACCTTCCAAGGGATATGATTCAACTGTCCCAATAATCCCTGCAACACTTTCCTGGCGGATGGTCCTTGCAACGATTTCATTGCGGGTAGTCACAACTATTCTACTGCCCCTTGCACCACCCATCAGAACTTGTTTCAAGCGACACCATTTTCCATGGTCACCATTCCATACATCATCCAACACTAGGAAGTATTTCTTTCCTTCGATTTCTTTTAGAAGGTTGTTTACCAATGTATCCATTTCAACGGATTTTGGTTTCTTTTCTGTTGCTGATTCTAAGATTTTAGCAACAATATTTTTAACATCGAAGATATCAGAAACACACACCCACATTTTGAGCTCAAAATGTTCTTGAATTTGATGATCATTGAATACGAATTGAGCGAGTGTAGTCTTTCCCAATCCACCGATGCCAACAATTGGAAGAATGGAAACATTGTCTTCACAATTGGAGTCCTTGAGAAGGTCTAAAACAGCCTTCTTATCATCCTCTCGACCAATAACTGTTTCCGCACGTACCAAAGAATGAGTATTATCCCTCTCCCTGTTCCCGACTGGTGGCTCAACCCGGCGTACCTCCAAGTGAAAATTCTGCCTATCGGCGTTAATGGCATCTAACTTCTTTCTGATGGCTTTAATCTCGCGGGCCATTCTAAAACGAAAGGCAAGCTGGTTTGATTCAGAAAAAAAAATGCGTACCGTTTTGGCCTTCTTATCACGGGTCATTATTTCTCTTCGTAGAGCTTCAGTTGAAACTGCATCTAGCAAGTCATCCGCATCATAAATGACATCTTCTAGCCTTCCGAGCCAACGTTGAACAGCACGGTCTCCAGCAGCTTGTTTGTCCTCCGCATCCAGAAGCACATCTTTGATCGTTGAAACGGTGTCGGTGAGGCTTTGAAGATCATCTTTGACACCCCAGAACAGTGCGATCCATTTGACAGCCGGTGAGCACAAAGTTTCAATGATTCGCTCGGCAACAAAGGAGAGAAGTGGTTCCGCCATTTTCAGATGGTGAGTGAAGGAATGCTCGAAAGTGAGACGCGGCGCTGTGGATTGAAGGAGTTGAAGAAGGGAAGAGTGAAGGAATGCTCAAAAGTGAAGGGTAGAACTGCAGAAAATGTTTTCAGAAGATGTATAGAGAGTGAAAAACGCAAAAAATTATCATGACTTGGTTGGACACATTATTAGTCTTTGATATATATATATATATATATATATATATCAATTTCAATTTTTAATTAACTTGTTTTCATTCGCATTTTTCTTTTTTTTTTGAATTTTTTAATATGTGTATCACGAATCCTCCTTTAAGAAAAGGAAGCAACTTACAAAAGGAATCCTCCTACTGACCCTACTCCTTTACGCTACTGCCAGCTGTCTACATACAGTTTTGAAACAGCTGTAGAGCGCTAAATGAAACAGTTTTGTATGGTTTTTGCAATGAATCTTGAGGTTCCTTTAGCATTACATGAATCATGGCTGTTCGTACTTTGTAGGGTAGAAATTAACAATTGTCTGAATTTAATGAATTATTATTATTTTTTTTTGTCATTTCAATTATTATTATTTATACTTTTTGAAATTCCTTTTCAAGACATTTTTGCCAAAAAAAATATATAATAATAAAAAATTAAATTATAACGTAGGTAAGATGTGCTCTTACCTCTACTACCTTTCTATCTGTTGGCTCCGTTCATCATAGATTGCAATGATTGGAGGGTTAAAGACACCTAGAACGAATCAAACTGACCCAAACAAATTACAAATCTCAACCCATCATCGGTGGTTTTGAGCAATGGCCAGCAGAGAAAAATAGTGGCACTGTTAATTGGAGATTGCAATGTTTGGGTTAAAGATATCGCGGAGTTATAGAAAATGATTTGGGGATGGAAAATGAGCTTTTTTAAGGTGCTTAAAAGATTCAGTGATTTCATCACTATTTTATTTTATTGTTTTTAGCTAATATGTTAGTTTTTTATTGAATACTTAGGGTTTTTGGGTTTTTTTCTAATTTTTTTTTTTTATTGAAATACAAAAGAACACTAAATCAAATAACGACCAAATTTTAATCCTAATTTGACTAATTTCTGGTTAAGCCCATTATTAAATTATAAAATAATACGAACTCTTAAAATCTAAAATAAATATAAAATTATATTCTCTATTCTACATAACATTTCAACATATTATCCATTCTAATCTTTATTTTATTTAAATATTATTATTCAAGGTGTTACAGTCATTGAGTGGAGAGGGAGAGAAAAATGAGACCAAAAAAAAAAAAAGAATAAAAAAATTTATACCATTTTCATATGTGAAAGTTTACTATAACAAATTTTAACTTAAAGTATTTGTTGGATAGGCTTTGAGATCACAAACCCGATGCTCTCAAGCATTACTTATGGTTTTGCAAATGTTTTTAAAATATATTTTATGGTTAAAAATAAAAATTATTTTATGGTTTAAATTAAATTGTGTTGGCCTCTTTGTAAAAACAAATTCACTTGAAAATGAAGTGTAAATATTAAACTAAGTCTTTTGGTTTAGGCACCAGTAATATCACGTTAGAAGGTTTTCAAATTAATAGAATTATGAATGAATGTCTATGAAGAAATGTTTTGCTTTTAGCCTTTTAGGCAACAGGAGCCACTGAGCCAAAGCCATTTTTTAGATTGTATTTTAAACTGAAAAGGATCATTATAGGCCACACATAAATCACTCAAAGACCAAAGGAATCCAACAAAGCCACAATAAAAAAACAAGAATTAAACACGTGTGAAACCGATTTGAAAACAAACCACGAAAAAACAACAATAACACTACTGGGTCAGCGTAGAATTACACCCTAGCCCTTCATACGACAACACGCAAACTTTGACCATAAGTCTATATCCCACGCTGCCTACAGTCTACGCGACTAAAGTTATGCCGAGCGGTTGAAAAGTTTAAAAATGTGTTTAATATTTAAAAATTTGTTTAAAAAAAATATGTATTTGTTCAATAAAAAAATTAAAAATATTTTTAAGAATTTAAAAATTATATAACAACTAAAATTAGAGGTGAAAAGGTGAGCAGTCAGCTAATCACTGTTTGTATAGCCGTTAACCACTTTTTAAAGTGGTTAGAAAAAACCTCTAACTCCCCAAACTATTATAATTAGCAGTTTTAAGTTTTGAAAAAACTGCTAATCATCTTTATGTATACTAGCTCACGGTCCATTCTATGCACGAAATTCTTAATTATAATTTATTTTTAAGAACGTAGAGGTATAATGGTTATTGTATCACTTTTAATGTTCAAAAGCAAACAAAAATGTTTAAATTGACTGCAATTAAAAATTGAGAATTTCAAATTGAGAGTTTTTAAAATCAAGACACTCACATGAGATGGTGAGTAGATGGTTAGGAGAATGCATTGAAGCATTTCTCTTTTCGAAATTGTCCGTTGCTTGCTCAAGTTGCCCAAGTAGCCCTCCAGTACCTCAAAATTCCAGAATTATGTATTTTCATAACAATAGAAAGTCCGCCGCAACCAACAGAAGCAATAACCTTTTCAAACCATGAGAATTGAGTAGGTATATACAAACAAATTGGTGTCAATAATTTTTTCATAATTTTTTTATCACATCTTAAAAATTAATTATTAAATTTATAAATTTGAAGATTTATGTAAACTCCTTATTAGATATAAAGGAGAGAAGGGTCCGTGTCATATATGCTCAAACAAAACCATAAAGAAACTATGCAGATTAAATTGAAGATTATAGAAGATAGCTAAATTAGGCCAATTATGTCTTCAGGTTTGGAGATCCCAGCTTCATATATAAAAAATAAAAAAAAATAAAAATGATGCACATCCATGACAAATTCTAGGCAATTACACTGCAGTATAAAATGATCCCAAAGAATTCTTGTGTTAATCAAAGGCATGGTTAACAATTTAAAGCCTACCCTTAAACAAATTCCTAAAGTTGCATCAGCATCTCAATAAAAATAAGGTGAAACATCATCAAACCACATAAATACCAAATTGTGGAGAGACTTACAAAAGCAAAAGAGTTCTATGGAGAAAATGAAAATATTTGAATAATATTGCTTGAAAAAAGGTGAGATTCTTACATGGTAGAAGGGTGTAGAGATGATGAATACCAATGACACAGTGAAGTGAGTAAACAACAAAAGGGCAGAGAGAGAGAGAGAGAGAGAGAGGGGATGAAGAAAAATAAGAGAAGATAAGGTTTTTATATTTTAGGTGGTGGGTATTATTGGAATCTTTTCATTTCAACTTGAAAATAGGTAAATATTGCGTCAAATATTGTTTTAAGTTAAATCGTGATTTTAGTTTAAATTTGTATTTTTTCAAATAAACACCATATAATCAACTTATAAAAATTATGAATTTTTTTAAAATTTTAAAATTTAAGTTTTTAAAATCACAATTCTAAAATTACTATTTAATTTAAAAAAACAAATTATTTATTTAAAATCACACATCCAAACAACCCTAAGTTAGAAATTAATTCGTGACTTATTACAACTAGTGATGATTTCGACAAAATTGCCTGACAAAGTCTTGGCATTAATTTCTTAGGCTATGTTTGGGAACAGTACTATTCCCAAGTGGAATGGTACCGTTCATGAACCCACACAATTCTCCAATTTTTTTTTAAATCAACCTAACATTCTTATTTTTTTTTATATTAAATCAATTATTTTTTTATCACTTTTTAAATAAAAAAATCACTTAAAATAAATTTTTTATTTTTATATAAAATATTTTTATTTTTTTCTCTCATATCAATTATATATATTACAGTACCATTTTACTTCTCATTCTATACCATTCCCAAACAAAACTTTAGCTTTCGATTCTGAAACTTGTTGGTGGTCCTTGACAGTATTTATTTTTTAATATTATTTTGATTGTTGGGATGATATTTTGATAAATTTATCATATGGAATCAGAGTGAGTGAATTTCATAGCAAATTGGCGTGAAATATCTTTCTTCTTTTTATCAGTCAAACATCTTTTTCTTTTTTCACGTGGATAAAGCTGTTAATGAAAAGAATACTCTTCTTTCTTTTCACATGCTATGTTTCGCTTCTCTTTTTCTTCTGGTGCCTTTCATATATATATATATATATATATATAAATTGTGCACTAATAGTGTCTTTAAATGCAAGAGAAATCTCAAGAACCCAAAAAAAAGTCTGAAACGGATTAGAAAAACCAACAACAACAAAAAGCGAACGCGTATGATGTTCCCCATCCATCCTTTAGAATGTGTACACGTTCACCACTTTAGAATGTGTACACGTTCACCACTGGGTCGCCGACCATAGAAAAACGTTCTACTGATATTTCTCTTTTGCTTTAGGCACCACTAGTGTCATGTTAAAAAAAAAAGGTTTTCAAATTAATAGAATTATGAATGAATGTCTATGAAGGGTACAATGAATAAATGTTTTGCTTTAGGCATCAGGAACCATTGAGCCGAGCCAATTTGTTGGATTTTATTTAAAAAAAAAAAAAACTCTCAATCTGGTTTCAACTGGAAAGAATCATTATAGGCCACACATAAACAATCAAAGACCGAAGGAATCCAAAGCCCCACAATTAAAACCATTTTCCTCTAGACTAAAAATCATAAGCATTATTCACGTCTTCTATCCAATGGTCAAGACCATAAAATAAAAAACAAAAAAACCAAAATAAAAACCTATAAGTAGCAGAGAAGGAATACGATATCGTAGACATCTATTCGGAAGACACATCTTGGCTGAAAAATATAATCAGATATAACATTGAAGACACTAGATCTACAAACTAGATTTAAAGCAACTCACAAAAAATGGAGACTGGATAGAGCCTCTGAGAAAAGACAAAAGATCTAGATGTAGATCTTCCCTCCTCTTAGAGAGAACATCTCTTGTTTTTTCTCTTTAGCGGCTCTAGAAACTTAGACTCTTAGGTTAAGATAGAAGAGTAATATTTTGATTGATTTTAATCTCTATTCGGTTACATTAACAGAGAGTTTTTTAACATTTTAAATTTTTTATTTAAAAAAAAATAGGTTACTTTAATTAATAAACTGTTATTAATGACCTTTAATATTTAATGCATATATTAAATGGTTAGATACTATTTTATGTGAGTTAAAAACAAAATTTCATCCAAATTGATTTGAAAAAAATTTCTGTTATGAGAGTTTCATATTTTTCAAAATATATATGAATTTAACTTCAATAAAGATGGGCTGCAAAAGATCTTTAATTTAAAGTATTTAATCTTTTATATTATAAGGAGTAAAATATTTTAATATTTTAATAATTTTAATTTTATAATATAAAAATATTTTCAACTATTTTAACGATCCATTTTCCCTGCTTCCTTTGACGTACATACAAGAAACAAAACAAAACAAAGGTCGTAGTTCCACTAAAAATCAGGAAAAAACAGAAGAAAAAAAGACCCACACTCGGCAGTCGTGTCACCCAACAATTTGCAATTTGCAATTTGCAATTTGAAATTTATTTTTACCATTAGATGGATTGCCCCTAGTTTTGCAAAAACTACTATGTGGAAGAACCGAAACACTTTTATTTTAAATAATGACAGGGCAACACGTAACACTTTCTTTCTCTTCATCCTATGCATATAGCGCTAATTTTTTTAGAGCGATCTGTCCATTTTAATGAAATGACATATTAATTAAAAAGACGGTAATATTATGCTTAACGTTAAAGTTGAAAACTAATTTTACAATATTAGATGATGCTCAACCAGCTGTTTGACATGATTTAATAATAAGCTGTCCTCTGGCTAGCTCCCTTGTCAAATTAATTTGATTATTTAAGAAAAATGTTAAAAGTTCAATTTTTTTTAAAATACAATAATCGAGTTCAAAAAGCTTATTTGTAAAAATAACTTAAGAAATTACGTAACTACGTCACATTCAATTGAATGTTTTGGTTTTATTGAATGTGGCGTAGCTACGTAATTTCTTAAGTTATTTTTATAAATAAGCTTTTACAAATAAGCTTTTTAATCTGACCCACTATAAGTCGGCTTATTATTAAATTATAAAATAATACGAACTCTTAAAATTGAAATAAAATATAAAACAAAATACTAATAACTTAAATAAACTAATATTCTAAATAAAACTAAAAGATAGAAGAATATAGAAGAATTCATTAAATGCAAACAATAATTAATTTCTACCCTAAAACAGTTATGAAATGCTAAAGGAACCTGGAGATGAATTGCAAAAACCACACAAAAGAAGCAAATTCATTCATCATGCAAAAGGCCAATTACTACCACACCATGATAATGGGAAGAAGGAGAAAAATAAAGAAAATACAGCTAAAGATCAAATTTTTCCAAAATGGATTATCAAGAAGTTTAACAGACTTAGGGATTAAGACACTATTAATGTTTGGTAAATCTGGCAAAATTCAACAAAGTAAAAACTTATCTGCTTAATTAACTAGTGATATTTTGAGTAATTTTCAACAAAGTCTAAGAACAGTTTTGTCAGTTTTGTCATATTTATGTATCCTCTTTTCTCTCTCACAAATCACAGTAAAAAGATATTAAAAAATGGAATATTAAGCCGACACTCTAAATTAGAAATTTATTCACGGTAGTTTGGTCTACCACAGGTAAGCCAAATCCTCGACAAATTGCCATGACAAAGTCCACACATTAATTTCATAGCATCCTAATTCCTAGTTTCTACTCCGAAACTTCTTGGTGGTCCTTGACAGCAATGCTTGTCCCACCCATCTATTCCCCTGTCATTATTTCCATTTCACAAAAGAACAGTAATCACAATTTTATATATAGAACAATATATATGTTTATTTATTAATTTTAATTTATTTTTATTGAAATACAAAAGAATATTTAATTAAATACTGACCAAATTTTAATCCTAATATGACTAATTTTGAGTTAAACCCATTATTAAATTATAAAATACCACTAACTCTTAAAATTTAATATAAATATAAAATTAATTACAAATAACTTAAATAAAACTAATATCCTAAATAAAACTGAAAGACTAAATTATTTATTTTTTATCTTCATCATTTCTACTTTGAAACTTTTCGATGATCTCATCTGTTACTTATGTATGATGTCGATGCATGTCTTGGATTTTAATTTGCTTCGAAATTTCTGAGTGGGCCATGATGTTGCCAACTTCAAACATCAACCAATTAAGTTGGTTTTTATGGAAATTGCCAGTTACTTGCTCAAGTTGTTGCTACCAAAGTCTTCTAAATTCTATTTTGCCTATTTTCGATAGCCCAATGTAAATAAAGCTCTTGAGCAATGATGAAAGGAAGAGAAGGGTCCGTGTGCTCAAAAAACCCATAAAGAAACTATGCACATCAAATTAAAGACTATAGAAGATGAGCTTAATTAAGCCAATTATGTCTTCAGTTTTAATTTGGAGATCCAAGCTTCATATATAATAATAAAAAAAAAATGGTGATCCAAGATTATGCAAACACTGTTCCTGATTCTGCAGATTTTGCTCCCAACTACAATTCAGCAACACAATCCCATTCGTTTCCATGTTTTCTGTGAACAGCAGCACTTCTTCTAGCTTTGTGGATCTACTACTGCTCTGCACCGCCACACCCCTGTCAGCCTAAGATAGGAATATTTCACATATTTCAACTGGTTGAACCAAGAAAATAAAGAATGTCAGTCAAGATACTAAAACTATAAACAATCTGGAAAGAGAAGAACATTAACAGGTATAGATAACTTAATAAAGCCATAAAATGTTAAACAATTACAAAATGTTTAAGAACAGAACAGAACAGTTTTAATAAACATCATGGAGCAAAAATCAACGCAACAGATAACTTATCATGCATCTACCATGCATAGGAATTGAATTAAATATAGCTTTCAACTTTAAATTTTGAGCTCAGATGCTGCAAAAGGAAATTGATAAAGAAAATATAGATTATTAGCCAAAAAGAAAAAATTCCTACAAGCAACAAACTAAACAAATAGGAAACAGTAGTAATGATCCACTCAATTTTGTCATTTCTTCTACTAATAAGTAATAGAATATGTCCAGCAAGCATGTAGAGATGAAAGTTGAAAATTTTAATTTATGTAGATGACCAAGAGGCCCCTATAGGCCGGCTGGCAGTGAAGTTTTTACTATTTATTTCTAGAGACGCTGCTTGGAGAATCCTTTTTTCTAAATGGTATGAGTTTACTCACCTTAACATCATGAATCATTTTGCCATCTTGAGGAATTTCTCTTTTTTCTAGAGTAAGATTTAGTAGTTGAGATTAGAGCCGCAAGTAGCCATTTTCTGTTCATTATATGTAAGGTAAAAATCAACTAGGGGCAAATATCTTGATGTTCACTTTTAATCATGCAGAGATGAACATAAACGGTCAAAAGAGTTATATAGCAAGCATACACTCATACAATGATCAGGCTCTCCAAAAATAAAAGATTGACAGCAAGTTTTACATCTATGAATGAAGTTCGAGAAAGTCCACAATTGCAGATACAAGTGCTGATTTTCTATTTCCTTCTCTTATGACATAAGCAGGGGAAAGAATACTCACAGTAGATATGATATGTAGCATTTTCCATGGAAACACTTTTCTACATTCCTTCTCCTCGACCTTCACTGCATGTTCCTCCCTTCATTCATGAGATCCCTGCAAATTATGACAAAAACATTACAGATGGTAGGAGACATTTTATTCAAGTCAATAGATTATCATATCATGTGCTAATTTTTCTTTTAATCACATCCTTCAGTCTTCTCACGGCACATCAATCACAAATGAACAAGGCAATAGGCATCTTGACCTAATCCAATCAAAGATGACTATATCCGTAAGCGAGTGAAAATTTCTTGTACGCTTTCCTTTCCTTTTCCTTTCAAAGGAATAAAAAGGTAACTCATATTCTAAAATTTCTGAAAGTAAAATTCAAATGCTATGCATTCACTATCCTCATTTTTAAGCAATTTATTTGATTCATAAACAAGATTGGACCTTTATGATATTTCAAAGTAGGAACAAGATTTTTGATACTTGATTTAGAAAATCAGAAACTTTGATCCATAAAAAATAAGAAACTCCAGCAACTTCCAATTTGACAATATCAAGCCCATTATAAATGCATGACACCTACCCTTTTCAACTTAATAGTGTGCAAAATTATAGTTGTGCTATATACATCCAAGAAGCTTATAAATAGTTTTGCTGATAATATTATCTGTGACTCTTTTGCATACAAACAAATATTGGAAAATAAATAAAAAGCCAAAAAATTTATTACCCAAAAGAGTTAAAATCGTCCCACAAAAAATTTACATGAATGTAAATTCCCTATGAAGCCAAAATGGAGTAGCCAACAATTCCCTATGAAGACTTCACATGAATGTAAAATCTACAAAAGGTTTTTCTGAATAGCTATTATTTACTTTTGATAGTGAAAGCAACGATCTTATACCGACCCATTTGGGCAACTTATATTTAGTTTCTTTCTGTTTGATTTGAATATTTAGTTAATAGTGAGTAGATGCATGCCCCATTATCTTAGTATCCGTACCAAGAAAAGCTACCAATATACATAAACAATTAAGTAAATCATCAACTTGCAATAACCAGGTGAGAGTACTAACTAAATCAAAAAATTTAACTAGTTTAAATAAATACATCCAAACAAAAAATCAAAGAAAATGAAGGGGAAGAAGGTGCGTAATTCAATTTCTATGAAGAATTCAAATAAAATGATGAGCAATATACCTCAATGGCCAAAGATGCAAGGGTACGTGGTTGAATTTTCTTCTTGCTACTGTATGTTTAAATAGGGAACGTGAGCAATCTTTGCCCAATCCTCACCAGTGTCTTTCTTGCATCTTCGCAATAAGAAGGGACAGTTCTTAATTGTTAGTTTCTTCAACATTAGCCTACCCATTCCTTAGGCGTGATGTCAACTAGCATCCATCAATTTCAAAGTCTTGAAGTGATTTGAAGTTGTGGATCCACTCTGGTATAGCCGCCAAGCTTTCACAATGCCAAATTTTGAGCTTTTGTAGAGTGGTAGCATGTTGAAGTCTGAGGAGAGAAACCAATTTTGGAAGTCCACTGAAGCGAAGAGAGAGGAGGCTTGTAAGGCCTTGCCATTGCGTCCCATCCTCATCATTGGCTAGCTCAAGTTCAAGACAATAGTCAAGAATCAAGTCTTGAACGGAAGTGAGATGTTGAAGGGGGAGAGACTTTAATGTAAGAGAACCAAATAGCGACAAATTCACAAGATTTGTTAATGACAAAACCAAACTCGAAAGCCTTGAACCCGGATAGTGATATAAGTATAGATGTTTCAGATTTGGGGGCAGTTGGCTTAAGCCATCCGATGGTATTTTATCATCGACAGCTTCCCAATCATCGACATCTCCATCAATACTCCAACATAACCTCAAAGAATGAAGATGTTGTTTCTCCTTTAGATTTACAGCCTTATTTTCTAATGCAACATCTTTCCCATGTCCAAGATTTGAAATCTTTAAACTTCCTCTCAGCTTATTGAGTCCGTTCAATTCTTGTAAACCACCGCAATGCTTGAAGTGAGAACCTGAGTGGACAACAAATTTTGTTAACTTCTCAAGTTTATTCAATTGCCCCAATCCACGTGGCATATAAGTCAAACCAAGACATCCAGATATCTCAAGATGTCTGAGATTGACCAAATTTTTAATGTTTCTAGGTAATTCTTTAAGTGATTCACACAAGAAGAGTATTAGTGCTTGCAAATTCTGCAACCTAGTTATAGAACATGGCAGCTTCTTGATATTCTTATTGTGAGAAAGATCAAGACACCTTAAATGCTTCAGCTCCCCGATAGAGCTTGGCACATAATCAAGATCTCTATTTGACAGATCCAACATGCGCAAGAACTTGAAACTTGAAAAAAATTTATCACAATCATTCTTATCAATATAGTTACTGAGGCAAAGAAATGACCGTATCCTACTTGCTTCACACAATGAAGAAATAGGTTTATTGTAACCAAGTAATGATAGATGACGCGTTTTCTCATTGACATTTGTCTCCTTATCATCTAATGTGGCCATCAATGGTCTTGCCACTGATATGGCAAGATCATGTATGAGGTCATGCATTTTGCATCCAAATATTTCACCATCGAAATCCGTTTGAGCTTCTTGAAAGAATGATCTCCATAGTAAATCCATAAAATACTCATTACCAACATCTTCCAAGCATCGGCTCTGATCATTAGAAGACTTGACAAACCCTTGTGCTATCCAAAGCCGAATCAATTCTGATGTATCAAACCAGTAATCCTTTGAAACAAACTACAATAAGCAAAACAATGCTTCAAATGTGAAGGAAGATGATCGTAACTAAGCTTCAGAGTTGGTAAGATGTCATTTTCATTCTGAGATATTTTGAGAATTCATTGTTCTTAAAAGACAACCACTCTGATTCTGAATTTTGGAGCCCAATAAACTTCCAATTGTCGATATGGCTAGAGGGACACCTAAACACTTTTAACTATCTCCTTCCCAAGTGCGACAATGCTTGAATTCTCTGGCTCTTGTCCTCTCTCAAAGGCCTTTGCTTAAATAAAGACCATGATGCATCTTCATCTAAACCTTCCAAGTAATATGATTTAACAGTCCCAATAATCCTTGCAATGCTTTCCTTGCGGATGGTCATTGCAACGATTTCATTGGTAGTCACTACTATTCTACTGCCTCTTGTACCAGCCATCAGCACTTGTTTCAAGTGACACCATTTTTCATGGTCACCATTCCATACATCATCCAACACGAGAAAATATTTCTTTCCTTCGATTACTTTTAGAAGATAGTTTACCAATGTATCCATTTCAAGCGGATTTTGGTTTCTTTTCTTCTTGATTCTAAGATTTTAGCAACAATATTTTAACATCGAAGATATCAGAACACACACCCACATTTTGAGCTCAAATTTTGTTTTGATTTGCTCTTCATTGAATATGAGTCGAGCGAGTGTAGTCTTTCCCAATCCACCGATACCAACAATTGGAAGGATTGAAACGTTGTCTTCAATATTGGAGTCCAGTAGACGGTCTATAACAGCCTTCTTATCATCCTCTCGCCCAATAACTATCTCTGGATGTACAAAAGAATAAGTGTTATCCCTCTCTCTGTTCCTGACTCTCGTCTCTTCAACCTGGCGTACCTCCAAGTGGAACCTCCTATCTGCGTTGATGGCATCTAACCTCTTTCTGATAGCCTTAATCTTATGGGCCATCTTAAAATGATAGGCAAGCTGGTTTGATTCAGAAAAGAAAACACGTACCTTTTTAGCCTTCTTATCACGGGTCATTATATCTCTTCGTAGAGCTTCGGTGGAAATTTCATCCAGCAAGTCGTCTGCATCATACATGGCATCTTCTAGCCTTCCGAGCCAACTTTTAATTGTACGGTTCCCTGCAGTCTGTTTGTCCTCTGCATCCAGAAGAACATCTTTGATTGTGGAAACGGTGTTCTTTAAGCTTTCAACGTCATCTTGGACACCCCAGAGCAGTCCGATATGTTTGGCAGACAGCGAGCCCAAAGCCTCAATGATTTGCTCGGCAACAACGGAGAAGTGGTTCCGTCATTTCCTGATGGTGAGTGAAGGAATGCTCGAAAGTGAAACGCAGCGCTAGCTGTGGATTGAAGGAGTTGAAGGGTAGGGTGAAGGAATGCTCAAAAGTGAAGTAGTTAGTTGAAGGGTAGAGTTGCATAAATGTTTTGAGAAGATGAATAGAGAGAGGAAGTGTGAGCACGAAGAAATAGAGCGGAAATGAGCAATTATTATAACTTGGTTGGACACTTTGGGCTTTGACATGACAATATATATCAATTCCAATTTATTTAATTAACTTGCTTTCATTCGCATGGATACAGCTGTTAATGAATAGACTACTCTTCTTCCTTCACATGGTTTTTTTTTTCATCCATATGATCTTCAACAATCTTGAAAATTGACTTCAAAAAGTCTATAGAAGGTAGCTCAATTGATTAGGATTATGTTTAATAAATTAGAGGTCATTAGTTTGAATTTATCCTCCTCTTGTGTGAACATGTAATGCAAAAAAAAATTGAGCTTGGGTAGTTGATCGGTTGGGATCGTATTTAATAAAGTGCGAGGTTATTAGTTAATTACTTCTGTGTGGGCGAAAAACCGTTAATGTTTGAATATTTTATAAATTAAGCTTATTCATATTTTCCTTAATATGTTATTTTCCTTCATCATAGAATATTTTTATTCTTCCTTACTATATTTTCTTGTAAGATTTATTTTCTTCTTTAATTAGTTTAGATCTATGTTAGGGTTTTTCATTCACTATTTATTATCTCTCTATAAATAGAGAATTATGTAATATTATTTGATAGAGCAATATACAAGATGTAGCTCATACGTCTTTTTGTTTCCGCCCTCTTTTCTTTTTCTTTATTATTTTATATTTTTTTTATATTTCAATAGTTAACAAGTTCATTGTATTAGATTTTGATTTTTTTTTTAATTTATAAAGATATTTTTGTCTAATCAAACAATGATAGGGTCAACATAAGTCCTCAAATCTAATAGTCGATTTGTAAGATAAAATAGACAAAAAAAAAAAAAAAAAAAAACCTAAAGCGGTGTTTAATCTGATTTTACATCAAATAAAATTAAAGCTACATGTTTATTTCTCGGCTTTTCTCATTAAGATCATCATTAAAAGATATTAAAAAAAAACAAAGGATAACCCGAAACTCTAATTCACGGTTTATTACAACTAGTGACGATTTAGACAAATTACCAATGACAAAGTCTTGGCATTAATTTCTTAGCTTTCTACTTTGAAACTTCTCCAAGTGGTCCCTTGACGTTTCCAATTTGAAGACTTTAATAAACCATGCCAAAACTTCAAACATCAAGCAAGTTGTAGATCTTTATAGACCACGCCAAAATTCCAAACATCAAGCAACTTGTTTTTTATTTTTTCGAAATTGTCAGTTACTTGCTCAAGTTGTTGCTACCAAAGTCTTCCAAAATCTATTTTGCCTACTTTTTATAGCCTAATGTGAATGCTCTTGAGCTATGATAAAAGGGAGAGAAGGGTCCATGTACTTGCTCAAAAAATGGTGCACATCCATTACAAAATTCTAGGCAATTACATTGCAGTATAAAAGTTGCATTTACATTGCAATATCAATCTGTCTGCCAAAGGCTCATTATAAATCTGTAAGCTGTCTTGGGCTCATCTCAACTATTACATGGATACTGGTACCATTGCAAACGGGGGAAATTTGCAGATTCTTGTGACATAAATATCTTTATGAGATTGAAACCACATTCCTCTATCCTCCTCTCATGGCAGATCATATTTCACATGCCCAAGATAGAGATAAAACAATTCGCTATCTGTATAAAAATATATAATATTATTAAGAGAGCCAAAGAGGTATATTCATCATCTGAAATTGTTAAATCTCCAGTTCCAACAGTTTTTAATTTAGAACACCAACAAGCAGTCTAACCCGAGAAGTTACTACAATTGAATAACCTAAACTGCAGCTATTTATCCAAGGAAAAAAAAAAACTTAAACTATCGCTACAAAAGATGGGAGACGATAATCAGACACACACAGATGGAAAGGAATATTATTTGAGGAAAAAAAAACTGATCGAAAAGTATTCTTGTGTTAATCAAAGGCATGGTTAACAATTTAAAGGTTACCCTTAAACAAACCACTAAAGTTACATCCGCATCTCAATAAAAACATCTAAACACAAGAAGTGGAAATTTCAGAGGACTTATAGGAAGAGCAGAGTTCAATTAAACAATTATCATTTGTTACTTAAAACAAAAACTCCCCACACATCATTTAACTAATTATGATGGCAAATATTTTATAAAAAGTGCATTCCAAAGCTTAACAATGTTTATAGGAAAACCCTAATCCGAAACACCCCATACCATGCCTAACCGTCCCCACATAAACTTAATTACGCCGCTTCGTTCACTCCTCTCTAACTACTTGGCCAACCATTAGTATTTCAGTATTACTCTTTATGCTTTAGAGAATATAAGCCACTAGTTCCAATAGAATCTTTATTTGATAAATGTCTGATATTGTTTTCAGGAACCTAACCATGCATTGGGCTTGGTATGTTGGTTATGGGTTCCATCACTATCCCATAAACCTAACAAAAAGATTGTTTTTAAGAAAATAAATTTCCACACTTTTTTTTTTTTTTTCTATTCAATACTGGGGAGGGAGAAGGAAAATGACATAAAATAAAAAACAAAAGGGATCTTTAGAAACGTTGGGAATAAGTAAGATGGATGATGCTGTCATAAAAAGAGACAGAGCCATCCTTAAAAAACAAATTTACCACTTCGAAAGAGGCTAACTTATTTGCTTCTCTGGTTCCTCTTGTGAATTGCTCGAGGCTTGTCATCCATGGTCTCTCATTGATTAGCTTGTGACCATGAAGGGCTCATAAAATGTGGTACTCGACAAGGCAAACCAGAGTAATTATGTACTTTTGTTTCATATTATTATCCACAGAAATATGAAAGAATCAAGACACTATAATTCAAATCCGAAGCTCAGTTTAACTTGTACACCAGAACGTCTTTATGACTACGAGTATCTTGAAGAACCATGTTTTCACTTAGGTGATCCTCAGAGATCGATGTTCAAATAAGTAAGGAATTGCTAAATTACTTTTTCCACTTAGAAGATTTGCAATGCCAACCCTTATATCCAAATTTAACTGAAAATATTAACGGACAAAGTGAAATTCCCAAAATACCCTCTATCTCAATTCAATGTATTTTTGTAAATTTATAAACATCTTAGGGATATTTTGGAGATTTCACTCATCAAAGCTTTTGCTTTAATACTGAATTGTGACAGAATGGTTAATATTTCAAACTTCTAAAAGATGGTAACTTCAAATTGACACTTTTTAAAGTTCAAAGATAAGATTGCGAAAGTAATTAAAAATAAAAAATGTTAAATGAAGTTTTTCCTGAATTTTTTAAGTATTCATGCCCTGATTAATATACAACGTGGCTCACTCTTAGTGATAAGCAACATCCCATATACAACATGGCTTGTAGAAGACTCGGATGTTTGTCGTGTCAGTGGTGCAAGTGGCTCGCGAGCATGTGTTAAGCCCAGGGCCGGCCCAATGAAATTTGGGGCCTTAGGCAAAACTTTGAAATTGGGCCTTATTTTTTAAATAAAAAATATATATTTTAATAATATTATTATATTTTTATTTAAAAATCATTCTTCTCGCTTTTTGAGATACAAAATTACTAATTAAATTTTTATATTCAAGATTTTCTAACATTTTTTTTTTTTCAATTGATAAAATGGCTAATCCATTTAATCTCTCTTGTGACATTGTTGATCTTAGGTAGGATTTTATCAATTTTAGTTTTGAAAAACTTCTTTCTGCAGAAGCAACTGTAACAGGTATTGTCAATAAAATTCTATAAGCAATACATGTATTTGGAAAAGAATCAAGTTTTTTATATAATTTAATATGTCAATTGGAGCACTTTCTTCTATTTGTATAATTTCTTTTAAAACTTTTAATTCTGAAAATACATCTAAACCATCAAAATCATGTTTTAAGAAACCTTCTAAATTAAGACATTTATTTTGTAAACCATCATCATCCAGTGATTTTAATTTCTTAAAATTAAATAAAAACCCAAAATAATTTTCGTATATTTGAAATTGTTCAAACCTACTTTGAATTGAAGAAATAGCATGATCTATTATATATAAGAAATAATCAATTCTAAAAGATTCTTCAGCAGATTGTATTGTCTCATCATTAGCATTCTCATCAAACTGTTTTTTTCTACGAATTATACGTTTTTCACAAAAAACAATTCTATTTCCATTATGGTTGCAATCTCTTTAGATGAAATCATAGCCGATATAAATCCATTTTCTCTATACGTTTTAAAATAGGAAATAAGACCTTGTAATTGATCTATAGCAACATCAATATGCATGTCTTTCGATTTCAAATTTTTACTAACAGTATTAACAGCAAATAAAATATCATACCAAATAGTCATACTCAATAAGAATTCAAAACTTTCCATCTCATATGTTGTTAAACAATTAGCTTCACTTTTTGTTTTTGGATCATCACTCGTTTTTGCTAATTGTAGCAAAGCATCTCTTATTTGTGAAGTTTGAAATTTTATTGCTTTTAGACTTTCAATTCGACTTTCCCAACGTGTTTGAGAAAATGGCTTAAGAGTTAAACTTGGCACATTATCTAGTAAGATTTTCCATCGTTTTGTAGATGATGCAAAAAAGTATATATATCGTTGTACAATTCCAAAAAAGATATAGTTTAGGACATGAATTAGCAATATCATAATACAAGATTAAGACTATGACAACCACAAGGTGTGTAAAATGCTTTAGGATTTATATCAAGTAGTCTTTTTTGTACCCTTCATTCTTTTCCCTTCATATTAGATCCATTATCATATCCTTGTCCTCGTATATCATCAATATTAAGATCAAGTTTTTTGATTAACCCAATCATGTCATTAAAAGGACCTTCTCCAGTAGTATCATCTACTGTTATAAATTCTACAAAATGTTCTTCTACTTTTATTGGATTTTCTAAAATATTAACACATCTTAAAATAAGAGACATTTGTTCTTGATGACTTGTATCTGGAGTATAATCAAGTATAATTAAAAAATATTTTGATTCTCTAACTTTTTCAATAATACTCTTCTTTACTTCTGTTGCTAATAAATGTATCAATTCATTTTATATATTATGTCCAAGATAATGATTATGAATTTCTCCATATTCAATACGTCGAACATGTTCTTGCATTATTAGATCAAATTCTGCAATCATTTCAATTAGACTTAAAAAATTTCCATTATTTTCTTGATAGATTTTTTCATTTTGTCCTCTAAATGCCAAATTATTCTTACCAAGATTCTTTACTACAGCAATAATTCTCAACAATACTTTTTTCCAATGATCTTTCTCTCTATTAATTTGTTCTTGGATATTTTTATCAATTGTTTTATTTTTTAACAATCTCATTTCTAAATCAACCCAATCATTCATGTTCATAATATGTTCATTGCTTGTTTCATGACTTCTAAGTTTAGCACTAAGATTTTTTCAATCATTAGTTCCTTCATTATCTAGTTGCATTCTATTAGGTTTTGAATTAAACAACTTGCAACAAAAACAAAATACTCTATCTAATTCTATTGAATATACTAGCCATTTTCTATTATGTTGCTCCCCATTTGATAATTTTCGTATATAATATGTGCTAGAAAAATGCCTGGAATTTTCATCTTTAGGAAAATCTATATTAATGCATATTGGACCCTTTTCTACTAATAAATCCTTTAATTTTGCATCAATATTTTCCATTGGCCTGGGTCATAAATATTTGTAACAATAGAGGTAGATACATCTATAGTATTTTATTATATTCTAATTCTTTTCATGAATTTCTTGTTCATTTATGATATTTTCATTAGCCTCAATATTTTGTTTATTGCTAATAACAAATTTATTTAGAGCTCTCTTTGAGATTCAATCAATTGTTCTACTTTTTCTTTTTTTTAAGTTTTTCATAACCAGATGCATATTTTCTAGTAGACATGTTTGATCAAAATATTACCAAATTAAACAAACAAGATTTATACAAAATATATATATTATGACTACAATAAAATAAATTGCAAAAATAAAACAATAAAACCTGATTTGACAAAGGAATTATTTTGAATTAACTTGATAATCAAATTGTCTATTAATACTTTCAACCTGCACAAAGAATTACAAATTAGTTATAAATTTGTTGTTAAA
Source organism: Carpinus viminea (assembly GCA_013348765.1). Taxonomy (NCBI): domain Eukaryota; kingdom Viridiplantae; phylum Streptophyta; class Magnoliopsida; order Fagales; family Betulaceae; genus Carpinus; species Carpinus viminea. The sequence continues at coordinate 9,420,828 of CP054668.1, read as the reverse complement.
TATTTTAAAAAAATCAAATAAAAATAATAATAAAAATTTTGACTTGCACAAAGAGATTTTGATAACTAACCTTTTATCTTTTGGAGAGATGATTCTTTATGAATTATGAAACTAGAAAGAACTTATAATTTTCGAGTAGAGAAAATTTGAGAGCAAAAATTAAACTTGAAAGCTTTAAGAGAAGAAGAAGAGCTCTTGGTTCAGTACTTCAATTTGTTGTCTATATTGACTATATATTGGCTGGTATCAGTGATATTTTTAACCGTTAGATTTGTGGTGGGAACGTTGGACTTGTGAGATCTTTTGGCTGAGATTTGGGGTAAAATTGTAGAATTTGTCAGATTTTCTTTTTTTGCCGTCGTCGCCTGTCTGATTGGATTTGTGATAATTTTTCCTTTTGAATTTGTCATTTTTTTTTTTTGGTCGTCGCTTGTCAACTTGTGGCTGTGGGCTGATGGATTTTTCATCCTTTTGCCTACCCTTCCCCTTGCTGTACACATGTAACACCAAAGCAGATGGTCATCAGCCCATAGCCTAAGCTATAAGCTAACAAACCAACTCTTTTTAGCAGCATGGCATCTTATAGGCAGGGCTGATGGCTTGTCATAATTTTGTTCCTGTGAATTTGTGCACTGAGCACATTGGGCAGTGGCACCGAGCAATCTGAGCAGATGGGATTTAAATTTTTTTTTTTTTTTCTAAATTTGTATATAAGCCTTATAAAATTGAAGTCTTATAAAAATGAGGCCTTTTAAATTATTTATTTTTTATAAATAGAGGCCTTATTGGGCCTTATTAAAAAAAATTTTGGACCTTAATCTTTTTCTTTTTTTTTTCTATATTAAATTTTTTTTTTTGGGCCTTAATATGCCGGGGGCCCTAGGCGAGCGCCTAGCTCGCCTAGTGGTCTAGCTGGCCCTGGTTAAGCCAACAAAATGGTCTTATAAAGAACCTTTTGGACTTGATCATGCAGAGTTCTTTAGCTTATTTATGACATTTGATTTAGTATTTTTATGCACAACTTATGTTTACTTTCTTTCTGTTTGATTAGAATCTTTTCTTTTTATGGTTATGGAATAAGGCCTGTATCTTAGGATAAAAGATTATTGAGTGCAAATGGAAAAGATTAGCTACTTCCCAAAAATAGACTATAGTATGTAAACCTAAAAGGTTCTTACAATGACCTCCACCAAGGTACTGCCATTTCATTTTGTAGGTTGCTCTTCTCCCTAAAGTTTAGAAGAATTCAAAATCTTTCCAAGCTATCAAATCAACCGAAAGAGCGAGAAAAGAGATAGTGAATAGATGCATGCCTCATTATCTTAGTTTCATCGATACCAAGAAAAGTGACTGCTATACATAATAAATAGGGAAAAATACAAAATTAGTCCTTGTGGTTTACTTGATTTACAATTTACTCCTTGTGGTATCAAAACGAACTCAAAAGTCTATGTGGTATATAAAAAAAATAATTTAGTCCCTACAGTTAAATTACATTCATTGACTTAACGGATTCCGTTAGCGTGCCATGTTACATCCAATTAAATTATGACATGTGTCATGTTTTATTTATAACTTTTAAAAATCACACATGGATTTTCCACATCATATTATTATGCCAACTAATATTCACACCTCAACTTTTTTTTTTTTAAGTTAAACACATTAGGTAAAATATTTTTAAAAACTCTAATTCTACCAAATTATTGATCTGAAAACCTAATTCAAAAGAAAACAAATTATTCTTCTTCCCTTATCTTCTTCTTCGTCTCTTTTTCTCTATCTTCTTCTTCTTCTTCTTCTATAACACAAAAGTATATATAATTGACATCGAAAAACCAACAAAAACTTCAAATTGTTGTTTTGATTTATTCAATTAGTTTATCTTTTCTTTTTTTGACAGAATTAGTGAATTCTTTTCGGTGGAGTTTGGGTTAGAAAAATTCTTATTTTGAGATTTAATTGTTGTAAATAAAATTGCTTTCGTTGTCCATAGATAAATTAATTTATAAGAACTCTAAACTTTTTGGTAATCAATTATTTTAAATTGTTAAAGATGTTGTGAGAAGTAACAAAGGAAGTGAGAATATATACAAACTATCTTGAAAGTCTATTATTAAATTTCATATCTTATGGGGGTGTTGGCAAAGAAATTTTTTTCTCCGTCTACGTATTGCCCTCTTGAATGTTGCCAAGAAAGAGGAATTTCAACATAGGAGAAGAGCATAAGAAAAGAAATAGAAGATAGGAAGAGACAGGAGAAAAAAACCACAAGAAAAAAAAGAAAACGGAGAAGAAGAGATGGAGAAAAGAGAAGGAGAAGGAGAAGAAGGAGAAGAAAAAGGGAGAAAAGAGAAGGAGAAGAAGAAGACAGAGAAAAAGAGACGAAGAAGAAGAGGAGGGAAGAATAATAATAATTTGTTTTATTTTGAATTAGGTTTTTAGATCAATAATTTGGTAGAATTGGGGTTTTTAAAAATATTTTACCTAATGTGTTTAATGTAAAAACAAAAAAAGCACTGAGGTTGGAATATTAGTTGGCATAATATATGACGTGGAAAATCCAAGTGTAATTTTTAAAAGTCATAAATAAAACATGACATTTGTTATAATTTACTTGGATGTAATATGGCACGCTAGCGGAATCTGTTAAGTCAATAGATGGAATTTAACTGTAGGGACTAAATTTTTTTTTTTTTACATACCACAGGAACTTTTGAGTTCGTTTTGATATCATATGGAGTAAATTGTAAATCAAGTAAATCACATAGACTAATTTTATATTTTTCCCTAATAATTAAGTAAATCACCAATTGCAATAACCAGCTGAAAGTACAAACTAACTAAATAATACATTTGAACTACTAAAATAAATACATCCCCATGTAATAATTAACAATTAACACCAAAAACAACAGGTCTTCAACAACCTAATTTTCATACCATATTGAGTTAGTAGTAACACCACAAAATTAATAACCCCATGCCGCTTTCAAAAAAGACGCATACATTTTGTAAAAGGTTTCCTTGCTATCTCCTCAATTCGAAATCATAACTGTAAGCATAAATGCTTTTAAGAATTGGAATTTGATGCTTATAAAGATAGTGGATGACAATGGGAGAGAGAGAGAGAGACAAATGAAAACAAATATAAAACGAGCAAATGTTGCAATCAGAACAGTAAACTCAATAAACCATAGCAGTAAAGCTATCAAGACAAACACTAGAAACCCAGCCTAATATTTACATTAAAAAAAATGAAAGACGAGTACAAAAAAAATTAAATACTAGTAGCAATTAATAATAGGAAACAAAAGCTTACCAAGCAAGGATCAAGATCATAGTACCCAGCAATGTAAGCCATCCGCACCCTCTCCTACACCTCTTTCATTTGGCATATACAACATTATCATCAAGAACAAGAACCATCCCATCTCTTCTTCACTAAAAAAAATTAGAAAAAATAAATATAAAATAAGAAGAAGCTGAAAACGAGACCAACAAACAAAATCAAAGAAAGCCAACGTTTGGAATCTGAGAAACGAAAAGAGAAATGAAGAAAATGAAGGGAACAAGATGCATACTTCAATTTCTATGAAGGATTCAAATAAAAAGATGAGTAATATACCTAAAAGGTCAAAGATGCGTGGGTGCTTGAATTTTCTTCTTGCCACCATAAGTTTAACTCGAATGTGAGCAATCTTTGCCCAATCCTCACCGATGTCTCTCTTGCATCTTCGCAATAAGATGGGACAATTCTTAATTGTTAGTCTCTTCAAAGACGTTAGCCTACCCATTCCTTTAGGCAATGATGTCAAACTGGAGCATCCATCAATTTCAAAGTCTTGAAGTGATTTGAAGTCTTGGATCCACTCGGTATAGACTTTAATGTACGACAACCAAATAGCCACAACCTCACAAGATTCGTCAATGACCAAACCCAACTATGAAGCCTTGAACCGGATATTCATCTAAGCATAGATGTTTCAGATTTGGGGAAGCCTTCCAATGGCATTTTATCATTGACAACGTCCCCAATCATTGACATCTCCTTTAGTACTCCACCATAAACTCAAATCATCAAGATGTTGATTCTCCTTTAGATTTACATCTTTATATTCTAATGCAACATCTTTCCCATGTCCAAGATTTGAAATCGTTAAACTTCCTCTCAACTTATTGAGCCCGTTCAGTTCTCGTAAACCACTGCAATGCTTGAAGTTAGAACCTGAGTGGACCACAAATGTTCGTAATGTCTCAAGATTATTCAATTGCCCCAATCCACATGGCATATAAGTCAAACCAAGACATCTAGAGATATCAAGATACCTGAGATTGGCCAACTTTTTAATATCTCTTGGCAATTCTTTAAGTGACCCACACGACAAGAGTCTTAGTGCTTACAAATTCTGCAACCTAGTTATAGAATCAGGTAACTTCTTGATATTATAATTGAATGAAAGATCAAGACAACTTAAATGTTTTAACTCCCCGATAGAGTTTGGCACATAATCAACATCTCTATGCGACAGATCCAACAAGCGCAAGAACTTGAAACTTGAAAAAATTGCATCACAATCATTCTTATACTTATAGTTATCGAGGCAAAGAAATGATTGTATCCTACTTACTTTACACAATGAAGAAATATGTTTATTGTAACCAAGTAATGATAGATGACGAGTTTTCTCGTCGACGTTTGTCTCCTTATCACCTAGCATGGCCATCAATGGTCTTGCCACTGATATGGCAAGATCATGCATGAGGTCATGCATTTTGCATTGAATTATTCCATTGTGCGTTTTAGCTTCTTGAAAGAATGATCTCCATAGTAAATCCATAAAATACTCCCTACCAACCTCTTCCAAGCATCAGCTTTGATCATCAGAAAACTTGACAAACCCTTGTGCAATCCAAAGCTGAATCAATTCTGATGTATAAAACAAGTAATCCTTTGGATACAAACTACAATAAACAAAGCAGTGCTTCAAGTGTGAAGGAAGTGATCGTAACTCAGCTTCAGAGTTGGTAAGAGGTCAGTTTCATTTTGAGATATTTTTGAGAGTTCATTGTTCTTAAAAGACAACCACTCTGCTTCTGAATTTTTGGAGCCCAATAAACTTCCAATTGTCGATATAGCCAGGGGGACGCCTAAACACTTTTTTACTATCTTCTTCCCAAGTGCGACAATGTTTGAATTCTTTGGTTCTTGTCCTCTCTCGAAGGCCTTTTGCTTAAATAAAGACCATGATGCACCTTTATTTAAACCTTTCAAGGAATATGATTTAAGGTCCAATAATCCTTGGCAACGCTTTCGTCGAATGGTCCTTGCAAGCGATTTCATTCGTGGTCACTACTATTCTACTATCTCTTGCACCACCCATCGGCACTTGTTTCAAGCGAGACCATTTTCCATGGTCACCATTCCACACATCATCCAACACTAGGAAGTATTTTTTTCCTTCAATTTCTTTTAGAAGATCGTTACCAATGTATCCATTCCAATTGTTGGCTTCACCTTGGTTGCGATTCTAAGATTTGAGCAACAATATTTTAACATCAAAGATAGAGACACACCCACATTTTGAGCTCAAAATGTTCTTGGATTTAGTGATCATTAAATACGAATTGAGCAAGAGTAGTCTTTCCCAATCCACCGATGCCAACAATTGGATGGATTAAAACATTGTCTTCAACGTTGGAGAAGGTCTATAAGACCTTCTTATCCTTCTTCGCCCAATAATCGTTTCCGCGCGTACCAAAGAATGAGTGTTATCCCTCTCCTATTCCCGACTTCGTGTCTCCACATGGCGACCTCCAAGTGGAAATTCGCCTATCGCTGATGGCATCTAACTTCTTCTAATGGCTTTAATCTCACGGGCCATTCTAAACGAAGGCAAACCGGTTTGATTCGGAAAAGAAAATACGTACCTTTTTGGCCTTCTTATCACGGGTCATTATTTCTCTTCGTAGAGCTTGATTGAAATAGCATCCAGAAGTCATCCACATCATAAATGACATCTTCTAACCTTCGAGCCAACATTGAACCGCACGGTCTCCTGCAGCTTGTTTTTGTCCTCCGCATCAAGAAGCACATCTTTGATTGTTGAAACGGGTGTCGGTCGCTTTGAAGCTCATCTTTGACACCCAGTAGCCCGATCTCTTTGATGCGATGAGCCCAAAGTCTTAATGATTCGCTCGGCAACAAAGGAGAGAAGTGGTTCCGCCATTTCTTGATGGTAAGGGAAGGAATGCTCGAAAGCGAAGCACGTGGATAGAAGGAGTACTTGAAGAAATGGTTTTGATGGCGTAGATCACAACATATTGTATATGGCCTATGCCACAGTCAATAAACCAAACGATTAATCCTTGATTTGAAAATTGACAAACACACCCACTCCTTTAAAAACCATTAACCCTTGCTTCATCCAGCTGTCTACAAAATATTTTTTATGTGGCGTTCGTATTACCGTAGAGAAGCCGGAGATTGAAAGATGACAATTGGTGCACACCCACCTTCCCACCGTCCAATCCTCCTTTGTTAATTGTTAACTGTAAAAGTCTTCTTTGAAAATCTGAATTCTTGTAATTAAATAATACAAGGAAGATAGAAATTGCTGATGGAGGAATCTTTAATTTCTTAGTTTTTGAGTTAAATACTTTGTTGGCATATTTTTTTTTTTTCACCTGAGTTTAAATCTTATCATAAATTATATCCAACTTATAGGAAAATATCCATTTAGTACCTTTGTTAAGTTCCGTCACACGTGTCATCACATAAAAATGTCACGTATCCTAAAAAATTAAAATAATTAAAAATAAATAAATAATAATAAAAATTAAAAATTAAAAATTAAAGGCAACACCATAAATTTTCTTTTTTCTTTTTCCTTATGTATTTTATTTTATTTTATATTTTTTTAAGATAAGTGCATGGCATTTCTATGTGATGACACTTGGCATTCCGTTAGTTTGGGCTAATGGAACCTAGCAGAAGTATTAAGTTAATTGTTTTCCCCGTTAATGTGACAACCCACATAGGCAAATCAATTATCTAGTAATTAATCCCATGGTTCGCCTCCCAGCTCTATCCCTTACAAAACAAGACTCAAGGATTACACATTTCTCGTCGTAACGAGAAAGCAGCAGCAGAATACTTTACTAAAATTATGGGAATAAGAGATAATAACGAAACATCACACAACATACATTAGAGAAAACATAATAACATCAATGGCATCTCATAGATAAGCATCAATATACTGGTCATCAGACCATCATCAATTAATAGTACAGACCCAAATAAAACATAACATCATTGTTTCCAAAAAGATCAACAGATCACAACCTAGATTTAAACTTAACAAAAGCTAATGAAATCAAAATTTCTATCATATCATCAGAAGCAGTGCCTTCATCCTCCCACATAGTCCTAAGCCAAACAAGATCCATGTCTTCAAAGATCACCGTGTCGGATCTGGCGATCACCCAAGTAAGCTCCAATGGCATCTTCGTCTAATGCAGTTAAATTGCGCAATTATTCATAATCAGCGATGTCCCGAGAGACCTATAGTACAATACCGATGCCCCAGCCATTACACAACATACCGTACGTAACATTAAGGCTCTATTTGACAACGAGGTTGTAAATAAATTCGCATGGATCGTTTGGGTTTTTTGTCAAATGTAAAAAGACAATTTTACCCTCCATTTTTTGCCCAAAAAAATGACCAGACTCCTCTACTTCCTTGAACCAATCAGATCTGGGGCATTGTTTGCCGAGGAGCTGGGAGGACGCATAGCCACTCTGGGTGATGAGCAAAAAGGGGTAGAAGTCGAAATTGTCGAGTGAGTGGATACGGTTGGAGGGGGCGCAAAAGGTGCAACCCACCATGGCTCTCTTGGAGTTGAGGAGTCATTGTTGGTTTTTGCGGCGGAGAGACAGGGTGAGAAGCGCTACTCTGTGGTCCGAGTTTGGTGTGCCTAGAATAGGGATTTCCAGAACGTCTCTTAGGGACATGTTGTCGTTGTCGAAAAGTTCCAACTTTTTAATAGCAACATGTGGTTCTTGTTCTGGCTCTTGCTTTGTTTCTATTTTTGGGTTTTCCTCTGTTTCACCTCTGTTTGTCTATGTGTAAGCCATAACATTAACATGAAAGAGCAACTTCAGCAATGGAAAACCCAGACCCTTTGTTTGGTTCTCGAGAAAACAAAGGGAAAGAAAACTAAATGTTGCTCTTCAACAACCCCAATAGTTATATTAAACGTTGTTTCATTTCAAAGATTTTGCTTCCTCACCTTTTATTTATTTATTTATTTTGTCGTCGTGGTGGGTGTTAATGTTGGTTTGGTAACGATTTAAGGATGGATTTTGAAGGGTGAAAGAATGGGTTTAGAGAGAGAAAGGATGAGATTTAAGAGAGAAAGATTGGTTGGGAATTGGAGAAGATTGAGGGAGGACAGAGTGGTCGGCAACTTCGGCCACTGTGTGCACTGCCAGCAGTGCGGTGGGTGGGTGAGGAAGGTTCAGAAAGAGATAAATGTGTTCGATGAATAAATTTGGTGGAGAAAGAAATGGGTATTTCGGTAATTTTGCACAATGGGTGTACTTTGTTTGTAGATTTTTGAAGAAAAAAGACAAAAAAAAAAAAAAAAAAATGCACAATATCTACCCGCACAGCAATGACACCAACCCCGTTGTCAGACACCACCTAAGCATTATGTAAGGTAAAAACTCACATGGGTTGAAAAGTATCTCTGAGTACTCCGACCGATCCAGGTTCTCCAAATATGTGGAAAACCTTCTATTAGTCTTACTTCTACCAAAACAACAATAAAGCAAGGAAAGGTGAGTTACGAGACGGTTGGTGAAAATAGGGTTTCCCTATTACACTCTGACCATACACCCACGGTGTCACAACGGGCCGTATGTTTAGTCACGAGACTGTATGTCCACTCCCACGTCTTTCAAGGAGAACCTTATTTTCTCTCCATGTCCACCTATTCTCTGACTCCTAAGGCCATCATAGACTCCCTAAGGCCTCCTAACTCAGATTAAAACCTTCATGCAAATGACTAACGCTAAGCTTAACAAAACGCTATCCTAAGTAAGATTTAAGACACAACTAAGCTAACACTACAACTAACTATAACAAAATGACAATCGAGCAGCATAACGACATATTAAAAGTAAGGAGTCGAACGTTACCTCCTTGAAACAAAACTACAAGAGTTTCCATTCACGAAACGAAAGCTCCAAAACACACAAGAACCTCACAAACACTCACAAAACACACACTTGGGGTGTCGAAGAGTGTGAAAGCGAAGGGGGTAGGGTGCTATTTATAGGAGAGGGCTGCCACCAACTCCCTGAAAAGCAGCAGACGCTCGCCCAACCTAGTGTACGTCTAGTGGTTCTTGCCCAGCAGTCTAAATGCTGCCTCATATGTCCAAGTATTAACCACGGGCATTTCAAAAAGTAATGTATGTTTGGTGGTCCCACATACGTCCTAATGTACATAGTTCTGAGCATCGTCCAATGGTCCCCATCAGACGTCCATACTAAAAACAACGACGTCTGCTCGACCTAACATACATACACTATAAATCGCCTTAAGTGATTTTAGTGACCCAAAGCCCAAATACATCCCCTAACTAAGCTACTTATGCATAGTTAATTATTTAAGTCACTACACTACAGCTTAATCAGTCATATTATGATAGGATTTGAAGGAAAAATAAAATGTGCAAATCCATGTACTAATAAGAGCATTCCTACTTAAAATAATAATAATAATAATTAATTCAAAAAATTAAAAAATAATAATAAGAGCATTCCTATGCCTCACCAAAATAATTAAAAGTCGACAACTTACTTTTAAGAGCACCCTGACCTCACAATTTTAACAATTCACTTTCATTATTTTATTTAAATAATCTTTTTCAAATATTTGTTTATTTTATTTTAACTATTAAAGGAAGGAAAAACAAAAACAAAAAGGAAGAAAAGAAATGAGTTGTTTAATCAATAGGTGATTGAATAGTAATTTTTAAATTTGGTGATCTTGGTCACCTCACTACTTTTTTTAAAAAAGTAGTGAGTTTGAAAAGTGGACATTTAGGCTATTTTGGTTTAATTGCCTCACCAAAATAACCAAAAAAAATACTTTTGGTGATGTTGCAAGGAGGGCTCTAAGTAATAAAGTATTTAAACCTAGTTTTTTTATGCATAGATTTGATTGAATGTGGCCAACTGTCCTAAGATTAAGAGTATTTCTAGCAGCTTCACCAAATTTTACTCATCAAAATAATCAAAAGTACATTTTTAATTATTTTAAAAACTCACTTTTTTAAAACATCCCAGCAGTCTCACTATTTTAATAATCTACTTTCACTATTCCATTTAAATATTCTTTTTCAAATATTTGTTTATTCTTTTTTTAATTATTAAATGAAGAGAGGGAAACAAAATGCAAAAAGGAAAAGAGAGAAATGAGTTGTTTAATAATGAATAAATAAGTGAATAGTAATTTTTAAATTTGGTGAGTACTGTCACTTTACTCATTACTTTTTTTTTTTGTTAAAGTAGTGATGAAAAGTGACATTTAGGCCATTTTAATTAAATTGCCTTACCAAAATAACCAACAAATGGTTTTGGTGAAGGTGCAAGGAGTGCTCTAATGGTAAGTTTACTCTTCCTCTCACACTTTTATTCACAGTTGTTTTTTAAATCACTATTAAATTTTAAATAAACGTTAAACACCCCACCAAAAAAGAAAGAAAAGAAAGTTGTTCAAGGTTGCCATATCTTGTATATATAGCATAATTATTCTTCTTGAAATAAACAGAACAAAAATATATTTTTTAGCCCACTAAATTATAATTACATGTTATTTATGCTTTTAAACTTTAAAAAGTGACTTTAGGACGCCTTATAGGGCTACTATCGTGTGTCAAACAAGGGATTTGGCTCAAGTGTTGTAATCAATGATTCAATTTAATTCCAAGTTTTCCATAAAAAAGAGAAAAAAATTATTTTCAATTTCTATGATTGAAAAAACTACAACACATATGTTACAATTTGTTTTTTACAACACCTAAGCAAAATCTTCAAATTAGACACTTTTGTATTTTTCTCTCCAAAACAATTTTAAAGTATTTAAAAATAACAATTTAAAAAAATTAAATTGATTAAAAACATAAATAAATAACTGAAAATACAAAAAAAGGGGTGCCCTTTCGTTCTAAAACACCATCTTGTTTGTCTCTCCGTTCCTTATTGTAAAATCAACACAAAGAAAAAAAAAACTCACAATTATATGGATATTCATTTGAAAGTCGCAGATCGATAGTATATTTTCTCCAAATCAATGACTAAAAGAACATTATTCTACTTAATTTTGTTAAGGCTGAACATATATTTGTTTCTCAAAATCCAATATTGTTTTTATGCGCTCTCGCTTTTTACGTCAATCTTCGGTCGAGTGATCTCACTAGCAATGATGTGTGATAGTGATGGTAATACTCCAATCATTAACTTTTAACTACCATTTCATGGGATTCGTTGCTAAATATCTATAGAGAGCGGCCAAAACCTTCGCTTATTATATATTGAGGAGTGTGGATTGAATCTCGTAATAAAAATCCTTACATATGTTTGATTAGTATTAGTCGCTTTAGATTCTCATTGATGTCCCGGTAGGTCGGATAAGGCTATAGCTCAAATCGAATTTGAAGGAGCGTCTATGGTCTCCACCATCTAGGTCCCTCTTGTGTGCCTCCCGGCAAGTAGGTGCTACTTTAGTCATGCCTAAGTAGAATAACCACAATTGATCTCCCGGCCTACCATTTTAATTAAAAAAAAAATTTAATTATTAACTTTTAACTTGATGGCTTATCGGTGTTGCTGATATCATATGTAGAAGATTCGGGTGCTCGAAACTTCCTTATAATCAACACTATAGTTAATATTGTAATGAGTCAGCCCATTAAGATGCCTTCTCTTTTTTATTGAACCAAATGACCGTAGGTTTTTTTTTTTTTTTTTCTAATAAATGAGCATAGTTTATTACTTCACTATCTTGACTTTGAGAACAAATCCAATGGCTATATTTCAGAGTTAAGGACCCCTCATGCGAAAGTCAAATATATATCTCCTTAGCTAGTTTTATTTTGATTGGCTTGATTCGCTGCCCAAAATGTGTCACATAACATGTTCTTTGTGAGTTGCATGTGATGTGTTAAAAACTGACTGTTTGAAGAGTATAGAGAAGCTCGTGCATTCTCATTTGAAATCTGTCCGGACGAGTAATTACAAGAAATCATAAACAAATCAATTCCCAAAAAACATACTTCTCGTCTTAAGTCTGTCCGGCCAGTAAGAATGTTACATCCTTACTGTTAGAACACAAGCTCCTTCTCCAGCAGCCACCTCAGCATCAGCCAACTTAGCATCTTTAGCAATATCTCCAAAGAACTTGAAGTATCTCCAGACAGACTCAACATCTCCAGCTCAGCAAATTGAGCTTCATAAGGAACATAATATCGTGGCAGTCAAGGCTTCAACAGATTCTGTAGCAGTACTTCATGATCCCCTTAAAGGTGTAGCAAAGACAAGATCCTCCTCAGTTGACAAACGTGAAGATACATGACTACAAGGAAAGATTTGATTATGATATTATATGGAATTCTTTGTAATAAGTTTATTCTTTCTTTTGTAGTTATTCTTACCTTATTAAGATCAATGTACAAAGCTTACAAAAAGCTTAACCTTGTAATGTCTTTTTTCATTGAATGAATAGAGAGAAATTCCTGTGCAAAACCTTTGTTCTTGATTTATTTTATGGTATCAGAGCAGAAAAGGAAAACTCCTTCGATCCTACAACAATGGCCAGTACACCCTCCTCATCTTCTACATCTACTCCCTCTTCTCCTTCTGCACCTCTTATTCCCACTCTCACCACAACACCCTCTGCATCTTCTGCACCTTCTGCATTTTTTCCACCTTTTGCATTTTCTACACCTACCACCACTACCTTTACCTTACCAACTATCTCTCAGCAGATTCCCACCAAACTTGATGGACCTACATATTACATGAATTGGGTTTCTCACTTTACACCAATTCTCAAGGCTCACGAGCTCATAGGATTCATTGGTGGCAGTGAGCCTTGTCCACCGAAATTTCTCATAGATGGCGGGTGAAACAACCAAATTAGTCAATCCAAATTACTCTTTATGGCAAAAGAAGGACCAATGTCTTCTCAGTTGGTTCAATACTACCATGTATGATCGAATGATGTCCACTCTCTATGGACTCAACACTGCCAAGCAGGTTTGGACTACTCTAGCTACAAGATATGCTTCTCAATCAAAGGCTAGAATCACATACTTGAAGCGCCAGTTGCAGACTCTCAATCGGGGTTCTAAATCATGTTCTGAATTTCTTGGGAAATCAAATCATGTGTAGCCTTGCTTCTGCAGCAGTCAATCGAAAGAAGAAGACCTCATCTCCTATGCTCTTGGAGGCCTCAACTCCCACTACACCACCTTTATCACCCTCTTCAACTTCTCCACCAGGACCTCCTCTATGTCCTTTGAAGATTTTCAAACAGAACTTTTGAATCATGAAGTCCTTCTCTCATCATCAACAACCCCAACAACCACCTTCTGCTGAATGGAAATTTTGCTCTACTCTCACAAACCAAGACAGTTCAACAACAACTACTCCAAGGGCAAACCAGAGGCTTTCATAGGAACAACTCATGCCCTAATTTCACATGCAACTACCCCAAGAGTCAATCCCACTTCTGAGGTTATCAACATAACACCTATCGGATCCTATCCAAGGCGATTTGGAAGCAATCTCTTCCAAACCCTCTATCCTTGGCACACCAAGTCAAGTAGCACCAATGAAAGCTCCATGTCGATTTGTGGGAAACACGGACATCAAGCTTTGACCGCTTTCACCGGATGAACTTTGCCTATCAAGGAAGACTCATCCTCTCAATTGTCTCTGCTATGGTGGCTAGAACACACCATGAGGCAGCTGCACAGCATGATGAAGATCCTTGGTATGCAGACAATGGTGCCAACAATCATATCACGAATGCCTTAGACAATCTGAACCTGCAAGAACCCTTTAAAGGTGATGAGAAGGTTGTTGTTGGTAATGGTACTGGTTTGTCTATCTCTCACATAGGCTTCTCTATTCTTTACAATTCAAAGACTTCTTTCAAGCATCCATTTAAATTAAAAACCATTCTGCATTGTCCTTCTGTAGCAGCCAACTTACTTTCCATTCATAAGTTTTGTGTTGATAATAAGTGTTGGTTTATTTTAACTGACTCTTGCTTTGTTGTAAAGGACAACCTTACGAGGCAGATTCTTTTACAAGGGCCAAGTAGAGATGGTTTGTATCCAATCTCCTTCACCGCATCACTCCAACCACTCAGCCACCCAAGTCATAAAATTTACAGCTTTTCTTGTAGTCAAAGCCTCATCCAAGATATGGCATAGTAAATTAGGGCATCCAGCACCTCCTATCCTTAATAAACTCAAGCAATTAGCTTGTATTCCTGTAACTGGCTCTACTTCTCATGTATCACTTTGTGAGTCTTGTCAAGTAGCCAAGTCTAAGTGCCTTCCATTTTATGATTCCAATAATGTAACTACTGAACCTCTAGAAATAATACATTCTGACTTGTGAAGTTCTCCAATTCCTTCTATTGATGGTTGTCGTTACTATGTGATTTTTATTGATAACTTCTCAAGATTTTCTTGGATTTATCCTTTGCATAATAAATCAGAAACTTTCTCATGCTTTGTCAAATTTAAAAGCCTAGTAGAAAACTTTCTCTCGAAGAAAATCAAATCATTTCAATCTGATGGGGGAGGAGAATTCATTTCCAATCAATTCAAACAGTTTCTGTCCACTCATGGCATACTTCATAGAATCTTTTGCCCTTATACTGGTCAATAGAATGGCTTGGCTGAAAGACACAGACATCTTGTTGAGACAGGTTTGGCTCTCTTAGCTCAATCTAAACTCCCACTCACCTATTGGGTCGAGGCCTTCAACACAGCCATTTACCTCATAAATAGACTTCCCACAGCAGTATTGAACCATCAATCTCCCTATGCTAAATTGCTCCACAAGAAGCCAAACTATTCACTCATTTGGGTATTTGGATGTGCATGTTATTCCTTGCTTAGACCCTATAACAATCATAAACTGATGTATAGATCAAAGAAATGCATCTTCTTAGGATATTGTTCCAACTATCGAGGCTACAAATGCTATAATCCTCTCTCTAAGAAGACCATCATCAGCAGGCATTTGATTTTTGATGAACACACCTTTCCAGCTCAAGATTGGATACATAACACCTCCTTGCCTCCTGCAACTGAATCTGATCCCACCAAGGTAAGTACTTCTACTCCAGCCCTTATTAGTAGCACTTTGTCTACTCATGTTTCCCTGCTACATCGCAGCCTTCACCTTCCTCTCCTACTACACCATCACAGCCTCCACCTTCTTCTTCTCCTCCTGTTTCCCACGACTTCACCTAATTCACCTTTTACCATGAGTTCACCTATAACTTCATCCTTAGCTCTGAAATCTCCTCTTCCTTCTCTCCATCTGTCCCCTGGTTGATGATGTTTCCACCCAACCTACCTCGAACCTCTGTCCTACCTACTTACCCCATGATCACCAGACTTAGGGATGGCACTAGAATGTCTAAACCCTTTTCCCAACTATAAGCTCTACTACTCCACTAGGCATCCTTTGCTAGCACTCCATACTCAGGCCTCTCTAGCTGACTTACCCCCTACTCCTAGTCGTTTCTCTCAAGCAGCCAAATCCCCTCATTGGCAGAAAGCTATGCATGAAGAGTTTACTGCTCTCTAAGCCAATCACACCTGGACCCTTTGTCCACGGCCCTCCAATAAAAACATCATCACCAATAAATGAGTTTTTAAAGTAAAACAGAATGTTGATGGCACTTTTGATAGATTCAAAGCACGCTTAGTAGCCAAGGGTTTTCAACAACAAGCTAGGATTGACTATCATGATACATTCAGCCCTATTGTTAAACCCTCAACCATTCAGGCCATCCTTGCAGTTGTTGTTCACTATCATTGGCCTACAAGACAGCTGGATGTCTCAAATGCCTTTCTCCATGACACTCTCTAAGAAGAGGTTTTTATGGAACAACCTCCAGGTTTTGTTGATGCTCAATTCCCTCATCATGTATGCAAGCTTCATAAGTCCATCTATGGCCTTAAGCAGGCCCCTAGAGCTTGGTTCACCAAGCTTGCCAACACCCTTACTGGTCTTGGTTTCATAGAATCCAAAGTTGATTACTCTCTGTTTATTTTTCACAAGTCAAATGTGCATCTCTTCATTTTGATTTATATTGATAACATCATTGTCAATGGTAATTCTCTCACAGCTATTGATAATTTGGTCCATTGTTTAAAGCTGTCTTTTGCCATGAAAGATCTTGGCAGCCTGCACTACTTCCTTGGAATCCATGTGCAGCCATGGTCTGATGGTCTCCACTTGTCTCAAACCAAGTATATTTTAGATATTCTGGATCGTGTGCACATGACAGGAGCTAAACCTACAAAGACTCCAATCCCTGTTGGTTCTCAACTTTCTCAGCAAGATGGGGATCCACTTGACAATCCCACTTAATACAGACATCTAGTTGGAGCACTGCAGTATTGCACTCTCACACGACCAGACATTTCCTTTGTTGTTAATCAATTGTGTTAGTTTCTTCATTCCCCTACAACCACTCACTGGACTGCAGCCAAGAGAGTTCTTCGATATCTCAAAGGCTTCATCAATCAAGGATTGTATTTTGGTAAGGGGTCTCTCCATCTCAATGCCTATAGTGATTCTGATTGGGCAGGAAATCCAGATGATAGACGATCTATCACAGGGTATGCTCTTTTTCTTGGACCATGCTTGGTTAGTTGGTGTGCTAAGAAGCAACCAGTGGTCTCTAAATCCAGCATAGAGGCTGAGTATAGGTCCCTTGCATTTGCCATTGCTGAACTATGTTGGCTGCGTATGCTCTTTCAAGAACTTGATCTCTTTTGCCTTGCTCCCCAACCCTATGGTGTGATAATCTTGGTGCCTTGGCCTTAGCATCCAACCATGTCTATCATGCACGCACTAAACACATTGAGGTTGACTATCACTTCATCCGTGAGAAGGTAGTTAATAAGGATATCCGGACCGACTATCTTCCTCTTGAACAAATTGCGGATATATTCACCAAGGGCCTTACAACCAATAGGTTTCTTTTTGTAGTGACAAGCTAAGGTGTGTTCCCCACCCATTAGCTTGCGGGGAATATTAGAACACAAGCTCCTTCTCCGTGCCACCTCAAAGATCTTTAGCAATATCTCCAACTTCAACGGATTTCCGAGACAACTCAACATCTCCCAAATTTCGAAATTGAGCTTCATAAGGAACATAATATCATGGTAGTCAAGGCTTCAACAAATTCTGTAGCGATTTCATAATCCCTTTAAAGGTGCAACAAAGACAAGATCCTCCTCAATTGACAAACGTGAAGATACATGACTATAAGGAAAGATTTGATTCGATATTATATGGAATTCTTTGTAATAAGTTTATTCTTTCTTTTGTAGTTATTCTTACCTTATTAAGATCAATGTACAAAGCTTACAAAAAGCTTAACCTTGTAATGTCTTTTTTCATCGAATGAATAGAGATAAATTCCTGTGCAAAACCTTTGTTCTTGATTTATTTTACTTACGGGTCAAGCTGATTGAGCGAATTAGGAGGTTTGGCCTTTATCAAATAAAGTACAAACATAAATTTCCAAAAATACCTTGGTTTCTGTTACCCGAAACTACAATACCCATGTGCAAACTAAGCAATGGAGCTAGAGGTGGCTCAACCCTTTTTCAGCTTCTACCTTTTTTTCAAATTTATGTGTTTATACTTTTATATTTTATATATTTTTTTATTTATTTACTATAGGTGACATGCAATAATTTTATTGGTTATAAAGTGAGATACTAAAAAGACACAATAATGGGTATGCTTGAAAACTCTCTCACTTGTATATCATTACCACCCATATACACCAATATATATACACAAGGTATATGTACCCGTTACAAGAGGATCCCACAGATTGTGGGTTATTGATTATAGAATATTACAAGATATGGCTGTCATTCTTTACAATTTTATTTTCTGATATTCTCGTGCCCTTTTGGTTGCAGCTTGATTCTCGTGGGTTGCCTTCTAAGTGTAATCCCTTGTTTTGCAAATCTTCTTTGATGTGCACTTGCCTTGTTGAACTTGTCCCATGGTCTGGCAGGGGATTTGTGTGATTGACAGCTGTAGCATTTTTTATGTGCTAAATTTCAGTAATGAGCTGAATGTCCTCAAGTGTCTTACTATGCCCCCTCAATTGAAGCGGAATGACCATGATGCTGAGATTGTCACGTAAGGTAGTGAATCGGGTGGATACCAAGGGTTTTGTGAAAATGTCTGCTTTTTGATCTTTAGTGGAAATGAAGCGGACCACCAGATTTTTAGATGCCACTTTATCCGGACAAAATGGAAGTCAATCTCTATGTGCTTGTACAGCGTGAAACATGGGATTAGCGATGAGTAAGTGGCTCCAAGATTGTCACACCATAAGGTGGGTGGTGTTGAAAACACCAAGTTCTTTAAGAAGAGATTGAATCCAATCTCAATTTCATGGTATTGGCAAGAGATCGGTACTCGGTACTAGGCGGAGACGGTGGCTTGTTTTCTAGAGCTCCAAAAGATAAGATTAGTCCCAAGAAAGATGCAATAGCCGTCGGTGGAGCGGCAATCATCGGGGCAACCAGCCCAATCGACATCAGTAAGCATGTAATTGATTGGGTGAGTTACGTCGAAGAAACAAGCCATGAAATAGAGTATGTTTCAAGTACCTTAAAATTCTTTTGACGGTCAATGATTAATTGTTGGACGTTGGAAAAATTGGCAGACTTTATTGACAGCAAATGAGACATCTGGCCGAGTGAGAGAGAGATATTGCAAAGACCCCACAATGCTTCAGTAGAGAGATGGGTCTTCAAAGGCTTCTCCATCAAATCGAGACAATGTGACAGATGAGGACATGGGAGAAGTCATAGTCTTAGCATTGAGCATGTTGGATTTCTTAAGGAGATCCAAGATATACTTCCGTTGAGATAAAAATAGGCCATCTGATGTGTGGAGTACCTCTATACCCAAGAAGTAGTTGATGTTGCCAAGGTCTTTAATTGGGAAGTCACCTTGGAGCTTATAAATGAGTCGAGTAACAAGTGCAGGGCTGGGGCTAGTAACAATAATGTCATCCACATAGATGAGGATGAAGATGGTGGTAGCACCATGACCAAAAAAGAATAGGGACGTATCAGCCCAAGAGCCTTGAAATCCGAGTTCAAGTAGGCGTGTGCTAAGGCGAGAAAACCATGCTCGAGGGGCTTGTTTCAAGCCATAAAGGGACTTTTTGAGATGACACACATGATCTGGAAATGATGGATGAGCAAATCCTTGGGGTTGAACCATATATACATCTTCCTGCAAAAAACCATGTAAAAAAGCATTTGTTACATCCAATTGTTTTATACACCAATTGGAGGAGGCTGCAATAGAGAGGACTATGCGAATAGTGGTTGGTTTAACCACCGAACTGAAGGTGTCACCATAATCGATTCCAGACTGTTGATGGAATCCTTTGGCTACCAAGCGAGCCTTGTAGCGATCAATGGTACCATCAGATTTGTGCTTTAGTTTGTAGATCCATTTGCATCCAACTAGATTCATGTGTGGCTGTCGTGGGACAAGTGTCCAAGTCCCATTTTGCAATAAGGCATTAAACTCAGAATGCATAGCTGCCCTCCAGTGTTCAGATTTGTTGGCAACCGTGAATAAGGTGGGCTCGTCTACTTGGGCTTCCAGCAGAGTAAGAAGAGCCTTCGGTGAAGGGTAGGGGATAGTCCCATCTGTGAAGGTACGCCGTTTGTGAATTTGGTTTTAGACCGTGTTTGCATGGCATGAGGGATGGTATTGCTGGCGGTGCTGCAGTGACTACATGTGGAATTTGAGATTCAGGGGGACAAGAATTATCATGAGGCACATGGGCAAGTTGGTTCTCATTGGAAGGAATTTCTGCAGGAGATTGAGTGGGAGAAAAGGAGCTAGTTGGTGGGGGATGGACATGTGTTGATGGATGTGGTAGAAAAGGATCCGTGGCATGTGGAGAATGAGAAATCTGGATTTGTGGGGGTAGGTGGACTTGTTGGGGTGTAGTAGGTGCTGTAGGTGGATAATTATTGGTGAAAGGGAAATGACTTTCATCAAAAATTACATTACGGGAAATGTATATACGACCTGAAGGCACATGGAGACAACGATAGCCCTTGTGTTGGAAGCTATAGCCTAAAAAGACACATAATTGTGATCGAAATGCAAGTTTGTGTTTATTGTAAGGTCGTAAATGAGGCCAACATACACACCCAAAAACTTTCAAAAAATTATAATCCGGAGTGTGATGGAATAAGATTTCAAAAGGGGATTTATTTTGGGTGACAGGGGAAGGGAGACGATTAATTAAAAATGAGGCTGTTAGGAAGGCTTCATCCCAAAATTTTAAAGGCATAGAGGCAGATGCAAGTAGTGAGAGTCCGGTTTCGACAATATGCCGATGTTTTCTTTCCACGGAACCTTGTTGTTGGTGGGTGTGAGGGCAAGATATTCTATGAGATATTCCTTGGCGAGACAGAATAGGATTGAGAGCCCGAAATTCCCCTCCCCAATCTGATTGAATGGCTTTGATTTTGCGGTCAAAAAAATTTTCCACATGTGCTTGGAATTGTAAAAAGGTTGAGACAACAGCAGATTTGGTAGCAATAGGAAATAACCACACAAATTTACTGAAATCATCAATGAAGCAAACGTAATATCGATTTCCATTATTTGAATAAAAAGGAGATGGTCCCCATACATCTGTAAAAATTAATTCCAATGGAAAATGTGAAACAGATGGAGATAAATGAAAGGGAAGTTCATGACTTTTGCCCATACGACATGCAGGACAAACGTCAGAAATTTTATTTTTTAGGACAGCAAGGTGATGATTTCGAACAACTTGACGAATAATACGGAGAGATGGATGACCGAGTCGGCAATGCCATTGATCAAGTGAAGCACGTTCACCCACTAATGCATGTCGATGAGGACGAGGGCAGGTGGGGAACGTGTAGAGTCCATCTTTACTCTGGCCGCGAAGAAGGGTATTGCCCGTGAGAGGATCCTTAATACAGAAAAAAGATGGGTGGAATTCAAAATAAACATTGTTATCTCGAGTGAATTGTGAAACAGACAAGAGATTCTTTGTAATATGTGGGACATGAAGGAGGTGTTTCAACAAGAATGTAGCACTAGGAAAAATTAATTTAGAGGAACCAGTGTGATTTATGGTCAGACCTTGCCCATTGCCTACATGAAGTTTGTCCGTGCCATGATATCCCTATGCTTGCAGGTTGAGATTTCCAAGATCTGCTGTGACATGATTTGTGGCTCCAGTGTCCGGGTACCAGTTGACATCAGTGGAAAATGGAGAAGATGAAGTAGTAAAAGCCTGCATATTGGGTGAGTTATCTTGTTGAAAAGAATAATCAAACCTGTGGTAGCAGGTGAGGGCTGTGTGACCAGGTTTGTTGCACACTTGGCATACTTGGCGAGGAGTAGGAGGGCTAGAGGAATGGGATGGTCCTCAACCACGACCATAACGCCCACGAGAGCCATGAGACCGGTTATTGAAAGATGGGGCCCATGATAAGACCCATTGTTGGAGGATTGTCCACGGTATGGTCCTTTGTGTCTTTGAGAAGAAGGACGTGCAGTAGTTAGATTTGCAGATGGAAAAACTGATTCTGCAGCAGTGGAGTTATGTTCGAGGCGCATTTCGTGGGTCAGGAGATGCGCATATAATTCTTCGATAGTCATGGGGTCCACACGGGTTGTGACAGAAGTCACAAATGGATCATACTCAGATCCCAAGCCAGCAAGCATAAATGAAACCAACTCAAAATCATTGAGTGGTTGTCCAGCAGCAGTTAATGTATCAGTAAGTGCTTTGAATTTCTGGAAATATTCAGCAATGGTGGAGCCTCCCTTTTTTAGCGTTGCCAGTTGATAGTGGACTTGCATGATCCTAGCCCGTGATTGGGAGGAGTACATGCGCTCAAGAGCATTCCATACTTCAGAAGAAGTGGAGTAGCCAATAACTTGAAAGATAAGTGTCTCAGAGAGAGTGGAGACAAGAATACTGAGGACCATTTGGTCCTGTTGGAGCCATGTGAGATATGTTGGGTTAGCAACCTCAGCAGGTGCATCTTCTGATGGGTTCATATTTGGAATAGTTTTTTGGGGGGGGGAAGGGCAGTTCCTTCAACGAAGTCATACACATTTTGTGCTTTGAGATAGGTGACCATTTGCCATTGCCATGTGAGATAATTGTCACGGGTCAGTTGGGCAGTGACACGGTGAGATAGGTTATTAAAGAGGGAGGCTGGTGAGATGGGAAGTGTGGAAGATGAAGGTGCTGTAGGAGAGGCAATACTGGAGGTGGTGGAAGAAGTGGCCATTTCTAGGGAAGGAAAAAAAAAATTGACGTGAGTCTTAGAAAGGCTCTGATACCATAAAAAGACACAATAATGGGTATGCTTGAAAACTCTCTCACTTGTATATCATTACCACCCATATACACCAATATATATACACAAGGTATATGTACCCGTTACAAGAGGATCCCACAGATTGTGGGTTATTGATTATAGAATATTACAAGATATGGCTGTCATTCTTTATGATTTTATTTTCTGATATTCTCATGCCCTTTTGGTTGCAGCTTGATTCTCGTGGGTTGCCTTCTAAGTGTATTCCCTTGTTTTGCAAATCTTCTTTGATGTGCACTTGCCTTGTTGAGCTTGTCCCATGGTCTGGCAGGGGATTTGTGTGATTGACAGCTGTAGCATTTTTGATGTGCTGAATTTCAGTAATGAGCTGAATGTCCTCAAGTGTCTTAATAGATACTAACAAAATTTGTCGAGTTTTTGACGGAATTTGATAGTAAGAACTAACTTGTTATTTTTAAATATCACCTAAAGTTTTCAGAACATCTTAAAACTAAATAAAGCTTACTGCAAATCACACAATGATTGATTTTATATTTTTTCTGTGATTTTAATGCCACATTATACATTATGAAGTGTATACTTGAAAGTTGAAAGCCTAGAAGTAGGAATAAAGCTTTACATATAATTTGAATAATTTCAAATACAAATATATCACTCAATATCATCTAAAGCTGTTGTTATCAAAGCTTTCAGACATCAACATGGGTAATTTTGGTAACATGGTTAGACTAGAAAATGGCATGAATAGCACAATAACCAAAGTTAGAAAACCTATAACTAATGTCAATTCTTTCGCAAATTAAAAGATAAGAAACATGGAAAATGAACAAGGCAATGGATTTCAGTAGATATATCACTGGAAAATTTCAACTGTTACTTCTTTCCAAATAATGGGAAACCTGGGGTATTTAAATGGAATAAAGTGTCAATAAGTGACAAGCAAATATACTTGAGATCTAAAATTCAAACATACTTTTCTTCCCCGACTTCAAAGGTGAGATCATGTAAAAAGCAAAGATCTCAGGAGTATTAAAAAATAAAAATAATAATAATAATCCCCCACTTTCAGCAAAGATTTACACATTTTGTAGAAGTCTCATAGCTCTCTCTGTTTCGAATCACATCTCCAAGCATATCACAGTGGATCAGCTTGAATGGTCTTCTCCTACAAATCCATCTCTATATTTTCCTGCAAAAGCAATCCAATTAAGCAAGGTAGGAGGAAAAATCAAAGAAAGATAGTCTAGATTTGAATTAAAGTAACCAAAGTCCCAACTAAAACATATATAAATCTTCATCTATATGACATTTCATACAATTACTAATGGGTCTATTGCAAAAAGACTCATTCATCTCGAGGAACATCACAATAAGACCACTTAGAGAAAAAAAAAATCAAAAGGTTGTTTTAAAAAAACCAACACAACAGTCATCAGATGAGCAAAAACTTGTTACAAACAGCAAGGTCCTGATTAAGATGAAAGAAGGCCGAAAAGCAAACAATTAACTTTGCTCTTTATTTCTAGAGACAATGTTGGTTATAAAACAATTACGATATCTCACTCATTACCATCATTTCAGAGACACACTAAAGAAAAACTCTTTTCACAAGATTAACCCCAAGAACAATTAATATGATCATCTATAAAACATCATACAATGACAACTTGGATAATAGTTATCTTCCAATAACCAGCGTATGCAATTTTGTAAAAAATTCTCTCTTTCTAAAAAATAAGAGGAGTTCAAGAGTCTCGCTTGTTGTTCATCTAGATTTTCTCTTGAACCCCTCTGCAACAAACCCAAATTTGGCAAATTTCACTCTAAAGAGGACTTGCCTGCTGTGGTTTTCTTCCGGCTCATATCTGAATTTAATTTTATTACATTTTTTCGTTGTTTTCTTCAGCGTTGCGATGCAGAAAAAATGGTTTGAGTCTCTAAGCTCAGGGCAAGCAGAGAATTCAGGGAAATATTACAAATATTGGCCTTTATCTTTTCGCAACAGCTCTTTGCTCTCTGTTTCTTTAGGATAAAAGATTATTGAGTGCTAATGGAAAAGATTAGCTACTTCCAAAAATAAACTCCAGTGTGTAAACCTAACAGGCAAATGTCGCAATCAGCAGACTAAACCCAATAAATCATAGCAGTAGAGCTATCAAAACAAACAATAGAAACCCAGCCAAAAAATTAAGTACTATAGCAGTTAATTATAGGACACAAAAGCTTACCAAGCAAGGCTCAAACTCAAAGAACCCAGCAGTGTAAGCCATCCTCACGCTTTCCTACACCTATTTCATTTGGCAGAAAAGAACCATCCCCATCTCTTCACTAAAAATAAAAATAAAATAAGCTAAACAGGACCAAAACCAAAATCAAAGGAACCAAACGTTTGGATACTTAAAAATACTGAGAGTGAAATGAAGAAAATGAAGGTGATCGAAGAAGGTGGCTACATCAATTTCTATGAAGGATTCAAATAAAATGATTAGCATTATACCTGAATGGTCGAAGGTGCATGGGTGCTTGAATTTTCTTTTTGCAGAGATGGATACCCCAAGTATAACTTTGGAATGTGAGCAATCTTTGCCCAATCCTCACCTGTGCCTCTCTCGCATCTTCGCAATAAGATGGGACAATCATCAATTTTTAGCCTCTGCAAAGACGTTAGCCTACCCATTCCTTCGGGCAGTGATGTCAAACTGGGGCATCCACAAATTTCATAGGCTTGAAGTGATTTGAAGTTGTGGATCCACTTTGGTATGGCCGTCAAGCTTTCGCAATTCCGAATCTGGAGCTCTTGTAGAGTAGTAACATGTTGAAGCCTGGAGGGGAGAGAAACCAACTTTGAAAGTCCTGAGAAGTGAAGAGAGAGGAGGCTTGTAAGGCCTTGCCACTGGATCCCATTCTCATCATTGGCTAGCTCAAGGTCATGACAACCCAGAAGATTCAGGTGTTGAAGGGACGTGAGATGCTGTATACCTGGGGGTAGAGACTTTAACGTGCTGCAACCAAGTATCGACAAAGTTACAAGATTTGTGGGTAACAAAACCCAACTCGGAAGCCTTGAACCCGGATAGAAATATAAGTATAGACATTTCAGATTTGGGGGCGGTTGGAAGCCTTCCAATGGCATTTTATCATCGACAACGTCCCAATCATTGACATCTCCTTCAGAGCTCCAGCGTAAACTCAAATAATGAAGATGTTGTTTCTCCTTTAGATTTGCAGCCTTATATTCTAATGCAACACCTTTCCCATGTCCCATATTTCTAATCTCTAATCTTCCTCTTAGCTTATTTAGTCCGTTCAGTTCTTGTAAACCACCGCAATGCTTGGAGTGAGAACCCAAGTGTACCACAAATTTTGTTAACGTCCAAAGATTGTTCAGTTGTCCCAATCCACATGGCATATAAGTCAAAGCATCACAATAATCTATCTCAAGATGCCTGAGATTGACCAATTTTTTAATGTCTCTCGGCAATTTCTTAAGTGACTTACACCACACGAGACTTAATGTTTGCAAATTCTGCAACCTAGTTATAGAATCTGGTAACTTCTTGATATTCTTATTGTGAGAAAGATCAAGATACCTTAAATGCTTCAACTCTCCAATAAAGCTTGGCACATAATCAAGATTTCTAAATGACAAATCCAACATGCGCAAGAACTTGAAACTTGAAAAAAGTTCATCACAATCAATCTTATAATTACGGTACTTACAGTCATTGGGAAAAAGAAATGTTCGAATCCTACTTGCTTCACACAATGAAGAAATAGGTTTATTGTAACCAAGTAATGATACATGACGAGTTTTCTCATCAAGGTTTCTCTCGTTATCATCTAATGTAGTGATCAACGATCCTGCCACTGAAATCGCAAGATCATGCATGAGGTCATGCATTTTGCATTCAATTACATCACCAAACTCATCCATTTGAGCTTCTTGAAAGAATGATCTCCATAGTAAATCCATAAGATACTCTTTACCAATCTCTTCCAAGCATCGATTTTGATCATCGGATGACTTGACAAACCCTTGTGCTATCCAAAGTTTAACCAGCTTTGATGTAAAAATCTCATAATCTTTTTGGAAACAAACTACAATAAGCAAAGCAGTGCTTCAAATGTGAAGGAAGATAATCATAACTGAGCTTCAAAGTTACTAAGATGTCATTTTCATTCTCAGATACTTTTGAGAGTTCATTGTTCTTAAAAGACAACCACTCAGTTTCGGGATTTTTTGAGCCCAATAAACTTCCGATTGTCATTATGGCTAGAGGGACACCTAAACACTTTTGTAAGATCTCCTTCCCAAGTGCGACGATGATTGAATTCTCCGGCTCTTGTCCTTTCTCAAACGCCTTATGCTTAAATAAAGACCATGACGCCTCTTCATCTAAACCTTTTTGAATATGATTCAACCGTCCGATAATCCTTGCAACACTTTCCTTGCGGATGGTCCTTGCAACAATTTCGTTGCGGGTAGTCACTACTATTCTACTGCCCCTTGCTCCACCCATCAGCACTTGTTTCAAGCGACACCATTTTCTATGATCGCCATTCCACACATCATCCAACACTAGGAAGTATTTCTTTCCTTCGATTTCTTTTAGAAGATAGTTTACCAGTGTATCCATTTCAACATCTTCTGGTTTCTTCTTTGTTGCAGATTCTAAGATTTTAGCAACAATGTTTTTAACATCAAAGATATCAGAAACACACACCCACATTTTGAGCTCAAAATGTTTTTGGATTTGTTCATCATTGAATACAAATTGGGCGAGTGTAGTCTTTCCCAATCCACCGATGCCAACAATTGGAAGAATGGACACATTCTCTTCAACGTTGGAGTCCATCAGAAGGTCTATAACAGCCTTCTTATCATCTTCTCGACCAATAACTGTTTCCGCACGTACCAAAGAATGAGTGTTATCCCTCTCCCTGTTCACCGCCCATGTCTCCACAGTACGTACCTCCAAGTGGAATCTCCTATCGGCATTGATGGTGTCTAACCTCTTTCTTATGGCCTTAATCTTATGCGCCATTTTAAAACGATAGGCTAACTGGTTTGATTCGGAAAAGAAAATACGTACCTTTTTGGCCTTCTTATTACAAGTCATTATATCTCTTCGTAGAGCTTCAGTGGAAATTTCATCCAGCAAGTCGTCAGCATCATACATGGCATCTTCTAGCCTTCCGAGCCAACGTTGAACAGCACGGTCTCCTCCAGCCTGTTTGTCCTCCGCATCCAGAAGCACATCTTTGATTGTAGAAACGGTGTTGGTGAGGCTTCGAAGCTCATCTTTGACACCCCAGAGCAGCCCGATCTCTTCGACAGCCAGTGAGCCCAAAGTCTTAATGATTCCCTCAACAACAACGGACAGAAGTTGTTCTGCCATTTCCTGACGGTGAGTAAAGCAATGCTCCAAAGTGAAACACAGAGCTGTTGATGGAAGCAGTTGAAGGGTAGAGTGAAGGAATGCTGAAAGGTGAAGCAGTTAGTTGAAGGGTAGAATTGCAGAAACGTTTTGAGAAGATGTAGTATAGAGAGATGAACTGTAAGAAACGCAGAAAAGAAGGGAAGGAGCAATTATTATGAATTTAATTTATTTGTTTTGCCTTCGGGTCTCACAACGTCGTTTTATTTTGACAAAATGGATCAAAGCAATTATTTTGGGAATGGATGCAGACGAGAATGGCGCAAATGTTACCGTTGTCTATGACTTATGACACACAGTGCTCTTCACGTGGATAAAGCTGTTCATGAATTGACTACTCTTCCCATGCTATATGTTTTGCTTGTGATCTGATTTTTTTTTTTTTTTAGTAATTTGAAGGGATATTTAATTAAAATTTTAAGAAGATATTTTCACTGAACAATAATTTGGGAAGGATATATTTTCACGTGGGTGACTCAGCCTAAGGTCTTGCAATTATTAGCCTTTGGACCAATAATATGGGTAGGCTAGGCAACCTCTTCGCTTGCTGCTGTAACTTTCAATTTCTGACACAATAATATTAAAGCTACATATTTATTTCCTAGTGTTGGAATACAGCTATACCTATACATGCCTACACCAAAATATTTTAAGTTTATAAATAAATTTCACAAAAAAATACCTTTTACAACATAATGTAACATAATATGAATAAACTTTTTAAAAGTTGACACATCATGTTATAAAAATTTGTTTGTAAAGTTTTGTTTATAATCCTAATATTTCTCAAATAATAAAGTTACATATTATGCGCCAAGTAGTCTTTCTTAGACTCTAATTGCACCCGCAACAATTATGAAAGCAGCAATTGCAACGAGTTTATGTGCAATAGAGAACTTGGCGCTTCTCTTGATCTTCATCTTTCCAAAACTTAGGAAAGGAGTAGGAAAAAACTATTATTACATTTTTTTTATACTTTTAAACTTTAAAAATTGACATTAGAACGTCTTATAGTATTAATATTGTGTGTCAAATTTAGCTTAAGTGCTGTAAAAAATAATAATAATAAATACTAGTGTAGCTTTTTCAATGATTCAGGTTTAATGTCAAGTTTTCCTTTCAAGTTTATGAAATTAAACCTGGACAATTTGAGAAGATTACAACAGGACAGTATGCTATAGTTTTTTTTTTTTTTTTTCCTTCTTTTTACAACATTTAAGCAAAATCCTCAAATTTGACATTGTTGTATTTTTCTCTCCAATATACCTTTAAAGTTAATCGAAAATAACCGTTTAAAAAAAACTAAATTTATTAAAAAACTGAAGGTACCAAAAAAAAAATGGTCCTTTCCATATTAACTGTTTAAAAAAATAATAACTTAGGGGTATTTTACGGAGAAAAATGCAAAAGTGGGTTGCATCCATGGAAGGTAGTGGAGAAGATAGAATGTAGCAGAGA
The DNA here is from genome assembly GCA_013348765.1 of Carpinus viminea. Taxonomy (NCBI): domain Eukaryota; kingdom Viridiplantae; phylum Streptophyta; class Magnoliopsida; order Fagales; family Betulaceae; genus Carpinus; species Carpinus viminea. The sequence goes on along the minus strand of CP054668.1, from coordinate 9,391,204 downwards.
AGACAAAAGTCTTCAGAAAATCAGTCAAAAGAGAAAAGATAGCAGGAGATGAGATAGAGAGAGAGAGAGAGAGAGAGAAGGGGGTTTCCATTTTTTTTTTTTTTTAGCGATTGCAGGGGCCTAAGTACGCCACAGAAAAATTTAACCACATGCCCAATGTATCACTCCATTTCGACTATAATAGTTCGTTTGTATTTATGATTTTAAAATGTGTGATTTTAAATTATATGATATGAAAATATAATTTTTAAAAATATAATTAAAATCTCAGTCTAATCTTTAAAATTATACATTATCAAAAAAACACTACATTGTTTGCAATTTGAAAATACAAATTTCTTACATTTTCAAAGCGGTTAGTAGTTAGTGTGATTAACGGTTAGCAAATACGGTTAGACAGTTTTAAATTTTACCCTTATTAAATGTCTTTCAAAATTAAATTAAAAATTTTTATTATATCATTTATGGACCCTTTCATCTATTTTATTAAGCTATTTTGGACCCAATTAATCGAGCCTTGACATTTAAGCCCATATTACCATGGGCTAACCTACAAACTTAGCTGAATGTTACAACTTAAGAGATGGGCTTGCAGTTGCAGAAATTGAAGTGGAAATTGAGGTCGGCTGCGTAAATTGGTTTTCAAAATGATCTGTCACATCACTTTGGGCTCTAATCTACATCTTCACCTTATTTTGGTGTTCAATGAAATTCTATAAATAATTCAAAATGATGATTTAAACTAGGGCTATACATTTTAGTGGTTAGTAACCACTATCCATTATCCACATAAACAAAGTCAAAACAAAAGAAGCCATAGCTAGCTCGACCGGTAGGGAGAGGAAGCGATGAATACCCCAAAAAAAGCGGAAAATCAAAGAGGGGGCACAAAGGGATACCTCTTCCTCTAAAGCTAGGGCTACACATTTTGGCAGTTAGTAACTGCCATCCGTTATCCGCATATACAAATACACATAGCGGTTTTAGTGCATTGATATATTCCTTTCTCAAGGATCCAGTCGAAACCAATAAGGAGTAAATCTCTATTTATTTGTTGTATTTATTTTCTAGTCTAATAAGGAATATATTTTCCAAGTCCAATAAAGAGAGTAAATCTCTCCATCCTATGTTGATTTTAATTCTATACAAATTATAATCCAATATGAAACGGTCTTAGTTTGAAATAAAATAGAATCCTAGTCCTAGTCAAATTCTATTTCTCTATGTAACTATTCTTGATAAATTATCAATAAAGAAATATGAGTTAATTATTGTTTTATAATACAATTTACTGTGTTTCGAAAGTTAAGACTCCTCGAAGTAGTCATTGGAGATCATGGCTCTCTTGAAGTAGCTGATTTATCATTTTCTTTGTTTTGTTATTAGTTGGTTTGCATTAGGTATATATATAATATATTTGTTTGTTGGATTTGTAATGGTGTTAGAATTTCATCTAAAACATTAAAAACATGCTTACACATTCTCAACATCATTTAAAATAAGTCTTAAAAAAGACCCAAAGAAAACCCAGAAAACTAAAATAGGCCCCTAAGGCACTTAATTTGGGCCCAGAGACCGATTGCTAGTCACTACAACCTTCACATGAGCTCAATAGATATTGAGCTTTGGCAAAACTGGCCCAACTCCATAGTCTAACACAACTTCAACTGCTATACTCATTGCTGTCAATTGGTAATGTTTTTTAATTCTTCTTGAAAGTATGTCATTTTTATAACTATTTGTGACAATTAAATTAAATTTGTGTTATTTATGAAAGATTAAAATAACATTGTAAATTTGTGTTATTTATAAATTAAATTTGCCATTTGGGGGTGGCTTGCTCCATGGTCAACCGCCCCAGTACTTATTGGGGGTGGTTTCGACCACCCACTTGGCACCTTGGGGGATCCCAAATTTTGTTCTTCCCTTTTTTTTAAATAAAAATTTTAATTAGGTGGTCACGTCATCATTGATGACGCATGTCAGTAACGTGAACTTCTGTTAAGTTAATTAATGGTTAGTGGACAGAATAATCAATTTGGTCTTTACCTAAACTATAGAGACCTCTTATAATAAAAATTAAACCTTAAGAAGAAAAAAATAAAGAGATAAAATTCTGAAGGGTATTAAATATTTAATAATTTTAAATAATATAAAAAGTAAAATTAATATTATTTAATTAATATTTAAATATAATAAAAGACTATTTAAATTATTACCTTTTAAGTCTTAAAAATCTATTGGGCCAGCCATTATAAACGGAGGTCATATCATCGCAGAGCATTGATTTATCTAGTTTATAGTTTTTCTTTCTAGGTATATATCTAGCGCTTCATCTCGACAAGATTTTTGTAACACCGTACAAAACGTCCTCTCCATATGAAACGAATAATACTTACTTTCGCCCGCAGACGTAGCTGATCAATTATTTAAACTTAAATGGGATTAAATATTAGAGCTAATACTTTATAATAAAACACTAATATCAAGTGAGTTACCACTTAAACCAATGCATTGGCCTATGGTCGTAATTTCCACGTCAACTTCGTAAATTCCGAAGTGAATTGTGTGCCAACTCTGCTTCTAGAAGAGCCACGTTATATTATGAGGACCCCACTTTGACCAAGTAAGTCATAAATGCGTTTTCCTTTCAACTAAACACCACTCATTTCATCATTCATGTCATCAAAAATAAAAAATAAAAAACACCACTCATTTACCGTCATTTTTGAACTTATCTAGAAGCTCTCAAGCTTGGCATCGAGAAGAAAAAAATTTAATTAATTAATTATCGATGACAATTACTTATCTTCTCTAATTAGTATTTCATAGAATGAAAATTACTGACAAAACGGATTTTATTTTTTATCTGCTTAAATTTTTGAAATAAACAATAACTTATCATAATAACATCTTGTTTTTATTATTTATTTTATATTTCAATTAAATATTTTACGTGATTATTTATACTTATTTAAAAGGAATGTTTAATTTATAAAATAAATAGTAATTTAATGAATATTTTAAAAATTAATTAATTGATAGTGACCGGTGCATAAGCCGTTTTTCAAACTTCTTAATCGCAATTTCGTCATCCTCTAATACATCGGAAATGGGTTTAGTTTTGTGAGGTTGGATTGAAACTTGATGGCTAATTATTTTAAAACTTATCCGATGGGTCTTGTTAAATACTATTTCTGCACATCAGCACATTTTTTTTTTTTTTATAAACCTGCACATCAGAACATTGATGTGTCGCCCAATTGTCAAAGTCAAGGACGTCTTGTTCACTTGGAAATTAGTGGTTATGTTTGTAAACAGTATCGTTTTCAATTGAAACGGTACTATTCATTGACTTACTTCATTTTTAAGATTTTTTCTTAAAATTAATCCAATTTTTTTTTTACATCAAATCAATCACTTTTTAAATAAAAAAAATCACTACAAAATAATTTTTTTTTTATATAAAACATTCTTATTTTTTTCTCTCATATCAATCACGTCTGCTACAGTACTGTTCTACTTCTTATCCCATACTATTCTCATACATAGCTAGTATTATTTTTATTTTATAATTTAAATTTAAAATTCATGTATCTAACTTTGAATATAAAATTAATATTGACATTTTAAAGAAAAAAAAATTAAATTTATTGTTAAATAAATAACTTTAAATCTCGATCATAAAATAAAGAACAAGAATCTCTTACAATTTCTTTGAATTATGTGAATTTATGACATTTATTGTATTGAACTGTTTGATTAATGCTACCCATTTAAAATGTGACTTGTTACAAATAAGAATTGAATATATTTTATCAAGTTTATGCTATAAAAAGTTTTGAATAAAAAATTGTCTTTTGATTTAGTGAAAATAAATATTTTTACAAAAGTAAAAAATGAAGCCTTTTGATACGTACGAAGAAAATTATTTTTTACTATTTCGATTTAATGTTACATTTTTAATAGATAACAATCATAACATTTTCTAAGCTGTGGATATAAGAAAGTTAGAAACGGCTTGAATTTACATGATTCTAGAATCTTAAAAAAAAAAAAAAAAATTTCAAAAATTTCAAAAAAAAAATCCTAATATTAAATATAAGTCATCTATTTTACATCCTTATCCAAGCTTTCTTCAGAGAGTTGGCTAATCAAAGTCCTTTTTTCATGGACCTTTGAACTCGCACAAGTCTAGAATCCTCCAAAACCACTGCACACTGGTCAACAATATGATAGAATTTTAGGCATTATACCAGCTGAACGTTCGATCATTGCTGGGAATGTTCTATCGTTGGCTCTATAGCCATTTGATCGCTGCTCTAGTTAACAAAAACGGATTGGTGGATTAAAAAGGTTGACACGAACTTGACATTTGAACCAATTTTGTTGGCCCTACTCAAAAGTTATGCCTGCACTTTATCCTCTCTTTCTTTCTTTTTTTCTTTTTTTTTTCTTTTTTCATTTGATAAGGGAAAAAAGTGTTATAAAAGAGGATTTTTTTTTTTTTCACTCTCAAAGACGATGAAATACCAATTGAGAATCCCTTTTTCCATTCTCCCGTATTTCCACATTGAATAGAAAAGAAAAAAGAGAAAGAAATACTAATTGAGAATAGGTTCAAAAACGATGCGAAAAGCGACCAATTTTATTAAAGAATATTGTGCTTTAAAAATAACGCTCCTAAAAACTTTCAAAGACTTTCCCACTATTGAAAGAAAACTAATATAAGAAATGATACGGCCAAAAATTCTGATTAACAAGTAAACTAGGCTTTTAGATGGCAAGAGTAACGTTAATAACGCTATTTCATGCCAAAGATCATGCACCATAAAAATTATCGTTATGAGAAGAGCTGAAGAGCCTTATGCTTTTTTCTTTTTTTGGATCGAACAAGGAAAAGATTAGGAAAAAGGAAAGAGAAGGAATATTATCTTGAGATGGAAGATGATACAAACAGGAGTAAAGACAATAGGGATGAGAACAAAAGGAACCTTCCAAGAAAATTATAGACCAAAAAGATAGAGATTATCGAGCCAACTTGTGCCGAGTGGGTTGCAACTGTACCCACCTAGGAATTAATGGAAATAATAATTTAATTTAACGCAGTCTGACTTCATTGAACTTTTTTAAAGGAAGCCTAAGTTAAAAAAATGAAAAATTAAAAAAAAAAAAGAAGCAAATTTAAATGTTATGAGAAACTTCACACAACTTTCTATGATTTTTTGTGTTTTAAAATTACTTTTTTAATGTCTAAAATTTTTCAATTTAGGGTATCAAAATTTTAATTTTTTGCAATGGTCCCATCTATTAATTAAGATTTTATATCAAAATTTGTAAAATATCTTTGTTTTTTTATTTTCAAAAAAAATTGCAAAGATTCAGTAGTATGTATTTTTGCAAACACTGTTAAATTCTGACAAAGAATCTTTGCAATTTTTTATTTTTTTAGTATTTTGACAATATTTAACAAAAAAATCTTAACAGGGATATTGCAAAAAATTGAAAGTTCGATATCCTAAATTGAACATTTTAAACATTTTAAGATAATGTCAAAACACGTTGAAGTTCAAGAAAATTTTGTGAAATTTCTCCTAAATATTAAAATCTCTTGTCTAACACTTTTTCCTATTGGAAGAGGCACACTCTCATCAGCCTCCTTTAAGTCTATCACATATTATAACCTCGACTATTTGGAACATATAGGCTCTATAACCTTCTCTCTTAACGGCTCGAATATCACTCAAATTCGAACATTATAATTGGATTATGCAATGAATCTTCATCAAGAAACTCTAGCCTGCAAGCTAGGGTTACTGTTGAAGCCTTCAAAATTTAGAGTAATTATATTGCTACAATCGGCATGAGTAACAGTTCACTCACGCCGGTTTAAAAAATATTATTTATTTTTTTATAAAAATATACTGTTTATTTTTTAAAATAATATTTATATTTTTTTAAACCGGTGTGAGTGAATTATTTTTTTTAATGATATTTATATTTTTTAAAACTGGCGTGAGTGAACTGTTCACTCACGCCGGTTGTAGCAATATTATAATTCCAAAATTTATATATTTTTTTAATATGAAGTTGACTCTCAAATTTAAAAATACATATATATATTCTTTTATAATTTTATCTTCTACGTCAAAATATTATGTTCATCCGTACTAGAGAGGATATATATATATATATATATATATATATATATATATTCCTGTTTCATCAGAGTGGACAAGGTAGAAAACTACAACGTAACAAAAGAGATATAAAAAAGTAGCAAAAGATAATTATTTATTTATGGATGTAATCTTTAATAGTGTGTGGCAAGTGACGATGGAGGATCCTCGATCTTCCCATCCTCATGTCTTTCTTTGAACTTTCGTCTTTCCAGTCAGTAAACACCAATCAAAAGGGACATTTGGAATCTCAATTTGGATGTACGTACAGCTTTGTAGGTCTACAATAGCTAATGTGGCGTATTAAGAGAAAAGCTACATGCACTTACTCTTAAATACATATTTTAAGAGTAAAAAGTAAAAATTATTGTTAGATTTTGAACGAATTAATATTAAATCTTAATTCAATGATAGTTTTAGGAAAAACTTCACCTAATTCTTTTGAATTGTCGTCGTTTTTGCAATTACCTCCTTAAACTTAAAAAAATCTTAATTTAATGTATTTATCTTTTCATTTTTTTTTCCAATTTCTTCCATCCGTTAGGATTTTCAATTGAATCTTTTCAAAAAATTTCTTTTTTGTTTTTAAATTTCCACACGAGTATTTTTACAAATTTCGTTAAGTCCTTACCAGCTTGATCCTTGCAATTTCTTTATCTTTTTTTTTTCCATAAAAAATTATGAGTATTTTAGAAATTTTGATGCGCATCCAACATAAAATCTTAATGGAGGGTGAAATTGAAAAAGAACTTAAAAATAGTTACACTAAATTGAGAGTTTTTTAAATTTAAAAATCAAATATAATAAAAGTTCAAGAAATGAAGTGAAGTTTTTTATAATTTTTAATATCATGTCAAATAATTTGTTTTTAAAATAAAAAAGTGAGATTATGCGTAGTATTACTCACCGTATAAAAAACACTCAACCAACTTTATTGAGAGAATTGTCCTCTTCAATTCAAATGATCTACTTAAAAAAATAAAATAATAATTTTACCCCTCTTAAACACGCTTCCTGAATCCGTCTCCAAGTTGTTGATTGTCTTGTTGCCTTAAGCACAAACCAATATCTTCTTCTTGTTTTAAGGTAAAGGGTGCATTATCTCGGTTTTGGGGTTTCAAGAAATGATTAAGTTAATGGCATCCTAATCCGTCCTCGTTCTTTTCCTTCTTATCTTATTATCAAGTTCTGCAAAATCAAAGTGTCAGTCGTTTGTTTCGAAGAGAAGAGAAAGGATTAATATTCAAGGCTTAAAAGCTTATTTTAATACTTGTCGTTTACCATACGCTCAACTCGGTTTTCAAAATTATTGACCCCGTCTTTTAATATATTTGAAAGAGTCATTTATAATTAATGTGAGATAAATTTTTTAATTTTTTTCTTTTTTTAAAATGCATGGTAGCAAGTATAGCAAAGTGCCAAGGCAGTTGGTAATCTTTGATTTTTTCAACGGGAATCTAAGCGGAGGAACTAATAACGTCAAATGTCAATCGAATAATCTCAAATGCCAGGTTCAATAGTTTTTTTAAATCGAAGTGAGTGTTTGATAAGTACTAATAAAGAATTTAACCCGTACTCATACTCTAATACTCACTATTCACCAAAACAGCCTACCCATGCCCCTCTTTTTTTTTCTTTATTACTTTTCTTTTATTGGGTTTTTTCTTTTTGTAATTAATACACAGAAAAAAAAGAAGAGAAAATATTAGAATTAGAACTTCTATTTTATGAGGTATAATTCATAATTGATTGAAGTTATCTCTTAAAGACTTTTTAATCTTTCTTATTCTAGATTGTCAAACTTGCACTAAGTTGTGGATAAATTAAAGCATGATTTGAATGATTCAAACCATTAATGATTTATTAAAAAAATAAAATTAAAGATTGTGGACCATTCCAATAAATAGCACCCCCAGAAATGGCCTTCCAATGGGGCTAGTTGGACCTACAAATTATGACATATCAAAAACCACATCCATTGAATCAAACAACAACCTTCATCGATATGATTAATAAAACCAACATCAATTATTTCTGTGAGGGAAAGAAAATCTATTCAATCCAACACCATCTTAATCAACTTGTGCCAAAAAAAAAAAAATTATTATTATTATTATTAACTGTCTTATCGCAATTCCTGGATGACATAACGTGGGCATCAGAATTTTGGCTTTAGCACAAAAAAAGAAGAAGATAAAATTAAATAAGAAAAAGAGTTCTTTATTTTCAACTTGTTTCGATCACACCTGTGTCAATGTGACAATGATCGTAAACGGGAACATGCATGTGCAGTGGCTCTACTTCGTAATATTTCAAGTCCAGTAAGGCCATGCACTCTTTTTTTTTTTTTTTTTATTGTTATTATTTAAATATCCAACTGCCAATTTAGATTTGCTTATAATATTCAGATAATTAGTTTAATTTGCACCCCGAAAGGTGCCTTGGCAGCCCCCATGGCTGGGTTACTCGCCGGCCACCTCTTGCCTATTCTTTATTTCTTTTATTAAATTTTAATTTCTTTAGTTTTATATATTATATATATTTTTAGGAAAAACTTCACTTACTCTCTCTAAATTTTGACCACTTTTGCAAATACCCCACAATGTTCAAAACCTCTCACTAGATGTATCAAAATTTAGTTTTCTCTTACTTTGTCCATTTCATATAGAAAATCATAATGAAATGCCAATTTTACTTTTGACCAAAACTAAAATTGCGTCGTTTAGAATAGTGTAGTTTTGGATGAGGGTAAACTTGGCATTTTTGTAATGTAATGGGCAAAGTGAGAGAAAACCAAAGCTTTTTTTTTTTTTTTTTTTTGCACTTAAATAAAAAGTTTTGAACATTAGGAGGATATTTGCAAAAACAACTAAAGTTCAGAGAGGTAAGTGAAGTTTTCCCATATTTTTATTATATATGTCAATTTGTTGTAATTTTATTAGCTTTACATGACACACTAACAAAATATATTAATTGCCTAAGAGGAAATTTCTCAATTTTGACCACGCCTAATGAAACGGAGGTCACTAGTTCAAATCACCCTCCCTCCTCTTGTGCGGACATGTCAAAAAAAAAACACAAAAACAAAATATATTAACTCAATATATAGATGGAATTTGAGTGTATGTTTAAAATTGTTAAACATACAAAAATTTCCTCCAAATCAATCAGTTGAAATATTCTCAAACTCAAGTAAAATAGCGACAAGTGTCAATAAACATTTAAAATGCACATTAAATTCGTAAAGCTATTAATAGCAATTTATTAACTTAGACTAACGTTTTAAATGTTTATAACTGACATTATTTTAAATGGGTTTGAGAATTTCCTGGTTTAGATGAAATTTTTGTCCATTTATTTATATTTCCATTTGTAACTTAAAATGACAAAAATACCTTCTTTAAGTCTGAACAAAAGAAGAATGAAAAAAAATCAAAATTAGTACTTGTGGTTTACCTGGAACAAAGTTTTCTTTCAAATTGAGTTAAAAGATTGTCATTTAATATAGTCTATAAAAATGATATGTGTATTTTTTTTTTTAATAAAATGTGAGATGCATATAAATTTTTAGTAAAATTTATTTCAATTTTATCCCATCTATTAAAATAAAAATTAATTATTCAATAGATCTCACAAGTCACAAGCCTGTCGAGTGCCTTACATTTATAGTCAACTGAGTCAACTCTATACTCTATCTGTTCAAGTGACATAAGGCCACTGTGTTTTTTTTCCTCTTTTAAATATCCCCGAAGGTTGCCAAACTAGATTATTTGATAATAAGGTTGAGACAAACAGCCAAACAGGTCACTATAGAAGTTGATTTTACGAAGGTTCATAAAAATTGGTATTTAGATTTGTGGTCCTACAGCCTCGCACGTATTTTAAATTTGCATTACATTAACGTACCCTTCATCATGTATATCATATTTTACATCGTACTTTTTTCCCCATTGCTGAAGGCATAAGCTTCAAACTGAGATCATAGGATCAGACTAAATTTAGTTTATATACATATAATTTATTCATTAAAATAATGTTTTTGAGATATTCTAGTACGGTGAAACTTTAGTTTATTTTTTGTATTGGAGGCTTGGAAGTGTGTATACAAGGTTGCCCCTTTGAGGTTTAATATTAATTTTGTTAGGTTTATATGTGTTGGCAAATCAGTGTCAACATATATGCATCGATTGGTGATCGCTTTGTTTGATTGAAGCTGACAATATTGTAATGTTTCACATGTTTTGCATAATGTCTCGATCAAGATAGTTTTGAAAATAGATAATTTGTTAGAATGCGTATACAAATAAGCTAGATGAGATAAAAATTTATCATTTTTCAATGGCTTACAAGATAATTTCACAATAGCTAGTCTTAAATTATTACCATTATTTTTAATTAAAAGCACCAAATTTTATCACTTCAACATACAAAATAACGACATGCAACAAACTAAAAAATTAAAAATATTTTATAGACACATTTAACTAAATATAATGTTTAAAATTTTAGAATCTCCGTAATAAAGTCACTTTAAATAAATCTAAAGATAAATTTATACGTTGAAATACATTCAAGCTATCTAGGGTATGCTTGTTAATGCATTTTGAAGTAATTTTTTTGCTTTTAGTTTAAAAAATGTTCTGATGCAACATAAAATAAAAGATAATTGTAAGTATTTTTTTTAAAAATTGTTTATTAATATTTTTGTTTTGATAACATAAAAAAAAAATCACAAAACCTCTTAAACTTTTATGCGTTTCGAAATTATCCTATGAAGTTCTTAAACTTTTCATTTAGAGTATCGAACTTTCAATTTTTTGAGATGCCTCCCATTCGTTAGGATTTTTTGTTAAATATTTTCAAAATGTTCAAAATACCTATATTTTTTTATAAACAAATAAAAAATTTCATTAAATCTTAACCAACACTTAATCTTTGCAATTTATTTATTTTATAAAAAAATGAGATATTTTGAAAGTTTTGAAAATATTTGACAAAAAATTCTAACAAAATGAGACATTACAAAAAATTAAAAGGTCACTGCTTTAAATTAAGAATTATTGAAATTTGAAAAGTCAAATTATTTCATAACGTGTGAGAAAGTTTCCCAAAAAACAAAAATAATTGCCCTAGTCTTCACGCTTTGGCCTTCATGAATACGGCATATAATTGGCGGGCAATTGAATGATTTGACGAAGGACAAAAAAGGGTGGAAAGAAAGGAAACTTCACTCCCTGCCCTACATGTGTACATCCACCAAATAGATTGTAATTTGTCATCCTCTTTCCAAATAATGTCTTGGTTGAATACCTCCATTCAATCCAAAATCCCACCTTCATCACATAATTAATTAGAAAAGACAAATCACCACAAAGAGAAAACTTTTTTCCCTTTCAAATATGCAATTATTTTGTTAATGGGTGTGATGGTTACCATTTTTCTGTTCTTTCCCTCCTCCTCAGGTCATCCATCCAATCCCAACTCTCTTCCACTTCTTGGATGGGATCTCATTGGAGAATTTTCCCATTGCTTGGTCAATTGGTTGTATAGGCCCCCCAGCAGTCCATTTCCCAATTTTCATAGGAGAATTTTGGCATTGCAAGGCAATTTCTCAGTGCATGAATGGGACGATCATTTATTGGAATCGTAATCAACACGTAATTGGGAGAGGATCTCGACAAGAAGATAGCTTTGCACCTTAAGTTGTCTCAACACTTACTCCAACAAGTAAATTATATTGAAGCCTTCTCTCATTAAGGGCTCAAGAATGCGATAAATCGATCACAATCTTACGATAGTTACCTTTAATTCAAACTACGTGCTAAAAAATTTATTTTCCTATCGCTTCATTTTAACATTTTTGTTCTGACCCACCCCCCCAATTGTTGACTCAAATAAATTCTAAAATTCCAATCAACTATTTGTTTTTTCTTCAATGACTGGCCAAAAAATTTGGGGAATAAAGATGCAATTTTAGCATTACTTGAACTCAAATAAATGAGAAATGTTATATATATATATATATATATATATCATATTTTATTCTACAAATATCCCACAATATTAATTAGATAGTCTCAACTAACTGTATTTTTATTTTTTATTTTTAATGTAATAGGAATTGATTGAAAGGCTGGTTGAAACTATTACGTTATCATTATAGGATACTTATGAAATAAAAATGTAATTTAATACTATACTCTTATAAATATACAAGACTTTTATTCTAGAAAGGATCAAATTTTGGACCATTTCAAAGACCTCCAAGTGGAGGCAGCTGATTTTTTTTTTTTATTTAATTTTTTCCATTTTCTTCTAGCCTAAGAAAAGTAGAAAATTTATTTAATGCAGTCAAAAAGGTTGCGTTTAATCTTGTTTTTGAACAATGAATATTGTGGAAAAATAGCAGCTTGCAATAGATAAAGAATTAATTTATTAAAAAAAATGATGATTAGATAATTCTGAACCAGATACACCTTTTGTGTTTGGATTAAAAATTCTTCAATTTTAGCCAAGTCTTGCATCCACAACAAAGATTCATAGTTGAAACAAACGATCCTCAAGTTGATTTTTATCCTTTATTTTATTTTTTTTTTTAATTTAAAATGTTTTGTCTTTCAAATTAATTATTATATTCAAGTCACACTACATTTGTATATCTGCAAATTTGAGCATCTTGGAATAGTGGCACGAAATTTACTGGATAGCCTGAATATTCAGGTAAATAAATTGAAGGATTAACTTTTTTTAAAAAAATTAATATTAATTAAAATTCACCAAGTACATATTTAAAATACAGTTGTGCATGACCTAATCTCAGATTAAGAAAATTTTCAGGAAAATTTCAGAATCTAGCATTTTAACAGAATCCTAATCTTTTCTCTTTAGTTTAAATAATATTTCTTATTTCGTTGTTAGATAATATTATCTAGAATAAAACAGATTCCTCTCAATTTTAAAGGAAAGATCTCCATTTTTAATTTTAACTAATTTTTATTTGGTATAAATTTTGACCAAAAAAAAAAGTAAGAAAATTGAGTATTAATTTAATTGAACATTAAAATGTGTGGATAAATTAATGCAGTCAAAAAGGTTGCGTTTAATCTTGTTTTTGAACAATGAATATTGTGGAAAAATAGCAGCTTGCAATAGATAAACCATTAATTTACAGTCAACCCACCTATGCATCTGATTAGATAATTCTGAACCAGATACACCTTTTTGTGTTTGGATTAAGAAATTCTTCCCAACTCTCCTAGCCAAGTCCAACAGCATCCACAACAAAGATTCATAGTTGGAAACAAACGATCCTCAAGTCCCATCATCCTTTAAGGTTTTATTATTATTTTAATTTAAAATCCCACTGTCTTCAAATTAATGCATTAGGGAATATAAGTCAACGGCTACATTTGTTTTTTATCTGCAAATAGATGCATCTTGGAGTTGGTGAGAAGCCTTTACTGGATGAGCCTGAAGGAGTTCAGAGCAACCTTGAAGGATCGGCCGTCCCCATTTGAAGCCATCCCCAGGTTCTGGGGTTCCTAGTTTCACCCTCCTCAGTGAACAGTTGTGCATGACCTCGACAATCTCAGATTAAGAAAATTTTGTCTGAGGAAAATTTCCAGAATCTAGCATTTTGGGAACAGATCCTAGTCTTTTTCTCTTTAGTTTAAGAAGGATAATATTGTTATTTCGTTGTTTTTAGATAATATTATCCTCTAGAATAAAAGACAGATTCCTCTCAATTTTAAAGGGAGAAGATCCCTCCATTTTGAACATGTTAACTCGAATTGATTTGGTTAGGTTTTGACCAAAAAAAAAAAAAGGTAAAAATTGAGTATTAATTTAATTGAACATTTGAAAAATGTGTGGTTTATAAATAAAAATTCGTCAAGTAAAATTTTGAGAAATGTTTTTGAAAAATAAAAAATTGAAGAGTACTCTTGAAACAAAAGAAAGTAATAATATATATATATATATAAATTGCTCAATAGTGGTAATGGGGTAAAGAAGTTCAAAACAATCAGTATTAAGGTCACTAAAATTGATGAGTGAATCTTAGAATTGTCGAAAGTTTACGATAATTATCGAAATGTCATAATTTGCAGGGCTGCTGAAAAGTCATGGCGATCATTGTAGAATTGTTGAAAGTTCATGACGTCTACCATGGGGCCATCAGAAGTTCACGATGGCTAGAACGTTAAATTTCACGGTAGCCACCACATGACCATTAGAAGCTCCCTTTCTTTTTTTTTTTCAATTTTTTTGGGGTTAAAATGCCTTGACTGATTTTATACAAATTATCTATAAAAAAAAATGACAAACTATTATTATTATTTTAAATAAAAATGGGATCATTTTGGGCATTTTAATTAAAAAAAAAAAGAAACAAATTAGTTTTTAACTAACAAAATCATCTTCAAATAATTTTTTTAAAATAATCCTCTTCAAATAGAAAAACTTAGAAAACTTGAATTGCCAGCTCAAAAGAAACCCATTGATTCTAGAACCGTCAAAATGGGCGTGAGCCCCGATAATGGTTTCAAACATGAAACAAGTTGTAATATTTGAATTTGGCTTCATCCTTCTGCCGAAAGCTTTGCCGCCTGCAGGGTTGCGAAGATGGTAGACGTTTTTTTAGTGTTTTTTTTTTTAATTGTGATATAATTTTTAAAATTATTAATAGATTAAAAATTATTAATAATATTAAGTTTAATGATAATTTTTAAAATTATATTATGGTTAAAAGAAGATTTTAAAAATATACTAAAAGAATACCTAATATTTTCTAATTGAAAATAACGACTAGAAAAATTCAAAAGATTTAAGAAATGAAAACCATATTTTATATATTATTTTTCTTCTTTTATCCTCCCTCTCTCTCTTTCCCAACATTCAAACGGTCACATGCAGGCCCAAACTAGAAATTTGGGAGCGAGGACAAAATTATATATATATAATAGATAAATAATCAAAATTTTAAGAATTTTTTTTAATATTTTTGAAAGAGCTAGTACCCCCTAAGACCCGGTGTGAATTTCCGCCCCTCAAAACATTCCAACGCGTTTACAAAAAAAAAAAACTCAAATTGTCCTTTCATTTTTGAATAATTATAAAAAAGGAATATTTGTCAAATCGTGCCTCAAGTTTTGATTCTTGAAGAAATATAAATGACCAAATTATCGTGAGATTGAGATTTTTTAAAAATTTTTATTATTTTAAATATAAAATTTTAAATTTATAAATGTCAATCCTTTATTTCATCTGAGGGTTTAAATAAATAAACAAATTTACCTATTCAAATCCTCCCATAAATGCAAGCCTAATCTATTTCCAATTGGAAAATAATAGTTGTTTTTTAGTGTTTTTTTTTGTTCTTCTTAAAACCGTAATGTGGTTTTTGAAATCACTAATAAATTAAAAGTTAACAATAATAATTTCAAATTCAAAGGTATTTTAAAAGTCACATTACAATTAGAAGAACACAAAAAATATATATAGCATTTTCCTTTATAATTTGTGGTAATCAACATTCAAGGGCCTTGGGTTTTTCATCAACCCCACTTCACATTTAAATCTAAACCTACCCCATCCCCTTTCACCACTTGTATATTCCAACCAATCCAAACCTAGCTTGCATTAAATATCATCTAAAGTTTGAAATCTTTGGAAACTTCAAATGGTCACCAAGAATCTTTACTTACATCCACAATCATTTGTGTTTTAAAATTCGCACCATTTTAAAAATTATACGATTTTAAAAATCGTAAAAATAAAACCCTTTTTCACAAATATTATCAAATGAGTAGTGTAAAAAAAAAAATTAACAAATAATTTAAAACACAAAAAAAAAAACTCAAAATGTCTTTTAACTTTGATGTCAAATAAAAAATATTTTTTCAACCAAAACACAAGTTTTCTTTTAAAAAAAATTATCAAACACGCCCAATAATTTTTTTAAAACCACAAATATGGAAACGGCTAAACTAAACAGAGTAAGAAAAATGGGGCTCAAACTCACCCTAAGTGTGAGGAATCAAGATCTCTAGCAATATTTTAAAAATTGTTAGCTAAATTTTTTTATAAATCTCATTCATTAAATATATTTAAGGGCTTAGAATAAGACACCAATTATTAAGATAGCCTCGATAATATACATTTACTTAGATTTGAATTTTGAAATTCAAATAGCATCGAGAATATGCCACCCATTAAATAATAGATATCTTATTCAAAGCTTTTTAGATATATTTAATAGCTGAAATTTGTAAAAAAATTAGCCAAAATTTTTTAATGTATTGCTACTTTTTGATCCATTCCCACGTTAAAAAGAAAAAATAAAAAAAAATTATAGACACTTCGAAGACGTCAAAATTACAAAATTAATAATTACTTTTAGCTACCTATTTGGGTGGATAAATCGAGACATTCAAAACTTTGGAATAAATTATGGAATAATAAAAGGAGAAAAGTGACATGGAATTTTGGTACTCGCCGGTTACGTCATTTATTAGCTTATCATCGTCCCACTTGTCCATGCCCACGTTTTCCACGTCACACATCGGTGGCCATGAGCCGGCAGTACACCTGAATTTCCCACTCTCGCGACTCCGCCAATTTTCCAACACATAATTATTTGGAAAGTGCCCTCATTTTTCTCAATATATATATACATACGCACATATAAATCCCCGACGTCGTTCCGTTTCTGCAGTGTTTCTTCATTGGAAAACGCGAAAGAGGGAGACAGAGAGAACAATCAAAAGGCCAAAAAAAGAGAAAAAAATTGAAACCCAAGACTGTGACAAATGCAGGTGACAGTACGGCAACGTGATGTCACGCCGGCCTGAGATACCCAGCTGGGATTCGACGACGAGGGCGAAGACGACGAGGACGAACGAGTTTATGAAATTTCCAGGTATGGGCGGGTCGAGCCCCACGGCCGCTGCTGCCGCGGCCGGCTCTGGCGGTGTGAATGGTAGCGGCGGCGGGAGCTGCTGCGATATGAGCTTGAGGTGCTGGTGCAGGTGGCGGTGCAGGGAGCACTCGCACTGCCAGCACCGCTCGCTGTCGTCTGGGTTGCTTTTCTTCCTGGGTTGTTTTGTGGTGTACGGATCGCTTGCTACGCTCTACGCGTGGCTCGTGTTCACGCCGCCCGTGCGTCCGCCGGCCCAGGCGGGATCGATGCTAGGGTGCCAAGAGGACAATGAGGGGTCCTGGTCCGTGGGTGTGTTCTACGGGGACTCTCCTTTTTCTCTCAAGTCCATTGAAACGGTGTGTTTTTTGTTCGTTTCCTTGCCTGCCTCAGTTTTCTATTTCTTGCCTCCCAAGAATGATTGATTTTCTTGTGTCTGGGAAATAGGTGATTTTGGTTGATATCGTTTAATTCGTTGCTGGGTTTTGGTGGTTGCTATCGAAAACAAGAAGCGGTGGATTTTTCGCTCTTTGCTTGTCTCTCTTTTCTATTTCATTTAGACAAAGAAAAAAAATTCAAAATGGTTGACTTTCTTGTTTTTGAGAAATTTGTAATTTTTTTTCAAGGTTCATTTTTTTAATGAAAATCTTCTATTATCTGTTTTGGCTGCTGGGTTTTGAGGTTTTATATATTTGGTCTTCTTTGTGATTTCGGAAAACGTGGGTGTGTGTTGGATTATGGATTTGAGGTAGGTTTAAATGTTTGATAAGTGGAGTCGGGGAATTGCGTGCAGGTGAATGTTTGGAAGAATGAGAGTGCAGCGTGGCCGGTCGCTAACCCTGTTTTGACCTGCGCTTCGGTTTCTGATGCCGGCTTCCCTAGCAATTTTGTTGCTGATCCTTTTCTTTATGTTCAGGTACTAATTCTCTCTGTTATTTTGGATTTTCTTTATTTTTTTGGTGGTTCACTTTCACTTTCACTTCTATTTTCTCTCACTTTGTTGAGGTTTTGTTTATTTGTTGTTTTC
The DNA here is from genome assembly GCA_013348765.1 of Carpinus viminea. Lineage (NCBI taxonomy): Eukaryota > Viridiplantae > Streptophyta > Magnoliopsida > Fagales > Betulaceae > Carpinus > Carpinus viminea. The sequence continues at coordinate 9,373,083 of CP054668.1, read as the reverse complement.
ATGGAAATGGTTGATTGATGTGTTGTGACATGCGTGCAAGTGGGCTAATGAATGTTTAGTGATTGAATGCACAGATAAAGAAATTCAATATTTTTATGTGAGTGTGCACGATCTTTATGAGTATATGATCATCTTTCACTCGTAATTTGACACGAAATTTGAGATTTGTAAAGTTTGAGATTATGAATTTGCATTAGCTTGTGATTTGTTGGCTCTATTGCTTGCTAATTTGTTTAATAAACTGTTTTAGGGGATTTTATCCATAACAGATTTTGTTTGTAAGGATTCTCAGCGGGAAAGAAAGGATAATCATATGGTCACTCTGTTTAATGTTTTGTTTTACTCTGAAAATTGATGGTTTGGTCAAATTCACAAGCCTTTGCCACGAGCATGGCAAGAGGCTGTCTTCTGTTATAAGATTTTAAATGCTTTTGCTGTACTGCAGAAATGTTTTGTGTTTATGATCGCCTTTGAAATCTCTGGCAACTAAATTGTTACAGTTCACTTGGTATCTTGTTGAGGCTCCCTGGGATTTAAGGTTGACTAAGCTAGTTTGTAAATTCACAGAATTCTGATGTATTTTTCTCTTATGTGTACCCAGTCTCAAGGTATAAAATGATGGTAGAAAACTTCAAAAATGATTTAGAGGGAGAAAGAGAATAGCATAATGCGTAGTTTACGCAGGGAAGGCCTCTTTAATCTGAAATCAATAATTGTGAGTATAAGAGTCATTTTATAAACAATGAAAATATAAATACATCTTTTGGCTATAAGTAAGGAAAATACATGTTATGGATCAAGCTCCTCAGTATTTATGCGGATCTTTTGGCTTGTCTTCAAAATTACAGATTGATGGTGGATGAGAGGACAACAGAATATTTATTTTTGACACTTTTTTCTTTTTGTGTGTGTGTGTGTGAACTTGCAGCTCACTTATCAAATTGACCATGAATAGGCGTTCTTTTTTTTTTTCTTTTTTCTTTTTTTTTTTTTTAAATTTTTACAACTTGTTTTTTGTTTTTTGTCAACTTGCAGCTCACTTATTAAATTGACAATGAATAGGCGTTCTTTTCTTACAACCTAACATGTAAATTTAAAACTACTGAACCTGGTAGAGGTTTTCTCCTTTTGGTTGCTTTTGAAAATACTTTGACAATTGAATCCTAGAAATTGAAATTTGGTTTGTTGTCAAATCATAGTAGGTTTCGTAAAGTGGCGGCCTTTGTCTCAACAGACTTTTTAATTCTTCGTATATTGATTATAATGCTTACTTTTGGAGGAATATTTTCATTGAGATGAATTATGTCTCAAAGATACTAAGACTTTGAGGATAAAAGTGGTTGGAAAGGTGAAATATATTCAAATAGTGAGACCACAGGTTTGGAGGTTGTAGATTAGCATCTTAGTGTGTAACAGGCTTTTGGGACAAAAATTGTTGGAAAAATCATAAAACACATAATCTCTGTGTCTCTTTCCTAGCCATTGATTCTTGCTCTGTCTAGACATTATTAGCAGTCATTAGGAATAAATTGCTTTAAGCTTCTAGTGGGAAGAGTAGAACAAAGAAGGATGAATTGGCTGAAATTCTTGGAGTTACTAACTCAAGTTTGAAGGTTCTGTTAAGGTATGCACACATTTGTGATCAAATAGTTGTTAACTGGTGTATTGTAGGGGAAGATAATCAAAAGGAAATGAGAGAAATGTGAGTCAAAACAATTAGAACTTATTTTGTATGGCAGCCAGTAAGATGGATGTTGAATATTTTGGATGCTATGTGGTATGTGTTGATCTGCTGAATGAGATCCATGGTAATAGAATTGTAAATTTCATAAGTGAATTGTAAGGTTTATAATTTTCTACTGATACCAACCCTTCCTAAATTCAGGCTATACTTTGTTCTCATTAGACATAGCAGTGGGAGAGAAGGCTTAGAGTTGGGATTATTCTTGAAAATAAAATGCTTTTTTGGTCAATTTAAAGCCTGGTTTGATATATATATATATATATATATATATATTGGGCAGTGTACACACTTATTCAGTGTATTATTTTGTTACACTTATTAGGATACTTTCAACAAAATATGACTTTTGTTATTAGTTTTTTGGGAAATTGACAGAACCTCATTTTGCTGTGTTTTATGAAATTATGACCCATTTTCCAATTTCCAAAATTTAATACACTTAACTATCATCTTCAATCCAAAACCTCTATCCATTTTTTTACCCAATAAATAATAAAATTGGTATAAAATACAATTGTGCATCTTATATATATATATATATACTGAAAAAATACAATAAACAAAAGAAAAGAGAGAAAAAAAAAAGATTTGGTAACCCAGCCTCAATGGCTGGACGTGACCCAGTCTCCTTTCTTTTTTTTCTTCTTTGTTTTTATCTGTAAAGTCTATTCCTTGGTAATCAAAATCCCATTTTTTTGATAGGAGGGCATAATTGTATTTTTGTATCATTTTTATTATTTATTGTATGGAAAAATAGAGAGGTTTTGGATTTAAAATGATCGTAAATTCAGGTATCAAAATTTCTTTTTTTTTTTAAGATGCATCTTGTTTGATTACTGGCTTTGCTACTGGTGTTGACTTTGTGTAATTTAGTTGTCAGTGGACCATACTTGAGATGTTTTCAAGGAGCCATATTGAATTCGGCGTATAATAATAAGCTAATGTGGGTTATCAGTCAAGCCCACTAGCAACCTGCATGTGTTTTCAATATGTTCAACAGTGATTTTTCTTCTTACTAAGGAACTTCATAGTTGCTAAGATCTTTTTGGCCATAAATAGTTGCTACAGATGGAACAAATGTATTTGCAGTTATCAAGATTGTTGGCATCAAATAAAAATGTTTTTGGGAAGCTGGTTTACAGTTTCTCTGTTGTTTTATACTTTAACTCGAAGGGGCAGATGCATTAGTATCCATTAAGCACTACCATGTGTATTGCCCAGCTTGGGCAAGTATCTAGGATGCTGAATTTCTTCCTTGTTTCTTTCTTTGGAAAAATTAACTTAATCATCATGTTCAATTATTCTGGGATCACATTTCAGGGTGAAATACTTTTCCTCTTCTATGAAACCAAGAATTCAATCACTATGCAAGGAGATATTGGAGTCGCAAAAAGTACTGATAAGGGAGCAACGTGGCAAGAAGTAGGCATTGCCTTGGATGAGGACTGGCATGTCTCTTATCCATTTGTCTTCGACTACCTTGGCCAAGTAAGACTTCAATTACTATTATGCGCCCACATGCACACATTAAATAATTACTGAAACATTCTTAAGCACCTTATAACCTTGTCCTACACCAATTAAAAGCTAAATGGATTAATGAATAATGTTCCACCTATGAGATCAACATGTCAAAATCCTTAACAGTCTGATTATACCCCAAAGACTAGATTGACATTTTGGAAGTCCTTGGGATAGTTTATGAGTCCAATTCCATGGTCCATTCGTTGTAATTTCTGGGGCCAGCAATACTTTCAAATGTCTCTAGTGTCAAGTGTAATGCTTACTGACTCTTGTACCGGGTATCAATGTAGACACAATAATTGTATGCCCTGAATGTTTCAGTGAAAGACTCATACATTGATTGCATTGCTTCATTTTTCTTATTGTTTCTCACAGATTTATATGATGCCTGAGAGTAGTGAGAAAGGGGAACTACGTCTTTACCGTGCACTCAACTTTCCTCTGCAATGGACACTGGATAAGGTCATCATGAAAAAACCTCTTGTTGATTCCTTCATCATTAACTATGATGAGAAGTATTGGCTTTTTGGCTCAGATCATAGTGGTTTTGGTGCCAGCAAGAACGGACAGCTGGAGATCTGGTATAGTAGCTCACCTTTTGGTCCTTGGAAACCGCACAAGAAGAACCCTATATATAATACTGACAAGAACTTGGGGGCTCGAAATGGAGGGAGACCCTTTTTCTACAATGGAAACCTTTATCGTGTTGGTCAAGACTGCGGTGAAACATATGGGAGACGAGTGCGCATCTTCAAGGTAGAAGTTCTTACAGATGATGAATTTAAAGAAGTTGAAGTGCCCTTAGGCTTTGTAGAGCCTAATAAAGGCCGTAATGCTTGGAATGGTGATCGTTATCATCACCTTGATGTGCAGCAGCTTAGTACTGGTGAATGGATTGCGGTTATGGATGGGGACCGCGTACCATCTGGAGACCCATCCTGGCGGTTTGTTCTTGGATGTGCTTCAGTTGCAGTTGTTGCTGTACTTGTTGTGCTGCTTGGTGTGCTACTTGGAGCTGTAAAGTGTATTATTCCCCTGAAATGGTGCATCTATGACTTGGGAAAGAGAAGTGATGCTTTCTTGGCCTGGGAAAGATCAAATATGTTTTCTTCCAAAGTGAGGCGGTTTTGCAGCCGCTTAAACAGAGTTCCTTCTTTTCTTCGAGGATGGATAAAACCGAATACCTGTGCTGGAAGACTGGTTGTCGTGATAATATTTACATTTGGGGTTGCACTAATGTGCATGGGGGTTAAATATATCTATGGTGGCAACGGTGCTGAAGAATCTTACCTTTGGAAAGGTCACTACTCGCAGTTCACATTATTAACAATGACATATGATGCTAGGCTCTGGAATTTAAAAATGTATGTGAAGCATTACTCAAGGTGTTCTTCAGTGCGAGAAATTGTGGTGGTGTGGAACAAGGGGATACCTCCGGAGCTGAGTGATCTGGACTCAGCGGTGCCAGTTAGGATCAGAGTAGAGAAAGAGAACTCACTGAATAATCGGTTCAAATTAGATTCCTTGATAAAGACCCGTGCTGTTCTTGAGCTCGACGATGACATTATGATGGCTTGTGATGATATTGAGCGGGGTTTTAGGGTATGGCGTCAGTACCCAGATCGTATTGTCGGGTTCTACCCCCGGCTCATTGATGGAAGTCCATTGAAGTATAGGGGTGAGAAATATGCCCGAAGACGAAAAGGGTATAACATGGTTCTTACAGGAGCAGCTTTCATTGATAGTCAAGCAGCCTTCAAGATGTACTGGGGTGAGGCAGCCAAGCAAGGGAGGGAACTGGTGGATAAGTATTTTAACTGCGAGGACGTGCTACTCAATTTCTTGTATGCAAATGCAAGCTCATCCAGGACTGTAGAATATGTAAGACCAGCATGGGCAATAGATACATCAAAGTTATCTGGTGCAGCCATTAGCCGAAACACCAAAGTTCATTACCAGGTAAGAAGCAACTGTCTTCTCAAATTTTCGGAGATGTATGGAACTTTGGCAGACCGGAAGTGGGAATTCGATGGGCGGAAGGATGGTTGGGATCAATAGTGACAAATGAATCTTGGCACCAGGCACCAGCTCACTGACTCTTCCTTTCTCTCATTTTGTATCCATTTTTGTTACTCCTGTCATCTTTTTCCCCTGTTGTGAATTGTGTTGGGGGGAAATTTCAGGTTTCAATAGCTTTTGCTTGCAAAATGTATATTGGTTTTGTCATAGTTTTTAACCCCCTTGCTCTTTTCTTTATTTTTTGTTTCACTTTTTTGCTTTTGAGAAATTGATAAATATGGGTCCATTGGAAAAATGTGTCTTTACTCTTCCCATTGAAATACTTGATAGAATTCTAAGGAAGCCTAGTGATGTTTGAGAAGATAGAAATTGGTTCTGTGGTGGTACTCTTCAAACACATGAAATGAAGTATTTGTATGCATCTTACCTTTCATTTGGGGTGGTACTCTTCAAAAATTGGTTTTGGGTTCAGGGTATGTTTATATGTTATGAAGGTTGTTTTTTGTTTTTGATTTAAGAAAGTGAAAAGATTTGATATAAAGGTTAAAACTGTTTGTGTGGTATAGGGTTTTTTTCAATAGTAATGCTACATACCATATTAATATTCTACTATGTTGATGTGATAATGTTAATTCACCATTGGATCAATCTTAATTAACATTGGATCAGTCCTTGTTAAAAAGAAAAAACTTTGGGAAAAGTATAAAATGGCCCCCCAAACTATCAGTTATTTGTAATTTAGCCCCTCAAAGTTTCAATTGGTATAAAGTAGCCTCCCAAATTACCAACCCCTTATAAAATGGCCTCCTTAGTTGAACTGCGAAAATGGATGAAAACCCAAAGCAGCGTCGTTTTGAGATGCAGAGTTACTAACATGCCCTCTTTAAAAGAAAAAATCAATTTTTTTTTTTTTTTTTAAAAAAAAAAACCATCTAAAATGGTGTCCTTTTTTCCCAATAAAAAACCCTTCTTCCCGTGAAGAACCATGAAGCCCAAAGAAAGAACAGGAAGAACCGTAAAACATCTCCCAATATTTTTTCCTTTCTTTCCCATGCCACTTCTTTGTTTCCTTTTCTTTTCTTTTTTTTTCTTTTCTTTCTCCTCCTCCCACACAGTCTTGTGCATAGTGGGATGTTTTCTGGTTCCACTACCCAAAACCGTCTTGTTTGAACAATTAAATTTGGGTTTCTAATATTGCTGATGTGCATATGCAAAAAATGGCAAAGACAAACAACCGTCCATGGAAAGAGCTAATTAAAATCATCAAAGAAAAACAAATTTGCCATTAATCATGTATAATAATATTCACCCAATCTCCAAAATTCTATATCTTTCTATTTCTCTCTCGTAGCACATGCCATGATCAAACTTCAAACTTCTTCTTTCAACATCTTCAAGCTCTTATTTCTTCTACTACTTCTCTCCCCTGCTCCCTCCATAGTGTCTGGAGAGTGCACGTGCGATTGAGAGACCATGGAGAAGAACAAAGGCGAAGCACTCAAATACAAAATAGCTTTGATTGCCACCATTCTCTTCACCGTATGGGGTGAGCATCCCATTGCTGGGGAGGAGGATTCCAACTCGATCTAAGGCTTGAACAGATTGGTTCTTCGTGTTCTTCGCTAGGCTTCATGGGTTCTTTACGGAGAAGAAGGGGTTTTTTTATTGGGAAAAAAATGACACCGCTTTTAGATTTTTTTTTTAATTTGATTTTTTTAAAAGAGGACATTTTAGTACTCGCATCCCAAAACGACGCTGCTTTGGGTTTTCCATCCATTTTCACGCTTCATTTAACGGAAGGGCCATTTTATAAGGGATTAGTAGTTTAGGGGCTACTTTATACCAATTAAAACTTTGAGGGCTAAATTACAAATGGTTGGTAGTTTGGGGGCCATTTTATACTTTTCCAAAAACTTATTGCTATGCTATGTTAGCATAGTGGGATACTCGTGGGATATTAGTGTGGTATATATATATATATATATATATATATATATATTCGATCTTGTGATCTACGCCGTAAAGGCGTGGTTATTATGGTTAAAATATCTCTTGGGGACATATTAGTGTGGTATATAACGTTACTTGTTTGTTAGTATTTTTATTCTTATAAGAAAAAAGAAAGAGTAATCCTACATAGAACATACTTCATCTCAATTTCACCTCCAGTCGAGTAAAAATTGATGTTACATACTACCCAAACTCTATTAGACTGATGTGGTTATGCTTATCATCCATTATTAAAAAAAAAAAATGTCTAAATATTATACTCTCATTCCACCGTCATCCTTACATGTTGATGTGGCATTGCCAATTACCTATTAATTTTATTTTTTTTTTCATTTTTAATTAAGATTGACTCAAGGGTGGATTGGTAATATCTTTCGTCTAAAAAATACCTCAGGATTGATCTGCTCTATTACATTAGTCAAATGAATTAGGAGCGTGACAAGAGAGAAGTGTATAATATTATTGCTACAATTAAAAAATAAATAAAATTGAGGACTGTTTTTCAAACTTGGCCCACACGGATGGGCATGGAAACTTTTGTTTGAAAAAGGGGGAAAGGAATGGAAAGATTATCCATTGCATGACTTGGCCCAAAGAAGATGTCCCATTTTGACTAAAGTCTCTGTGATGGATATATATGTTGGACCACTTTGTCCCCACTCCTACGCACTTCACTCTTCAACAACGAATGGATTACGATTACCAATTACCATACGTCCCCACTTCTCTCTTTCTGGGTCCCCCACCCTTCCTTGCAAAATCATTGCAGCCACAAGTTTCTCCCCCAACTTTCTCAAACCCTAGACCCTCCCATGTAGAAATTGTAGCTTTTACATTTAATGCTACAAAATCCAAATGTGACCCATCCATCAATAATCAATAAAATAATCATATACCTTCGGTTATCATCTTTATCTTTACCGTTTTGCATATTTTTTTAATGAGTAATATATTACGTTTGTAATTATCGTATAAGTTGTTGATACGTGTTAGCATGTAATTGCGGTCACATCATATTATAGTCTTAATTATATGTTGTAAAAGAGTTGTGGGTATCTTAAGAGAAATGGATGATATGATTAAGATTTAGATCGAAGAATAGACATGATATCCACATATTAATAAAGAATCCCATATTCAAGGGTGGAAATTCTTTGTTAGCATGTGGAGATTTTGGCTTACCCTGTATTTTGAATTTATTTTATGTTCATGTTCCTAAATTTGAAAAAAAAAAATCAAAAAACATTATTTTTAAGATAACCCCTCAATTATGTTATAGCTAGTGCATTGCAAAAGTTAGATGTGATATCCACTTGTCGATTTGATTGATGCCCAAATTATTTTGATATTCTAACCTTTCATCTTTGGGTTGATTAATATTTTTTTTTAATACACTTTTTTTTTTTTTGGTATGTGGGCATGATGCACTAAACAAGTGCTGAGTATACTAATTACTTTAATTTTTATTTTTATTTTTATTTTTCAATTCAAATGAGGAAAGGGAACAAAGTTACACATGTGAGTCTTTCTCACTATTGATCTTTATAGCATAAATAAAACGAGAACAATTTAGATTGAAAGCGGCCCATTTGGCAAACTTATATGCTTTATAATTACTAGACCTTTGCGGTCAAACTTTGTAAGAGCTGAAGCTGCTTATGAATGTCTCCGATGATTGGAGCAAATGACCAATAATAATAAAAAAACTCTGGCCTTGTTGATAGCCAGAATAATTATCAAATAATCACCTTCCACATAAAGGGATATGCAACCAAAAGAGTTGGCTGGTTGCGCTGCCAACAATGCTACTGGAGCTTCCACAACGTTAACTTCTACCATTGACAGACTCTTGGAGATAGCTGCAATATAATGGAGCCCAAAAAGTCACTCAAAACAGCTACTGCCACAACCATGTCATGTCTAACAAGTGTAAACTATTTTTATTTTTACTAATTTTCTGGTGGGGCTAAATCAAGCCACGGTTCAGTTGGACTTAAATGAGCGTCTATGATTTTCATTGTTTAGACTCCTAATGTGCCGTTCCTAGAAGATAAGTGTTGGTGCTACTATTGGGGGTGGGGGAATAATTCTTACAAGTAGCTAAATGGTTTGTGGATGAGAAGGTTTATAGCTAACCAAATTTGATCCGAAGTAATGGCAGCCGAAAATGCACCAAATTTCTTGGAATAAGAAGGGTGGAATGAGGCTTCAGAATAGCCTTGATCCATTCATTAATGGGTTGGCCACCAAAAACCAAGGAATCAATAGGCCACTTGGAGTTTCTCCAAATAGTTCTAGCAAGAGGGCACTCCAAGAAACACATGTTGAATAGTTTCACTTGGACACTTGCCCAAAGGACACATCCAATCTTCCAAATTACCAGTTTGGATAAACTTAAGGCATTTCAATCAATCTTTCAAAGCAGATGCTTTAGCCTAAATTGGAGTTTAAGGTTGTGTGCAACAATTTTATCTTTCACAGTTTATTGAAGTTTAGAGGATTATTATAAAAGTAAAATAAAATAAAAAATGATATCGATTTTGAGTGAAGGTCAAATCTTCATTAAGAAAATTAAAATGATGGAATAATCTTTTATTTCAAGAAAAGATGACCAAGTTGTTGGTGTATAAACACTTCAGGTAAACAATACTCTTGATCGAAATATTGATTTGTGTTTATTGTTTATTTATTTGATTAATTATAAAGTGGTTTTTTAATTTTTGACAAGGATATAAATTCTTATATAATCTTAATCATACCTTGATTGAGACCTTGTACAATACTTGAAATATCTTAATCAACACATTTGTTTGGCCAAAATAATGATCGAGAAAGTAGGGTTGATAATATTTTGTATGACTCGTGACTCGCAAACTTAACACACCAATATGAATTTCTAACATTTGAGAGATATAACTAATTTAAACGGTCAAAATATAGTTATTGTACCCTTTATTGGATCTTGGTGGAAGTGGAACTTATCTAAACTAGCGATAGGCTTCATTTGCCAATGAACTCGGCTAGTGATAAACTAAGTGATTGATGTGATATAAAGTAGATAAATTTTTTAAAATTTTGGTATGAAAAATTAAAAAATATTTATTATGTATTGGCCTTTTTGTTTGAATAATAATAAAAAGTTATTGACATGTAAGAATAGTAAAGTTTATTTAAAAAAAAAAATTGGGACTTGGGCCAAGTCTATTGCCAAAGGAATTTATGTCCCCCCTTCTTTAATCTCTATACTAATTTTTTTTTTAAAAAAAAAATTATCCTTATCTATAATAAAGAGAGAGAGCTACCAATAATGGAAGAGGTTAATCCAATAATACTACAAGTTATTTTTATATCACTTTTGTATTTAGAATAATATAATTCTTAAAATTATCATTAAATTTATAATTGATTATTATTAAATTTTGATTAAATTATAACTTTAAAAATCACAAAGATAATCCCATCAGTCAGACAAAACAAAAACTTTGAGTATATTTTTTAATCTATTTTAGGATTTAAAAAAAAATTATTTTCAGTTGAAAAACGTGTTATAAAAAACAATTTTGTCTCATTTTATATTTTCAATTGTTTGTTAATAATAAAAAAAGAAAGGAAAAAAAAAAGAAAAAGACAAGAAAAACAAGAAGAACAACATGTTGTTGTACTTTGCTAAAAAAAGCACTGAAAATACGTATCTTCAATCAAGACATGTGTTCCATTCTAAGTGTACAATCTCTGCGCATCTGAACCGTTTGACCGCCTCGATTTTTACTTTTTCCAAACTCTTTTTCCCGTTGAACTGCCACCATCCCCACACCAACTCCGACACGTCTTCCTTTCTAAAGCAAAAGCGGCAGGTTCTCCTATATTCTTTAATTTTTTTTTGTTTTTTTTCTCTTTCTTGAAGCATCTGTCATCGCGATTGTCCAACCAGTTAAAAATTACGTCTTATAAAATAAAGGTTATTAAATTGACATTATCTTCCATATTTTCCTCTCTTTATACGAATATATTCCAAAAAAAAAAATCACACTTTAAAAACAATAATATTGTTCTTCTAAAAATAACATTATACAAACAAAAGAATCCTATATTTTCTGTATGTTTTAAGACAATTATAAAGTAAAATTTTTAAAAATTCATCAACTTAATGCTAATAATACATGAATAAAATAACAACATCTAATAAATCATTTAATTAAAGAAAAAAATGTTAGAAATACAACTCTTTTAGATTTAGAGGGTGTTATGTTTTTTTTAAGAAAAACTACACTTAACCTACTCAATCTATCACACAATTTGTAATATCCCACTAATATTTGAAGTTGGTTAAAATATCATACTAATCTATCATTGGGGTCTTAAATAACAAAAATATCCTGCAAAAAAATTCGAAAAAAAGGAGAATCAAAAAAAGGCATCACTTTAGTCTATTTTTATTTTTTGTTTTTATAATTATTATTTTTTTCTAAATTTTATTGTCTTTTTTCCATCCAAAATATTTTGGTATTTTGAGAACCAAAGGGGAAATGCAACCCCAAAGGTAGATACATTAACCATATAAAAAGATTTGGGAGGACATTGCAAATTGCATGGTAGATTGTAATTTTCTTATTCTTTTAGTGGTTGACATGGGAATCTAATAATATGTTAACATGAATTAACAAGATGTAAAAAATTGTAAGTATATCATTATTTATTGAGAAATAGAGATAATTGCAATCCGCCATTTACTTTTATAAAAGGATAGAGTTTTCCTTTAAGTTGGGGTCGGAAGAATTTCCTTCAACTTAATCTGTAAAAGTAATATACGTCCCTTAAACATATGAGATGCACATAAATTTTTAATATTATTTATTTCAACTTGTATATATCTCAGTTAAAAAAGAATCGTTATTAAAAAACATAAATCTCGTATTATTAAAAAAAAAATAGCCTCAAGAGGTGATTTTCAATCATTAAGTAATTTTCAATGAAGCTTTCTATTTGAATCTCCTTTTCTCCTTCTTGCGGACGTATAAAAAAAAAAAAAAAAATATATATCACTTTTACAAATTAGGTTGAATGAAATTTTTTAACTCAATTTCAATGAAAACTTTGTCATTTATAAAATCACTCTTGATAATAATTGGCAATTGGCCAAGAATTTTATTCACTAAAAGCATCTTCCAAATATATACATGCAATTTTTTTGTTTTTTATTTTCCCTTGACATGGCTCCCAATCATATGGAGCAATGAGCATCAGCGTCAGCCAACCTTCATTCCTCTCTTTTATAGGTGTAGAGAATCATTCAGTCCCATGTGCCACTCTTCTCTTCAATCCCCATACCTTCCTCTCCTCCATCAAAAATAATACCAAATTACCAATCCACACAAACACTCTCTCTCCCCTCCTCCATCATCCATTATACTTTCTAGGGTTCTGAAAATTGACATCCAAAGCAAAAGCTAATTTGCCAAAAGCTGATCATCTTCAGCAAGACACACACATACCCATATATACATATATAACCCCAATAAGGGAAACCTACCTTTTCTTTTTTCTTTTTCAGAGAATAATATCAAAGAGAGAGTTTCCCTGTGTTCCATTGGTCTCAGCTCTGCTCCCAATTTTTTGTTGGTACTGAATAGAGAGAGAGAATGTGGGTTTAGAGAGAGAATATGTAGACAATTCTGAAGACAGAGAGAAAGAGAGAGATGTTGGCAATGGAGAAGGATTTTGATTCCAAGTTGAAAATTCAGGGGAGTTCTTCCAATGGTCGGAGCGTGCAGAGATCCAAGAGTTTTGCTTTTAGGGCACCCCAGGAGAATTTCACTGTTCAGGATTTTGAATTGGGCAAGATCTATGGCGTTGGTTCCTATTCCAAGGTTTACATTTTTTTGTTTCTCTCTATTTTCATTTTGCAAATTATGGTGTTTTTTATGGTTAGATTTTGTTCCTTTGTCTTTTTCGCTATCCGGGTTGTGTCAGTTTGTTATGTTTTTGTTGTAGATTGTTGAGTTTTGACGGTTTGGTGGTATTGAGTATCTAATGTTGTCTATGAATGATACATTAATATTAGTTTTTTTCTGTCCTTTTTTTATATGATAAAATCTCATGATTCGTCTGCTTTGGTTTATTTATTTTTGGGCCGTAATTCTCTAATGATGATCAGTGGGTATTGTGCAGTAAAATCATTTGGGTTTTTATTGGCATTTTTATAGCGGTTTAGATTGATATCTTAAATATGCATTATTCTGAATTATAGAAACCCAGGTGGGGCTGGCTCAATGGGGGAGTTTGTTGATCTTCAAGGAATATGGACCATATGGTTTGATAGATTGGGTTCTGAAATGTGGATGTGATGGAACACTGAATTTCCTTTCACAAACAACCCATTACAGAATTTCATTTCAATGCCTATTTCATTGGTTGCTGAGGAATCTGACCCATTTCTTTCTTTCTTTCTTTTTTTTTTTTTCTTAAAAAATTATGTTGAGCTTTATATTGGTTATGATTTATAGCATGATGGTTTTTCGTCTCCTCTGGTCCAAAATAACAGAAATATATTCATTTGTGGATTCTTGGGACAACATGGCCTGCTGGAATTGGTATATATATATAAGAAAAAAAAATTCAAAATTTGCATGATCGCTCTCTACCCCCTCTCCCCCCTAAAACAGAGGAGAAATTTTTTATGAATTGAGTTCATTTGTGGATTCTTGGGACAACATGGCCTGCTGGAATTGGTGGAGTTTCTTACCTTTACTTTTATAAGTTCAAGCCTAAACCAAGAAAGTAAAAAATATAAAAAAATTAACGATTAGAAAAGAAGCAAATTATTTTCTTATGCAACTTTCCTCTTATCGTGCTAATCAATGTGTACCATTGTAGTGTTTTATGTGACATATTATAGCGATTTTCAATTGGTTGACAGTATGGATCGACTATCCATTTTACCTGAAGTTTCTGTTGGGTGCATTTTTATGAGGATACTTGTTATTTTCACCGCTGGATACATTTACTCAAAACTGTTCTGGTTTTTTGTTTGTTTGGCATGCAAATTTTTACCCAAATTTTAAAGCCAATGTCATACGCATTATTGTACATGCAAGAAAGCACTACTTATGTTATGGTTCTCTGTCTATTCTTTAGCTCTCTCTCTCTCACTCTCTCTCTCTCTCTTGTTTGAACTATTGGTGACCCTTATATGCGTGGGGCTCATAGGTGCCTCTTCTTATCAGTTTTACTATGTGTAGTTATTGATTGTCTCTGAACATCATACGAATGATACTAACAGGTTGTTAGGGCCAAGAAGAAAGACACAGGAATTGTGTATGCATTGAAGATCATGGACAAAAAGTTCATCACCAAAGAAAATAAAACAGCTTATGTGAAGTTGGAACGCATTGTGCTTGATCAATTGGATCATCCTGGCATAGTGCGGCTATTTTTTACATTTCAAGATACATTTTCACTGTGTAGGTATTCTTAGTGTAATTTGTTCATTGTTTTTGATGTCTTTTGTACTTGCTTTGGCTTCCACTTCTTTTGTACTGGTGTTCTTTATGTGCTCTTTGTTATTTGTTATGTTTTTTGGGTTTTTCCTTATCCGGATTATCATTTGATAATGGTTTGTTTTACTATATCGTGAAGACATGGCACTTGAATCCTGTGAAGGTGGAGAGCTTTTTGATCAAATAACCAGGGTAAGTTTATAAGAAACATAATGGTATACATCCATTGCAGAAATATCTCTGATTTGTTCAAAGAAAAATCATGTGGCCACTTTTTCATGAAGTAGATAGTTATATTTTGTCTGGTGATCTTTGGTGCTTGATCAGTTATCAATAAATATGGTGAAATTGTTTCTATTTCCTAAATTACTTTTAATGTTTCCATCATATAAATATCGGATGATGCTAGGTGTTTCTCTTTACGTATCTCATTCTAAAAGAGGATGTGATTTTCTGTTTAACATCTAGCTTCTGATTGCTGAAAACCACTTTTGGAAATTTTTTGGGATATTTGCATTTTGTTTCTGAAAAAAACTAAAATGCTTAATAAGAGAATTTCAGTGGAAGTGGTGATACACATCCAATAAAATAAAGTCCTCATAAAGCCAATCTTAAGCTGCAAAGCTACTTTCCATGCTATCCTACTACTCTCTTCAAACTTGCCTCTGTAAGAGAACATCAAGGCCAGCAATCTACTAGGCATAACCCAGTGAAGCCTAAATCTTTATTTCTCTGATTATTTAATTTCATCAAAATATGATGAATTCCAATCTGTTATTACGTTTCTAGCATGTAGTGTTTCCTTTTAGCTTGTCATTGTACAGAATCCACTATCAGTTACTTTGCACCTGCAGAAAGGTCATTTGTCAGAGGGTGAAGCTCGCTTCTATGCAGCAGAAGTTGTGGATGCACTTGAATACATACATAGTCTGGGCTTGATACATCGTGATATTAAGGTATTTTCCTAGCTCTCTTGCACTATTTCATTGGTAGATGAATTATTCTAAAGTTTCTCATATGCAGCCCGAGAACTTGCTGCTGCAGAAGGACATATTAAAATTGCTGATTTTGGGAGTGTAAAGCCTATGCAGGATAGCCAAATTACAGTCCTTCCTAACGCTACATCAGGTTAAATAAAATCTTGTCATGTAGAATCTGTTTAATTGTACTTTTGAGAGGTATATTAAAAAATTTCAGTTGATGGCTTGTCCAGATGATAAGGCTTGTACGTTTGTGGGGACAGCTGCATATGTTCCTCCAGAAGTTCTCAATTCTTCTCCTGCAACATTTGGGTGAGTGACTCTTTTTCAATTAAGCCAGGATTTATGTTAGACTGCATTATTATTGCAATTAATACTAAATACTGAAGCTCAGCATTTCTGCTTATTTATTTATTTATTTTTTCCGCAGCAATACCTGGTTCTCATACTTCACCTTGTTCATTCTTTTTTTGTTTGGTTAATCTTGTACTGCATACATAGGTTAACTTCCTTTTGCCTTTTCTGAACATATCAAAACAGAAATGACCTCTGGGCACTTGGCTGCACCTTGTACCAAATGCTTTCAGGGACCTCTCCTTTCAAAGATGCAAGTGAATGGCTCATTTTCCAAAGAATTATAGCCAGAGATATTAGATTTCCGGACTATTTTTCAGAGGAGGCAAGAGATCTCATTGACCGGTTATTGGTAAGCTACAACCTTAGCTGTGGTTAGTTCAAGTGTTCGTGTAAGCATGCTATGATTGTATATGTTAAACTACTATTGTTCTCTTAAATATTGTTTTTTCCCCTTATTTATGAAACTTTTTTTCCTTTGCTATTGGTCAAAAAAATTTGATTACAAACATTGACAAGGTAAAAGCACAAATTAGACTAGACCACGTTATTATGATAGGTTTTCAGCTATTACTGTGCGATAGGACAATCTCAAGTTGGCACAGGTTTGAAGGCATATGGTTTGTCTATTCTGTTCCAGGGAAGAGAAACCAAACTTTCTGCCATCATTGATGCTAGCTTGTAACCTGTGCAATGCAAAGGGTTGTTTCAAAAGTTTTTTTTTTTTTAAGATTTTAATTTAGAGAAAATAACAAAAGTAATTTACTTCATAATCAACATTTTTCAATCTACATTTCTATAATATTAGACTATGATAAAGTATTTGCATAGTATTCTTCATTTTGCTTTAGATTTTCTCTGTAGTGGGGAAAAATGGTTACATTTGATTTTCCTTATCAAAAAAAGAAAAAGAAAAGAAAAAGAAGATCTTAAACGATAGGATATTGATGCATCTAAATAGGCATGTGCTTGTATCACTATGACTACGATGTTGCACAGTATTGAAGTTCTTCCATCATAGGAGTAAAATGATACTTTAGCAATGAGCTCATATCATGGGTAGCCATTTGCTTCTGTAATAGAACTGGCTTGTGTGAAGTATAAAACATGAGTTTTATGGTAACTATTGGAGCAACTTTGGAACTATTTTCAAGTAAATCTGTGTCTGAAAACCTCAACAATTGAAAATTGTCGAATCCTAAACATAAAAAACACAACCACAAAATCAATTATCTAAATTGAGTTTGTGATTGATGTGGCATACCTCTTTCTTACTTTGTTGGTTGGCATCCCTCTTTGGAACCTTAACCTTTTCTTCTGGACAATTATTTTGTTTCCTCAAAGTAATCTCCGCAGGTCCTTGTACATTTCTCAGCTTGCCATATTACGCAAAGCAATTTAGGAAAACAAAATATCATGGCAGGGAAAAAGAAAACTAAGTGATAATTTAATCACGGGAGGCCCTGAATTCACCTTGACTCCATTTTTCAAAGAATATAAAACAATCAACTGTGATTGGCAAAACTCAAATATACAATTACTAGTGAAATTGGGGAAAATAACCTATAGAGCATGTTGGCCAAAATGAAAAATATAGAAAGCACATGATTCATGATTGAGGAGACCCTAATATACTTCTAAGAATAATAGTAGAAAAGTAAGAAAATGCCTACTCTAAAACGAATACTAAATAGCAATAGATCCATTGAACATGCCTCTCGAAACTCCTAATTAGCTTTTGTATAGCACTTGAAACACAAAGCCATCAAGGAAATTTAAAACTATCACTAAAATATTACTTCAGTGATAGATTTGTATATTACTTCAAATAAATGACCTGGCCCATTCCCAACTGTTCAAATTGTTCACTTTCATCTTTTGTTGTGTTTCTGAGCTACCACATTTTCTTGCATCACCAAAAGTTATGCTGTACAAGATCACACATTTTTGCCTTTTGAAAGTGACTGCATAGTGGACATGCAGCCCTAGACTACATATACTCTTTTCATTTTCTATTTGTTCTTAATATGTTTAAGAATGCAACAAATATGCCTTACAACATAATTTTCTTTGGGTAAATTGCACTTTTCACCCAAAGCATAGGGTCATTTGTGAGTGATAAATTTTAAATTTGAATAGTTAACACCCTAAACTATATGATTAATTGCAATGTTCTCTCATATATTTGAATATATGTGTTTTAAGTAGAAAGATAGACCCCAAGGGGGTTGGCCGAGTGGTTGAGGCTTGTGGTCTTAGGGAGTATCACCCCATAGATCCCAAGTTCGAGACTTGCTAGGTGCTAACTCTCCCTTGGGGCCACACCCCTTAGTGTAAAAGCTAGTGATTTACCTTGATCCGTGTAGGGAAATTTCCAAGGGTGCAGTGCATAGGTCTAAGGTTTACTTTGCAGGGGTAGGTCTGGAAGGTCCTGTATTGTCGAGGTTCCCCGTCATTAAAAAAAGATAATAAATAAAAAAGTAGAAAGATATTCTGCGAGGATAAAAAAAGAGGCCGGACAAGTAGAGGCCATATTGATCTTTAATGAGAACTGTAGAGAACGATACCACTTATCTGCCATTTTGTTTTTCCTGGAAAGTGGAAGGTCCTTCCCTCTGCATGGTGATACGTTTTACTGACTGAATTCCATCCTCATGCTATTAGTGATCCAGGAAGACCAAATAACACCAGAATCAACATAACTGATAGTGTCCAATTGCTTTTATAAGGAGAAGACATGTTTATATATATAAAAAAATCTTTCAAGTCTTTTTTGATTAATTATCCTTCATGTGGTAACAACAACAGACGGATATTCTGACAACAGATCTATGTTTGAGGATAGGATGGTTTCTTTTTTCTTATGTGATATCAATTAAATGTTGTACAATGTTTTGTTTGATACTGCGTCATGAAGTGTATAATTGCCCTAAAACAGCTACAACCATGATGCAGGATTTAGATCCCAGCAGAAGACCAGGTGCTGGACCTGATGGTTATGCAGTACTCAAGATGCACCCCTTTTTCAGGGGAGTTGACTGGAAGAATTTAAGAGGGCAAACCCCTCCAAAACTTGCCCTGGAACCAGGGGTATGGCTTCCGTTGTGTGTGAAAACTGCAATTTACAAAGAAACCTCTCTTCCAAAGCATTCCTGCCTTTCTTTGATTGAATGATTTTTAGAAAGTTTTTTTGTTTACTTAATTTTGATATTTTTCTTATAATTTTAAGGCTCAATCAAGCGAGGGTGATGATGTTCACAATTCATCATGGAACCTTTCACACATTGGGGATGGTTCAACAAGACAAGCTGATGGGAATTCTGGTGCTGCATCATCATCTGAAGGGTCTGGCCATATAACTAGGCTTGCTTCAATTGACTCGTTTGATTCGAAATGGTATAGTCTCAATGCCTTATGCCTTTTGCTTTGGGTGTAGCATCAACCCATGTTTTACTGTTACAGAAAACCTGTGATTCTCTGATATTCAATCTGTTGTGAGTTTGAAACCCTTAAGAAGTTGTAATTGTTATGTTGTTGTGCTTGTTGCTTGGAAGGAGCCTCAATCAAAGGTTTATATGCCCAAGATGGTGGTTGGATCTGATATTAAGTACAACATCCATTCCGTTCAGAATTGGTTTTTGTGAAGGATGCCTTGTATTTATGCACTTTGCAGATGAATTTTTCAATTTCTTGGTTTTCTAATAATTTCCAAGTTTTTCTGGAAGGGAAGTATAAGGAAGATTCCCTTGAATCTCTATGAGAGAGGTGGGTTTTAAACTTTGTGCCTCTAAATTAGTGTTTAGACTGTTGAGCTCAGTCAGTAAACATGCTCGGGAGAAGTTATATAGTACATTTTCTATGCTGAAAGAAAGGTCTTGGTTGGATTCTTTAGAAAGGTCTTGGTTCTATCATTTTCCTCTCTTCTCTGTCATGCTTTCTGAAATTGAGACAGTTTTAAATACGTAGCATTTGTAGTTTTTTCTTGGCCATCTGCATCAGTTTTTTTATTAGTATCTGTATGCATACCACTGGGTCACTTGGGGCAGGCATATCTAATTTGTATGCTGACCATGTTAACAGGCAACAGTTCCTGGATCCAGGGAATCTGTTCTTATGATCTCAATGGTGAAGAAATTACAGAAATTAAGTAGCAAGAAGGTGCAGCTTATCCTCACCAACAAGCCCAAATTGATCTATGTGGACCCTTCAAAACTGATTGTAAAGGGAAACATAATTTGGTCAGACAATCCTAATGACCTCAGCGTCCAAGTCACAAGTCCTTCACATTTCAAGATTGTCACAGTACGCTCTCTACTACATGTTCTATCATCATCAGGGGCATATTTCCATTGCACTCATCCCCCTAAAAAACCCAATTCTGCCCTGAAATTAAAAGCAAAAAATCTTAGCAGTAGCCAATCAGAGCGGAACTTGTCCAAAGTCTTCTCAAATATTTCATACGATACCACTAGTCTTTAGTCAGTTCTAGTTATTTATGATTGGTTGTTGCAGCAAAATTTGAATTAAAAAAATGTAAAATGGTTTTACTCCCCTCTGTTGCATTTTTTTACTCTTTTCTGATTCAAACTTATGTAATGTTCAGCCAAAAAAGGTGATGTCATTTGACGATGCTAAACAAAGAGCATGGCAGTGGAAAAAGGCTATTGAAGGACTTCAAAACCGGTAAAATCTGTTCGTCATTTTTACAATACATTCTTTGGATGTTATGATTTTGTCGAGCAACATGGTGATTCTCAAGCATTAGACGCCCCTGAGAATTATTTATTCAATGAAAGTGATCCGGGTTGCACATTCGGTTCTTCCAAGGTGCAAAGCTGCCCCCCAAAAAATTCCCCTCCTCACTGCTTAAATCTGAGTTTGTGACGAGGGTTTTTTCCATCCTTTTTAATGCATTTTGTGGTGTAATCTGTACAATGTGAAGTTGTAACTGTAGGGTTTTTAGGGGGCTGGGTTCATCCCTTGTTCACTGTAAGAAAAGGACAATACATTAAATGAAATTTTCTTTTGTGGAATCATTACTATATGACAGCAATTTTGAGACCGTTCCATTTGGTTTCTTAGCATTTCCATAAATTGGCAGCATGTTAGGGAGTTTGCCCTTCCATTCCAAAATTGAAAGTAGAAAAGAGTTCTTGGCCTTGAAACTTTTATGGATTACACCATTGTTGTTCAGTTCTGATCGGTAATCCACATTTTTCAATTGCATGCTTTTTGCAGTGTGTTTCTGTAAGTGCAGGTGCATTCTCAAAATTTCATGTTTTCTTAATTAATCTTGAATGTAGAACATAGATAATGGGTATGGGTACACCAGAGGATGACTCCAATGAAGGTGGTTGTCATGGGTGGGTGGATTCTGTGGGGTTTATGTGTTGGTGCCAGAAAAAAGAGTTGGTATTTGGTTACTTTCCTTTTGTTATTTTTAAGTTGTAAAAAATGGTTCTCATCTAATGACCAAAAAGGAGAACTTAAGAATTAAGATGTTCTCTTTTGACTAATAAAGTGATTATATTTCGAAGGTCAAAAGTTTGAACCCAAGCACAAGGCAAGGTACTTTTTATTAGAAAAAACGACCGCAATTATGGGTTCAAAAGAAGCTACAGTTTCTTTGATTCAGGGGAGATTTATCATTGTTCTAACTTCTAGACTAATTTTTTAATGGGAAATTTTATAAAACCTTATCGAACTTTCACTCATTTTGGCATGACCTTTTCTCTCACCCCAAAGTTTAAAAACTTTTTATTAAGGGTATTGAAATTTCAATTTTTTTCAATTACCCTATTCCGTTAGATCTTGTCAAAATTTTCAAAATATCTATAAAATATCTCTACCTCTTTTAAATATTATTTCTCATTCTTTTTTATTATATTTTTTTGCCAACACTCGATCAAAGGGAAAGCAAACATATATATAAAATCGTTCATAGAGAGTGCCTCTGAGAGTTTTCAAGACAGCATTTCCGAGAGAGTGCTTCCCAGAGTTTCAGAGATGAAAGTGAGAAGGAAGGGAGAGTGGAAAAAAAAAATTGGGTGACGTCATGAGGAATCTCTAATAAATGTGATAAGAGAGAAGAAGAGAAAGTGGGAGAGAGAGAGAAGAAGAGGAAAAAAAAATTGGGTGCTGAGGATGATTGTATTTCGGTGAAGATGGACCAGCGAAAGAAAGAAAAGTTGGAGAGAGAGAATAATAAAATAAGAAAAAGAAACCGTTTGGAAATCATATCATATTGTTAACAAGTGCTTCAATAACTAGGGGTATAAAGGCGGTTACGGTTAGCGGTTATTGGCAAAAACCGCTAACCGTAACCGCCTTAGCGGTTATTAAATTTCACTAACCGCATCCGCTAGGCGGTTAGCGGATAGCGGTTAGCGGTTAGTCGACGGTTAGCGGTTAGTAAAACAGTTAACCGCCCGCTATAACCGCTTTTTTAAAATTGGGCTTTTTTTAAGCACTATAGCATTGTTCACTCTCATTTGTTTTTTTGTATTTTTAGTGTCTTCTTATGCCAAATTGCTATAAAAAGAGATCATATTGAAAAATAAAAAATATTTGACCTACTTTAATTTTTTTTTTAAATCCTTAAATATTAAATCATAAGTTCATAACTGGTTAACTTAAAAAAAACACAAAAAACAAATGTTCAAATAAAACATTAAAACTGCGAGATAGAGAGAGTCAGAGAGAAAGAGGCGACAAGAGAGAGACGGTCCAGAGGTAGAATTTGTAAAGAGGGACAGGCCGATGGCGTCAATGAGATAGGGAAGGAGAAGAGAATAAGATGAAAATCCCTACCTTAACCCTTAATGCATTTTTCTTTCCAAAACTGACGTCGTTTTGATATAAAATTCATTCTTATTATTATTAATATAAAATAGACTATATATATATATATAGAAAAATTAAATAAATAAATGCTAGAAGATATAAATATATACAGTTTCAAAAATATTTTATTCCATTACAAACTTATGTCTTTGATATTATATAATCATATGATCTCATTAAATTAGATCATATGATTAATGATTTAAATTATTATCATATTTACTTATAGTTTTTTTTTTAATTGAACTTATTATCTAATGATAATGCTCAAACTTCTAAGTCCTAAATTCATAATAATCTAATGGTCATATACTCATACTTAAATTATATGATCATCCCTAAAAAAAAATCAACAAAATTATATGATCATATTATCTCATAAATCACAATTCATATTAATATAAAATTATCTTAGATCTAAGAATCTAAGATAATGTGATATATGTTTTCTAAGTATAAAGTATCTGATAATGCTTTGATTCAATTGTATATAGGTAACACATTGTTTAATTTAATTGTAAATATCATACTATCATTATACATGAATAATATGAATTATATGATTAACTTGTAGACTTACGACTTATGAGTCATTTATATATATATATATATATAATTTGTTATTATATAATCAAATGATTTAATAATCAATTGATCATATGATATAATCATATAAATTATAGTGATAATATAATATATTAATATTCAATTTGTGATTTAATTATTGAAAACAAAAATGTGATTTAATCATTAATGATCAATTGATTAAGTTATATGTATAAATATTATTATAATTATAGTTATCCAAATATATTATACGGTTAGCGGTTAAGACGAAGAGAAAGAAAGTTAGGAAGATTATAGCGAAAGTTGAATCGTTAAGGACCGTTATTTAAATCATATCATATTGTTAACAAGTGCTATCAATAACCTTTGAAATATGAAAATTTACTATAGCATAATATTGGGAAAGCTTTTAATTTACAAGAGCTGTTGGGGTAAGGAAAAAAGTAAAAGTTGTTAAATTTAACTAAAAAGTTAGTTTACACTTTCTGCTGGAGATATTCTAAAATTGAGAGTTTTTGAGCTTTCTGGATGGAGGGTAATTTCAAAACACAGAAGTTCGGGAGGTTTTATAAAGTTTTTTCTTTTTTTATACATCTTAAAAATGTAAATAATAACAACAACAACAATAATAATAAAAATATGTTCAAATGGTAGCTAGTTTGTCAAAATGCTCATCCAATGAAAGTTAATTAGAGTTGTAGATATGCATATGCATAGAGAAACTATGATAAAGCAATGCTCTAATAATCTTTGATAGAGCCTTACCCATTTTCATCTATGCAATTTTTGTAATAATTTAAACAAAAATCAATGGGTTAAATACTTTTATATACAAGAGCTTAAAAAGTGAAAAATATTACCTCTATTTTTTTTTCCCTTACGTACACAGTTATTCATTGTTTAAATTCAAGTAAAAAACATAAATTATCAGGCTTTTCACTACTCTCATCAAATATAGAAGATATCTATCTATATTCTTCATAGATTTATTTAAATGATTTTAATTTACAAGTAATATCATGAGGTGAGCTCCGGGTGGACCTACCTTAAGCTTTGAGGGGTCTTTAGCAACTAAAAGAAATTTTAAAGTCCTTACAAATATATATATTTCTATACTATGACCTCGGCAATGATGACTTTTCGTCACTCCTACATGTAGCTTTCTATAGAAATTGCTAAAGGTTATGAAATAAATGCTAAAGATTTTACTATAGAGATGATAATTGGTGAATTTTATTTCATAAAAGACCATCATCAAGCATAATTCAAAGGAGATGCTGAGGGGTTTATTTTTTATTTTTTATTTTTTATCTATAGCAAACTAGAAAAATTCTATAAAGAGAAATTGTTTTTAAAGACAATTTTATAGACATATAACTTCTGTATATAGGTATGAAATTAAGTTTAAAACTCGTCTATTTTAATTTACATAAATGTGCGGACACATACGTAGAAAGACTATATCTATGTATTTATTTATTTGTCTGTGTAGGTTCAAACCCCACACCCTAGTTCTGCCCCTGGGTGAGCTCCATTAATCTCGACCGAGCACTGTGTTTCATCATTGTCTGTCGCTATATACAAAGAGTGGCTCAGTACTTTGTTCTTGATGGGGTTGGATGCTGCGACGGTGAAGTAATACCAAAAGCATATCCTCAGTTGAATCAATCTTTTTGCCAAATTGTGTGTAGCAGGAAGTACACCTTCTCCTATTGGCAACTTCTGCATATCGAATGAAAGAAAAAAAAAAGAAAAAAAAAGGGGAAATGACCTCCTGACCACCAAGTCTCTAAAGTCAATATTAATTTTATCTATATATAACGACTTCTGCAAATCTAATAACCACATGTATTGAATTTAATTTAAAATTAAAGCCACAGATTAGTTGACTACATAAAAATATGTATATATGCAGGTGGAAGTTCACAAATTACGTATTCCAATAATATAATTATAGTGGTTGGTAACTTGGGTTGGCCGGCACTCGGCAGTACTTCTGGCCAAGTTTACTAAAAGATAAGTAGTCTCTTTTAGCATATCCTTTAGCCATGGCTGCAAAACTTGTGAGAAAATGCTTGGTTTTGCTGGTTTTAGTTCTCTTGCTAGTTGTTCCTGCATTTTCTTTTCCATTAAACAGACGAAAATCTTTGAATGTGGTCAAAGAAATAAACCACGAAGGGCCTTATCTTGGTCTGGTTACAGTGTATCCACCTGAAGAGACGGCTTTCTTGGATACTGGGATTTTCAAGCCTCACAAGACTCACCGTTTTGTGGATTTGTCAGGTTGGGATTTTCTGCATCTATGTTTGATGAATTGGTGGTAAATTCAGATAAATTATTTGGTTGAAGACAACTTGAAATTGCAGGCAGACGATTTTGGGTGGGGAAGATCCATGAGAAGAAAGTTATCTATGTGAGATGTGGAGTTGGAATGGTAAATATAAACCTTTTCACTTTCTGTTGATGGCTGATGCACCAAATATCAGCTTTTTTTTTTTTTTCTTTTTTTTTTTTCATTTCTTTGTCTGGTTGCCATAGATTCTGCAAGGTGTTCAAATGGCATGAATACCAGCACAAGCTAGCTGCACAACAAGTTTACAGTAAACAAATTCTCTCTATATGCCTTAATTTTCATCTTATAGTATGTAACACCTTGGCCTCATGTTTGGAAAGATGACTAGCCCACATAGAGTACACTACAAAAAAACCGTCATTTAGTGACGTGTCAAATTGTGACTTGTTACCAAATAGTAACGTGTTAGAATTTCACACATTACTACGTAGTAGTAATGTGTAAATTACCACGTTACCCTAAGGGTGACGTGGCGTGTGAAATTCTAACACATTACTATTTGGTAATGTGTCACAATTAGACATGTTACTAAAATTTCAGTAGTAACTTCCACATTACTAACCCGTTACACATGTTACCCTTGACACGTCACTAATCGTTAGTAACTTGTCAATTGTCTTGACACGTCATTAATAATCCGTTACAAATTTATTTATTTATTTATTTTTGTAGTGGTAGTAAGTTTGTTTATAAAGACAACACATGAGTATTAAGCTTCACATTGTTTAATATAAGAGATGTTAGAAAAGTTCCAAATTAACTAATCATTTCGGGATGAGAATTAAAAAAAATAAAATAAAATTCAAGCAAAATCAAGCAAAAAAAAAACTAGAATTGACCCCGGTAAGAAAAAAAAAATTGAGATTGACCCCCGGTATAATGGATTCCTAGATCCGCCACTGTCGTCACATATTGAGAATATAAGTAGTTTACATAGAATGAGTGACTTATAAAAACACATGGAAGTGCTAAGTCACACATTTTTTACTCACTAGGTAAAACTGAGCTTTATAATTGTTACATAGTCGTTCTTGCTAAAAGAATAGGAAAGTTCTAAATTGACTAATTATTTTGAGGTGATAATATAGATATGACTAGCGTTTTTCCTAGTAGATTGTGTTGAAAGAAAAGTCTCACCCCAACCTAATCGAATGTGTTGGCTCAATCAGGTGAACGCAGCTGCAGCAACTCAACAGATGCTGGATCTATTTGACATAAAAGGAATTGTCCATTTTGGCAATGCTGGGAATTTAAACGATTCTTTGTCCATTGGAGATGTTTCCATTCCTAAACAAATTGCTCACACCGGTATTTGGAAGTGGCTGGTATATGTCTGAATTCACTCCATAGCTTTAGTCTCTCTTTCATGTTTTAGATTTGGTTTTCAGAGCAAATGCAGACTAAAAGTGTAATTTTAAAACGTAAAAAACATGTGTTTTTATATCGCAACTAAGCCATGTGTTTATAAAAATATACGATTTTAAATGTTAAGATGCGATTTTACCAAAAGCTAAACTGTAGTTTTTAAAATTACGTTTTAAAATCATTATTTTTAAATCCCGAAACGGATCCTAAATCTTCTTTGTTGACAGAACCCCAAGGGAAAATTGGACCCTGATTTTGTTGCTCACTTGGATGTGGCAAGCTACAATGTACCGAAAGGTAAAGGAAGTAATTTGTTGGGGCGTATTGGATATAGCAAAGAGGAATTCTTCTCCGAGTTGGGGAAGCCCAATGCAGGTCGGCCACTGGTTTGGGCACAAATGAGTCAGCATTGGCTGCATCTTGCTCACAACTTGAAGGTATGACTTAACATTCATTCTTCTTCTTCTTCTTCTTCTTTTCCGCTTTTTCTTCTGCTTTCACACTAGCGTGCTCGTCCGTTGTTTGTTTGTTAGCGCAATGGTTTTCGTAAAGCAGAAATGATTCAGAATTACCTACCGCACCATATTTGTTCAAGTGAATCAAAGAACCCGAACAACATAAGCCTGAAATAAATTTAGAAGAGAAGTATCTTCCAACCTATGCCCAACTATGCCTTTGAGCCCATATTGATGGATTAATACACATGCTCTTTACTTATAGATTGGTCAAAACTCTCAATTAAAACTCTACCTTATTTATTCCACCTATCAAGGAATAATAAATTATAGTAGAAATTAATTCTGATGTTAGCTTGAGCTTGTGAGATAAGTTGTAGTTTAACATAGTATTAGAGTCAAAGTCTTGAGTTCGAACCCTAACTCCGTCAAATGATCCCTCATTTAAATTAAATATTCTACATGTTGGGCTTTACTTATTAAAATGGAGTTCAAAATCAAATTGTCTTCTTAGGGTTTTATTTAGTGTAATATGTCACGTTTTAAAGGCTAGATTGTAGAAGTTCCTACAACCCAATTCTTAAGAAATTTCTGTCCATATTATAATCTTCAAGTTTGGTGAATATGCATAAGAGTTGATGAGCAAGACTTTAAGAAATGACAAATTTATTGGTAACTTTCTAGTATTGTTGATTTGTTGTCAATTTTTTTTTCTTTCTTTAAATCCAATTGAGAAGATTCACCTTTTATTAATTTCACTCTTCAATTT
Organism: Carpinus viminea; assembly: GCA_013348765.1. Classification (NCBI taxonomy): domain Eukaryota; kingdom Viridiplantae; phylum Streptophyta; class Magnoliopsida; order Fagales; family Betulaceae; genus Carpinus; species Carpinus viminea. The sequence continues at coordinate 9,344,604 of CP054668.1, read as the reverse complement.
AACTACTTCAGAAGATTGAACTAGAAGGGTGTGTGAATTCAAGCCTGTGCCTCCCACGAAAGCCAAAGCTAGTAGTGGGACTGAGGGGGTCAACAGCCAACATATTTGTGGATAACGCAGCTTACAGGAATTTTCTGGTTCGGACCTTTCAGGTGTCATCAGTAGATATGGAGAGTTCAGCTGTAGTAATGGCAAGTTTCCTAATCACTCTATATTCTAATCAGTGTGGTAATTGCAGTCAGTAGAGCTCTCTAAAAGCTAACAAATTCAAGAGGATATAGATCCATTCAAGCTAGCCTAATACAATTTATTAAATTGACGTATCTCCTTAGATCATCTGATACGTGAGAACCAAATGCTCTAAGAACATATATTAGTTGAATAGACCGAGTTAAAAGAAAGAAATTCATTCAACCCATTTTTGAGAAAAACTTTGCCCATATTATATTATGCTAGTCTCGGATCTAACAATCTTTCTTTAATTTGTATGGTTGGCAGAATTTGAAACCCTTCATCCTTTCTTGGGGTCAGCTTACCATTCTCTTTTTTTTAATTTTCTTTCTTTCTTCTTTTCAATGATCACAAATAGTACTAGTGCAAGGTCGAATCAGATTTTTATCTAGGCAATTATTGTGAGAGGGCTCATGTGGAACTTACCTGTTCAGATAAATAGTTGGGCAATCTAAAATTTATTTGGACAGTTATATCTCACATAAGCTCTCTTACAAAACATAAACTTTTGGTAAAACTCATATTTTAAAATTGGCTTGTGAAGATGAGATATCCAAGAGCTTATTATATACATGATTAAAATTGTACTTAACCCATCATGTAGGACACTCGAGATCGGTGACCCATCATGTAGGTGCAGGACAATTGAGATTGTAACACAGTCTTTGCCTTGACTAGGCCCAACATTGACCTAAATTTATGCCGGCTAACTTGTAGTACTCTAATTTATTTTGACATCCAACCTAGAAAATAAAAGTTTAAACTATTAGATGGGGAGTCCAACCCCAAAAGAAAATTATATAAGTTATTAGGTGAACACGTCCAATTAATATATAAAATTATACCAAAGCTTGCATCTAATCAATGTGGGATTCTGCAACATTAATGGCAATATCATGCAACAAAGGTTCTGCATGCACATGGGAGCTCCATTTGGTTTTGCATTTTGCACTTAAATAATCATGGGTAGGAGGAACTTATTGTATATACAGAAAATAGCTAACAAAGAGTGGTGATTTTTGCAGACAAGCTTGTCAAATGGCTTCCCAGTGATAGTCATCAGAGGGCTGTCAGATTTAGCTGGAGGACAACCAGGAGAGAATGCAATTGGGATATTTGGATCCCTTGCAGCCCTGAATGCTGCCAAAGTGGTGGCTCAATTTATCAAGGCATTGCCTCATGACACTTCTTGAGACTTCAACAATGATGTAGTTTCTCAGTTGTTGGGTTTACCATCTCTGATTTGTGTGAAGTACTATAAAACATGAGTTTTACTCCTAATTAGCTTTTGTATGTATAGCACTTGAAACACGAAGCCATAAACATAAAGGAAATTTAAAACTGTCACTATTTTATTCCTTCAATAAATTAATGAACTGTTCATGCCTTTTGGAAATTGATTGCATAGAGACCATGTAGCCCTAGACTACATATACTCTTTTCATCCGCTATTTGTTTTAACGTGTTTAAGAATGCAACAAATATGCCTTACAACATAATTTTTCTTTGGGTAAATTGCACCCTAAAATATGAGATTAGTTGCAATATTTTGTAATTAAAATTGGATGGTTATTCTCCTAATAGTATTTAAAAATTTAAATTTAAATATAATAGAATTTTAAAAAAAATACCAGTGGGTGGGATATCCTAACTGGTCACATAGTTTAGGGTTAATTACTCAAATTTAAATTGAACATAATAATTTATCCAAAAAAAAAAAGAGAGAAAAAACTCCCTTTGGACCCCCAAGATTGGGACCTTCACAAATGAAGACTACATGAGTATCTGTAGGCCCAATTGCTAGTGTTCAGTTGGGCCGTAGCCACTCTTTCAAGGGCCACTCGTTCGCAATTTCAGCCAACCATTTTCACCTCAACCCTATTTAGATTTTAGGGTTTCGATTTTCTGTGTAGGGTTTCTGCGAAGAGTAACGCGTTGAGCAGCAGAGCAACAGAGCAACAGCCATGGTTCTCAAGTATGTTCCCGTTTCTTACGGTTTTCTTATCCTACTCGGTTTGTTTGCTGAGAAAGTGTGAACAAAAATAGAAAAGTAAAAGAAAATTGGGAAAAAATCTTTGTTTTGAGTTCGATTTGTCTCGTTTGTTTGTTTTCTTTGTCTTTTTTCCTTTTCCCGAGAAAATGAAAACATCGCGCAAGTGGGTAATGTAGTGGTATGTTTCGGACTCAACGTTTCTGTTTCTTTTCTTGTCTCGTATTTTCTTGGCAAGCAAATGGAGGGTCTCGTTCTTATTATTTAGGATTTGCTCTCTATTTTGGGTGCGTATTTATAAATTGATGTATTAGCTAATACTTATTTGTTATGATTGGTTTACATTGTGTTTCAATAGTTAGATCGCGGTAACATAGGATTGGATTACTTATAAAAATAAAAATAAAAAACATAGGATTGGATTATATTTATAGCTTGAGATTTTGATGGGTTATTACAAAACTTGTCTATACCCCAGCCGTGTTGTTGTGAATAATACAAATTATTGACTTATTTTTCTGTAATGGATCTGTTCTTAAAATGGGGTTTTCTGGTTTTGGGTTAAGTCGTAAACATTTAATTTTATGTTTAATTAGTTTTGTAGCTTTGAGGTTAATGTATTGTCAATGAGCTGAGCTGAGTTGAGTGCTAGGTTGGTTGAGCTTGGGTTGGACATCCAGGAATGGGTTGACGTGGACTTGAACCTTTTACAAAGTCTCATCTTGAGCTTGAGGAGCTTGGTTTTTCATGCAGGGCAGAGTGGAAATTTATGAATAGTCTGAATGGTGGATTGTGCTATAGAATTAAAGATTTAAATGTGTTAGCCTTGTAAACCTTTTTATGGTGTGTTAGAGATATTGAGTAGAATATCATAGGGATATGGTTGGTGCACTTGCAGGAGGTTAGCTCCTTGAATTAACTGAGGTGCATTTGCAAGAAACTCCTTGCCGAGGGTCTATGCATCCCCGGGATTAGTCGGAGTGAAGCTCCGGATACCCGGTACCAATAAAAAGGAAAAAGAAGAAAGAATTCAAGTAATTGGGTTTGGCTACAGGGTACATTTTGCCTGCATATCGTAACTAGTCATGCGGAGTTCTTGGAATTCATGATTCAGTTTCTATATTATATAGCGCTTTTGCCCCTACTAGTTAGGTGGCTTCTCTTGTATGCTTCTTGTGCACATGGGAGTGCCTTACGCTTTTAATGATATTTCGATTAATTTAAAATATATATATCCCCCTTTTTTTATTTCACTATTTGTATCTTGATAACTGAGATTCTTCAGCAAAATAAGGCTGTGATATGATTTATGTTTTTGCCATTTGAATATTGTTGTTTTTCAGAAAGAAAAATAATGCAGCCTAAATTTTTATTTTTATTTTTCCTTACAAAGCATATGGATGCTTCACATGTATTTCCATTTTTTTGTTTACCCTATGCTTAAGTATTAAATTTTCAGTAGAATGAGAGCACATTTCTGACTCAGGTCTCACCTTGCTCTTCTTAGGATGCAGTACTTTCTTACAGTCAAAATATATGAGTTTAATTGTTAACATAAAAAGATAAGAAAACTTATAAAAAAAAAAAAACATAAAAAGATAAGAAAGTTTAATAGTTAACTGAAACTTTTGTAAACTTATGGGAATGCCAGTATTATGATTATTTTGGCAATTCTTTTTTTTTGGTTTATTATTGTTCTATGTTATTCATTGCATAGTGATTTCTTGAATCCTGGCATGTCATAAGGTAGAGGGCAGTGGCTAAAGGAACAGTATGATAGAATTGTGAAGGTTATGTACTTGTATAAAATAAAAAAAGAAAAAAAGGAAAGGAAAAAGAAAAAAAAGAGGAAATGTGAAAGTTGCTGTGAACTGATAGAAATCATCACATCAAGCTTTGCTCTATTGATTATGTGAACTGTTTATTTAATGTTAAGACATGGAGTCAAAGCCTGGATTATGGTTTAATGGTAACCACAATAAGCATAAGTTATCCCTTTTTTTTTCCAACATGTCATATTATTCATTCATGCCTTTTTGTATGGCTCCAGCTCAATTTTACAAGAATTTCAATGTATATGCTCAGTACTTAATGCTGATGTTTCAGGACTGAACTCTGCCGCTTCAGCGGTGCCAAGATATACCCTGGTAGGGGTATCAGATTCATCAGATCAGATTCTCAGGTTAATTTTTTATTTAAACAACCATTGCAAACTTCAGGATTCTGCATTCAATTTCTTTTCTTTCCTTTTCTTTTTTGTTCTTTTCCTCTTTGTGCACTGAGATTGTGTGTATTTCCTTGTTTGTTATTTCAGGTTTTCCTGTTTGCCAACTCAAAATGCAAGAGGTACTTCCACAACCGCTTGAAGCCTTCAAAGCTTACTTGGACAGCTATGTACAGAAAGCAACATAAAAAGGTGGAATATCCTTCCTTTATGTGATGAAAAAATTCATCCTTATGATTTATATTCTTACCCTCACATGACTGACAGGACATAGCAGCCGAGACTGTGAAGAAGAGGCGTCGTGCCACCAAGAAGCCATACTCTAGGTCCATAGTTGGAGCTACCTTGGAAATTATCCAGAAAAAGAGAGCTGAAAAACCAGAAGTACGAGATGCCTGCACGGGAAGCTGCTCTCCGGTATGCTTCCTTTCCTTCCATTAAACTACCCCTCCTTCAATTAGGAGGTGGAAAAGATAATAAGATCTCGTGTAAGCATAAAAAAGAAAAGACCCATCATCTGTCTCCTAGGAGTGGAGCCAGAAATTTTGTTTGGGAGGGCCATGATTAACATGAATCTCATAGATTTATACACATTAGAATTGAATCCCATTCTTCTACATCAAAAAAAGGACAAACATCACAAGATAACAAAATAATTATTGCCATAACAATGTTATTTTTGAAGTTAATAAGATTGAACTATATATGGTATGTTGCTTTGCTAGAAATTTTACAATGTCATGATTGTTTATTACAAAATAATGTTGTTTTTTGACATTGAAATGGTTGTAATGAAAAAGAAACAATTTTGCTTAATTTATAACCTATGTATTTGTATATTTTTTATTTCCCTATGTAAAGAGTATATATATCATCTCTTGGCATACATTTTTGCGGTTTGGACTTAATTTTCTTAGATTTTATCTATTAATACCCTTATGTTGAGGTATAATAAGACTTTAAAAGTTGTGTTCCAAGCATTGGGATTGTTTGATTTGGTATCAAGGTGAAAGAAGTTTAGAAGTTTTGAATTTATTGTGAGAGAAAAGTAAACTAAGTTTTTTGGTAATTTGGAAGGAGTTTTACTTTTTTGGGAGAAAGGAGAAGAAAGGCTTGTCCAACATAGCCATTGTTTTCCCCAAGCAAATTGAAGAGTTCTGGTTTAGATAAAGATAAAGCTGATACCGAAGCATGCATCCAAGTTGTTAATCCACCTGCTGGGTGATTAAATTCCTTATTTTATATGATTGTCTCCTGAAGATTTGCATATTTCTGCAGTGAAATTAAGGAGCGTATCAAAAAAACCAAGGATGAGAAGAAGGCGAAGAAGGCAGAAACAGTGTCCAAGACTCAGAAGAGTCAGAGCAAGGGAAACCTGCCCAAGGGTGCTGCGCCAAAGGGCCCTAAAATGGGAGGTGGTGGTGGAAAGCGCTGAGCAGCCACCTTAGACTAGTGAAATGTTCTGTCTCGGGTTTTGTTTTGGCTTATAGCTTTCTTTAATTACAAGTGAACTTGAGCAGGATTTTATTTGTATTTAAGGCATTAACCATTGGTTAGAACCATTGATATTGCTTATTGTGTTTCATTTTCTGGTGAATGATGTGATCGTTTTGATGATAAGTCTTATAAACTTGAAGCTCCTTTTTCTTCCCTGGTTTTATACCGGTAGGTGCATTGTTTCACTTCATCTTTGGACAAGTATGACCTAGGGCTAGCAATTTTTGATACAGTTTCCAAATTTGACGCAAACTTAACATGAAATTAGCAGGTTAAAGTTGAAAGGTTTGATCTGTTTAATTAAATAGGTTTAATCATACAATGTTTCGAAATGATTTGAACCAGCAAGCTAAATTGTTACCCTTATTCATCCTGTTATGTTGTACATCTTTTTCTAATATAGATTAGTTTATGAGGACTGCAGATACGGCTACATATTGATTCACATCTTAACCCCTTTCTCAAGAGGATAATAAATATCCCTACTTCGAACGAAGGCTGTAATGGGAATTTCGTAGGAGCAGAAATCAGCACTCACCTAAAAGTCCCAAGTAAATTGCCTGACCCATGCTCTGTTATTTTGAATTATCTTCTCTGCTTCTTTAATGGTGATCACTTGACTTGGTCATGGTTGTCGATTTGACTTGTTAGAGCATTTCTAATGGAGAAACTAAATTTTTATGCAAAATGACTCATCAAAATTTACTTTATCTATTTTAACTAACGAATTTTTATATGTTTTCTACATCCGATTTGTTATATTTTTATCTATATGGTTCAAATATTATTATTTTTTATATTTTTATAGGGATTGTATTTTTTCTAAATATCATATTTTTTAACTTTTTGGAAAAAAGAGATGTGGAAAGAGAAATAGTATGAGAAAATTTTGGAAAAATAGAGATGTAGAAGAGAAATATAGGGGTGAAATGTAAAACCGCCTAACCGCATCCGCTAACTACTAACCGCTTTTTTAAAAATATAATATATATTTATATTATATATATTTTTATGGAAAATCTTAGGGTTCTCCATAGGTTTACTAGTATTCTAGTTTTCATAAAACTTGATTTAAGAAAAAATAAAATTGTATTTGCTCCACCATTTTTTTAGGCATTAGCATCAAATTTGAGGCATTAGCAACAAATTTGTGAGGCATTAGCAACAAAATTGAGGCATTAGCATCAAATTTAGGATGATCAAATCCATTTTGGGTGATATTATCCCTAAAGGGTTAACCTTCCACCCTTAGGTTTAATTTTGAATCCAAAACAAGTTTTAAAAGCATTAGAACCTAACTATTAACTCTAAAAATTAATCATTAAAAAAAGCAGTCTACAATTTTATTTTTTATTAAATCATGTTCTATATAGAGGGAGAAACAGGAGAATATTCTGAGAGAACCTAGCAAACCTCATTTTTATATAATAAGTAACAATGAGTTATTGTAGCCTAGTAGTTATTTTGTGTTTACCCATGTGAGTTTATGAATTATTTTGTGTTTTATTTCTATATTGTGTACAAGACTACAAGTGAAGTGATAATTTTGTTGTAATTTTATTTGTATGTTATATGTTGTAGAAGGTGACCAACAAGGTTGTGGTATAATGGTCCAACATATAATGCTCATTTTAAGGTCCAAGGTTCAATACCTCATGGGTGCAAACAATCCCTTGGGGCCACACTCCCTAGTGAAAAGTTAGCGACTTAACCAGTTCCGTGTGGAAAAACTTTCGAGGTGCGTGCAGGACGAGTTTACTCTGGAGAGGTTCCCTGACATAAATAAATAAATAAATATATATATATATATATAATGCTCACTTTAAACCAACAATTTTTAATGCTAAAATGGCTATGAAATGAGAAAAAAATGTTTAAAGTTAACAAAAAAAAGGTTTAAAGTTAGCCCAAAACGGGCAAAAAAAAAAGGCCCAATAAAAAGAGGTTAATAGCTAACATGGTAGTTAATTGCTACCTAGTTAGCGGAGGCCTCTAACCGTTAACTGCAACCGCTGTTTCACCCCTGGAGAAATAGCAGGAGAAAATTTTAGGAAAATATAGAAACAATTTTACATGTACAAGGCAGGTGATGATTGAGGAAATTTTGGAAAAATCAGGTTTTTCACCATTGACTTTAAGACCCAGTTTCGAATTTGATAGACACCTCAGATAATTTTCTTTTTTCTAAAAAATTTTAAAAAAAAATCCAGAAAAAAAAGAAGCCCAAAAATTTTAGTTTTGGCTTTCTTTCTTTCTCTATTTTTTTTTTTTAAAGGTCATAATTGTATTTTCACTGTTATTTTGGATGAAAACGATGGTAAATATCTCGAATTTATAATGGGCCTAAACTCAAGTTTTAAATCTATCAAATTTAAAACTAAATTTTTGATTTTTTTTTTCTTAAATTAGTTTTAAAGTCTTTTTTTTTTTGGGGGGGGGGGGGTTAAGGTGTTTCCAAAAAATGAAAAATCCAATATTTAGAAATTTGAACATTTCCTTTCATTATCTAGAATGTTCTTCTTTTTCTTTTTCTTTTTTTTTTTTAATGGATAATGAAGACAAACTCTATAGGCACAAGCTAAGCACATGACTACATTATGCTTTGAGTTATCCCTAACCCAATCGCTAGGTCATTCAGGAGATTTGAACCTCTGCCAACAATATGGAGAGCATAGTCTACCAGTTGAGGCAACCCTAACGGACTCTTTAAACTATTTCACACTAAATATCCGCATTAGAATCATCACTATCATTTAAATGTGTTTTTTAAATTAGGAGTAACGTTAAAATTATATTTTTATTTCACAACTATTTCACAATATTGATATGATAATTCCAACCAACCATTGAATCTATCATTCTTAAAAATAAAAAATTGAAAGATTAGTTAAGACTGGTACATCAATAAGAATGTGGTCTATAACAATAATATCATTACTCCTAAAATATTCACAATCCTAAATTACCGTACCACACTTTGAATCAAAGATTTATGAATTTTTATTTTCATTTTTCCATACACTCTCGGCATAAAAATTCTAGAAGTCTTTCTTATCTTCCTTCAAGAATGATGTGGCTTTTAAAATTGTCATTTGATCAAAATTTAATAGTGATTAATAACAAGTCTTCAAGTCTAATAATGATTTTAAAAATCACATTATTCTTAAAGGAACACAAATATATGCCTAACATATGATCTATAATTTTACTCGGAAGTGCTCACTATATAATTAACTTAAAATACTAAACAAAAATACAAGTATATTAAAAAAAAAGGGTTAAATGTATTTTCAGTACCTGTGCTTTGAGCCAAAATCAAATAGCCACCTCGGTTTTCAAAAATATCACAAATGGTAACTGTGGTTATCAAATAAACTCACTTGGTACTTCCGGGATTCGTTAGTTTTTTAGCGAGTGTCACGTCACCTTTACACATGGCGTGGTACCTGTAGTTTCAAGGCGCCACATGGTGTGGTACTTGAGTTTTTGGAAGCCACATCAAATTAAATAGTATTAAAATTATGTAAAAAAAATTAAAAGAACCTGTGTACTTCCTAAAAAAAAAAAATCCATCGCCCTCTCCATTCTCTTCTCCTCAACCACTTAGGTTTTGCAAACCCAAATACCATCTTTGTCATCCCTCCTCAATGATGATTCAAAGGAACTCTCACAATGACTATTAATGAGAGTCGACAGACGACAATCGTAAAGCGTACACTAAATTAAATAAAAATTCAAGCCCAAGGGTCCCAATTACAAACTTTGTTGCGACCCTAGCGATTCGAGGAAGATCTTCCTAAACAAGGTTCCATCGGCAATGCTCGTCCAATTATCGGATTGTCTCGACGAACAAAAGCCTTTTTTCCAAATGCCAATAGGAGTTCTTATTTGAAGGCTAAGGGTACATCCGAGACATCATCGACTCTGAACTATGGAGCATAAAGGAAATCCTCTTCAATCGAAGCTCTATGAAAGCCCTCGTCGCACCCAAATATCCACGTCACCTTCCTCGAGAAAATATTTTCCCATTACCCTTCATTGAGGTAAGTCTGTTTCCCATTGTTTTTACAATTTGTTTTGATAATGTTCATTTGCAAAAATAGATTTGGGTCTACAAAAACCTAAGTGGTTGGGAAGAGGAGAATGGAGAGGACGATGGATTTTTTTTTTTTTAGGAAGTACACAAGTTCTTTTACTTTTTTTTCTTATATAATTTTAATATTATTTAATCTGATGTGACATCCAAAAACTCAGGTACCACGCCATGTGGTGCCTTGAAACCACAGGTATCACGCCATGTGTAAGGATGACGTGGCACTTTGTTAAAAAAACTAACGGAATCCTGACAAAAGTATCAAGTTGGTTTATTTGATAACCACATGTACCTTTTGTGATATTTTTGAAAACTACGGTAGCTATTTGATTTTAGCTCAAAGCACAAGTACTGAAAAGACATTTAACCCCAAAAAAAGAAGAAGTAAAACTGAACCTGCATAATAAAATTGAACATATTTCAATTTGTCGCCGCTTCAATGAAATACAAAGCCAAATAACACTAATAGTCACAAAGACAGAGAGACGAATCTTGTTTTTGTTTTTACTTTTCAAATTTGGCTTAGATGTAGAAAATAATTTAAATTAGTAATATCCGCTTTATGAAGCGTGATCTCTAACATATTAAATTACCCTTTATGATCATGATCATAATTGTCGTAAATCATGATAATATTCTTTGAATATTATGATAATAATAATTTTTTATTGTACTTCCATATAGAAGTACCCAAACTTTTTTTTTTTCTCTTTATATATTCTATTAAATGGAAAATGTTAGGAGTTCTTTCCATAATGTTCTCCTAGTGTTCTCCAAAACTTAGGTAAAACATGATTTAAAAAAAATAAAATTGTAGTGGCCTCCATCATCGGTTTTTTTAGAAATTAGCATCAAATTTGAGTATTATCATCAAAATTGAGGCATTAGTACTAAATTTAGGATTATCAAATCTATTTTGGGTGATACCATTCCTAAATGGTTAACCTTCCACCCTTAGGTTTTAATTTTGAATCTAAAAACAAGTTTTAAAGCATTAGAACCTAAATATTAACTCATAAAAATTAATCTGTTTGGAAAAAAATGGTACTACAATTTTATTTTTTCTTAAATCATGTTCTACGTAAGACTGGAAGAACGCCGAGAGAACACTACAGGGAGAACCCTTAACAAACCCCATTCGAAAAATGCTAGGTATTTTTCTAATATTTTTCTGGTGTCCTCCCAACTGTGATGTGTCTTTTAAAATCATCATTAAATTTAAAATTATATTATTAGCTTTTAATTTATTAATACTTTTAAAAGCTACGTTACAGTGAAAACACAAAAAAAAAAAAAAAAACTAAAAAAACACATCATTTTTCTATTCTATATGTTAATATGAGCTGTACTATGAACACGCTAGAGCTCAGGTCTGTCGACAAGCTTACGTCAGCTTTGACCCAGACAAACCTTACTCATTCAACACAAACTTCTACAGTAGCCATGCAATTAATCTTTTTATTTTTATTTTTATTTTTTTAATTCAACCATTTGACTACAACAACTAAGAAATTAAGGTTTACAATTATTTCCACAAAGTCCTCGGCAACGACTATTTTAGAGGAAAAATAGCTTTGACGACTTATTTCTTAATTTTTTTTTTTTTTTGACAAAAACTTATTTCTTAATTTTATTGACAATTATGGGTCCCACAAATCATATCTGGTAAGTATAAGATTAGGGCAAGACAGATTTAATAGTTAACTTGGAATGAACTCGTTAGGATTTGATTTGTTTAAAATTAAGATTAGAGTTTATTTGATCATTAAAATCTTATCATTTAAGGTATTATTCAATTATAGTCTATTTAAAGACCATTTGGTTATAAATAAAGGAATCAGAGAAAGTATTTAGTAATTTTGGTATTTTCCTGCTCTCAATGGAGCTTTGTATTTTTTTTTCCACCCAAAATGGAGAATTATTTTAATCAACCCCAAGCCTAGTAACCTTTCAGATTCTGACATAGATTAATTAGAAGACCAAAATAGATTATTATAAAAGGTCAGAAAAGAAAAAGAAAAAGAAATACATGATAGTGATTAACCAATAACTAAATATTATTCATTGTAACAATTCAACACTGCTTTATTCATGCAGTCTAGGGCTGATTGAAAAGTGAAAAGACTAGACTTTCCTTGGCAAAAGTCCAGCAAGTACTATTTATCATGAATTATTAGAATATCGGTTTTCTTATTATTGCATGTTTATTGGTTGCTCAGCTGCTTGATCATTATATATATATATATATATATATATATATATATATATATTAATTAATTGCTTGACCATACTAATTTATTATTCCATCTCATTGTGCTGCATGGGCATCATTTCTTATGATTGTTCATCAAAGATCACTACATATCTCACATTCTAATTGCATGATGATGATGCCATTCATCTTTGTTCATGCATAAATGGCTCATGTGTGTCTTGGGCATGGAACAACGTACTCGTTATATATATATATATATATATATATATATATATATACAATGCAGAAAGTGTAATTTGGAGAAAAAGTAAAAAAATTGTGAAAAATAAATTTATTGACTCATAGTAAGAGGGTTGAATTTTATCCTGTGTAGAATAATATACCATGAATGGGAATACAAAAGAGAGAAGAGAGCAGAAGCGCACAGAAAAATGGTAAAGCGTTAGAGTTACATCTGGTATATCTTGTATATATTGCGATGATGATGACGAAGTAAAGCTAATATAAATAAGGAAGAATTTCAATTCAAAAATTATGTAATACGCTTCTCAATAAGCCTATAATTGACTCCTGAGTCCTGAAATGCCACCTGCATCCTCAACTTCAATTTTACACGGCATTATATATATATATATCCATGTCAATAACCAATGATATATATTCATAGCATATTCCAAATGATGAGTAGGGACCCAAATATTCTGGTGACTTTTAGATAACAATTGGATTCCCAGGAGTCTAAAAGGTTGTCAAACTTATCACTCTTGTAGTTGTTGATGCTTTTGCTGTCAATTATGACTCCAGAATGATATTTACATCTAAATTCCTTGAACTCCACAACATCTTCACCCTCTGAACATTGGATGAAGTAATTGAACATGTTGACCCTCTGCCCGGTTGCATGGGAGCATGATAGCACTAAAAGAAGAAGCACAAAGATTGCTTGCAGAACTGGCAAAGTTTTTGGGGCCATTGCAGGGAAAATGTTAGAAATATAGAGCAAAAATGTCGGCAGGAAAGTGGCAGAAGAGATAGCTTGTGTATTTTGTGGCCTCAGTATATATGGAGGTCTAAGGGAAGTTTCCTGGCAAAAATGAGCATATAAACCGTTGGATGGGGTAGACTTGTGCTCTTAAAAGATTTTACACGCTTTGTGCAGGACTTTATTAGAATTTAATTATTTCGTATCTGTTTTGGTTTTTTCTGTACTTTTCTCGTTGATCAAGTCGTGCCCTAGTGTCCTTGGACTTTTCTCATGCTTTTCAAGTTGAGATGGGAGGAAAGATATATACCCCACTAATTACGAAGGAACTAGCGGGCTACTCATACTTAGCTTCAATTCTCTCTGTTTTTTAGGGAGAAAAGTTGACGCGGAGCAGTATTAAGATTGTTATGCCAGCGTTTGATGGTAATTAAGCAATACAAAGGTTAAAAGAGAAAAATATTGAATACAGAAGAGAAAATTCTTGTTACTTTTAAAAAAATAGATCGAGAATAACTCTAAAAATATTGAAATATGATTATAGGTCGAAGTCAAAAGTTAAGCTAGCCCACAAGCCGGGCTTATATAGATGAAGCAACAAATTGATTTTTGCCAAAAGTCTAATTATTACACAAAATCAAGCTGCATAATGAAATAAAGGTTATGCCCAAAATCTGGTGAATCGATAATAAAATCATTCCTAAAACAAGAAAATACATATTTCTTAATAAAACGACAATAATATATATATATTAAAATAGCAATTTGGAGGGAAAAATAATAGATTTTGGAATGGTTGACCAGAAGTACTAAGCGTGTCCGGTGTCCCTACTTATAATTAAGAGTCTCACATTACACTACGGCCATATATAGTCCATAGGTACTGTTCATAATCTAGGAAAAAAAAAACAGACGAAACTTATATTTTGAGGATTAATGTGTAAATATGTTAGGCGTAAAATTCATATACCATAAAAAAATATTTTTTATCAAATAGTTGTTTATGAAATCGTGATTTTTGTTTAAATTTGCGTATTTCCAAATAAGTACCCCTTAGTCTGCTTATAAAAATCGCCGATTTTTTTTTCTTCATATTTTAAATTAATTACTTTTTTAATTGCAATATCAAACACTTTACGTTTTGCGATATCTTTTACGATCGCTTTTTTTTCCTATTATAAATTAAGACGGTTTATTTCGACGTAAAATGGTTTATATCGGAAAATATTTTTAGAGAAGTCATTTTTTTTGAAATTATTTTTTGCCGAAAACATTTTATGGCATTTACCGCGCACACGAAAAATTAAATTTTTAAAATTTTTATTTTATTATATTAACCTATAAAATATAATTTTTATTCATAATATAAAAATACTAATATAAAATAATTCATGTTTGATCATCTTGCAGATTGCAGTTGGCAGCTTTATGGAAATCAGGATTGTCGACCAAAAGAGGGAGGAGAAATTCATATGCTAGTGATATGAAGGGTGATTGACATACAAAATGATATTTACTGCAGATTTTCTTTTACTAGGACTCACAGTACGTTGCATGTCCAGATTTTAGTCATTTCAAAGTCATTGGGACGAATTTTCAATTATATATATATATATATATATATATTTTCCTTTCATTTTCTAATTTTTTGGTTATCATGTAGTATTCGATATCTTCTTAACTTTGACTCGTTCATAATTCTTGTTTGCTTTGCACTTCTGTGTCATTCCAAATTCACAATGAGCAAATTTTCTTGAAATATTTATTTTCACCTCCAGTGTTATCAATAATGATAATTTATCATCTATAGGACATTCAATCCTAGTCCTAGAAAAAAACTTGAGTGAACAATGTTGAGCTGTCATCAAATTCTTTGGAGAGACTTATCCCTGCAGTTTCCTAAAAAATTTTAACATTGTCAAAAGATTTAAAGAGTTAAATGTATGATATTTTTAAAAAATGGTGGATGATTCTCACCATGGTCAAAACATTTTTTAAAAATATCATACATGCATTTAACTCTTTAAATCTTTTGACTAGATTAAAATAATCTTTCCAATAATTTTGTATTCGTTTTTATTTTTAACTAATCTTTCCATGGCTATGGTAAGAGGTATTCTTGTGGATGCTGCAGCAAAATGATCCTGAATTGGATTTTTATGGATTAATATTTTGGCTTTCTAAGGTGATTCCATCCCCTTCCCCTTTTCTGTTATTGAACATAAAGGAAGAAAAAAATAATGATAATAGGCAGTTTAATTCTCTTTGTTCTATCGGATTGCTTGTAAAATATGGCCTAATTTGACACTATTTTTTTAGAAAGCTTTTTGTTTTTTTAGTAAAAGAGTAAAAGCATTAACAAACCATAATGTTATTTGCATGTTAAAGTTCATACTCCCTGATTTAACCATGAAAATTACCATTAAATTTCAAATTTATTAATGACCCGGCTTGCGTGCACTCCAAACACAAAACACTCAATAACTACTTTTACATTTATGTCAAGAGACATCAGAACACTTTTTCAATAAAAATGAAAACATCCTCCAAAAATTTTATAAATTAGTACTCCTTAAAAAAAAAAAATTAAAAATAAAAATCCTTAGATGGCCTCTCGTTGCTCCAAGGCCTTGCTATTTTGAAGGATAATTATATCTAAATATGTATACTTTTGGAGAAAATATATTTTACTTCCTGAACTATCAACTCATTTGTATTTTTAACCACAATGTTTAAAAAAGTTACATTTTACCCCTCAAAGTATCTAACATTGATATTTGACCCCATAAAGTGCACTTTACCCCTTAAGTATTTTGAGTTGACATTTTACCCCTGCGAAGTAACTAAGTTGTGGGGGTAAAGTGTCAACTCGGGGGATAAAATGTCAATTCAAAATACTTTAAGAGGTAAAGTGTACTTCATATGAGTCAAGTATCAATGTTAGATATTTGGGGGGTGAGTAAAATGTATTTTTCCATATATATATATATATATATATATATATATTGTAAGTATAGAAGTGTGTCTTTTTTTTAAAAAGAAGAAGAAGAAGAAGAAGTCTTTGTATCCCTTAATATCCCACCCAAACAAGACGCTAGA
The DNA here is from genome assembly GCA_013348765.1 of Carpinus viminea. Taxonomy (NCBI): domain Eukaryota; kingdom Viridiplantae; phylum Streptophyta; class Magnoliopsida; order Fagales; family Betulaceae; genus Carpinus; species Carpinus viminea. Next base: position 9,328,273 of record CP054668.1, on the reverse strand, counting down.
AATTAAAGGCCAAGAAAGTTTTCTAAATATAAATGGACCACCAACCTTTATAATGGTGGTTGAGATAAATGGACCACCAAGTTCACCAACATTTACCATGGAACTACCCGGCTACTCATACTTAGCTTCTCTCTATTTTTAGAGAGAAAAGTTGACGGGGAGCGGTATTAAGATTGTTATGACAACATATGATATTAAGATTGTTATGACAACATATGATAGTAAGCAATATTAATTGAAGATCAAAGGTTAAGAGAGAAAAATATTAAATACATAAGATAAAATTCTTGTTACTTTAAAGACAACAGAGAATAACTCTAAAAATATTGAAATATGATTATAGGTCAAAGTCAAAAGTTAAGCCCACAAGCCGGGCTTATATAGATGAAGCAACAAATTGATTTTTGCCAAAAGTCTAGTTATTAGACAAAATCAAGCTGAATAATTGTGACGTCCCACATCGCTTGGGTATAGAGATGATGATATGCTTATATGTATATTTACATCTTTAATGGCAACAACGCGTTTTAAAGCCGTGATTGTCATGATCCAATCAGAACTCCGTAATTTATCGTGCTTTTGCGAGAATAGTACTAGGATGGGTGACCTCCTGGGAAGTCTGATTTGGGGGAGTCAAAAGCGGACAATATTGTGTATCATTAGGGTGGGGTGTTACAAAAGGGTATCAGAGCTATTTCCCAGCCTGAGATAGAGGGAACGTGCACAAGCCCATGAAAGGTCGCTAGCGGGTGTTCGCTGGGACGCCAAGAATGAGCTAACCCCATGAGGGTCACTAGCGGGGATGTTGGGTCCTAAGAGGGGGTGATTATGACGTCCTATATCGCTCGGGTATGGAGATAGAGATCTGCTTATATGTATACTGACACCCTCAATGGCAGTAACGTGTTTTAAAGTCGTGATGGTCATGATCCTATCAGAATTTCGTAATTAAACGTGCTTCTGCGATAGTAGTACTAGGATCGGTGATTTCTTGGGAAGTCTGATTTGGGGAACCAAAAGCGGACAATATTGTACGTCATTGAGGTGGAGTGTTACAATAATGAAATAAAGGTTATGCCCAAAATCTGGTGAAATTCGATCTGAGAATAAAATCATTGCTAAAACAAGAAAATACATATATATTTCTTAATAAAACGAAAATAATATATATATATATATATATATATTAAAATAGCAATTTGGGGGGAAAAATAATAGATTTTGGAATGGTTGACCAGAAGTACTAACGTGTCCGGTGTCCCTACTTATAATTAAGAGTCTCACATTACTCGACGACCATATATAGTCCATACGTGCTGTTCATAATCTAGAAGAAAAAAAAAAAAAAAAAACAGACGAAATTTGTATTTTGGGGATTAATGTGTAAATATGTTAGGCATAACATACAAAATTGAAAATTCATATACCATAATGTTTCATTTGGGTTTGCGGTTTCAATATGTGCGATTTTAAAAATTGTGTTTTTAAAATCACATTTTTGAAATCGCTAATTTTTAAAATTGTAAAGGTGTTTGGTAAAACATGTTAAAATATTTTTTTATCAAATATTTGTTTATGCGAAATTGTAATTTTTGTTTAAATTCGCATATTTCCAAATAAGCACCCCTTAGGGCCTGTTTGTGATTACATTTGAGAGGCCTAAAAGTACTTTTAACACTCAAAAAGCCCGTTTGAAAAAAAAAATTGATATTTGGTAAAAAAATTAAAAGCGCTTTTAAAGGTCTCAAAAGCCTAAAAATGGCCAAAAAAACATTTTTGGCAAAAGCTTACAAATGAATTTTTTGTCCAAAAACTCTTTTTAACTTAAAAGTTCTATTTCTTAAATGTAATCTCAAACAGGCTCTTAAATTGCTTATAAAAATCTTAGATTTTTTCATATTTTAAATTAATTACTTTTTAATTGTAATACCAAACGCCATACTTTTTTTTTTTTTTTACATGTCCACATAAGGGAAGGGGGAGGGGGAATTCGAATTAGTGACCTTCGTTTCATTAGGCGTGGTCCACGGCCGATTGAGTTACCTCTTGAGGACCAAATGCCTTTGCGATATCTTTTACAATCGTTTTTTTTTAATATTTTAAATTAAGACTCCGTTTACTTCGAAGTAAAATGATTTCCGTCAAAAAATATTTTTGAGAAGTCATTTTTCTTTAAAATATTTTCTATCGAAATCATTTTACAGCGTTTACCACACGCACGAAAAATAAAATTTTTTAGATGGCCTCTCGTCGCTCCAAGGCCTTACTATTTTGAAGGATAATTATATCTAAATATATATACTTTTGGAGAAAATACACTTTACCCCCTAAATTATCAATTCATTTGTATTTTTAACTCCAATATTTAAAAAGTGACACTTTACCCCCTCCCCCAAAATAATCAATTATCAGGAAATTCACACCTATTAACTAAAAGCATCATCAGGAAATTCACACCTATTAACTAAAAGCATCCATCATCACTAAAAGCATCCATCATCCCCCCCCCCCCCCCCCCCAAAAAAAAAAACCTATTAACTAAAAGCATCCATCATCCTTCAATGGGGGTGTAGACGGTGTAGTAGTGGCCTATTGGTCAATGGCCATTTATTGTGGACTCCACTTCAAGTTTGTGATTAAGTACTTTTTAAATTACAATACCAATCAACTTCCGTTTTACGATATTTTTTAAAACACATATTGTTTTTGTGAAATTTCAATCTCAAACATACCTTAGTAAAAGACAACTTTTCATGCATGCTCGCATGCAATTCATAGTAACACATACATACATGTCTCAAATTTCTACATGAGTGTGAATTTTGGATCATTGCCATTTGCCATGTTAATTGGTATAAAGACGGTTCAATTAAGGCCATAGTGAGAGCAACATGTAATATTATATGCAGGCTTGTATTTGCGGTGCGAAAAAGATGGAAAGAATAATTATTGTGAAATTTATTACAAATTTAATCATAGATAATTTTCATTATCTAAAAGAATGTCGACTTTCATTTTCATATGTGATTAAGTTGAAAATTAAAATGTAAATTAAGAAATAATTATTCCATAGTCCACAACAAAACCAATTATATCGCAATGTTAATAATGTTTGGATGTCCATGTTTGCCATATCTTTAGCCATATTAGAAGGAGGCCACCCGAGTCTTCCTTGTGTTATACTAAAATTGATGTGACTTTTAAAATTAATATTAAATTTCGAATGATTAATATCAAATTTTGATCTATTAGTAAATTTAAAAATCACATCGCACTTGAAAGGACAAAAAAAAACTTATCTTTTTAGCATGACTCTTACAACACACACAAACTAAAAGCCTAGGGGTGAAAATACGTTTATGATTAGTGGTTATTGACTAAAATTGTTAATTGCAAAAAAGGAAAAAAGAGAAAAAAAAATTCAGAAAAAACCAAAATGACGTCGTTTCATGTAAACCACTAATTACATTGCTCTATGCAATTATCGATTTTTTCTAACCGTTTTTAAAAGTGGTTAAACCCTTAGCTGTAATAGGTATTTCAGCCTGATAAAAAGCTTGTAAGGTGTAAAGGCCATGAAAATGGAGTTTTGATGATCTAACCCACTCCTCTATGGCTCTATGAATATTATGGGCTACAATGGGTTTTCAAACTCAAAAAAAGCTTCATGGTTCTGCTATCAACAACCCAAATTTCAAATTTTGAATATGGTGAGTGACACTTTTAGCCTGTTACTACAAAAAATCAGGCCGTTTTTCTGTTTCCATTTCGGGAATATCTTCAGTTCGGATTGTGCGTAAAAGGCTACTTTTACGCCCACCAACCAGAGCATGACAAATCACCTTCTTTTAACCTACAAAATGCATTTGCCCACACCAGAATATACACCCCTGCTCTTAAAATGAAACCAAAAAACCCATCTCCGAGCTACTGAGAGCCCGGTGGGTCTTCTCCTCCTCACCATCCAAATAATCAAAGCTGCAGAGTTTCTCATCAGGCAAAACCTTAACCCTCCAAATCTTAAAAGTTTGGTCAAGACTTGCACTGTACACTAAAAACCCCATGACAACCTTTTCCATCTCCAAAGAAACAGCCAAGCATCTCACAGGCCCTCTATGTCCATCCAACACCGCCAAACATTCATGGAAGCAACTCCCCTCCTCTCTCCTCCAAATCCTTATCGTTGTATCCTCCGACCCACTAAATATCAACTTCTCAATAGCCACCAGGCAAAGAACAGCGAAGCAATGGCCTTGCAAGAATCCTCCATGCTTAAATCTGTAACATTTTCTCTCTCCCAGAAGTTAATGCTGCCGTCTGAGGAGCTTGAGTAGAGGAAGCAAGTGTTGAAGGAGGAGCTTAAGGCTAATGTGTAAACTGGGGATGGCTGGAATTTGAGGGTCAGTGTGAGAGTTTTCTCTGTATACCCTTCTCCATATTTTAACGGACCCATCAGACGAGCATGTGAAAACGCACCCATCATCTTGGCTCACCAATATTGCATTTACATTATCTGCGTGTGCAACGAAGGAGTCAACGCATTTTTTTTTCAGAAATCCACCAAGCTTTGACTGGCATCTCTGCCGGGGATGGGGCGGCGGTCTGGCAGTGGAGGGGTGGCGTCTCTGCGAGGGGCGGATGTCTGCAGTGGGGGGAAATTTTTTAGGTTACTATTTACTAATTTTTTGTTTTATCGGGTGGAATGGGGGAAATTTACTGTTTGGGGAAGGGGGAAATTTTGGGTTATCATCATGTGAAACCATGTTTATTTTGTATCTTGAGATGAGATGAGGTGTCAATATTTGAGTTGAAGGCAGAAACAAGGGGTTTTCTGCAACGTCCGAACAGCAGCAGCACTCTTCCATTTCTCATGCTTCCTTTTAGCCTGTTTTTAAGCCCACAAAAAATGCATTATCGCATGAAATTTTATTTTAGGAGGTCTAATATGAAATAACCTTTGGGCTTGTTCATCCCTAGTCCCAATCATTTACTCTAAATTTATACAAACGATAAAGTATTTCAATGTTGTTATTCACACATTATTGTTTGGATTAGGGTGTGTTTGATATTATGATTTCATATAAAAAAATATAAAAAATGTGATTTTAAACTAAATCGTAGAAAATAGATCGTTTGAGATTGCGTTTATAAAAATTAAAAATTTAGGCAATGAGATTTTATTTTGTTTAAAAAAAAAGCCACATAATTTTTAAGGCTAAGCAGTCATTTTGAAGGCTAAATTATATTTTTACCAAATACTTAATTGTACTTTTTAAAATTACATTTTTTAAATTACATATTCTAAAATAACGAATAACAATAATAATGTTAATACTTTGACTAATAGAATAACAATGTAATACATTTTCTCCCTTTTTGTTGTCCTATAACAAAAAATTCATTAGAAATTTTTATTCCATTTTGAATAGGGCATGTGATTCTTATATTCACTTTTTAAATTTTATGTGAAAATCATGTACATTTTAAATATTTGTTAGTTTAATAAATTGAATTAAGATAAAAAAATTTCAACCTAATTTAAAAGATATGAATTGAAAAAGAAAATATTAAATTGGGTTTTGAAGAAATTTTTTTGTCCATTTAAAAATTAAAATATGAATGGGAGAAAAATTATTGTAAGAACAATAATAATAATACATTTCAAAAAAAAAAAAGAACAATAATAATAATAACAATAGGCCATGCCGCCGCCATGGCGAAGGTGGGTTAGGTGGGCATGAATCAGGAGGAGCAGAACTGCAGGAGGAAACCACCAACCTTTGGAAGGGCTACTATTTTTCTTTTAATTAATCAATGGCAGAAAATATAAATAGATTAATAAAATAAATAGTCGCAGGCTCGTGGGGAGGGGAGTGAGAACTGGGACCTTTCAGCAGTCGCAAACCCGTACGAGCTCGCCATTGGCGACCTGCTTTACAAACAGAAAACGATAGTTCTTTGATCGCCAAGAACGTATTGGAAAACCCATTTACGGTAATTGATTAAGAATCAATCAATCAACGCAAATTTATGTTATGTGTATATTGAATTATGTTGTTTGATCAAAGAGCTTTTTCTTCGTATTTGGTTCTCTCTGTGAAGAAAAGAAGGGGAAGAAGAGTAGTCGGAAATGGCGCTTTCACGGCTTCGGCATCCGGTGAGAGAGATCTCTCGCGCTCCGTCTCTCCTCCTGAGAGCCCGTCTTGTCTCGTTCTCCTCTTCTAGATCTCTTTCAAGGTACTCTCTCTATTGTTCTCTCATAATTAACATGTTATATTATTTTTGTCTTTTATTTTTTCATTTTTTTATTGTTTATATTCGTGAAATATAGTTGACGACTTTGCAATTGAGTGAATTGGTTGTGGGGTGGTGGGGATTGTAAGAGTTGGGATGTTGGAGGTTGGTGGGTATGCGTCAAAATTTGTTCTTGGTGGCTCTATTTGGCTGATTATATGAGATGTTTGGTGCAACTTCTATTAAAGAATAATGGGTTCGTTGATTTCACAGTTTTTAGTCCTGAAACTAGATTTCATCGACTTAAACTTGAAGAGAGTAAGTACTGGAAGAAAAGAAAGTTGAAGAGGGACCAAACGGTGTTCCACTGACATATGATATTGCTTAGACTTTTTATGTAGTCTGGTTACTTCAATTGTCTTGTTTTAGTTCCAGTTGTGCTCTGACAAACTCGATGAAGGACATGAGAAAACTCGATATATTATGAATCCTAAACCCGTGTACGAGGCTTCTGTGTCTAAGTGTGACCCTAGGATCAGTAGCGGTTGATATAGGCATATAAAGAAGAGGAAAAAAGAACAAGAAATGGAGCAGTTAACTATATCCATGGGAGAAGGTATTGAAAATGAACTTACACTATGATAAAAGAAGAACTACCTAAGGAGTGTGCTAAACCAGACTTATGTGCACTATCTAACTACTACCATGTTAGTTAGAGAATGCCTTCCTTTATATAGCTCAGAAGCACATCATGAGAATTCTTTTGAAGCTTTACATCCTGGTATATCAGAGATTTGTGATCAGGACAACACAATTTCAAACTCTCACTCATTTTCTTCTAGAACATACTTGGTTGATATCTTCTGGTATGCTATTTATTGGTTGATTTCTATCTAAGAGTTTTTCTGTCGCAAATGGGACAGTTGTAGACTTGAAAGGGATGCTGTCGCTGATTAATTAGCAAGTATTGAGATAGGCCAGATTTCTCAACACCCAACAGAACTAGGATCTGCTGGTCAACCGGATAAAGCTGCCTATAAATCATTAGTTGTGCTAAATTTCGGTAAAAGAGTGTTTTCAACTTTTTAAGAGTTGAAGATGGGTTATATTTCAAGTTAAAAGGTTCATTTTTTAATGGACGATTTATCACTGACCCTCAAGAATACCTATAATTTTTTTTTTTAATGGAAGCAGCTAAAATGGCTGTTTCAATGGTTAAGAGAAAAGGGTGTGGTTTGGAATTGAGATAATAACATATGAAAACTACATTCCTTGTGGGCTATTTTGGGGCTGTAAGCCACTGAGGTGACCCAAAAAACTATCACATGAGAACTGTACCGGCTCTGTTTTAATGGATAATTTTTGTTGTGGGTGGAATTGGTTGCAGTAGTGGAAGAAAAAGAGGACAAAGAATTGTAGGCATTAAAACCTGGGATTGGAATTCCATTACAAAATTCTCAAATAAAGCTTCAAAATTTCTGCAAACATGTTTATTTTTGAATTGAAAGCACCACATCAATATATATAGGCTGCTAGTTTTACAACAGTTTTCAAATTTAAAGACTTTATCTAATAGAACCTATCCTGGAATTACTAAAACCAAATATAAAGACCCAATAACATAGGAAGACCAGAATAGAATCCATGGGCTCTTACTACAACCATGTCCTGGAACTTTGAAATCACAAAGATTCTGATTCCAAAATTTAAAAGAACTAAATCAATCTGAACCAGCTGCTTACTAGTGATAACAATTATAAACGTAAGACTGAACAATAAATGGAGTAGAATATGTAGTATGTAGGGTTCCAAGTACGCAGATTTATTTGGCCTTTTATCTTGATTTTTCTTGAGCTTCTTACAGCCTGTGTTCAATTTTTCTGATCATGTTTATATTGTACATGTATGTAATTCACTAAATTTCCTTCCTCCTGCTTGGTGGCCATTAAATGATTAAAAAATAAAAATTAATGTTTCCAAATGTCTGAATCAGATTAGTATAGTATTTCTGTTTCACTTTAAGATGATATTCATTTGATAAAGATCGTATTCTTTTGATGTGCGTGCATGTGGACAGGCCTGCATGTACATACATACATATGAAAGTAAGATCTAAATGTCTAATGGCAATCTGGTTTCCTTTAGGCCTACATGTTGCTCTCACAATTTTAAGTAATCATTTCTGGTCTAACTCTGATATATAACTCATATTTTCTAGATATCGGATACAATGTTGTTCTCAATGCATATTGCTCTCTCTCTCTCTCTTTGAATATGTTCTGGTGTCTACAGCTGCAAAACTAAACTTATATATGCTGTTTTTCTCCTGATGGTACAGCCCTCCCTGTGTGCGAAATTCTCTTGTGGGTGGTCATGGATCTCTATTAAGGTTTGCATTCATCACCTTTCTATTTATTTTTGGCTTGCAAGTTCAGATACGATTGCTTCACATGGTTTTATGATTAATATATACAGATTCTTGTGAATAGTAACTATCTTGAAGCACATGCTGATTAATTTGAGGACTAGAGGTTCCCTTTGATCTCAAACTTCACCGAATTTAGTGGCCATCTTGTCTTTATTACTCAAAAGGGGACATATGCTTTGGGTTGGGCATATTGACATAAAAAGTTTGTTACATCCATAGTTGAAACTAAGGGAAGTTAGGGATCTTCAACTCAAGACCAGTTTGATTCAAGCATACAGATAATTTAGTGCAAACCTAAAGACAGCAGTAGTACTGACCATAAACTTGTCCTAATCCTTACCACGTTTCCTATTACAGCTCAAGGTGGGCAATTGCAATATAAACATGGTTATTTTAAATTTGTTATTCCCAGTAATTTGTTATTCATTATATATTTCTGTATATATCTGTTTATGCATATGACCTCGCTTGCATGAAGTTGAACCAGCTCTTACTTTCCAGTTTTAGTTTGAGCTTGTCAGTTGTTGTGTAATCAAGGTTCTGTTAATATTTTGACCCTAACTTCTTCTTCTTTTTTTTTTTTTTTTTTTTTTTTTTTTCTGTTTATCATAATATGTATGCATACATAATATTGAAAGCATTCAGCCTAGAACCACAAGAATGTTGTGTGCAAAACCCAATTTAAATCAATGTCTACTTGGGTTTGTCTTCTCAGACCAACAAAGCTTTTGGTTCTAGCTATTTCTTTCTTTTGTTATCTTTTTTTCTCTTTTTTATTTTCTTATTCACTGACAGTGATATACTTCAGGCCTGCGTGTTTATTTATGCTCACGGGTGTTCATGATAATTCTTTGAAGTTAAAGGTTAGTGTTTGAAATTTATTAGTAAATAGCTTTTCATGGTGAAGGATGTTTTCTGATACTGTTATGAAATTTTCAGCTGGGGGTTGGTGGTATCAAGTACTTCTCTTCTGCTGGTATACGTCTCCTCCATTTAGTTACAACCCTCTGCTTATCTTTCTGCAATTCCAGGATTTGTACAACTGTGGATTAAAAGGGGCTTGCTTGTGTTTCTTCATTGTCATGATTTTCTACTTTTTATTTTTAGCAGTTGTTGGTGAAATTAGATTTTATCAAAAAGTCAGTGTCTTGTTTAAGATAGCAAGGAAGTAAATAAACTTTCAGAATTATTGTCAAGCTTTGGGCCATCTTAAATACAGTCCAAAGCAGCAGGTCTATGCCTTCTTAATTCATGCTGGGCTTGGCTTAGCCCTAACTAATTAATCTGCTCCAAATGTTTTTATAGGCTTTGGGATGATAAGCTGGTCAGTGTCAAACTTGAAGTGATTAGCTTCAAGTCACACTTTAAATTTGATATAATGTTTTCATCACCTTTCCATCCCATCAATATTATCTTAATTATGGGACTATTTAGGTAGCTGAATACCTTATTTTATGCAACTCCCGCACAAATGTAATAACTTAGGCCAGCTTTTTAGCAAATGAATTAGTGCATGATTGCCAATGCCTTTAACCTAAAGTTTGGGGCCTATAAACAGGTGTTATGGATCCATAACTCAAGGGCAAAATCTTGTTGTCCATTTGAAAATTCCTACTCTAATCTTAGAATACTTGAACTGGGAATGTGTATCACTAGTTGAAGTCATTTTGTACGGGCTCATTCCCAACTTCTTGGGATCAGATGCCTGAGTCATTTTCTACCTTTCTTATCAAGAACTATAACCTATACTTTTACCCAGTTCTAACCTTTAGTTTAGATGCATGAGTTCTTATCTATATATGTATATATTAGGCAAAACTACCCTATACAATTTTCTCACATTCTCTCCTCGGTTGGTGCTACCTCTACTTCTCAGAATCACATTTATTATTATTATTATTATTTTTAATCTCTTTTTTATCAGTTCTTGTATTGCAATTCGTACATCATAACATTCTCATTTAAGCTACACTCTTTTCTGAACATGGCGTTGTTCTTATAGCTTAATATTTGAACCATAAAGCATATAATATGTTCTGCAGTTTCTTATGGAATTTCTCTTGTATTCTTTATGTATACTTGGGTTGCGACTTTGCCCTTTTTCATGAATTCCATTTACTTATAAAAATAAAAATAAAAAGAATTTTTCATGAATTCCATTTGCGACTTTGCCCTTTTTCAATTATCACGTTATGTCTTATTTGTAGGTAAAATATGTTCCTTTCCTTCATTAAATGGAATCTTGTTCTTAGTTGTTTAGATCGTGTTGAAGCAATTTGTGGTACTGAAATATACTGGATTAGTTTTTATTTGATAAAATGAATACATCTACTGTGCATACTTAATTATGTGTTTTATCATTAATTATGACTTTTATCATCAAGTGGACTGTTAGTGCAGATCCACCACATGCAACACTCCAGATGCCAGCTCTGTCTCCTACAATGGTAAGACATACAAAAATATGTGAGAAGGAATTGATTTAAATGTTATCCACACTTATAATGTGTTTTTCTTTTTTTCTTCCAAGAAATTTTGTGATTCTTATTGTCACTCTTTCATGCAGAATCAAGGTAATATTGCGAAATGGAGGAAGAAAGAAGGAGATAAGGTAAGTTATACCAAAAGTTTCATATAATTCTGAGAGTTTAAAGCTAAGTTATGTTCAGCTTGATGTTCTTAAAGATGATTGTTGAAAAATAAATCCTTCCTCTTGATGTAGTGAGGATCAGTTTGTTATTTCATTAGTGAATTTGTGTCATCCTGACTGTTGATTTAATCTAACAGATAGAGGTGGGCGATGTACTATGCGAAATTGAGACTGACAAAGCTACTCTTGAGTTTGAAAGCCTTGAAGAGGGGTAATGTTTATTTTCTGTATTGATTAATATACGATACTTAATTATGTGATGCACACCAGTCATAGAGAAAGACATTGTTTAGTACCAGTCTTCACATCAGATGTTTCATTTGGCATTGACAAGAAGAATAGTTGCTTTCTTGAGTAGTCATCTTTCCCTTCCCTGTTTATTTTGCAAACACTTTCTTTCATATCCCTTTTCTCCCTCCCTCCCTCTCTCTCTCTCTCTCTCTCTCTATATATATATATATATATATAATTGTTGTTTAGAACTACTTAAAGATAGCAAAATATGATCCATCCTAAAATGCTTTATGCCTTGTTTCCTGTATGGGTTAAATTCTGCAGGTTTCTGGCTAAGATTTTGGTACCTGAAGGTTCAAAGGATGTACCTGTTGGACAACCTATTGCAATAACGGTAACCTGTGATAATCATTTATCAATGGCTTCCTTTTGTTTTCATGGAAAGCTATCTACTGTTGGTTTCATTGTAGGGAAATATTTCATTTTGTATAGATATTGTAAAACATGTACTTATATATATATATTGAAAAACATTTTGGGGAATTTATAATTATTTGAGAGTTCTATTAGGTCAAATTAATTTGTCCCTCCCCCTCCTTTCTTATTTTAGTTTTAGGCTACAATTAGAACTTATTTTATTAAATTATATGTTAAAGCTAAAGATTGTTCAAGTATTATGCTTTTACTGTATCTGATAACTTTTAAATCTGTTTTTAATCAGATATCTTCTAGAAACTTTTTTTTAATGGTGTTGATCTCAATTCTTAATATGTGACACTGATGTTTCAATGTCTTTCCAATAGTTTTTGTTTCAGTAGTAACCATTCAGATGCTTAAATTGTTGTAAAACCTAACTTTTGTGGGTTTACCAGGTTGAGGATCCAGATGATATCCAAAATGTCCCTGCTACTGTGGCAGATGGATCTGAGGTCAGAGAGGAAAAATCAACAACTACGGACAATGTGCTAGAGAAAAATTCGGTGAAGACAGTTACATCTGAGCTTCCTCCTCATGTTGTTCTTGATATGCCTGCATTATCCCCAACTATGGTAAGGAATATTGTATATCTTTTTCTGCTCAGATTATTATGCAAAGTTTTCTTCCTCTGATAGATGATTAATGTTGCTTTTATATGTATGCACAGAATCAGGGAAACATTGCAAAGTGGCGAAAGAAAGAAGGAGACAAGGTCAGTTGTGTTTGATATAAGGTTTTAAATATGTTAGTGTAACTACTTCTTGCTTCTGATTTGGTGGATAGAGAATAATTGCATTAAACATACCTCTTGATTATTTACTTAAACTGACAGATAGAAGTGGGTGACGTAATATGTGAGATAGAGACGGACAAAGCCACCCTTGAATTTGAAAGTCTTGAAGAGGGGTAATATTCTTTCCTTATGCTACGTTTATTGTTGTAGAGGTGCACTTTAATATGAAAGTGACAGAGCTTGTGTCTTAACACAGTATTTATTTACTTGAAGTCTAGATCATCAACATTTATTACTTCTTTGCATGTCTCATCAATGTGAGGGGGGCATTGACAAAGTTGTTAAACACAGATCTTTGTCCATAATAGTGACTTTAATCAAGTTGAAATGTATATAATCATGGCTTCAACCGTGAATTTACAACATTTGGCTCTAATGGTAGTGCCAGTTTTCTTACGATCTTTCTTCTTCTTCATGAAAAGTTCCTGAATTGTTATTATTGAAGCTCATTATAGGCTTCTTTACATTTTTAAGTGGAATGTTGGTTGTAGGTACTTGGCTAAGATACTAGCACCTGAAGGTTCAAAGGACATAGCTGTGGGACAACCTATTGCTGTAACAGTAAGTGTGATAATGCTTTTACAGTTGTATAACTTTCTGTTCACCTTAGCAACTTGCAGGTAATGATATTACAGCTTGACAGTAAGGCACCTGTAAGGGTGCAAATTGTTGCAGTCAAAAGAAAATTAATGTACAAGCTGCTATTAATTGCTTATTAAATTGATTAGTGGTTATGGTTTCTTCCAGCACTGTTTGTGGAAATTGTATTCCTTGAACTATTTATTAGAATTCTAGCCACTTGCACATTATGAAAACACTTTGCCTATTGTTTGCAAGGTTGAGGATCCAGCTGATATTGAAACGGTAAAAAATAGTGCTAGCAGTGGTTTGGGAATCAAAGAGGAAATAGCAACACACCATGACGATGGAAATGAATCTAAAGCTCAGAAAACAAGTATTGCAAGGATCAGTCCATCTGCAAAGTTGCTAATTACAGAATATGGATTGGATTCATCAACATTAAAGGCATCAGGTTCTCATGGTACGCTGCTGAAGGGGGATGTTTTATCTGCAATTAAGGCAGGAAAAGGATCTTCGAAAGTCTCTTCATCTAAAGAGAAGGCACCTCCATCACCTCAAACCACGCTAAAAGCTTCTCCCACAGTTTCACCAGATACTAGATCTCACTTGAAGCAGTCAGATTCTTTCGAAGATCTTCCCAATAGTCAAATTCGCAAGGTACATTAATGGTAATTAGATTTGAGCAATGTTATTTCTGTTTACAGTGGATTTTTCTGTGTCTTGTGGATCTTGGAAGATAGAAGTTAAAGAGATTACAATACTGCATTCAAGGCTCATTACTGATGCCCAATATTTCTGATGGCTTAACAATGTTTTCGTGTAGTTGATGGTTATTTGTCAAATTAAAATAAAATTTGTAGTGCCAAGACTACTGGACATTCAAAAATCTACATGACTATGATGTAAATTATGATCGTGAGAAAGGGATAAAGACCAAGATTGATGTCATGAGAAGTCAGAGGTGGCAACTTATGAAGGACATGATGAGAATAAGATGGATAAGATGGTCAAGAGAAGATTGTTGACTGCTCCAGCAGCAGGAATAATCTTGTTCAAACTGACACACCCCAAGGTCAAGGGGAGTAGCCTAAGAGAATCACGGTCAAAGAAATGACAAAAAGCTTGTCTCCTACAATCAATCCTATGATCTTGTCTTAAATTGAAAAATATAAAGAAGAGGATTCTATCAATGATTCTTAGTAGGTGGGATGGATTTTATTGACTTGTCTTGACATGAACCATTTTATGTAGGTGAGGGAATTTGTAGAGGAGTAGTACAACCCCTGAAGAAAGAAGTCTAATCCAAGTCTTCGGAGGAAGAATAAAAAACTCAACAGCTTTGTCACATGAAAACTAATATTTTCTGGAAAAAATTACAAACTGGGTTTTTGCATGCCTCTTGTGTACTTTCCATTCACTTGGGCTACTCCCTTTTTGACTTTCGCTTAATAAAGTCTTGGAATGTAATTTTTTTATTTAAAAAAAAAACTTGCTTTTATTTAGCATATTCATAAAATAAAAAATGTAGTAATTTCATGTTTATTAAGTATCACGGAGGGCTATTTTTGTTTGCAATAGTAGAAGTTAGTTTGTTAAGTAGAAGTGTGTGGGTCCAATTCTTGAGAACAACCACTTCATGTAAAATGCTATAGATAAGAACTGTATACAAATCTCTCTAGGAGGACCAACACTTGAAGTGCTCTAAGTATAAAATTGATCCGCTGGTCTAGTGGAACTTGATATTGGTTGTATCAACTGGATATGATAAACAAGGAGAAGTAATGTATAAACTACGAAAATATGAAACACAAACACATGCACGCACATTTTGGGTAAATCACGAGTATAGCATATTGTTTATTGTTATGTTTCCACCTTTTTCTGCATAATAGGATGTTATAATATTGTTAGAATGAAGCTTAGGTTGTCATTACATATGTTGATCGTGCCATGTATTGGTTCAGGTTACAAATTTGTGTCAGCAATATAGGTAGAGGTATAGTACTACAGTCAAATACTTTTTTTTTTAATGAAGTATATAACAAAAAGCGCGGAGGGACACAACCCTAGTACACAGGAAGTATACAAAAGAACGCCTAAGACGAAAGAGAAAAGAGAACAAGAAAATCAGAATAACTAATTACTAAGAGAGTTAAACAAGCAGTTGTCCAGGAAAATAGGGAAAAAAAGAAAAAGGACTTGAGCTCCTCTAAGGTCCTCTCTATCAAAGTTCCTATCATTTCTTTCCCTCCATAGGCCCCACATAAGAAAAAGAGGCACCATTTTCCAAACGGTAGCACTCTGAGAATTACCTCCTGACCACCAATAGGAGAACAAATCCGCAACACTATTAGGTTCAACCTAGGAAAGCCCAAAACGACTAAAGATGGCATTCCATATGGCACTAGCAACCTCACAATGGAGGAGGAGATGATCAACGGATTCCTTGTTCAGTTTACACAAACAGCACACCTATTGACCACAATGAGATGTCTTTTCCTGAGGTTGTCCAGAGTAAGGATCTTCTCTAAGGCTGCCCAAGCGAAGAAAGCAACTTTCAAAGGGGCCTTGGTCCGCCAAATACTCTTCCAAGGGAAAGAGGGATTATCTTTGTGTGCTAGGATCTTATAAAAAGATCTGACATAAAAAATCCCTCTGCTAGACGGGATATACCAGAGCTTGTCCTCCCCTCTTCTTCTCCCATAGTTATAGTACAATAGGGAATAGAAGGAGGCCAAGTTATTCACTTCCCAATCATGAAATAAGTGAATAAAGCTGACGTACTACAGTCAAATACTTAGTGCAACTAGTCTTAAGGCATTGCTTTAGACTTCACATTTAAATTAAATTTTAGTCTAAATAGTGGGCTAATGATAGCAATACATTTGAGCTTTGCAACCTCTGACATTTAGACACTATTTTTGGCACCTATTTCTTTTTTATATTAGCTGGGTTCTTAACTTGCAGTTGATAGTGAGTGGTGCTGAAAGATCATGATTGTTTTGCTTTGCAGGTGATAGCTAAAAGGTTGATAGAATCAAAACAAAATACACCACATTTATATTTATCAGCAGGTTCAGATTCTCTGTGGTCTACTCTGTATTTGTTAAGTTGAAAAGTCTACGGCTGTTAATGTAAATTTACCTATATCTAAAATGTTTATGATGTTTATTAGATGTTGTACTGGATCCTCTTCTTTCTCTTAGGAAGGAACTCAAAGGTATGGAATATAAACTTTGATCTGTTACTTCAGTTTCTTGGGCGTATATATACTCTGGCAGATCTTTCATTTTACTTCCTCAATTACAGAGCAGCATGATGTTAAAGTTTCAGTGAATGACATTGTCATCAAAGCTGTAGCAGTTGCATTGAGAAATGTACCGGAAGCCAATGGTAAAGACATATCACTTATGATATGGTTTAACTAAACTACTTGATACACGTATAATTGGTGGGCACTGGCAGAAGTTTATTGTTGTGGGTAGTAGAGTCAATCCTGAAAATCAAATTGTACTTAGCAAAATGGAGCATCTAAGAAAGGTTTGATGTCCATGCTGTGCTCCCAAACCTGCATAGACGTATTATGTGGATTATCCTTTGCCAAAAAGGCAGTGAAAAATCCCATATTTTTTTTTTCACTACTAGTACTTGTTAATTTTTGTTCTTTGCTTGCATAGTTTTCTACTTCCAACCATTGTTTGGGTTGGCTGATCTCTCTGAGGCAGCAACCACAGTGAATGGCCAAATAAATTCATATACTTGAAATGGTCTAATATGTCATGAATTTCCAGCTTTCATTGCTTTATTTTTTGTCGGTAACTTTTCATGGAAAAAAAATGGAATACTTTATTTGGATAGGGTATGCCAGCTTGATCTGAACAGTAGTCAATGAACAATGGAAAAAGATTACCTTTAGTTACATCTGAACTGTTTTGATTGGATGGTCAATAGTGGATGTCAGCTTGATCTGAAGTAGTCCTGAATAAACGTAGGAAATATTACTTTTTAGTTACATCTGAATGTAAAAGTTCTTACACTTTATGTGCTTGTTTGCTGATTGTCATTTTCTAGTAGTTTGCCACTTCTGTCTTTTCTATCGTTCCAGTAACCTTTAGCTTGTCATTAGTCTATTGATTACTGTGGACATTCATTTCCACTACTTGCTTGTATTAGCAACATGCCCCCTTTTGGGAAATTGTATTCTAGTTATATGTTTGACTACTTACGGCTGTTGTAAGTTTGGGAGCATCTAAATTTCCTCAAAAAAGTTTCCACATTGAAATTCAGTACCCGCATCTGTTTACTGATGTTTCCCGTGTATTTATATGTCAGTTTGATGACTTGAAGGAAAAATTGTAAGGTTAAATGCCTTTTTGATCCCAGGGTTTTAACAACTTTAATTTTTTTTCCACATTGGTTTCATTTTGTATCATAGTTGGTACCTCTTTTATGGGTAAATACGGAAACTAACGGAATTCCATGTCAAACCAATCAAAACCTGCCACCTGTCATATGCCTCAACAATTTTATTTTTTAAAATTAATAGAATGAAGAAAAAATAGAAAAAATATACTAAAACTAAAAAAAAAAAGGAATGAAGAGGGGTGGCTCGAGCCACCTTTTTGTGCCAATGGGGTGGCTGGCCACCCCTAGACCAGGCCAGCCACCCTCAAATAGTAAAAAGGGGTGGCTGAAACCACCCCCAGGGCCTTGGGGGTGGCTCGACCACTCCCTTTGGACTTGGGGGTGGTTGAACCCTAGGGGTGGCCACCCCCATTGGCCAAAATGGGGGTGGCTGGCATTGGCACAAAAAGGTGGCTCCAGCCGCCCCTCTTCATTCCCCCCCCCCTTTTATAATTATTTTATTTTTTAAAATTTTATTGAGGCATATGACATGTAGCAAGTTTTGATTGGTTTGATATAGAATTCTATTAGTTTTATGATGGATGGAAGATTGATGGAGGTGTATTTACCTATAAAAGAGGTACCAACCTATGATATAAAATGAAACCTAGGTGAGAAAAAATTAAGTTGTTAAAATCCAAGACCAAAAGGGCATTTAACCCAAAATTTTATTGATATATTTTTATTCATACTTGAGAGTTCATTCTTTTTAGTGCTGGTTGAGTTGTCTGTTTGCATACATACAAACATGCATGCATGTTGCATGTTTTATCTCCTTTTTGTTTTGGTTGTATAATATAAAACAGAAATTTAGTCTATACTATTCTGATAATGAAATTTTTTCTCTCGGTACATGGTAGCTTACTGGAATGTTGAGAAAGGAGAAATCGTACTATGCACTTCTGTTGACATTTCAATTGCAGTGGCGACGGAGAAGGTATGAGACTGATATTTGTGGTTTAGAAAATTTTAAACAGATTTATCAATTTTTCTTTTTTAAAACAGTGCCTCATCATATTATATTGTTTCAGGGATTAATGACTCCAATAGTGAGGAATGCAGATCAGAAGACAATATCATCAATATCCTTGGAGGTACTCTATTAGTAATTCGAGTTGGTTTTGGTTTGATGACGTCATTTTGGGTTCCTTATTAGATTTGAGCCTTTATTTTATTTTTTGTTTGTTCTCTTTTCCCCAAAGGAAAGAATCATCTGCTTGAGTGTGGTTACACTTCAGAAACGTGCATCAATTAATTCTGTCCTCTTGATTGCTATGATATGCAATCAAATTAAATTAGTATGGAATCTACAGAAAAAAATGGTAGTTACTCAAACATGGATTTGGAAGTAAAAAATTGAGTATTCTCATAAACCCACTTAATTATATATATATATATATATATATATATATATATCTACTTCCTATTCTTGTTAATCATCAATTCAATTTTAATGTGGATCATTGTCAATTTCTCTGCTGATATTTGAGCTTCAGGTGAAGGAATTAGCTGAGAAGGCAAGAGCAGGCAAGCTTTTGCCAAATGAATTCCAAGGAGGAACTTTTAGGTAACTATAACCTACTGCACAAATTTTATATTTTAATTGTTTTTATTACTCCAGTAACCTAAATACATATTCATTTTGTTAGAAGAATTAATTTTAAACTTTCCTTCTGAATCTTTATGCAGCATTTCGAACTTGGGAATGTTTCCGGTGGACAATTTTTCTGCAATAATAAACCCCCCTCAGGTTCTCTCTCTCTCTCTCTCTCTAAGTTTATTTAACTTTACTTATTTCTTTGTTTGTTCAATAACTTTACTAGTGATGGTGTTAGCTCTAGAATACAGAGATCCTTCGTAAAATCATTTGATGGTGTTAGCTCTAGTCCTGGTGTCAGGAATTCAAATATTTAAGAGCACATAATTTTGGGATGCTTTCAGCTCAGAAATTTCATTTTGAATACATGGCAAATAACTCTTTACCATTTTCGGAATGCAGCCTGTCTAAATGAAGGTTATTGACAGGAATTTACACTGCCAAATATATTTTTTCCATCATCTTCTCTTTTCATTTTCAGATAATAGAAATTGGCTTTAAACAAGGATAGCAAATTGACACTGTAGTGCTCTGCATTTAGTTGCAAGTTGTTATTGTCTCTGAAATAATTTTGTTCATTTCCTGCAGGCTGGTATCCTTGCTGTTGGTAGAGGCAACAAAGTTATTGAACCAGTAATTGGAAGTGATGGTAAAATATTTCTAGCTTTTTGTACCTATTATTTTATGCTTCTAATACCAGATTAGATGACGTGACTTATTTTTCACCCAGGAATTGAGAGGCCTGCAGTTGTAACAAAAATGAACTTAACATTATCCGCTGATCACCGTGTTTTTGATGGCAAAGTTGGGGGTACAATCTCTGCTTTTCATTGAAGTTTGATATGAATTCATACTCCATATGGTGTTCATGACCAATCAACATCTATTCTGGTCTAGGATGCTGGCTCATAAATGATTAATCTTGCAAACACTGTTTTGCACAGTGGACAATAGTAACTATTTCACTTTTTTCTCAAGGCTTCTGGTTGTAGTCATATTAATTTTGAACAATCATGAGCTGGGGCCTTAGCAGAGAGTTGGCTGCCAAGTTGCCCCTACATTGGGTGACATGCCATGTTCTTCCTTGAATGTGTCACGACGCCGTCGGTGACAAAGGACATTCTTCCTTGAATGTGACATGATGTCATTGGTGAATGACAAATTTGGAAGGCTTGCTGCATAGAGTATCTAAATTCCTTGCTGAGATTGGCAGCGAGTGAAGCTCAGTCTTGAAATATGCTCTACTTTCTAATTGTTGGTAGACAAATGCAGAACTAATATAGAGGGTTCTGATTTATTTCTTCTTGTTTAAATTTTGTCTTCTATTGTCTTGTTCATTGCCCATTCAAGTTATTTGCTATATAAGCAGTCAAAGGGCCTCCTGGAGGGTCATGATAACATAGTTCCATCCCTGTTCATATTATATGAGTACTTGCTTACGAGGTTAACACTACCTTATCTCGCAGGTGCATTCCTCTCAGCTTTGCATTCAAACTTTAGTGACATCCGAAGACTTCTTCTGTAATAACATAAGAAAAGCCCCCAATTAACTACTGGGATACCCTGAGATCAACCATGGTGGAGGATGTAATTCAAAATTTAGTCCGAATTTTTCTGATTAGCATGTAATTTTCTTCATGGAGTTCCCTCCATTCTACCGTCTTGCTTGCGGTATTTTTGAACCCAACTTTCCTATAGATAACCAAATTGTTGAGGTGCATAAGCCTTGAGGTTTTGCACAATTTCAGGTTTCTAATGTTATGAGGTTAAAGACAATCGTACCGAGGTTTTCTGGTCAAGAAAACACAACTGGTACAAGGTTCTGATTTCTTTTCATTGCTCCATTTTTCAGAATAATGATGTATAAAAAAATCAAGGAAAATAAGCATCTTTATCAATGAATTAATTCTTGTATGTGCAGTGTTTAATAATTGTTTTCCCCAAACAATATTATTGATTGTTATTGATGGTGATGTTGGTGAAATGTTCATAGTATTACCTGTGTCACTAGTTCCTAATGAGAGCAAAGCTTGATCTTAAATCTTCGTTTTGATAGTCTGTAATTTGTTTGTTGCTTAGATAGACGAGAAGGATGTTTAGACTTTTTCAATCACACAAGCTAAAAAAAGAATGAATCTAAACAAGAAAAACAGAACGTTTCCTAAAACTATACATTGCATTGCATGAAAAACAAACCAGATTCAAAGGCACTATGCAATCAAAAACTGCTTCTAGGGTTTCTGTGACCCCATTGTGGGCAGCCTCATCTAAAATAATAAGGGGAAAAAAAATGGAAAAACACTTTTGCCTCTCAGGAATTCAGGAGAAGATAAGAAACCATCCCAGTGTCGTAAACAAACTTTATCAGATTTTTTTTTAAATTAAAATATTGTTGTCACTCTAGGGTTAACCTCTTTGACAGCAAGTGGTTCATACCACTGAGGGCCAAACCCAGCAGCTTTCCTTGCTTCCTCATTGAAAGGTGGTTTCAACGGTCCCCTGAAGTATGTCCTCACTATTGAGTGAAATTTCTGAATTACATCATTTTCCTCTACCGTTTTTTCACTTTCTCCTGCCCCACCTGGAGATGCCATGCTGCCTTGATTCCAAGCAGGATTTTCAGCCCTTAGGCAAAGATATTTAAACCATTTAACCCCAGCAGCACAATGGGTAATCTCTTCTGGGTAAACCACTCTCTCTAGTAGCTCTGCTGTCTCATTATCACCTCCATTGCGAAACCGAGAAATGGTTGTGGGCAGCACATCAAGTCCTCTTGCCTGTGTTCAAACCCAAATTTGTTATTATTTAAAATAAATAAATAAATAATCACCAACACCATAGAGAAAGGGTGTACTCGAGTGTTGCATTATAACTAAATGGCCCACACTACGTACAAGCCTGATGAAAGGATAAATATTTGGAAAAGTTCAAGAAAATGGAGCCATCTCCACAAATGGTAGGATCAATTCATCTCAAAAATCCAGAACCAAGTTATATGATTTGTAACTATGGCTCCATTTCTTCAATGCCTGCAATCAGGACGATGGATTTTTACTAGCAGACGTATGTGTGAACAAAAAAAAAAAAAAATCAATTTGCATCTGCTTTGAATAGCAATGTTGATAGCCTAAGTTCATTAGAAACTAAATTTGTGAAAACTAGATCCTTCTGAACGAGAGGTATAGCTCAACTCCACCAGCTGATATCCCAGATGTGATATGTGTTGTAGTGAAAAATTTAAACCATGTTGGTCCAAATGAATTTATTTTAAAATAAGAAAGTTGGTAAGGAAAAAGCACCTCATGGACGCAATGCTCAACTGCCAGACGTGCTAAGAGATCATTGGAAGTAGCAGTAGCAGAGTCCCAGAGGCCATCATGAGCTGGTAACGCTCCATAAAAAGAACCCAGCCCCTCTAGCCGTTCCGCGAGGAGAGTGAAGTGTCGGCCCTCATCCTGAGCCACCTTAACAAAATCGGTGAAGAAATCTCTTGGCATTGCAGCTTGCTTACCAAAGCGAGCTATTATATCCTATAAATTACAGATTTACAAAATGAACATGATGCAGGAGAAGAAAAAGAAAAAGAAAAGAAAAAGAGTTTGGAAGCGTATTTTCAAAACTATGTTTTGAATTATATTAGAGTTTCAGATATCATAGAATTACATATTGGATAATAACAATAGAAGTGAGTGCTTAATCTAGTATTGTTGGGTCTAAAGTAGATTTAATTATTTTTTGTTTAAGTTGGTGCCTCAAAATGTTATATCAAAATCCAAACTTGGATGCTTCCCCATGCGCTAACCCTCCAAATTTTCTTCTATACATAATTTGGGTAGTAGCATCCTTCTGAGTTATTGCAAAAACAGTTTAAGGACACTCCAAAAAAGAAGTGTTACATAAAAAAATTCCCTTAATATAAACTCATAAGGAGGCAAGTTAAACTAAATAGTACCCAAGACAAGTCAATAGCCCAGCTCTCAATGTGCACAAGACTATGCACAATGGCCTGCCTACTCTGCAAGCTACCTGCTTTTCCAAGCTTCGGCATGAGACTCGGTGACACCAACTTGACCTGCACAAAAGATTCATTTATGTATTTCATTGAACAGTTAGCATAAAGTAGCAAATGGGGTGGGAAATGCAAGTACATTTTAATGTTAATATCATGCTATCTATTAATCAGATTTCTTAATATGGTAATAATTAACTTATTATTTTTACGAGACATCCTTACATATGGTGTAAAATGGTCATGGTTCTTGATTATTTGGAAGAGGTCCAATAAGAATATAAATATACCCATTTGTACCATCTCTCAATGTAATGTATAGATACACCAAGTCATTTATAGATCATACAGTAATATACTTGAGAATATTTTGGTAAAGAAAGATGGTTCTTTAGTGGAGCTTTGAACCCAACTATTATTTTATTGTAAAATTAGCTTAAGTCATACGATAAATAATTAGGAGAATGAAGTGGAACCTAGAAGAATAATGATGGAGATCTCCACAAGCACTTAAATGAAAACAAATAAGAGAATAAAGGATAAAATATCATATTATTTTGTGTCATATAAAACGAAAATTGCAAACTTTCAAACTCTGTCTCTTTTGTTGAGAGATACTTTTATTTATGTGCATCTGAAAAGAGAGCAATTCTCAAAATTTTGAAGATTGCGAGATAACGGTGATAACATTAAAAGATATATTGTTCAAAACTCTATGGGTGGATGGTTACTATCAATAGTTCTTGCTTTACAAACTTTGTAGAGTTTCCGATATGTGTTCTTTCCCTCTCCTTAAGTGGATATTTTTCTTGCATACTATATGTTTGAGCTTTAATAAGATTGATTTACTTATAAAAAAAATTTATATGATTCGGGCGCTTGGAAAATATAAGACTATTTTATGTACATGAAAGGCTATAACTGTGCATATGAGTTAGATGCATTAAGATAATGTGAGGAATCTTTTCTATGGTTGTGAAGAGATATAAATATTAGACGGTTGGTAATTAGTTAAGTCCATCATAATTCGGTTATTCGCAGGTCAATACAATTGTGTTTTAGTTATAATGACTAATTGATAGGCTCTTGAACTCTTGTGAAAGTCCAAACCTATTTATTTGATTAGTGCAACGAGATGAAACTGTTTATATATGTTCTTGTCAGATTAATATTTATATCAATCAACATGTGTTATAAAAATGAAAATGTATCATGTACATTTTTGTGGGTTTTTCTGCAAATTTGTAAATACCATCTATCTCACGGTCAAACTTATTAGGAGGACTTTAATTCTCTTAAAATTTGTTAAACACGTGCACATTTTTGTAAATCCCATTGAAGTTTAGTTGAACCTTTGCTTGATAATAACATGAAATGAACATAAGTATTGGTTATAAGATCCATGCTGGCTACTATCAACGGTTTCATGTGATTCTTATCATCATGATAGGAAGTTCAATCTTGGGCTCCCTTTCTTTTCTTTTGGTGTAAAATATTTTGATGGAAAATATTTCAACTGGAAAATGTTTCAAGGAAAACTGGTTATTTTCTGGTGTTTGGTTGCAAAGCTTAAAATGGTCTGAAAAACAGTTTGAAGAGTTTGGTTGAAACCTAAAAATGCTCTAAAAACACCATGACCATTAGAGCTGCCAAATTTTTATACGACCTGCAAACCCTAACACGAATCTAACACAAAATTAAAGAGTTAGAGTTAAGGAGTCTGATCCATTTAATTAAATGAGTTAGGTTAGGGTTGACTTATATAATCTTATACTCATGCTTCAATACGACCATAACTCAACATACGACAAATGACAAACAATTTTTGACATAACTCGTGAACTCGACATGAACCTAATACATATTCTCGACACAACTCAAACTTGACACATGAACACAAATTGCCACCCAAAGTCGACCATCACCCCTCACCCAAAATCAGCATACAGTAGCAAAATCACCACACAAACACCGAATTCAAAAAATCACACGGAGATAAGAGACTGAAAAATGGGTTTGAACAAAATTTTCGGTCGCCGCAAATATCCAATAATATAAAAACGCCAAATCCTTTACATATTATATACGGAAAAATTCGAGCAAAGAGACAGTGGCTTTTGGGCTTTAAAATTCTTATAATATGATTACATCTTATTATATTGTCATTGTTAGGATCTATATAAAGAGAGCATTTCAGGGAGTTGAAGTGCACGTACGTTGGAGAGCCTTGAGGGGCGATCTGGGACGGGGAGGTCCAGGGACGGGTCGTAGGGCTGAGTGATTGTCCCCTCAGCCACTGAGAAGCGACCGAGTCGCCGAGCCGCGCCTTCTCGAATGGGTTCGCTGTGTTGAGGACTCGAACCGCTGCTTCCACAAGGGTCTCGGCTCGGTCTCGCCGCCGGCTCATTTTCCCTGTCTACACTCTGCTTTGCAGATTGCAATGAATAATAATATATTATTAGATTATTGTATAAACAACACGTGTACCGACACAAAACGACGGGAACTTGTTGGAGGTCACGTGATCCTATAGAGGAGTATTTTATTTATTTAATTATTTTATATATAACAATCTAGGACTAATAAATAATAAATCTTTGGTTATAAATAATTGAGGTAAAGTTTCATTGTAATATTTAAAAACTTAATTAGATAAATCAAAGTTTATGATTTTGTTATATGATCTTCAAAATAATTTATTTCTTTAATTTATTTTATTTTACAAAATTTATAAATACCGAGATAGTAAAAACTTTAAATTTTAAGAAGTTCAACATATGAGTTAAAATTAAGGGAAAAGATCAAAATAACCTTGTGTGATTTGAGGTTTCACAATTTCATTAGTTCAATTTCTAATTTTGTGAATTAAATTTTTAATATTTGAAAACAATATCAAGTAAGTTCTTCCATCCATTTTTGGATAATTGTTCTTATAGATTGGATATGAAGGCTTGTTTGGGAAGGGAATTCTTCTCAACTCATCTCAACTTTTTTTTTATCTTATTTTAGGTTGATTTGACACCACTAATAGTCAACTCAACTAAAAAATTTCAACTTTATTCAAAAATATTAAACCAAACTAATAAAAACATTAAATAAAAATAAAATTAATATATATATATATATAGGAGAGAGAGAGATAAGGTGGTGGTAAGAGTCTTAAGCCACCCCATCAAACTGGGGGTGGTGACCAAGCCACCCCCGAAACCAATCGGAGGTGGGTTGGCCAACCCCCATTAGTTTTAGGGGTGGTTCAAAACTTTTTTTTTTTTAATATATATATTATTTTTTAATTAGATTTTATATTTTTCAAATAACCCAAACATAATCTCAACTCTTTTTTCTTCTTGATATTCGTAATTTTGAGTTCATTTGAGTAGAATAGAAAAAAAGCACACACCCAAATCACCCCTCTCCCCCCAAAGTTTATGTACTACGATTCTCCAACTAAAAAATTAATCTTTTATGCACTAAATGCTATAATAGATCTCACCATATAGGCTTTGAAAGAATGATAATTTATGTTCATGATGTATAGCATTACTCTTCCCATGGCCAAGTAGGCTTTTTGCCTAAATGATTATGTGTTGTTTATTTGTTTGTTTTTTAAGTTAAATTTGAAGTCCTAACCCTTTTACCTCATAATTTCCTTGAAGCAAATGTTAAGACACTGACTTCTTTTTTTTCTTTTTTCCTTAGCACTCATTTATAGTTATTACCACTTTATTCTAGGTGCAGAGGTTACGTTGAGAAAGGGGATAGAAAACGCAATTTCAGTTGCTGTGGAGCAGAATGGTCTATTTCTGTCTGTTGATGGGATTCGGACAATTTGCTTGCTGTGATGAATTTTTGCAGAGATGAAAATAAATCTATCAATAAAACCTGCTGATTGTGAAATTACAAAAAAAAAATCTGCTCATTGTGAAATTTGAATTACACAAAATGTGCATCAAGTATAGACTTCTATTCAGTCACCTCATGATTATTATATCAGTAATATTTCAGGCTAATAAATGGATATAGCAAAGGCGCAAAACAAGCAAGAATTATGAAATCAAGTTTAGGAATATATCTTCGATGAATTCGGGAATACTACATACCTGAATACATAGAAAATGACCAAAAAAAAAAAAAAAAATCAGGTCTCAATGAGTTTGGAATAACTAAAATCTGGACAGGCAACTAGTGTGAGTTCTCATAGAAGAAAGTCTATAGTAAGTATCATTTTGTGTCACAATCATTGTTGTTACTGTGTACAATAATGATGAATAATATTAAAACGAAAAAAGAGAGCAAGAAAAAACTGAGACAGATTTACGTGGTTCGACAATGTGCCTACATCCACATGAGAGTACAGCTATATTTTACTATTTAATGATTTAGGATTACAACATAACATACTTATAAGAAAACTCTAATTGTATGGACGTATTTTGGAAAACCTCAAAATACCTCATACCGTACCTTAATTATGCCCACAAGCTATTCGTCCCCACATAAACTTAATTATGCCCAATGAGCCAATATTACTCTCTATGCCTAAGAGAATATGAACAGCTTGTTCCAACAATTACCCTTATATCACTAGCATATGATTTTTCCTCCCTCTTTTGGTCGACAATCCTGATTTCCATAAAGCAGTTGAACTGCAAGATCATTGATGTAGCGCTAGGATGATCAATCAAATACTGCTTGTCTTCCGGTACATCTGCAGCAGATCAGATCCAAACTTACATGGTTAAATTTAAATCGGCTTGAATTGGTTAAATATTAAGATTGATATATTTCAACTGGTAAAATTAATCCATACCAAGTTTGTTTCCTACAAACACTATTGGCACAGTTGGGGGATTCACTGGAAGCCAAGAAATAGATGTGTCAGATTGATTCTGGAGGATTACCCATAAATTAACCAAAGAAACTAAGAACAAATGTTATTGGGTTTTGATGAAAAACCTTCTTGGAGATATTTTCATAGCTGATGAGAGAGAAGGCCAACAAGAAAACATTTGCACCTCTGTAACTCAGGCCTCGGTCTATTATAATCCTCCTGTCCTGTATTCACCAACTCGTTAAGTACATACTACATAGGGAATTATATAATTTTATTCTCTATGAAAACTAAATATGTAAAGGGTTGGTGTGCCTGTATGGTTGAAAAAAAAAACACCAAAAAAAAAAAATCTAATTCAAGTTGCTAATGCCTAATTTTTACCAATTTTTGAGTCTAAAATATAAATTTCTAAGTACAAGCTCTCTCAGACAGAATTATAGCAGCAAACTGATTTCACCCATGAAGCAATTGCTTACCAGCAGTGTCCCATAGTCCAAGGTTAACTGTGCTACCATCAACCAACCACGACATTAGCACCAAAGTTGTCCAAGGTTAACTGGCCACATGGGCATATAATCCTATAAGAATTTGAAGAAGGAAAACAGATATCTTAATGTAATTACTAGAATAGTTAGACTTAGTTTATTCTTAATCGTACATATTAAACCTGGATTTGTATGAAAATATTACCGTTGGGAAAGGTATTGCTGGTATAAGATATGAGCATGCAAGTCTTTCCAACAGCTCCACCACCAACTCTGATGAATCTTGTTGTGCTTTGTTTCCTTCACCCTCCTAGCAAAGCTTTATAGAAGTTTCAAGCGCCTGGTTGCATCACAAGGCTATAGATGTCAACTAAATATCTATTCCATGTATCATCATGCTTGGACATATACAGCAGTCTTGAAAGAATTTACATGTTTTTTAGAGGTGGTAATCTAGAAAGAAACCAAAATACAGTTCTTTAATAAACATCCAATTACCTTAATTTTCCACTATGACAAAAATGCAAGTCCCTTTGAAATTGTTGAGGTGGCCATTTCACAGTTCCAACATATGATACTGCTGGCTCTTGTCATCTTATCTGGAAAGTAAATTACCTGGCATCAGTTAGGACAGACACATTTTCAGTCTCCAACTATTATATGTTTAATTTAATGAATTACATTCTTAATTTTGTAGTTAAAATGTTATCCAAAACAACACCTATGGTGTTTTCAGCCTTAAAGAGTAGTAGTGTTACAGGATGAGTGGCAGATGATATAATTAGTAAAATGACTATTTGGTCTTCCCCTACCCCAACGGAAAGCTACTATTGTTTGAATTGTAATTTTAGAACCAAATTATAGCTTTCTGACAAGTTAACAAGAAGCTTATGCTTCAAGACAACAAAATTCTGGATTTTTATGATTTTTCATAGATGTCATGTATCTAAGCTTCCTTAAAAAATAAGATCTCTTCAAAGATGGAAGTAATAACATGCTTATCCCTTTAAAGCACTTACTAAATGCTACCTTCAAAATTCTTAGTCCTAAAGAGCCATCTCAATTGAGTAATCACATATCTCTGCAAAAACAGCAAATCAGTCTAATATGATTCATTAAATTGCCAATTGCTTATTCTTTGTAGTAAGCTATATCAACCACTCATCTTCTTAATCCATCAACTCAAGGCCTTTATCACCAACTTATTCTATTCCATGTTTGGACTTCACAAAAAGGGAAAGCTAAAGAAAATAAGAACTTCACAAACTTGCTGAAATGATTTTTTTTTTTTTTGATAAGTTCGTAGAATTGTATATCAAAAAAGCGCAAATTTAAGGGCGCAACCCAATTATGCAGAGGATATAACTAAGAGCACCTAAGTGCACCCAAAGAAGCCAGGCTCACTAAGAGCACCCACAAAAGGCCAAGAGAAATGCCCTAACAAAGCAACACAGAACCCACAAACCCCACAGAACCACCCCAACAAACCCCACAAACTTGCTGAAATGATTAATTCGCATGTCTAGTAATTCTTTATGATTAAAATGGTTAAAGTTGGAAAAGCATAAAGATAAAAATTATTGATAATTTGTTTTGCAAGCAAAACAAGTATAATGAGATAAATTAACAACATACTGATTTGCAATATCTCAATTAAAGTTATCCTTGAAGTTAGGTAGCAGTCAGTGCTAACACGAAAAGCTATCATAAAAAATGAAATAAAACAAAACAAAGGATATTTCTAGCATATTGCAACAACTTCTTGACATCCAAAACAAATGGGGAATCAGATATAAATTTAATATAACCCAATTTATTAATATAATTTTTTTTTTCTACTCTTTTCATATCACAACTACTCATTTTCATCAACTATTTTGAATTCCCTGTAAAAGGCATATATTAGCCTCCCTCTGTTTTTCCTATGCTTCATCATCTGTCTTGCACTACTCTACCCCGCTTCACCCTTTTGGCAGTGGGAAGAGAAACCACAACTTTCATATTTTAAAAATATATAGAGCAGCAAAGGCATCATCTGGTGTTGCTAATATATATAGAAAGAATAGCTTCACCAATGAAAGGCTTTCACTAATACGCTGTCCATATTGCTAGTAATAACAGTCAATGGATCTCTAACGTTATAATGGAACATCTGTTAAATTGAAAACCAATTGCTTATACCTGAAGATGTATAATAGATTTTGCTGTAAATGCTCCTACGAAGACACAAATAAACCACCTGAAAAATAAGAAGCTCTTGAACATCAACTTATGGTCAAATTGGAACTAAGGCAGCCTACACTATAATAACTGCTATAGACGTTAGAATAAATATAATCCTACTATAAAGTTTAGGCACGATTTCCATTTAATTGAAATGACTACAAACTATAATATCTCGTTGTATTCTTATTGAAATGACCACCATTTTTTTAAAATATCATACATTTAACTCTTTAAATCTATTTGACTTTATTAAATTTTTTTTAGGAAGCTGCAGGGATAAGTCTCTCCAAAGAATTTCATGGCAACTCAACATTGTTAACTCAAGTTTTTTTCTAGGACTAGGATTGAATGTTCTAGAGATGATAAATTATCATTATTGATAACATTGGAGATAATAACTTATCATATTGACAATATTAGAAGTGATTTATTTCAGTTATTTTTTAGGTTCCACCATACATTGTAAATTCTTTTTAAGGAATCAATTTCAAACGTTCAAGTTTGTTGCGAGGTCTAGGGTTTTTATACCATGGGGATCATGCAAGTCTTTCCCTATTGTCTCTTCCTTTTGGATTAAGAATGAGAAGATTCCTCTCTTTTAACCACTTTCCCTATTCAATTAGAAAAAAGAAAAAGTCTTTCCAATATCTCATTTTTTAACTCCACTCTGTTTCCTTCACCCTCATTGCAAAGCTCCGTCTCTGGATTCTTTACCTCCATTATTACAGGAGTTCCAAGCACCTGTTTGCATCACTAGGCCGTTATAGCTGTCAACTTCATATCTACTCCAACATATAATAACTGGTTGTGTTTTTATTTCGAACTAAGCTAATTAAACAACATTAGGATTGATAGTTACAGTGGAATCATTAAACTGCCATATCTTTTAATTGATTATTTGAAGACAAAATGACATGTTGGAAGCTTATGTGTAACAGAGAATTGAACCAAATGAATACCTATGCAACAAGTTAGAGTGGGTGATGCCGCAATAGAATGTGTCACTCATCTTTTAGTTTCAAACTAAGCTAATTATTCACATATGCTCTGAATCTCTATCCCATGTTTCTTCTGTGCCTTCACCTACTTCTGCTGCTTATCAGCTTATGCTTCTGAAATTTAGCAACCAAGAAATACTGAGAGAGAAAAACGAAGAAAATGAAAGGTGGGTACTTCAATTTCTACAAAGGATTCAAATAAAATGGTGAGTAATACACCATAATCAGTTGAAGATGCATGGGTGCTTGAATTTTCTTTTTGCTGAGGCAATTACCGTAAGTATAACTCTGGAATGTGAGCAATCTTGGCCCAATCCTCACCTAGATTTCTCTTGCATCTTTTCCATAAGAGGGGACAGTTCCAAATAAATAGCATCCACAGAGACTTTAGCCTACGCATTCCTTCAGGTAGTGATGCCAAAATCCAGCATCGAGTAATTGCAATAAAATAAAAAACCCCAAACAGAATTGTAGCAGAATTATAACAGAGTTATAGCAGAATTATAGTAGCAATCTAATGACACCCATGAAGCAATTACCTACCACCAGTGTCCCATAGTCCAAGGATAACTGTGCTCTACCATCAACCATGTCATTAGCACTACAGTTGTTGAACACAGTGGGCGCACAATCCTATAAGAATTTGAAGTAAAACATATCACAATATAATTGTTTAAATGGTAATCTTGAAAGAAACAAAAAAGACGGTTTTTATAACATCCAATTACCTTAATTCTCCACTATGACAAAAATGCTACAAGAAATCAATTGAGTAATCACATATTTCCCCGCAAAAACAGCTAATTAATCAGTCTAATATCAACCACTCATGTTCTTAATACATGAACTAAAGGCCTTTATAACCAACTCATTCTCTTCCATGTTTGGACTTCACAAAAAGGGAAAGCTAAAGAAAATAAGAACTTCACAAACAGATTTTTGATATCCAAGACAAATGAAGCTATTCCGCTTAACCCAATTTATTAATATAAATTTAATTACATAAGGAATCAGATACTTACACAATTTTCTTTGAAGGAAGATTTACTCTTGTATGTTCAACATTTGATTTCCATCTAGCTTCCACAGCAAGAATCAAAAAAGTTCAGAAGCTAACAATATATACCTGACATGGAGGAGAATAATCAAAGGAGAACTGGGATTGTACAAAGCTCCATCAACAACTGTGACACACTAGATGAATCTCATTTTTCATCTCCATTTCGTTTCCTTCACCCTCCTAACAAAGCTTCGTCTCTCTGCTCTCTACCTCCATTAGTACAGGAGTTCCAAGAACCTGTTGCATCACCAGGTTATAGCTGTTGATTTCATATCTACAATATATAATCAATTAAATGACAACATATGAACTAAATGATTACTGCATGCTTGGGACATATACGATAGTCTTGAAAGAATTTACATGTTTTTTTAAGAGATGGGAATCTAGAAAGAAACCAAAAATACAGTTCTTTAATGAATGTCCAATTACCTTAATTTTCCACTATGACAAAAATGCAAGTCCCTTTGAAATTGTTGAGGTGGCCATTTCACTGTTCCAACATATGATACTGCAGGCTCTTGCATCTTATTTGGAAAGTGAATTTACCTGGCGTCAGTTAGGACAAACACAGGAGTAAATCGTTCAAGTGTGTTAACTCCAACTATTATATGTTTAATTTAATGAATCACTTCAAAGATGAATGCAATAGCACGCTTATGTAGTAAAAGCCCTTACCAAATGCCACCTTTAAACGTTCTAGTCTTAAGAGCCATCTCAATTGAGTGATCACATATTTTCCTGCAAAAACAGCTAATTAATCAGTCTAATATCACCCACTCATGTTCTTATTACATGAACTAATTAAAGGCCTTTATCACCAACTCATTCTCTTCCATGTTTGGATTTCACAAAAAGGGAAAGATAAAGAAAATAAGAACTTCACAAACTTGCTGAAATGATCAAATCACATGTCTAGTAGTTCTTTATTATTAAAATTATTGTAGTTGGAAAAGCATAAGATGAAAATAATTGATAGGTTCTTGAAATTAAAGCAATCCTTGAAGTTAAGTAGCAGTCTTTAAGTGCTAACACAAAAGCTATCATAAAGGATGTAATAAAACAAAATATGAAGCTAATCTGCTTAACACAATTTAATTACATAAGGAATCAATCTACTTACACATTTGTATGCTACTTGCTGCATAATTGTAAAACCAGCTTTCTTTGTCGAAAGACATACTCTTGTATATTTCTGCATTTGATTCCCATCTAGCTGCCACATAAACAATCTAAAAAGTTGAGAAGCTAAAGAGGACTCGGTTTGTGTTTGATTACAAAGAGTTAAGAAACGATATGTCATGTATAAGCAAGGGTGTGCCGAGTGTTAAACCTATATCTCACGACATGTCATGTGCTCCTCAAGACAGCATAACTGATCCTCAAACTCAGCATATTTGACCCTCAACTTAACCCCCATTCCTTGATTTAGGCTGCTTTTGTACATGGCATTTCCTCTTTGTAATTTGCTCTCTTAGTACTCTGTAGAAGTTTCGGTTATAAATCAGAACTCTACACACTATTTTGGAAAGTTAACCAAATCAGTGCTTCTCAAATTTTTTCATTGAGTCCTTTTCAAACCAATTAACAAGTTAATTCTTACCATCCAATTGCCAAATTTGACCCTCCCAAGAAAATGACATCACTCTGTTTTGATTCAAGAAGCCCCTGAATTCCCATGAGATACCCAAACCATTCAAAGCCAAAGTGCCATGCAATAACTCAATTAACAGCAAGACGCGAGGTAAAAATGAGAATAAAAATACATGATATCTTTCAGAGCTCAATTGCATACCTTGTTGATGTCATTTCGGAATTCAATTTTATCGTGATTCAGAGTAGCATTGATCTGCCCTTTGCTCCTCGTATCCAAAATCCTGATAAGATCCTCATGATTGTAAGCCTTCTCTGAAATCTTCTCGTGGAGTATTTTAGACTCAAACTAAGATAACCTTAATTGGACTTTTTGATAAATGAAAATGCCCAAAAATTTCAAATTTCATATTAAGAAGTTCATAACAGAAGCAACTTATTAATACAATCATTGCACAAATCCCCCAAAATTATTGTACTCCATTCTGCTTTCATATGCGTTTCATCTAAAATTCAGAAACTCAAGTGAATAAAAGAAACAATAGCTCAAAAATTATAATGCAAATAAAAAAACTAAGCTAATTAACCAAAAATAGGCATTGATATTTAGAATGGAATTATTCAAGTGCCAAATAGTTTAATTGAATATTTGTAGATAAAGTGACATGTGGATCTTCAAGAGCAAATCTTTTAATTTATGTAACAAATAATTGAACCAAAATGAATACCAGTGCAGCAAGGTAGTTCTCCGAGTGTTGTTTACAGATTGAATCTTCCGCACAATATTTGCTCGAGTTCACCAAGTGCCAGTTTTCACTCTGTTAAAAAACAATGAGAAATAAAGCACCAAGAATACATCACCTCATCAACTTTGTTTCCACAAAACTATGTATCCTTAGAAATAAAGAAATGAAATAAAATAATGATAATTTACCAACTATTTCTCCTAAAATGTGAAGAATCATGTATGCAGTGCCCTAGATTTTTTAATAAGCTTTCCAATCTCCTGTTTCGTCTGTGCTTCAATTTGTTGTGCTGCTTCTGCATCTGAAATTCTAACGACCAAGCAATACTGAGAGATTAAAATGAAGAAAACGAAGGTGTAGAAGGATTTCTCTAATTTAATTTAATTTCTCTAAAGGATTAAAATACTGAGAGATTAAAATACTTTAATTTCTCTGAAGGATTCAAATAAAATGATGAGTAATATACCTCGAAGCTGCATGGGTGATTGAATTGCCTTCTTGCTAAGGGGGATATTGTAAGTCTAACTTTGGAATGTGAGCGATCTTGGGCCAATCCTCACCTGTGTGTCTCTTGCATCTTTGCAATAGGATGGGACTATCTACAATTGTTAGCTTCCACAAAGACATTAGCCTACGCATTCCTTCGGGGAGTGATGCCAATCTGGAGCATCCACGAATTTGAAGCACTTAAAGTGATTTGAAGTTGTGGATCCACTCTGGTATAGCCGCCAAGCTTTCACAACCCGTAATCGTTAGATCTTGTAGAGAGGTAGCATGTTGAAGTCCCGAGGGGAGAGACACCAATTTTGGAAGACGACATAACCAAAGGGAGCGGAGGCTCGAAAGGCCTTGCCCTTGCATCCCATCCTCATCATTCACTCGCTCAAGGTTAAAACAATTCTCAATTGTTAGGCTCTTCAAAGACATTAGCCTACCCATTCCTTCGGGCAGTGATGTCAAACTGGAGCATCCTTTAATTGTAAAGTGTTCAAGTGATTTGAAGTTGTGGATCCACTCTGGTATAGCCGTCAAGCTTTCACAATCCAAAATCTCAAGCTTTTGTAGAGTGGTAGCATGTTGAAGTCCCAAGGGGAGAGACACCAATTTTGGAAGTGCTGAGAAGTGAATGGAGAGGAGGCTCGTAAGGCCTTGTGATTGCATCCCATCCTCATCGTTGGCTAGCTCAAGATCAGGACAATCCGTAATTGTTAGCTTTTGCAAAGACGTTAGCCGACTTATTCCTTTGGGGAGTGATGTCAATCTGAAGCATCTATGAATTTCAAGCACTTGAAGTGATTTGTAGTTATGGAACCACTCTGGTATTGCTGTCAAGCTTTCACACTTCCAAATCTCAAGCTCTTGTAGAGTGGTAGCATATTGAAGTCCCAAGGGGAGTGACACCAATTTTGGAAGTTCTATGAAGCGAAGGGAGAGGAGGCTCGTAAGGCCTTGCGATTGCATCCCATCCTCATCATTGGCTAGCTCAAGATCAGGACAACTCGAAATAAATAGTGTCTGCAAGGACGTTAGCCGACTTATTCCTTTGGGGAGTGATGCTAATTTGGAGCATCCACGAATGTTAAGCAATTGAAGTGATTTGCAGTTGTGGATCCACTCTGGTATAGACGTTAAGCTTTTGCAATGCCAAATCTTAAGCTTTTGTAGGGTGGTAGCATGTTGAAGTCCCGAGGGGAGAGACACCAATTTTGGAAGACCAGAGAAGCGAAGGGAGCGGAGGCTCGAAATGCCTTGCCATTGCATCCCATCTTCATCGTTGGCTAGCTCAAGATCAAGACAATCCTCAAGATGTTGTAGACATAGGGAGAGAGACTTTAATTTATTGCAATCATCTATCTTCAAAGACTCGAGAGAAGTGAGATTTTGCAGTGGCAAACTTTCTAGATCGGTGATGAAAACCAATTTTATAGACTTCAATTTTGAAAGAGGAGTGAATGAAGAGGAGCCTATAGCTGTTGATGTTGGGCTTTGCGGTGTTACCATATTCATCATCATTGTCTGTTGCAGTGGCTTTGAGCTAGCATTGTAAAGGTACAACTTTTCTTCAAGATGTGGAAACATTGGCATGGAAGTCAACATAGGGCAATACTCGATCTCTAATTTTGAAAGACGAGGAAAGGAAGGGAGTAAACGATGCTCCGTCATGTCAACGGAATTATGACTATCACTATTTACCTCCACAGAAGAATCCCTCCTCCTCCACCATCCCTTGAGATTAGGGCATTCACGGCACTTGATATACTTGAGGGATTGGAAAAATCGTGGTGTTGGTGCCGTTGAAGAAGAAGAGAACTCATTGCTATCACCATCATCTGATATGTACTCAATAGCCTCCAATCGTGAAAGAGAAAGCTCCTTGAGGGAAGGCAGTTGACTCAATGGTGGTAGATATTGGATTTTCCTACAAGACACTAATTCAAATCTAACAAGATTTGTGATCAGTAACAGAATCCAACTCGGAAGCTTTGAACCACGATAGCGTTTTAAGAAAAGATTTTTCAAATTTGGGTGTGGTTGGAAGCCTTTCAATGATGCTTCATCCTCAACAACATCTGAATTCTCGACATTGCCATAATCGCTCCACCGTATATACAAAGTATGAAGATGTTGTTTCTCATTTAGACTTGCAGCCTTACATTCTGGCGCAACACCTTTCTCATGTCCCAGATTTACAATCTTTAGCTCTCCTCTTAGCTTATTTAATTCCTTTAGTTCTTGTAAACCACTGCTACCACCATGTCTGGAAAGAGAATCCGAATGGACATAAAATGTGGATAAGGTCTGAAGATTAGTCAGTTGCCCCAATCCAAGTGGCATATAAGTTAAACCACATTCATCTATCTCAAGATGCCTAAGGTTGACTAATTTTTTTATGTCTCTTGGCAATTCTTCTAGTGACGTACAATGAGAGACTCTTAGTGTTTGCAAATTTGGCAAATTGGTTATAGAATCAGGCAGCTTCTTCATATTTCTGTTTCTAGAAAGATCGAGATATCTTAAATGCTTCAACTTTCCTATAGAGCTTAAATTTTGCAACCAATCAAAATTACCATGCAAATCCAACACGCGTAAGAACTTGGAACTTGAAAAAGTTGCATCACAATCAATATTAGCCTCAAAGTGATGTTTGAAGCAAATAAATGTTCGCATCCTACTTGCTTTACACAATAAAGTCGGAACTCCACGTGAAATATTTATAGTGTCAGCAATTGATACATGACGAGCTTTCTTATCGATGTTTCTCTTCTTATCATCTAATGTGGTGATCAACGATCCTGCCACTGATATGGCAAGATCATGCATGAGGTCATGCATTTTGCATTGACGTACATTTCCAAATTCATCCATTTCAGCTTCTTGAAAGAATGATCTCCATAGTAAATCCATAAAATATTCATTACCAACCTCTTCCATTTCAGCTTCTTGATCATCAAATGACTTCACAAACCCTTGTGCTATCCAAAGTTTAATAAGTGTTGATTTTTCAATCTTGTAACCCTTTGGATACAAACTACAATAAGCAAAGCAGTGCTTCAAATGTGAGGGAAGATAATCATAACTTAGCTTTAAAGTTGGTAAGATGTCATTTTCATTCTGAGATATTTTTGAGAGTTCATTGTTCTTAAAGACTTCCCACTCTGTTTCAGATTTTTGGAGCCTAGTAAACTTCCGATTGTCCTTATGGCTAGAGGACACCTAAACACTTTTGTAGGATCTCCTTCCCAAGTGACAATGTTTGAATTCTCCGGCTCTTGTCCATTCTCAAACGCCTTCTGCTTAAATAAAGACCATGATGCATCTTCATCTAAACCTTTTAAGGAATATGATTCAACTGTCCCAATAATGCTTGCAACACTTTCCAGGCGGATGGTCTTTGCAACGATTTCATTGCGGGTAGTCACTACTATTCTACTGCCTCTTGCACCACCCATCAACAATTGTTTCAAGCGACACCATTTTCCATGATCATCATTCCACATATCATCCAACACTAGGAAGTATTTCTTTCCTTCGATTTTTTCTCTAAGATTAGTCACCAATGTATCCATTTCAGCGTCTTGTTTCTCCTTGGTTGCAGATTCTAAGACTTTTGCAACAATATCTTTAACATCGAAGATATCAGAGACACACACCCACATTTTGAGATCAAAATGTTTTTGGATTTGATGATCATTGAATACGAATTGAGCGAGTGTAGTCTTTCCCAATCCACCGATGCCCACAATTGGAAGGATGGAAACATTCTCTTCAACATTGGAGTCCATGAGAAGGTCTATAACAGCCTTTTTATCTTTCTTTCGCCCAATAACTTCTTCCGCAGGTACAAAAGAATGAGTGTTAACCCTCTCCCTGTTCCCGACTCGTCTCTCCTCATGGCGTACCTCCAAGTGGAAATTCTGCCTATCGGTGTTGATGGCATCTAACTTCTTTCTGATGGCTTTAACCTCACGGGCCATTCTAAAACGAAAGGCAAGCTGGTTTGATTCGGAAAAGAAAATGCGTACCTTTTTGGCCTTCTTATCACGGGTCATTATATCTCTCCGCAGAGCTTCAGTTGAAACCTCATCCAGCAAGTCATCAGCATCGTACATGGCATCTTCTAGCCTTCCGAGCCAACGTGTAACAGTACGGTCTCCAGAAGCCTGTTTGTCCTCCGCATCCAAAAGCACATCTTTGATTGTTGAGACGGTGTTGATCAGGCTTTCAACCTCATCTTGGACACCCCAGAGCAGTCCGATCTCTTTGGCAGCCAGTGAGCCCAGAGTCCCAATGATTCGCTCGGCAACAACGGAGAGAAGTAGTTCCGCCATTTCCTGATGGTGAGTGAAAGAATGCTCAAACTCTTGAAGAAGCAATTGAAGGGTAAAATGAAGAAATGTTTTGGCAAGATATCGACAGGGGAAGTAAAACCAGGAAATAAGACTGGAAGCAGTTAATTAACGACGTGAGTCTTTTAAACAATATGTTGGATTTTTTTGGATGCCCGTAGATAAGGTAGGCCACCAATTAAACACTGAGCCTTACATTACGCATAATTAATTGATTGACTAAACACACCAGCTACTCACCGACAATATATACCATTTCAAACGAAATAAAGATAAGCTGGTAAATGTCCATAATTTTTTTTAAGGAGATCTAATGCTGAGATATTGCCGCGTTGAACAGACGGCTAGTTAACGACGTCTCGAACGAAAGAAAATGTCGACGTCAACAAACCCTCAGTACTTTCATCCCATCGGTGGTGGGGCCAATAGAAAGTATCTGCTCATATGACCGTTTGAAATTTGTTAATAAGCTTAAAAAATATTTTTAATACTTCAAAAATAATGTTAAATAAGAGCAGACATATTTAATAAAAAAAATGTTATTTTAAAAATAATCAAAACTCTTTAGATAAAAACTTAAAAATAAAGTTTAGGTCAAAAAACCCTTTTTTATTTAAAAATTTTATTTGTCAAATACAATCCAAATAGGCTCTTACTAAATATTTTTATTATTATTTTTTATATGTTGTTGATTATTTATGGGTAAAAAATAAAAAAATTAAAAAAACGGATGCATTTAGTGTCCCATAATTTTTTAATTTTTAAATTTTTGTAAGTAATGTCCCATAACAAAACATGACAAAAATGGTTGCCAATCCCATCTATGCAACGAACACCCTTAATACGGAGTTGTATAGGATCATATTTAATCAAATAATGCTATAAGTCTTTTTAGAGTAATTGCAAATATAATGTGGCTTTTAAAATCACCAATAAATTAAAAGTTAAGAAATCAACAAAATTTTGTGAACTTTTCTTGATTCAAAACCATTCTGCCAGCCCCTGCTTTTTTCTTTTCTTATTTAAAATTTTTATTTTTTATTTTTGTATTTATAAGGGTATTTTTTCTTATTAAAAATATTTAAAAATTATTTTCGTCTTTATGCTAGCTTTAGGGGTAAAATGACAATTGATTAGTAGTTTGGGAAATATTGTCTCAATTAAAAGTTTAGAAAAAGTATTGTCAATTGGATGGTAGTTTGATGGGATATGTGAAAATTTTCATTTTATTTATTGGGGAAACTTCACTTACCCTCCTTGAACTTTTACGTGTATCAAACTTTGATTTTCTCTTACTTTGTCCCTTCCCTACATAAAATCATTAGTAATGCCAATTTTATCCCTAACTCCAAAACTATATCATTTCCAAAACAACGCATAGTTTTAGGGTAAAATTGACATTCAATTAGGATTTTCTATACGAAATTGACAAAGTGAGAAAAAACCAAACTTTGATACACCTAAGTGAGAGATTTTGAACATTATGAGGTATCTGCAAAAGTGGCCAAAGTTCAGGGGGATAAAAGTGAAGTTTCCCCTTATTTATTTTTATTTTCTATGACCTGACCAATCAATAGAATAAAAGGCATAATCTCCAACCAATTGACTTATATACCCTTAAGATCATATGTGAATCTTTATCATTAAATAACAAAAATCAGCTCTTACAATTTTTTTTTTTTTTTTTTACATGTTCGCAGAGGGGAAGAGATTTGAATGTGACCCACTTTATTAGGCGCCATTGATTGAAATTGCCTCTTGGGGACAGTTCTTACAAAATTTGTATCCATTACAATGTTTAATTTTTGTAATTCTAATAGTTGTAAGTTTCAAGAACAGTTACATTGTTCCTATTATTTTTTTATTTCGATTTCTCTAGATGTTTTTTAAGATTTTGTTTACACGAAACTCTCAAAGGAGTAGTCTTAAATTTTGGATTTTTCTTTTCTTTTCTTTTCTTTTCTTTTTATCTCTTTGGTTTTGTTTACACGAAACTCACGTAGTAGCAGTCTTATAAGTAATATTGTTCATTAGACTATATTTTATATTTTAACCGGTTTTGTTCAATTGTAAATATAAATCTAGTAGTCCCCAAGATGTAACTCAATCGGTTGGGACTACGCTTAATTAAGCGGAAGTCACTAGTTTGAATCTTCCCTCCTCCTCTTTTGTGGACATGTAAAAAAAAAAAAATCAATATTTACTTTCTATTCTCTAATTATAAGTATTTATAATTGGTTCAAACGATTGACTCGCTCACATGGAGTAATCATGTGACCTTACGAGTACAAGTTTGTTTCCGTTTTGAGCTCACGCTTTGGCCTTTTAAGCCTATCGCCCCGAATAGAACCCTCAACTAGGCTCACCAATGACCAAACCAAA
This sequence comes from Carpinus viminea, assembly GCA_013348765.1. Classification (NCBI taxonomy): domain Eukaryota; kingdom Viridiplantae; phylum Streptophyta; class Magnoliopsida; order Fagales; family Betulaceae; genus Carpinus; species Carpinus viminea. Next base: position 9,285,694 of record CP054668.1, on the reverse strand, counting down.
GATGAAGTTAACAACGTGAAGCTTATAATAAAACAAAATATAAATAAATAATTGATCCCTACTTTCGTTTTCTTCTTCAATTATGCTTTTTCGAAAGTAGCTTTAACATTTGTGTTTCTCTTCGTTGGATGCCTTATTTGGTGGAGGCCACGTCATCTTTACCGCTAATTATTGTCAATCTTTGTCTTGTGGTAGGGTCAATGTATCTGACAAAAAGCTACATTACTTTAAGATAATGCCTGATTGGTAGCATTAGCGCTGAGGTTCATTTTGTTAATAATTTTTTAGGTCCCATGGCATTATCGGCATTTACTCAGATTGACACCAAGTCAATGGTGATTAAGGAACAAGAAAAGGGATATTATCTTCCTTGTCAATATCTAACAATTTTTCCAACATCTGCTTTTTCTTGTGACCGGCTAGTCTGATATGTTTATTGATTCAACCTTCATTATCTTTTTCAAACTTAGCTCTGAAATTTATTTCGAATCAATTATACTTATGAATTGATTAATATTTTGAAAATTAAGCCATAGACAATTATAATTTTCAAAGAAAATTCTTGTTTGAATGGTTCATTTATTATACAGTCACTTCAAAGGAAGGATGAGGTACTCTTTTGGTGTTGATTTTTCTGGTCAATAAACTTCTACTACACGGTCTACATTCCCATTGAAGGATGATGAATGCTTTTAGTTAATAGGTGAGAATATCCTCATAATTGATTACTTGACCACGAGGCTAAGACGTTTCCATTATTGTTTACATTATCTCAACCACCATTATGAATGTCGGTGGTCCTGGTCCATTTATATTGAGAAGCCTTTAATTCCTAGCGCCTTGTTTGAGTTTGGATATTGGGTGTCGGGAAGAACGCATATTTTATATGCCAAGATATTAGAATTTTACACTACCAAAAAAACTTTCCTAGTATGTCCCATTAATTTGCTCATTCAAGTCTCTAAGATTTAATTCAATTGGCTAGAATTATGTTTAATAAAGTGGAGGTTACTAGTTCGAATCCTCCTTCCCCTCTTGTATAGACATGTCAAAAAAAAAAAAAAAAAAAAAAGTCCATTCAAGTGATTTGCTATATGAGCGGTTCAAACAACCATTGATGTTAGCATGTCATTGAACAGACGGCTAGTTAATGACATTTCGAAGGAAAGAAAATGTTGACGTCAACAAACACCCTCTTCCATCACATCGGTGGTGACCGGTGAGGCCAACAGAAAGAGAGACATAAAAGAGCAAATACTATTAATTGTAAGAAAATTTTAAATGCAATACGAGTCTAGTGAAATTAAGATTTTTACAAGTATTTTTTGGGACAATTTTTATATAAATAGAAAATTAAAATGAAAACACAAAATAACGAAAAATAATAATATTATATTGAAAGTTATAATTTATTTCTAACTAGTTTCTGAAAAATATAATATGGTAATCTTTTCCAGGCAAATAAATTTATGTTTCTATTTATTTTGTCTAATGAAGTTAAATCCTAATTTAATAATAGACAAGTATTATTTTTTTATATATGAATAATGTTGATTTTTTTTCCTCTTTAACTATGGCTTTTGAGTATATATATAGATATATATAGTTTGAAATAGTGCTTTGATGTGGTAAAAAGGATACAAAGACTTTGTTTTAGGTGTTTACAAGTCTTCTCTCCATATCGTAGTCAAATAATGCAAGTGTAAGTGAGCTTTCTATTTTACTTTTTGTTTGATTAATTCATTTCATACTAAATCACGAACTTAGAGTCTTGGAGTGGAGTCCACCATAATTGGCCACATTCAATCAACCAACTCGTCTTCCTATTGCTTTTGGACACTTATGCTTTACCAAGCAATGAGTATCACGTCATGCTTACAATATGTATATATATAATTGATCCCTACTTTCCTTTTCTTCTGCTTTTTCAAAAGTAGCTTTAGCATTTTTGTTTTCTTCGTATGCTTTATTTAGTGGAGGCCACGTCATCTATAGCGCTAATTATCGTCAATCTTCTCCTTATGGTAGGGTCAGTATATCCGACAAATAGCTATAATACTTTATTGGTTTCACACACATCACAATATGTCAAAGGGTTTGTGTCGGATTCATGAGTCATATCAAAAATTGCTTTCATTATGTCATATATAAAGTTCAAGTTATGTTAAAACATGAGTATAAGGTTATATAAGTCAATCATAACCTAATTTATTTAATTAAATAAGTTAGATTATTTAATCCTAACCATTTAATTTCTTATTTGATTTTGTATCAACTTCATATCCTAACAAGAAATGCTTGCCATAATCAGAAGTAGCTTCTTTTTCTTTTTCTTTTTCAAAAGGTGCTTAGTGGGGGCCACGTATCTGTAGGGTTAATAATCAATCTTCTTTTTATATATTCTGAATGTAGAGTTGATTTTATTTTGTAATATTGTTCATTAGATTGTATTTTATATTTTAACCGGCTTTGTTCAATTATAAATACGCCTATCGCACTGAATAGAATTATAGAACCCTCAACCAGGCTCACTAAACCAGTCTATATTCGCCCGCACCAGATTGCAACCCGTTTTCCAAGCTCACCAAAACCATTTTACCAATGATAAAAAAATATATATATATAATTGATCCCTACTTTCTTTTTCTTATGCTTTTTCGAAAGTAGCTTTAGCTTCTTTCGGAGTTTTAGACAAGAGAGTCTAATAGTTTGACACGTGGCATTCTGTTTATCTAACAAATCATTATATTAAATGAAACTGTGCGTTTGAGTTTTTTTAAAATTTTAAGCAGAATAGGATAATATTATGACATGTGGCATTCCATTTAAAATCAATACATACGTGTTTTTCTCAAACTTCCTTTTTTCTCAATCTCAACTGCCATCAAACATTATTTATCTCCACATTATCTAATATCTAATATAATCTAATATCAAATCTCTAAAAATAAATAAATAAATAAAAAATTCTCTAATATCTTATCTAATTGGGGTTTATCCCCACGTTATCTAATATCTAATATAATTTAATATCAAATCTCTAATATCGGGGAGTTTGTTTTTTTTTAAACCAAAACAAAGCTTTGGTGAAACGTTGTGCCTTCAGTTATTTTTTCAAAACAACATTTCTAATAAAACAGTGTATCCAATAAACAGTAAATCAAACCTCTTTTCTATATCTCTCTCACTTGCTTCTCCCAAACGTCTTTTCTATGGAGATGAAGATGGCTTGATGTTTCTACATGACGCAGAGTACCTCCATGCCTAAATTCCCACAACCAACAACTAATACACACTTCCCACTATAACTCTCGATTTGTATTTTGTAGTCACAAGCATGCATGACAACGTCACCACCAAACTCTTCCAAGCCTTCAAACTCCGCACCACTTTCTTTGCATTCTCATCGTTGGCGGCCTCCATGAGCAACCGCAAATGTACTCAACTTTAACGCAAGGGTGAGACGAAAAAATAATTAGAATATCATATTTAAGAATCATGTATTATCTAGCCCATCAATTTAGTTTGATTTATCCTTACAATTGCTCTACAACCGATCAAGAGTATATAAAATTCTAATCCATATTGCAACGCATTCCATGTCAATGTTACTTTCTTTTTCTTTTCTTTTTTTTTTATAATTTTTTAGATTTTGTTCATCCATTTTAATGAAGATTTTGTTTATTTTATATTTATTAAAAAAATTGTTTATTTTCCTCCATATTTATTTGAATGTTCAAAATTATTTATTTGATTGTTATACATAAAAGGAACATAAACTCTTTCAAAACACTAAATACATAATGACGCATTGAACCCGATGTGAGATGATTTATTTGATTCCTTAAATGTTGAATGAAATTATTTGTTTTTGTTTATTTTGCTTTGTATTTTTTCCTAAATGTTCAAAATTTATAAGTTTTATTTGTATTAAGATATAATAGGTATCACACCATGTGTTCTCGATCTCTTTCCTAATCAATAGATATTAATGATCGATTTTAATCGTTGTTAATTTGCAATTAGTTTATTTGATGAAATAAATGTTTTTTTTAAAAAAATTGGATTATGAAATTTGCATTTGAAGGGGTGTGTCAAGAGAGGATGATAAATGACGTAGCAAAGAAGTAAATAGTCTTTTATTTTTATTTTATTTTATTTTTTGTGGTTATGTGCTTTTGATTCCATTTTTTTTGTCTCTAATTTTTGTTTTAATTTTTATAATATTTTATACTTTTATTGTAAAATTAGTTTTTTTTTTTTAACTTTATATATGTGAAGATTGTTGAAAGAAAAAAATATCTAATTGACATGACTGTTTTCTATACCTATGAATTTCATTAGAATTGAGAAAAACATGGAAAATATTAAACACCCAACTTTTTTGCCCAACTTTTACCTTTTTTATGAAGAAAAATGGAATTTTCATTTTTTTAAAAAAAATATATGATTGCTTCAGACACTTTTTTTTTATACTTTTTTTAAAAAAATAATAATAAAGAAGGTAAAAATTGGGCACAAAAGTTGGTCTTTATCATCCATCAAAAAACATATGGAAAAGTTAATTATATTTTATTATATTAGTATTAATTTTGATTCGGCTTTGGAAATTGTGTTTGCAAGGTTGTATTCAAGAAAATGGTAAATAATGTGGTAGAGAATGCTAAATAGTACATTTATTTGTCTTTTATTTATTTATTTATTTAGTTTTGTGCTTCATATTCCATTTTTGTCCTTAATTATTGTTATAATTTTTATAAAGGAAATGATAGAATTTATTATATTTTTAACTATCTTTTAACCATCTCTATAGTGAATGAATGAATCCATCATTGAATTTGTGTAGAGTCCATATGAGTCTAAATCTAATGATTGATATATAAAATTTGTAGGATGAGATGAAAAAAATATGGTTGGAAGGAAAAAATTAAACTTTATAATGCAAAAGAATGGTTGAAAGAAAAAAGCTCTATTTGATTAGACTTCTTCCTATACCTTATGAATTTCATTGGTTATGTTGTTGTTTATGTTTTTGAGTAAAGAAGAGAAATGATATAATTAATTTATTTTTAACCATAATTTAATGAGTTTTTTTTTTCTCAAACTTTTCTTTGAAAGTATTTTAAATAGAGTTATTTTGGGAATGCAAAGATACGGGCATGGAAAAATATTTGAGCATGTGTGTTGTAAATGGTCTCTATATAAGGTTTTTTTTTTTTTATTTATACATCTACTAATTATTATTATTATTATTCTTTGTCCTGTCATTTTTAAAAACAACCCGTGCAATGCACGGGTACAAGCTCGTTAAGATAATTCACCACTTAATTTTAAAAAAAGAGCATAATTGTGGTCTTTGTTGGTGGACTAATTGCCTTCATCTTTTAGACCTGAAATATGGATCATCATTGACTTGTAGCGTACTCAGGATGGTCTTCCTCGGTTGGACCACGGGTTACAACAATTAGACTAGGAAAATTATTATTATTATTTTTAATTGAATAAAGAAAAGTTATTTGGCTGATCCTTTCGCTCCTAATCTGAGAAAGGAAGAAGAAATAGTGAACAGTCCTATAAACAAAAATGGGATGAGCTCCCAAACCACATACCCAAAATAAATTAAAACAACACTAAAATAATTACATTTTTTTTTTTTAAAAAAAAAAAATGGTCAAACAAGCAATCCATTTTTATTTGTACTTGAAAGTTCATTTTATTTTGGAAAAAATTTATTTAATCCATTTAAATTTCTATCACTTTTGCAATTACCTCTCAAAATTCAAAAAATTTTAATTTAGTATTGTTGAGTCATGGATCAACCTTTGACAGGCCCAATAGATCACCAACCCAAGTTAAAGCCCAGGAAAGTCAAAGGCCCCATGCCTTCGAGACCAGGTCTCGGATCCAAGATGAAAAGATTCGAGTCCAGGGGCTCGAATTCAAGACCTTTGAGACCTTCAAGTCCAAGGCATCCAAGATCCATTGTTTGAGGCCTCCAGGACCTTCGAATCCAAGACCTTCGAATTCGAGGCCCTTGCATCCAAAACCCTGAAATTTAAGGATTAAGGATTTGAATTCTTTTGAATGGTATGCGATATAATCTTATCCATTAAATTCAAATGACGAGCACTTGAAATTACGGAATCAGATACATTATCTACAAGAATTTGGAATTCAAACGCCATAACCAAATCCTATCTTGATCTCCTAAAATCTTGAGACGGGTAACTACTAGAATCCCTCGATAATTGTCTCGCAAAAAATCAAGGAAAAGTCAATCATTAGTTAAGAGACTACTGCTCTATGCCTATATAAAACAAGTCACTACTTCACATTCTAGTAATCATGGACGGATCTATTCTATGGCATGCAAGGGCTCACCCCTACTTACTTTTTTTTTTACTTTTATGTCAAATTGTAGCTGATCTATGTCCTAGGAGTAATGCTACGGAGCGATAAAAATTTCACCCAAAATCCGTTTTTGCCTACGTGGCTGTGGTTAAGCCAACCCAAGTTACCATATTTTTATTATTTCTTTTTTTTTTTTTTAAGAAAAGGCACCCACCCACGCATGCCATCAGCCAAGGGAACAAAATTTTCCAACGAGCAAAAGAAACCCAGCCCCCAAACTTGCCCATTCGGCCATGGCAGAAAGAACCGAGAGTTTTCCCCCATGCCCAATCGGTGTTCAACCGAAATACAAAAGAAAAATCAAAACATAACTAACTAAAATTTCATACCCATTTTCGATTTAGCAAACAACCCAAAGAAAACCCATTCAAAGGAAAAATCAAACCATAACTAACTAAAATTTCATACCCATTTTCGCAAGCACCAATTTTTCGTACATTTAAACAAAGCATAAGAATATGAAAACTTCAACAATTAAAAGAGAAGATAAGCTCACCGAACAGGTCATCAAGAACAAGTACGGAGAAGAGGCTGGCGGAGGAGGCACGTTAGTGGTGTAAAGAAGAAGAAGAAGAAGAAGAAGAAGAAGAAGAAGCGGAGAGGAAGAAGAAGAAGCGTTCTTTGTTTTGATGAAAGGAAGCAGAAACGGTGATGGGCGGTCGTGGCTTCGCCGGAAGCTGAGGTTGGGTTGGGGGAGAGAGAAGCGTGAGTAAGGTGGGGGAGAGAGAGAAGAATGAGTGACTTTTGGGAGAGACAAGAATGGGAAGGGGAGAGCATACGTTGAGTGGGTTTATTTTATTTTATTTTTCTTCTAGAACAAAAAGCAATCACAGTTTGTTAACTGTGGCCACGTATGAAAAAGCGGATTTGGGGCGAATTTTTTATCGCTCCCAAGCATTACTCATGTCCTAGCCCCTGCTTTGCCCAAAAAAAAAATGTCCTTGCCCGGGTTGCCCCTGCATTTAAAATCATTTGCCCCTCCATTTTAAAATTATTTCTTACTTTCCCTCCACTTATTTTCCTACTACCTTATTTTTGTATTTTTATTTTTAGAATTTTACCCAACACGCTTGCCGACGATCACCCTCTTCCCAATTCCCAACATTTCTATTTTCCTTTTTTTCTTTTTATTTTACTCTTCAATCTTCATCCTCCGAAGCCTCCTCTCTCTCCATTTTTTTTTTTCATCTTTCCTTTCTCTTCTTCCTCTCCTCCTCTGCTCCTCCCCGATACAATGTTTAGAATCCAATCTCCACCGTTCACAATGAATATTTACGTATCATGAACACCCCTGAAAATTTTCAGTTCAATCGGACCACAAATGCTCATCGATCGGAGCTATTGATTAAGGCTGGACTAAATTTCCAGATTCTGGTTTTTGGAAGAAGGTGAGTTGTTAGACTTGTTTCTGAAGCTTTCCTTTATAATACGTTATACCCAGTGAGTCAGTGATTATTAAGCACAAAAATCATGCTAATTGGAAGTGTTTTGCTTTTCTTTGACAGTAGATTGACTCTTGTTTTGTAGTTTAAATTGAGTTGATTTAGATGATATTGAAACAAGTGTGTGGAGGCAGAAACTTCAGGCAAGGTAAGAATTTTTCTCCTTTAATTGTTCTGATTTGGGATTTAAATTTAGAGATTAAATTGGGGATTTCCATTGTAGTTTAAATCTTTTTATTCTTATCTCCTCATTTCCTTTGTTTTCTTTCATGTTGGTAACTTGCTGCAAATGGGTTCTTCTAAAGTATAAATTGGTTCTTCAAAATGGGTAACTTACCGTAGAAAAATTTATTTACTAATAAATGGGTTCTTCAAAAGTATAATTGCAGCCTTGCAGGTATAAATTGTTCCCTTTGTTCTTAATTCTTGATTATAGTTGGGTTTTCTTGTGTTGATTTTAGTAGCCTTGGATTCTGCCTTGTTGGTATTTGATTATAGGTTGTAATTGTGGAGGATTTTGTGTTGATTTTTGGTCTTAGCCCTTTGGTTATCAAAGGTTGGGATTTGTTGATTTTTTTTGGGTTAATTTGATTGCTGTTCTTGGCTGAATTTAGTTGAACTTTAATTGTGTATTTGATTTTAGGTGAATTTTAATTGTATATTTGATTTTAATTGGCTGAACTTTACGTGAAACTTATCCAAAAGCCCATTTCATATTTTCTTTCTTTTTTCTATGTTATATTCACTGATTTTTGAGGAAAATTTATTGGTTAGTAATATCAAATATATTTTTTTCTTCGACTGTGATTATTTGCTCTAAAATATATGGATTTGGGTTATTGTCCATCATCTCTGGCCAATCTTAGGTATGTTAGTTGTTGTTTTGTTAGATTAATAATTATTAGAACATGCTAATAATTTTATTATAATATCATTAGACTAATAATTAAATAAATATAATAAATTTTTATTTGTATTTACCATATATAAAGAAAAAAAAAATTATCATTATATTCTATTATTTTATTCACGCCCTGGCTTGATTGGATTCCTGGCTCCGCCACTGCTGGTAATGCAACTCTTGCTCTCTCTACGCTTTTGTTGCTTTTCATACTTCATCTCTCAAACACTGATTTAGGCATCGGAGTCGTCCCGCCGGCTTACCCCCATTCTCTTCGATCCTATGATAATTTTCACTATGCAGACAAGTTCACACTTGGAGCAGTTGAAGCAGGAATCTAACAAGTGTTGCACGTCACCCATCAGAAACTGTGCATCAACAAATGTATCAAAATATTCAATAATATTCAAACCAGGAAGTGATCAATGGCCATCGAAGGTCCTATGAGTATATTTGGGATGGATCACTTAGCAGTTCTCATCTGCACGTTCCACAGCTAAAAGGCACTGATGCCATCATGATACTATTTCTTACTATGATAAAAAGACTTTTCAGCGGTTTACCAGTGCAGGAAATTCAAGATGTTAATGTCCCAAAGGTTGTGGAATTCTTCATTGACTGCAGACCCACACAAGTTCAAAGATCTACAAAATTTGCAGAGATGAAAATAAATCTTTCAAGAAAATTTGCTCATTGTGAAATTTGAATCACACAAAACGTATATCAAGTACAGACTCCTCTTTAGCTCACCTCATGATAATGGATATAGCATGGCAAAAGTGCAAAGCAAACAAGAATTATGAACGAGTCAAAGTTAAGAAAATATGTTGGAAGTTTTCAGGAATACAACATACCCAAAAAACTTAAAAAATGATAAAAATAAAAATAAAAAATCAAACTGAAAATTCAGGTCTCAATGAATTTGAAATGACTAAAATCTGAACAGGCAACTACTATGAATCCTCATTTCCATACAGCAGCCAACTGCAAAAATCATTGATGTAGCGCCAGGATGACCAATCAAATAGTGCTTGTCTTCCTGTACATCTGCAACAGATCATATCCAAACTTACATGGTTAAATTTAAAGCAGCTTGTATTGGTTAAATATCAAGATTGATATATTTCTAGTAGTCAAATTAATCCATACCAAGTTTGGTTCCTAGAAGCACTATTGGCACAGTTGGGGGGATTCACTAGAACTTTCAGTCTGAAAGCTAAGAAATAGATGTGTCAGACTAATACTGGATAATTACCTACAAATTAACCAAACAAATTAAGAACAAATGTGATTGGGTTTTGATGAAAAACCTTGTTGGAGATATTTTCATAGCTGGCTTTACTGATGAGAGAGAAGGCTAACAAGAAAACATCTGGTTATAATCCTCATGTCCTGTATTCACCAACTTTGTTAAGTACATAGGGAATTACATAATTTCTTTCTATATGAAAACTAAACATGTAAAGGGTGTGTGGTTGGAAAAAAAAAAAAAATCTAATACAAGTTGCTAATGCCTAATTTTTACCAATTTATCAGTTTATAATTAAATTTCTAAGTGTGATAAACTCTCTCATACAGAAGAGTAATGCCATTTTGTGTACTCCTTGTTTGAAAATCAGATATTGGATATGTAGGACTCAGTTTTTATTTTTTTGTTCTATTTATTTATTTTTAAATAGGAGGAGTCTACTGTCAAATCGGGTTGGCATGTTGGGTTCAAGTCCGACATGATTAAGCCAAACTTGACACGACATGATTAGCAAAACGTGTCAAACCCCCAACCCGAACACGACACGGTCCATAAACGGGTAACACGACACGAATCAGTTTATATAAACGGGTCGTGCCACGACCCATGAACACGACCTGTTTAGGAGCTAATATGTTCCAACATTACAACACGAACCCAATTATGACCCGAATTTAAATTTATTTTTTGATAATTTACACTTTTAATGTTTTAACTTTTAACTGTTTTTTTTTTTTTTTTTTAAAAAAAAAAAAACCTAAACGTGTCAACTAGCGACTTCGCAGGTTGACCCGACACAATTATAAATGTGTCATAAACGGGTTGACCTGAACCCGATTAAGTCCAACCCTAATCTGAATTTCATGTGTTGTATTTGTGTCAGATTCGCATGTAACGGGTTAAATTGCGAGCCCGTGTCCAGATAGAATGATAGCAGCAATCTGATGACACCCATGAAGCAATTATCTACAAGCAGTGTTCAACAGTCCAAGGTTAACTGTGCTACCATCAACCGTGACATTAGCACTAAAGTTGTTGAAAATAGTGGGCACATAATCCTATAAAAATTTGAAATAAAACAGATATCAAAATATAATTGTTCAGGTGGTAATCTAGAAGGAAACAAAAGACAGTTTTTTTAAAAAAAAAAAAAAATCCAATTACCTTAATTCTCCACTATGACAAAAATGCTACAAGAAATCAATTGAGTAATCACATATTTCCTTGCAAAAACAGCCAATTAATCATGTTTGGACTAAAGGCCTTTATAACCAACTCATTCTCTTCCATGTTTGGATTTCACAAAATGGGAAAGCTAAAGAAAATAAGAACTTCATAAACAGATTTTTGACATCCAAGACAAATGAAGCTATTTTGCTCAACCCAATTTATTAATATAATTCACTTGTCTAGTAATTCTTTATGATTAAAACGCTTACAGTTGGAAAAGCATAAAGATGAAAATAATTGACAATTTGTTTATTTTTTTATAGGCAAAACAAGTAAAATGAGAAAAATTAACAAAATATTGATTCACAATATTTCAATGTGAGCCTATGCTTCACAAGGAATCATATCCAAGAACTAGCTAGGTTCTTGAAATTAAAGATATCCTTGAAGTTAGGTAGCAGTCTTTAAGTGCTAACACAAAAAGCTATCATAAAGGATGAAAAAAATAATAATAAACAAATAAAGCATATTGCTTCAGATTTTTGACAAATGAAGCTATTCTGCTTAACCCAATTTATTAATATAAATTTAATTACATAAGGAATCAGATACTTACACAATTGTTTGCTAGTTGCTACATAATTGTAGAACCATCTTTCTTTGACGAAAGATTTACTCTTGTGTGTTCAGCATTTTGATTCCCATCTAGCCTCCACATCAAGAATCAAAAAAGTTGAAAAGCTAACAATACATGAAATCAAAGAGAATAATCTTAAAGAGAACTGGGTTGATATTTGATTACAAAGAGTTGAGAAATGATATGTCATGTATAAACAATAGAGTGTGGAGTCCTTTTCAAACAAACTCTAGTGCTGGGATTCTAGTTGTTAGTTTCAAGTATTGGCTAATGTTTATGAGCAAAATGGAAAGAAAAGAGCCAAACTATTACGAGCGTCTGGAGGGGATTAATAGTCGTTCGGACGGGACCTGAATGTTGCAAAATTGATTCTTTGCTGAGAGCCTTGTCTGAAGCCTCGTCTACAAGCTCGTCTGAACGCATCGCGCCAAAGAATGGAGAAAGCGATGTTGCCTTAGCACCGTTCGGACGGCCACTACTCCCATCTGGACGGCCTGTGTTCAAGATACTATTCCCCGTGTTATTTGAGTAGCCCATCCGGAAGGCCCACAAACCGTCCGGACGGCCTATAGCTTCTAGGTCTAAATTACATTGTAATTGAGTTCTAATGAGTCTAGGAGTTTTTTGGTATTATATATAGATTTCTACAGATTTGTATTAGGTACGAATTATGCATTTAGAATTCGTTGTCGTGTGCTAAGAGAGCCTTTGATATTAAGCATTGTGTTCTCTCTCTTAGAGTTTTTTTCTTTGTTAATTGATTGTGAGCATTATTAAGAAGCCTATCGGAAGGGTCAGATAAAGGAGAATCATGTTGAAGAAGATTGTGAGCAATGAGACAAGTTAGAGGCTTGTCGATCTTACAAAGCCAAGGTCTTGCAAAGGGGTGTAAGTGTTCCTAGTGTCTATAATCTCTAGATAATCTTTTGATAGTGATTTCCTGGATTTGACTGTCTCGGAGAGGTTTTACTTTTAGAGAATTCTCTAATTAGTTTCCTTTTCGTAACCAAAATATGTGTCTGCCTCTTTATTGCTTTATATATTTTTTTGATTAAATTGTTTATTGTTTCATAGTATTTATTCCGCATAAATTGTGATAAACAAATTTTTGGAGTTAGCTTAGCGTTTTTCACTAGTAGTTTTACACCATTCTTGACCAACTCCCTCCTATATATCATGCTTTTCATAGCTGAGAAAAGAAAAATATAATATAAACAAAATTTCCAATCTTATATTTAAAATTTAAAATTTCAATTCTTTTCTAAATTTTATTTGCATAAAGTGAATACTAAATAATATCTCTGAAATGATACACATCTAAACTAAATCTCCAAGCTATAGTTTTTATCCAAACTTCCCTACAAACCACCGCTTACTGTTTTTTGTTTATCCTTTTATCCTCAAAAATTAATGCAAATCTCTCTGCGGAACAGCAATACCTGCAATGTTGTGGGACTATAGCTAATCAACTATACAAAATTGTGCAAACAACTTCGACATTAAATATACGACAAAGAAAATAAATCATTGTACCTATAAGTAATAACCGTTGAGTTTTCTAGTCTTTAAACAAATCAACGTGCATCAAGACAGGGTTTCTCGTACTGGCATTGAAGAAACAAGCCGACACTGGAAAGACAGCCAGTGCCAACTTCTTGTGGATTTGGATATCAATTATTGTTTTTTTTCTTTTTTCTTTTTTTCCTATTCCTTTCATATCACCACTTCTCCTAAACCCTGAAGATGTATAATAGATTGTGCTATGAAAGCTTCTAAAAAGCCAAAACTAAACCACCTGAAAATAAGAAGCTTTTGAACATCAACTTATGGTGTTAAATTAAGGCAATAAATATGATCCTACTATAAAATTTAGGCACAATTTCCATTTGATTGAAATGACTATTTGAATTAATGATGAAAAGCCCAGTCAAATTGGAGCATAAAGTGAAATGCATCGCTAAAATCGTGCACATCTGAACTCTAAACTCTATAATATCTCATTGTGTTTTTATTTAAAACTAAGATAATCAAACAACATTAGGATTGATCATTCAACTGCCATATCTTTTAATTGATTATTTGAAGACAAAATGACATGTTGGAAGCTTATGTGTAACAGAGAGCTGAACCAAATGAAACACCCAAGTATATCATATAATTACCAGATTTGACCCTCCCCACAATATTTAATCTGATTTCACTAATTGCTAGTTTTTTCTCTCATTACACAATGGACAATGAAACACCCAAGTACATCATGTCATCAACTCCGTGTATGCAAAACTGTATGTTATTATAAATGAAGAAACAAAAGAAAAAAAAAATGCAATTTACTTACTGTTTCTCCTAATTTTGGAAGAATCATGTATGCGGCAAAAATTTTAGGGCAAAATTCAGTTTACCCCCTTGAAGTTTAAGGGTTTTTTTAATTTAAACCACAAAGTTTCAAAATTGGCAGTTTACCCCTCTGAAGTTTCAAAAAGTGGCAATTTAAACATTTCGTTAAAATTTTTCATTAGAATGGACGGAAATATAAAAAAAAAAAATAGCTTGAGGGCAGTTTCGTCATTTCATATTTTTCGGTCCAATTTGACGGAAAAAGTTGACGGAAGGTTTAAATTGTCACTTTTTGAAACTTTAGAGGGGTAAACTGCTAATTTTGAAACTTTTTTAATTGAAAATCCAAAATTTTATGAATAGGAAATAAGAAAACAAGAAAGGAGATAATCACCACTAAGTTGTTAACTTGTTACCAAATTGCAGTGCCCTGGATTTTGAATAAGCTTGGAATCTCCATCCAATGTTTCTTCTATGCTTCAACTGGTTCCTCTGCTTTTAACTGAAATTTAACAACCAGGAAATATTGAGAGAGAATAATAAATAAGGTGGTGTCCTACTTTAGTACTCCTCAGCTGGTTTCACTCCTTCACAATAATATCCACTTCTTGTGTATAACTTAACCATCAAAATACAAAGTTCTAACGAAAACTATATTCATGACATGTAGTCCCTCTTAATTTGTTGACTAATTAAAAATAGGATGTCTAGTCAACTAAGGGGTATCCCCGTGGCATTTTATTATAAGTAACATTGGCATTTGTTTGACTATGTAGGAATTGATGTACATATTTCAAGAAGTAGAAAATGTATTCGGTTCTTAATCATGTTTCACTAATAGATGAATACACTCAAATATAGGATGTGGCCAATTCTTACCTGTTTGTCTCTGGCATCTCTCCAAATTAAGTCACTAAAACTCTTGTCTCTGTGGGGATGGAGGAAGTGAGATGTTTTATCCAAAACCTGTTTCTAATAAGCTTGATGTCAACCTCGGCCCTTGTAGTGACAAACCTGACGAGTGCTCCTTCATCTGTTCCTCGTTTGTTAATTGCATGACGAAGAACACTCAAAATACTTCTCAGAAAGAGTCAAGCACTTAACTGTGGCCCATAGTATTGCAAGAAACTCATCCTTAGGACCGTCTTTAGATCCTGTGCATATAAGACCCGAAAAAAAAAAAAAAAAAAAAAGAAGGAAGAGAATGAAATGACATGTAGCCTTTCTATAAGATGAAATTCCCGGCCATAGAGACCATGGATAATATAAGTTGCACGAAGTCTAAAATATGTCACCACGAAGTTTCTTCACTAAATTCCAAGAAAATGACCTCACTCTGTTTTGATTCAAGGAGCCCCTGAATTCCCATGAGAAACCCAAACCATTCAAAGCCAAAGTGCCATGCAATAACTCAATTAACAACAAGATGCGAGGTAAAAATGAGAACAAAAATACAAGATATCTTTCTGAAGTCATACAGAGCTCAATTGCATACCTTGCTGATGTCATTTCGGAATTAATTTTTATATGGTTCAGAGTAGCATTGATCCGCGCTTTGCTCCTTGTAGCCCAAATCCTGGTAAGATCCTCATGATTGTAAGCCTTCTCTGAAATCTTCTCGTGGAGTATTTTAGCCTTTAACTAAGATAATCTTAAATGGACTTTTTGATAAAAGAAAATACCCAAAATTTTCAAATTTCATATTAAGAAGTTCATAACCTAAGCAACTTAATACAATCATTGCACAAATCCCCCATAATTCTCGTACCCCATTCTGCTTTCATATGCATTTCCCTCTAAAATTCAGAAACTCAAGTGAATAAAAGAAACAAAAGCTTGAAAATTATAATGCAAATAAAAAACTAAGCTAATTAACCAAAAATAGATATTGATATTTAGAATGGAATTATTCAAGTGCCAAATCTTTTAATTGATTATTTGTAGATAAAGTGACATGTGGGAAGCTTATATGTAACAAATAATTGAACGAACATGAATACCAGTGCAGAAAGGTAGTTCTCTGAGTGTTGTTTACAGATTGGATCTTTCGTAAAATATTTGCTCGAGTTCACCAAGTGCCAGTTTTCAATCTGTTTAAAAAAAAAAAAGAGGAGAAATTACTTTTAGCCCCCATGAACTACCATGGGTTAGTCATTTGCCCCCATGAACTTTCAAGTGCAATATTTGACCCCCTCAAACTACCTAACCCTAGCCAACAACCCCCTTCTGTCGGTCAGCTCCGTTAAAACTAATGGTCAACGTTACTTTAAAAACTTAATTAGCGACCGGAACTTGTTGGAGTTCACGTGATTCTATAGTGGAGTATTTTATTTATTTAATTATTTTATATATAACAATCTAGGGCTAACAAATAATAAATCTTTTTGTTATAAATATTTGAGGTAAAGTTTCATTGTAATATTTAAAAACTTAATTAGATAAATCAGAGTTTATGATTTTAGTATATGATCTTCAAAATAATTTATTTCTTTAGTTTATTGTATTTTACAAAATTTATAAATACTAAGATAGTAAAAACTTTAAATTCTAAGAAGTTAAACAGTTAAAATTAAGGGAAAATGTCAAAATAACCTTGTGTGATTTGAGGTTTCATAATTTCACTCTTTGGATTTCTAATTTTGTCAATTAAATTTTTAATATTTGAAAACAATATCAAATAAGTTCTTCCATCCATTGTTGGGTAATTGTTCTTATAGATTGGATATGAAGGCTTGTTTGGGAACTGGGAAGGGAATTCTTCTCAACTCATCTTAACTTTTTTTCTCTTTTTTTAGGTTGATTTGACACCACTAATAGTCAACTCAACTAAAAAATTTCAACTTTATTTAAAAATATTAAACCAAACTAATAAAAAACATTAAATAAAAAATAAAAATTAATATATATATATATATAGGGAGAGAGAGAGATAAGGTGGTGGTAAGAGTCTCGGGGTAACTAAGCCACCCCCATCAAACTGGGGGTGGTGAAAACCACTTGGGGGTGCCAAGCCACCCCCGAAACCAATCGGAGGTGGGTTGGCCAACCCCCATTAGTTTTAGGGTGGTTCAAAACTTTTTTTTTTTAATATATATATTATTTTTTAATTAGATTTTATATTTTTCAAATAACCCAAACATAATCTCAACTCTTTTTCTTCTTGATATTCGTAATTTTGAGTTCATTTGAGTAGAATAGAAAAAAGCACACACCCAAATCACCCTCTCCCCCAAAGTTTATGTACTACGATTCTCCAACTAAAAAATTAATCTTTATATACTAAATGCTATAACAAACCACACCATATTGGCTTTGAAAGGATGATAATTGATGTTATTGATGTATAGCATTACTCTTCCCATGGCCAAGTAGGCTTTTTGCCTAAGTGGAACCATGTGTTGTTTTTTGTTTGTTTTTTTAAGTTGCAAATTTGAAGTCCTAATCCTTTCACCTCATAATTTCCTTGAAGCAAATGTCAAGAATAGATACTGATTTTTTTTTTTTTCCTAAGCACTCATTTATAGTTATTACCAATTTATTCTAGGCGCAGAGGTTATGTTGAGAAAGGGGATAGAAATCTCAATTTCAGCTGTTGTAGAGCAGAATGGTCTATTTTTGTTTGTTGATAGGATTCGGACAATCTGCTCACTGTGATTAATTTTTGCAGCGATGAAAATAAATCTTTCAAGAAAACATGCTCATTGTGAAATTTGAATTACACAAAATGTGCATCAAGTATAGACTCCTATTCAGTCACCTCATGATTATTATATCAAGTAATAGTTCAGGCTAATAAATGGATATGGCAAAGGCGCAAAACAAGCAAGAATTATGAACTCAAATTTAAGAAGATATCTTCGATGAATTCGGGAATACTACACACCCGAATACATAGAAAATGACCAAAAAAAAAAAAAAATCAGGTCTCAATGAATTTGGAATGACTAAAATTTGGACAGACAATTACTGTGAGTTCTTATAGAAGAAAGTTCACAATAAATATCATTTTATATCACAACCATTGTTGTTACTGTACACAATAATAATGAATAATATTAAAACGATAAAAGAGAGTAAGAGAAAACTGAGACACAGATTTACGTGGTTCGGCAATGTGTCTACATCCATAGGAGAGTGCAGCTATCTTTTACAATTAAATGATTTAGGATTACAACATAACATACTTATAAGAAAACTCTAATTGTATAGACATATTTTGGAAAACCCCAATATACCTCATTCCATACCTTAATTATGCCCACAACCAATTTGTCCTCACATAAACTTAATTGCACCCAACAAGCCAATGCTACTCTCTATGCTAGAGAGAATATGAGCCGCTTTTTACAACAATCACCCCTATATCACTAGCATATGATTTTGGTCGACAATCTTGATTTCCATAAAGCAGTCAACTGCAAGATCATTGATAGAGAGCTAGGATGATCAATCAAATACTGCTTGTCTTCCCGTACATCTGCAGCAGATCAGATCCAAACTTACATGGTTAAATTTAAATCGGCTTGTATTGGTTAAATATTAAGATTGATATATTTCAACTAGTAAAATTAATCCATACCAAGTTCGTTTCCTACAAATACTATTGGCACAGTTGGGGGGATTCACTGGAATCCAAGAAATAGATGTGTCAGACTGATACTGGAAGATTACCCATAAATAAACCAAAGAAACTAAGAACAAATGTT
The DNA here is from genome assembly GCA_013348765.1 of Carpinus viminea. Lineage (NCBI taxonomy): Eukaryota > Viridiplantae > Streptophyta > Magnoliopsida > Fagales > Betulaceae > Carpinus > Carpinus viminea. Next base: position 9,266,841 of record CP054668.1, on the reverse strand, counting down.
ATTGGGTTTTGATGAAAAACCTTCTTGGAGATATTTTCATAGCTGATGAGAGAGAAGGCCAACAAGAAAACATTTGCACCTCTGTAACTCAGGCCTCGGTCTATTATAATCCTCCTGTCCTGTATTCACCAACTTCGTTAAATACATACTACATTGGGAATTACATAATTTTATTCTCTATGAAAACTAAATATGTAAAGGGTGTGCCTGTGTGGTTGAAAAAAAAAAAAAACACCAACAAAAAAGAAAAAAAAAAATCTAATTCAAGTTGCTGATGCCTAATTTTTACCAATTTTTGAGTCTAAAACATAAATTTCTAAGTACAAGCTCTCTCAGACAGAATTATAGCAGCAAACTGATTTCACCCATGAAGGAATTGCTTACCAGCAGTGTCCCATAGTCCAAGGTTAACTGTGCTACCATCAACCAACCACGACATTAGCACTAAAGTTGTCCAAGATTAACTGGGCACATAATCCTATAAGAATTTGAAGAAAGAAAACAGATATTATAATGTAATTACTAGAATAGTTAAGACTGAGTTTATTCTTAATCGTACATATTAAACCTGGATTTGTATAAAAAAGGATACCGTTAGGAAAGGTATTGCTGGTATAAGATATGAGCATGCACGTCTTTCCAACAGCTCCACCACCAACTGTGATGAATCTTGTTGTGCTTTGTTTCCTTCACCCTCCTAGCAAAGCTTTACAGAAGTTTCAAGCGCCTGTTTGCATCACAAGGCTATACATGTCAACTAAATATCTATTCCATGTATCATTACTGCATGTTTGGACATATACAGCAGTCTTGAAAGAATTTACATGTTTTTTACAGTTGGTAATCTAGAAAGAATCCAAAAATACAGTTCTTTAATACATATCCAATTACCTTAATTTTTCAACTGACCAAAATGCAAGTCCCTTTGAAATTGTTGAGGTGGCCATTTCAAAGTTCCAACATATGATACTCCAGGCTCTTGTCATCTTATTTGGAAAGTGAATTTACCTGGTGTCAGTTAGGAAAAACACATTTTCAGTCTCCAACTATTATATGTTTAATTTAATGAATTACATTCTTAACTTTGTAGTTAAAATGTTATCCAAAACAAAACCTATAGTGTTTTCAGCCTTAAAAGAGTAGTAGTGTTACAGGATGAGTGGCAGATGATATAATCAATAAAATGACTATTTGGTCTTCCCCTACCCCATCGGAAAGCTACTATTGTTTGAATTGTAATTTTAGAACCAATTTAAGAGCTTTCTGACAAGTTAACAAGAAGCCTATGCTTCAGACAACAAAATTCTGGATTTTTATGATTTTTCATAGATGTCATTTATCTAAATGTCCATGTCTAGATTACAACTTTATAGTGTGCTAAGCTTCCTTAAAAAATGAAGGTAATACCATGCTTACCCTTTAAAGCACTTACCAAATGCTACCTTTAAAATTCTTAGTCCGTAAGAGCCATCTCAATTGACTAATCACATATTTCTCTGCAAAAACAGCTAATCAGTCTAATATGATTCATTAAATTGCCAATTGCTTATTCTTTAGGGAATTTATATCAGATAGGCGTGGGTCAGAAGCCCAAAATTATTAAATCCTTAAGTTTTTTTTTTTTTGACAAAAATAGGCATGGGTTAGTCGAGTTGTACCCTTAAAATCCATGCCGTCTATTTTGCTAACTTCCGTTACCCTTTTCAAAACGCACCGTTTTTTATACATTAAAATATTAATTTTTTAATTTAATTTTAGAAATTAAATCTATTATTAAAAAAAATAATTTAAAAAAAGAAGAAGAAGAAGAAGATAATAGGGGTGACCGAACCACTCCATTGGGGTTGGTCAATTTTTATGGGGGTGGCTCGCCACCCCCTGCATCAAGGTCTGGGGTGGGAGCCACCCCCATGGCCTAAGCCTCCCCTGTTTTTTTTTTTTAAAATTTGATATCGCTAGAGTCCTCCGTCATGGGCATGGGGCGATACCATCGTGGTTTTCCAGGAAATATACGAAGCTTTCATTCCATTCACCTTCTTTGTCTTCTCTCTTCTCTCACAAACTCATAGCCCATCCCTCTCTGCTACAAGTGCAACTATTTCTACTTGTTTTTGCCTTATTTTATTGCAGACCCACAAATTCAACCAATCACAGAGCGACGAGAAGATAACGAACAATATACAAAGAGGAATAAAGAGAGGGAAATTTCCAACATGAAAGGTGAATATGTAGAGCCAAAGAGTGAGGCTTCCAAAGATGTTCTCCAAGCTTCACCACCAACACCAAAGATCCTCAACAACACCAAGACCACCAACACCAACACCAACAACTCCACCACCCATTTTCTCATCCTTCCACTAAGTCTCCTCCGCCCACGCCACGTGAATGCCAACAAACCTCCGAAGATGAGGACACAAGCAGCTGCGTGGACCCACTAACGCCACCCCTCCGACGAGCCAGCCAAGCCTGACTCTCCTCCAAGGCGGAGATGGAGCCACCATCGAGGTGGTTAGCGGCAAGGGCCGCCACCGGATCCAAGAACAAGCCCAAGCCTCCGGTCTTCATCACCCGGTGAGCCCGCCATGAGCCCCTACGCTCGAGGTTCCGCGGAAACGACATCGTCGAGGCCATTTCCCGCCGCCGCAAGAACATGGGCATCTGCGTCCTCACCGGCTCGAACTGCCGCCAACGTCACCCTCCGCCAGCCTCCCCCACTCCCGGCGCCACAACCTTCCACGGCCGCTGACATCCTCTCCATCTCCGCCACCTTTCTCACCGCACCACGCCCTTCCCCGTCCCCAACGGCTTCTCAATCTCCTCGCAGCCCTCGGCCCTTGTCGCCGGATCCTCATCGCCAGAGACTGCTTCATAATCGGTCAGGGGTGGCCGAGCCACCTCATGGCGAGAGGTGGCCAACCACCCCATTGGGGTGGTTCGGCCACTGCTATCTTCTTCTTCTTCTTCTTCTTTTTTTAAATTTTTTTTTAATAGATTTAATTTTAAAATTAAATTAAAAAAACTAATATTTTAATGTATAAAAAACGGTGCATTTTGAAAAAGGTAACGGAAGTTAGCAAAATAGACGGCATGGATTTTAGGGTACAACTCGACTAACCCATGCTTATTTTTGTCAAAAAAAACTTATGATTTAATAATTTTGGGCCTTTGACCCACGCTTATCTGATATAAATTCCCTATTCTTTATAGTAAGCTATATCAACCAATCATCTTCTTAATCCATGAACTCAATGCCTTTATCACCAACTCATTCTATTCCATGTTTGGACTTCACAAAAAGGGAAAGCTATAGAAAATAAAAACTTCACAAACTTGCTGAAATGATTAATTCGCATGTCTAGTAATTCTTTATGATTAAAATGGTTAAAGTTGGAAAAGCATAAAGATGAAAATTATGGGTAATTTGTTTTGCAAGCAAAACAAGTATAATGAGATAAATTAACAACATACTGATTTGCAATATCTCAATTAAAGTTATCCTTGAAGTTAGGTAGCAGTCATTGAGTGCTAACACGAAAAGCTATCATAAAAAATGAAAGTGAATTTATATAAGATAGGCATGGATCAGAGGTCCAAAATTATTATATACTTAAGTATTTTTTTTTTACAAAAATAGGCATGGGTTAGTCCAGTTCGGCAATAAAATCCATCCGTTAAATTTTGTTAACTTCTGTTACCTTTATTAAAACACACCGTTTTTGATACGTTAAAATATTAATTTTTTTAATTTAATTTTAAAAATTAAATCTATAATAAAAAAATAAAAAAAGAAAAAAAAAAAAAAGAAAGAAGAAGAAGATAAGAGGGGTAGGGTTCGGTGGGGTGGCTCATGCCACCCTGACCGATGCAGTGGTGGCAAGCTACCCCATGGCCTGTTACCCCTTTTTTAAAAAAAAAAAAAAGAAAGAAGAAAAATGAAAGTGGCGAACCACCTCATGGGGTGTTGCCACCAGGCCATGGAAGCAAAAGGTATCTGAGCGACTCAACCAGATGAGATTTGTCTATCTGGCGAACCCCTTTTTAAAAATAATCCACTGCAACACCCTCGGCTTCCCATTTACAGGAGATTTCTTTGGCCATTTGGGTGCATACCCATCATCCATACCTTGGTAACCATGATTAACTTTGTTACTTTGAAAAGAAGTAGACTGATTCACCACAAGAACCGAGATATACGGGCCTCCGCAGAGCTTTCAGCGGTTTGATCTCACCTAGAGATTCCTACCATCTGCGAAGCTGAATTGAAACTTTGTGAGTGAAGTGTGGATTCATATTCAGTTGATTTACTCAAGCGCTTGGAAGCGAATAATGCACGTGAATTTCATTTTTGTTTAACATCGAGTTTTGTTTTCTTCCCTTTATTGTAATCGATGTGATTAATTCTCCAATTCAATTATCCGGTTAATGGTTTAATACGGAACATTTGCAAGCTAAATTTCTGGGATAAATTTTATTTCTAGGAAAGAGGCGAAATTATCTTCACAATAACTCTCGGCGTGCTCGAGTAATTTCTTTGTTTTGAGCTTTCAAATCGTAATCCGATTGCTTCTAAGTAATGCGCCTCGATATATGGCCATATTGAGGTGGTAAAGCTTAGAAGCGGGAAGAACGAAGTAGATCTCGTTGGCCTGAAGTTGATCGTCCAGATCCAATACTGGAATATAATCATCATAATACAAACAATCAGAATCGTCCAGATCCACTCGGCCACTCCCATGGCCTAAGTGGGGTGGTTCGGCCATCCCTGTTATCTTTTTATTTTTTTTTATTTTTTTATTTTTTATTTTTATTATAGATTTAATTTTTAAAATTAAATTAAAAAAATTAATATTTTAATGTGTCAAAAACGGTGCATTTTAAAAAAGGTAACGGAAGTTAACAAAATTTAACAAATAGATTTTATTGCCGAACTCGACTAACCCATGCCTATTTTTGTCAAAAAAAAAAAAAAAAAAAACTTAAGTATAATAATTTTGGGCCTCCGACCCATACTTATGTGATATAAATTCCCAAAATGAAATAAAACAAAATAAAGGATATTTCTAGCAAATTGCAACAACTTTTTGACATCCAAAACAAATGGGGAATCAGATATAAATTTAATATAACCCAATTTATTAATATAATTTTTTTTTCTACTCATTTCATATCACAACTACTCATTCTCATCAACTATTTTGAATTCCCCGTAAAAGACATATATTAGCCCACCTCTGTTTTTCCTATGCTTCATCGTCAGTGTCCTGCACTACCCTACCCTCTTCACCCTTTTGGCAGTGGGAAAAGAAACCACAACTTTCTTATTTTAAAAGTATATAGAGCAGCAAAGGCATCATCTGGTGTTGCTAATGTATATAGAAAGAATAGCTTCACCAATGAAAGGCTTTCACTAATACGCTGTCCACATTGCTAGTAATAACAGTCAATGGATCTCTAACGTTATAATGGAACATCTGTTAAAGTGAAAACCAATTGCTTATACCTAAAGATTTATAATAAATTTTGCTGTAAATGCTCCTACGAAGACACAAATAAACCACCTGAAAAATAAGCTGTTGAACATCAACTTATGGTCAAATTGGAACTAAGGCAGCCTACACTATAATAACTGCGATAGACGTTAGAATAAATATAATCCTACTATAAAGTTTAGGCACGATTTCCATTTAATTGAAATGACTACAAACTATAATATCTCATTGTATTCTTATTAGAAATGAAAAGTACAGGCAATGGAAAATGAAACATCCAGGTACATCATATCATCAACTCTGTATGCAAAACCATATATTATTAGATGAAGAAACAAAAGAAACAAGGTAATTTACTTTCTGTTTCTTCTATGCTTCAACTGGCTGCTTTACTTTTAAACCTGAAGTTTAACAACCACCAAATATTGAGATAGAATAATAAATAAAGTGCAGGTGAAAAAGAGCTAAAATTTAATTAAGGTGGTGTCCTACTTGTGCATCATAGTCTCACTTTAGTACTCCTCAGCTTGTTTCACTCCTTCACAATATCCACTACTTGTCTTTTTAAATGAAAAGTAAATTCATGACATTTAGGTTGTATTTCTAATCAATTAAGGGGCATCCCTGTGGCACTTTATTATACGTAACATTGGCAATTGATTGACTATGTAAGAATTGATTAATCATTGATGTACATGTTTCAAGAAGTAGAAAATTGATAAATACACTCAAATATAGGATGTGGGCAACCTTTGACCAATTCTTACCTGTTTGCCTCTGGCATCTCTCCAATTAAGTGGGATAAGTCACTAAAATCTTGTCTCTCTGAGGATGGAGGAAGTGAGATTTTTATCCAAAACCTTTTTCTTATAAACTTCATGTCAACCTCGGCCCTTGTAGTGACAACCCTAATGAGTGCTCCTTCATCTGTTCCTCGTTTGTTAATTGCCAGACGAAGAACCTTCTCAAAATACTTCTCATCTATAAGAGTGCCATTTCCAATAAATCCTACCATGACTACGCATCTATAAGAGTGCCCCTAGATTCCAATGCGAAACACAAACCATTCCAAGCCAAAGTGCCATGGATGCGAGGTAAAAATGAGAACAAAATACAGGATATCTTCTGAAGTCATACAGAGCTCAATTGCATACCTTGTTGATGTCATTTCAGAATTTATTTTTATAGTGATTCAGAGTAGCATTGATCTGCGCTTTGCTCCTTGTAGCCCAAATCCTGATAAGATCCTCATGATTGTGAGCCTTTGCTGAAATCTTCTCGTGAGTATTTTAGCCTCAAACTAAGATAATCTTAAATGGACTTTTTGATAAAAGAAAATGCCCAAAAATTTCAAATTTCATCTTAAGAAGTTCATTACAGAAGCAACTTATTAATACAATCATTGCACAAATCCCCCATAATTATTGTACTCCATTATGCTTTTATATGCATTTCCCTCTAAAATTCAGAAACTCAAGTGAATAAAAGAAACAATAGCTCAAAAATTATAATGCAAATAAAAAAACTAAGCTAATTAACCAAAAATAGGCATTGATATTTAGAATGGAATTATTCAAGTGCCAAATATTTTAATTGAATATTTGTAGATAAAGTGACATATGGATCTTCAAGAGCAAATCTTTTAATTTATGTGACAAATAATTGAACCAAAATGAATACCAGTGCAGCAAGGTAGTTCTCCAAGTGTTGTTTACAGATTGGATCTTTGTAAAATATTTGCTCGAGTTCACCAAGTGCCAGTTTTCACTCTATTAAAAAACAATGAGAAATAAAGCACCAAGAATACATCACCTCATCAACCCTGTTTCCACAAAACTATGTATCCTTAGAAATAAAGAAATGAAATGAAATAATAATAATTTACCAACTATTTTTCCTAAAATGTGAAGAATCACGTATGCAGTGCCCTAGATTTTTAATAAGTTTCCAATCCCTGTTTCGTCTGTGCTTCAATTTGTTGTGCTGCTTTTGCATCTGAAATTTAACGACCAAGAAATACTGAGAGATTAAAATGAAGAAAACGCAGGTGTAGAAGGTGGGCACTTTAATTTCTATGAAGGATTCAAATAAAATGACGAGTAATATATACCTGAATGAGTCGAAGATGCATGGGTGATTGAATTTTCTTCTTGTTGAGGTGGATAACGTAAGTCTAACCTTGGAATGTGAGCAACCTTGCACCAATCCTCACCTGTGTGTCTCTTGCATCTTTGCAATAGGATGGGACAACCCTCAATTGTTAGCCTCTGCAAAGACGTTAGCCTATGCATTCCTTCGGGGAGTGATGCCAATCTGGAGCATCCACTAATTTGAAGCAATTGAAGTGATTTGCAGTTGTGGATCCACTCTGGTATAGCCGTCAAGCTTTCACAATCTGAAATCATGAGCTTTTGTAGAGTGGTAGCATGTTGAAGTCCCGAGGGGAGGGACACCAATTTTGGAAGACTTGAGAACCAAAGGGAGAGGAGGCTCGTAAGGCCTTGCCATTGCATTCCATCCTCATTGTTGGCTAGCTCAAGATTAGGACAACCCACAATGTCTAGTGTCTGCAAAGACTTTAGCCGACTTATTCCTTTAGGAGTGATGCCAATCTGAAGCAGTAACAAATTTCAAGCAATTGAAGTGATTTGCAATTGTGGATCCATTCTGGTATAGCCGTCAAGCTTTCACACCTCCAAATCTCGAGCTTTTGTAGAGTGGTAGCACGTTGAAGCCACAAGGGAAGAGACACCAATTTTGGAAGTACTGAGAGGTGAATGGAGAGGAGGCTTATAAGGCCTTGCCATTGCATCCCATCCTCATCGTTGGCTAGCTCAAGATTAGGACAACCCACGATTGTTAGCCTCTGCAAAGACGTAAGCCTATGCATTCCTTCGGGGAGTGATGCCAATCTGGAGCATCCACGAATGTCAAGCAATTGAAGTGATTTGCAGTTGTGGATCCACTCTGGTATAGCCGTCAAACTTTCACACCTCCAAATCACAAGCTCTTGTAGAGTGGTAGCAGGTTGAAGCCCCGAGGGGAGGGACACCAATTTTGGAAGTACTGAGAAGTGAATGGAGAGGAGGCTCATAAGGCCTTGCCATTGCATCCCCTCATCTTTGGCTAGCTCAAGATTATAACAACACGTAATTCTTAGCTTCTGCAAAGACGTTATACCTAGGTAGAGAGACTTTAATTTATTGCAATTATCTATCTTCAAAGACTCAAGAGAAGTGAGATTTTGTAGTGGCAAAGTTTTTAGATCAGTAATGAAACTCAATTTTATATTCTTCAATTTTGATAGAGGACTGAATGAAGAGGAGTTTGTTGCTGTTGACGTTGGGCTTTGCGATGCTGCCATATTCATCATCATTGTCTGTTGTAGTGGCTTTGAGCTAGCTTTTGTTAGGACCAACTCTTCTTCAAGATGTGGAACCATTGGCATGGAAGTCAACATAGGACAAGATTCGATCACTAATTTTGAAAGACGAGGAAAGGAAGGGAGTAAATGATGCTCCGTCATTTCAACGGAATTATCACTATCACTATTGACCTCCACAGAAGAATCCCTCCTCCTCCACCACCCCTTGAGATTAGGGCAATAATAGAGCTGGATATACTTGAGGGATGGAAAAAATGGTGTTGGTGCCGTTGAAGAAGAAGAGAACTCATTGCTATCACCATCATCTAATATGTACTAAATAGCCTCCAAATCCATAAGAGAAAGCTCCTTGAGGGAAGGCAATTGACTCAATGGTGGCAGATATCGACATCTATTACACTCATTTAATTCAAATCTAACAAGATTTGTGAGTAACAAAATCCAACTCGGAAGCTTTGAACCCTGATAGTCTCTCAAGAAAAGCTTTTTCAAATTTGAGTGTGGTTGGAAGCCTTTTAATGATGCTTCATCCTCAACAACATTTGAATTCTTGACATCGCCTTCAGCACTCCAGCATATATGCAAAGTACGAAGATGTTGTTTCTCATTTAGACTTGTAGTCTTACATTCTGATGCAACACCTTTCTTATGTCCTAGATTTATAATCTTTAGCTCACCTCTCAGCTTATTTAATTCCTTTAGTTCTTGTAAACCATTGCTACCAGTATGTCTAGAATGAGAATCCGAGCAGACAAAAAATGTGGATAACGTTTGAAGATTAGTCAGTTGCCCCAATCCGAGTGGCATATAAGACAAATTACAACCATCTATCTCAAGATGCCTAAGGTTGACCAACTTTTTAATGTCTCCTGGCAATTCTTCTAGTGACCGACAATCAGAGAGTATTAGTGTTTGCAAATTTTGCAAATTTGTTATAGAATCAGGTAGCTTCTTCACTTCTATGTTTCCAGAAAGATCAAGATATCTTAAATGCTTCAACTTCCTGATAGAGCAATCAATAGGCCACTTATCATACAAATCCAACACGCGCAAGAACTTGGAACTTGAAAAAGTTGCATCACAATCAATATTAGCCTCAAAGTTATTTCCAAAGCAAAGAAATGTTCTCATCCTACTTGCTTTACACAATAAAGCTGAAACTTCATGTGAAATATTTATACTGTAAGCAACTGATACATGACGAACTTTCTTATCAATGTTTCTCTTCTTATCATCCAATGCGGTGATCAACGATCCTGCCACTAATATGGCAAGATCATGCATGAGGTCATGCATTTTGCATTCAATCACGTTACCAAACTCATCCATTTTAGCTTCTTGAAAGAATGATCTCAACAGTAAATTCATAAAATATTCATTACCAATCTCTTCCATTTTAGCTTCTTGATCATCAAATGACTTGACAAATCCTTGTGCTATCCAAAGTTTAATCAGTGTTGATTTTTCAATCTTGTAATCCTTTGGATACAAACTACAATATGCAAAGCAGTGCTTCAAATGTGAAGGGAGATGATCATAACTCAGCTTCAAAGTTGGTAAAATGTCATTTTCATTTTGAGATATTTTTGAAAGTTCATTGTTCTTAAAAGACACCCATTCTGCTTCTAAATTTTTGGACCCCAATAAACTTCCGATTGTGGTTATGGCCAAAGGGACACCTGAACACCTTTTTACAATCTCCTTTCCAAGTGCCACAATGCTTGAATTCTCTGGCTCTTGTCCTCTTTCAAAGGCCTTGTGCTTAAATAAAGACCATGATGCGTCTTCATCTAAACCTTTTAATGAATATGATTCAACTGTCCCTATAATGCTTGCAACGCTTTCCTGGTGGATGGTCTTTGCAACAATTTCATTGCGGGTAGTCACTACTATTCTACTGCCTCTTGCACCACCCATCAGCACTTGTTTCAAGCGACACCATTTTCCATGATCACCATTCCACACATCATCCAACACTAGGAAGTATTTCTTTCCTTCAATTTTTTCTCTAAGTTTAGCCACCAATGTATCCATTTCAGCGTCTACTGGTTTCTCCTTGGTTGCAGATTCTAAGACTTTTGAAACAATATCTTTAACATCAAAGATATCAGAGACACACACCCACATTTTGAGCTCAAAATGTTTTTGGATTTGGTGATCATTGAATACGAATTGAGCGAGTGTAGTCTTTCCCAATCCACCGATGCCCACAATTGGAAGGATGGAAACATTCTCTTCAACATTGGAGTTCATGAGAAGGTTTACAACAGCCTTCTTATCTTTCTTTCGCCCAATAACTTCTTCCGTAGGTACAAAAGAATGAGCGTTAACCCTCTCCCTGTTCCTGACTCGTGTCTCCACACGGCGTACCACCAAGTGGAAATTTTGCCTATCGGCGTTGATGGCATCTAACCTCTTTTTGATAGCCTTAATCTTACGGACCATTTTATGACGAAAGGCAAGCTGGTTTGATTCGGAAAAGAAAATACGTACCTTTTTGGCCTTCTTATCACGGGTCATTATTTCTCTTCGCAGAGCTTCAGTTGAAACCTCATCCAGCAAGTCATCAGCATCATACATGGCATCTTCTAGCCTTCTGAGCCAACTTGTAACAGTACGGTCTCCAGCAGCCTGTTTGTCCTCCGCATCCAGAAGCACATCTTTGATTGTTGAAATGGTGTTCTTTAGGCTTTCAACCTCATCTTGGACACCCCAGAGCAGTCCGATCTCTTTGGCAGCCAGTGAGCCCAAAGTCCCAATGATTCGCTTGGCAACAACGGAGAGAAGCAGTTCCGCCATTTCCTGATGGTGAGTGAAAGAATGCTCAAACTCTTGAAGAAGCAGTTGAAGGGTAGAATGAAGAAATGTTTTGGCAAGATATCGACAGGGGAAGTAAAACCAGAAAATAAGACTGGAAGCAGTTAATTAACGGAGTGAGTTTTTTAAACAATATATTGGATTTTTCAGTTAAACAATAATTTACTGAGAGTTTTTTAAACAATACCATTTCAAACGAAATAAAGATTTTTACACGTATTTTATGGGATAATTTTTATATAAATAGAAAATCAAATGAAAACACAAAATAACGAAAAATAATAATATTATATTGAAAGTTATAATTTATTTCTAACTAGTTCCTGAAAAATACTATATAGTAATCTTTTACAGGCAAATGAATTTATGTTTATATTTATTTTGTCTAATGAAGTTAAATCCTAATTTAATAATAGACAAGTACTAATTTTTTTTATATGAATAATGTTGATTTTTTTCTTCTTTAACTATGGCTTTTGAGTATATATATATATATATAGCTTGAAATAGTGCTTTGATGTGATAAAAAGGATACAAAGACTTGGTTTTAGGTGTTTACAAGTCTTCTCTCCTTAATTTCTTTCATACTAAATCACAAACTTGGGTCTTGGAATGGAGTCCACCATAATTGGCCACATTCAATCAACCAACTCCTCTCAATTTGTGATTAATTACCCTTAATTCAAGGGATTTGTTTTGCATTTGAATAGAGCCATTTACTCAAATCACATATCAAGGAAAATGTAACCAATATAATGAAGATTACCAAAAATTACACTGTAGTATTTTGTATTTTTTTTTTTTAAAGAAAAATTATAAAATAGTTTTTGTCATTTTTGGTGGAAAGGGGTTACAATACAATTTTCATGATAATTTGCAATAAAAAATATAAAATGATCGTAGTCAATCACATGCAACTGTTGGATAGGTACATCGGTGGGGTGGGGGGTACAAAGACTTTGTTTTACGTGTTTACAAGTTAAATAATACAAGTGTAGTTGAGTTTTCTATTTTGCTTTTTCTTTTATTCATTTCTTACTAAATCACAAACTTGGAGTCTTGGAGTGGAGTCCACCATAACTAGCCACATTCCGGCCATCAACCAACTCCTCTCAATTGTTTGTTTGTTTGTTTTTCTTTTTTTAAGACACTTCTATACTTACAATATATATATATAGCATGTATTTAAAGAATATCAAAATGATATTTCTTTGCATTATTTTTTTTTTTTTTTTTTTAGGATAAAAACAGCAGCTTTCTTTGGTAATGTGCTTTGGAGCTTTTTTTTTTTGTTTAACGAATATTCTAATGTGATATAAATATGAAAATAATTTTAAATTTTTTTGATTATTTTATATTTTATATAAAAAATTCTTAAGCAAAAGAAAACAAAAACATGGAAAATGAGAAATATCCCAGCAAGCCCCTAATCTTCTCTGTCCTCACGTGTATCTTCTTCGGTTCTTCCTCTCATCTCCAGTTTCCTCTCATCTTCTGTTTGATAATTCAATTCACTGCGTCTTCTTCTTACTCGGTTCCTTTCATCTTTTGTTTGATAGCAGATAAATAAATGTCACCACACATAGATACTAACCTTTGACATTGACAACACACCATCTAATGACTGCATTACGCATAATTAAATCCCTAAAACTAAGCACAGAAGACAAAACCCTTGATTAAATGTTAAATAAAACAGAAGACAAACTAAGCACATAAGATAGTCTTGAAAGAATTTACATGTTTTTTTTAGAGATGGGAATCTAGAAAGAAACCAAAAATACAGTTCTTTAATGAATATCCAATTACCTTAATTTTCCACTATGACAAAAATGCAAGTCCCTTTGAAATTGTTGAGGTGGCCATTTCACTGTTCCAACATATGATACTGCAGGCTCTTGCATCTTATTTGGAAAGTGAATTTACCTGGGATCAGTCAGGACAAACACAGGAGTAAATCGTTCAAGTGTGTTAACTCCAACTATTATATGTTTAATTTAACGAATCACTTCAAAGATGAATGCAATAGCATGCTTATGTAGTTAAAGCCCTTAATAAAAGCCACCTTTAAACGTTCTAGTCTTAAGAGCCATCTCAATTGAGTGATCACATATTTTCCTGCAAAAACTGCTAATTAATCAGTCTAATATCAACCACTCATGTTCTTATTACACGAACTAATTAAAGGCCTTTATCACCAACTCATTCTTTTCCATGTTTGGATTTCACAAAAAGGGAAAGCTAAAGAAAATAAGAACTTCACAAAGTTGCTGAAATGATCAATTCACATGTCTAGTAGTTCTTCATTATTAAAATTATTGCAGTTGGAAAAGCATAAGATGAAAATAATTGACAATTTGTTTTACAAGCATAATGAGAAAAATTAACACAATATTGATTCACAATATTTCAACGTGAACCTATGCTTCACAAGGAATCATATCCAAGAACTAGCTAGGTTCTTGAAATTAAAGCAATCCTTGAAGTTAAGTAGCAGTCTTCAAGTGCTAACACAGAAAGCTATCATAAAGGATGAAATAGAACAAAATAAAGGATATTTTAACATATTGCAACAGATTTTTGACATCCAAGACAAATGAAGCTAATCTGCTTGACACAATTTAATTACATAAGGAATCAGATACATACACATTTGTATGCTAGTTGCTGCATAATTGTAAAACCAGCTTTCTTTGTCGAAAGACATACTCTTGTATATTTCTGCATTTGATTCCCATCTAGCTGCCACATAAACAATCAAAAAAGTTGGGAAGCTAAAGAGGACTGGGTTTGTATCTGATTACAAAGAGTTAAGAAAAGATATGTCATGTATAAGCAAGGGAGTGTCGAGTGTTAAAGCTATATCTCACGACATGTCATGTGCTCCTCAAGACAGCATAACTGATCCTCATACTCAGCGTATTTGACCCTCAACTTAGGCAGCTTTTGTACATGGCATTTCCTCTTTGTAAGTTGCTCTCTTAGTACTCTGTAGAAGTTTCGGTTATAAATCAGAACTCTACACACTATTTTGGTAAGTTAACCAAATCAGTGCTTCTCAAATTTTTTCATTGAGTCATTTTCAAACCAATTAACAATTTAATTCTTACCATTCAATTGCCAAATTTGACCCTCCCAAGAAAATGACATCACTCTGTTTTGATTCAAGAAGCCCCTGAATTCCCCAAACCATTCAAAGCCAAAGTGCCATGCAACAACTCAATTAACAGCAAGATGCGAGGTAAAAATGAGAACAAAAATACATGATATTTTCAGAGCTCAATTGCATACCTTGTTGATGTCATTTCGGAATTCAATTTTATAGTGATTCAGAGTAGCATTTTCATATTAAGAAGTTCATAACAGAAGCAACTTATTAATACAATCATTGCACAAATCCCCCATAATTCTCGTACCCCATTCTGCTTTCATATGCATTTCCCTCTAAATTCAGAAACTCAAGTGAATAAAAGAAGCAATAGCTCAAAAATTATAATGCTAATAAAAAACTAAGCTAATTAACCAAAAATAGGCATTGATATTTAGAATGGAATTATTCAAGAGCCAAATAATTCAACGAAAATGAATACCAGTGCAGCAAGGTAGTTCTCGGAGTGTCGTTTACGGATTGGATCTTCCGCAAAGTATTTGCTCGAGTTCACCAAGTGCCAGTTTTCACTCTGTTAAAACAATGAGAAATAAAGCACCAAGAATTCATCACCTCATCCGCAGAGGCTTTATCCTACGCATTCCTTCAGGTAGTGATGCCAAAATCCAGCATTGAGTAATTGCAAGAACTTCAAGTGACGTGCATTTGGATCCACTCTGGTATAGCCGTCAAGTTTTCACAATCTGCAATCTCGAGCTCTTGTAGAGTGGTAGC
This sequence comes from Carpinus viminea, assembly GCA_013348765.1. Lineage (NCBI taxonomy): Eukaryota > Viridiplantae > Streptophyta > Magnoliopsida > Fagales > Betulaceae > Carpinus > Carpinus viminea. The sequence continues at coordinate 9,251,267 of CP054668.1, read as the reverse complement.
ATGTTGAATCCATGAGGGGAGAGACTCCAATTTTGGAAGAAATGTGAAGTGAAGAGAGAGGAGGCTCTTAAGGCCTTGCCATTGCATCCCATCCTCATCATTGGCAAGCTCAAGGTCACGACAATTCTCAAGAACCAGGTCTTGGAAGGCAGTGAGATGTTTTACACCCTGGGAGAGAGACTTTAATCTATTGCAACCATGTATCCTCAAATGCACGAGAGAAGTGAGGCTCTGGAGCGGCAGCCTGCAGGGTTTCTAGATCCTCAATATACACGAAACTTATAGACTTCAATTTTGAGAGAGAAGTGAATGAAGAGGAGTCTGTTGCTGTTGACGTTGGGCTTTGCGGTGCTGCCATATTCATCATCATTGTCTGTTGCAGTGGCTTTGAGCTAGTTTCTTTTAGGACCAACTCTTCTTCAAGATGTGGGAACATTGGCATGGACGTCAACATAGGAAACGATGATGCCCCTTCCTCCTCCACCACCCCTTCAGATTAGGGCAATTATAGAGTTGGATACACTTGAGGGATGGGAAAATGGTGTTGGTGCGCCATTAAAGAAGAAGAAAACTCATTACTATCACCGTCTTTTGATATGTACTCAATAGCCTCCAACGCTGTTAGAGAAAGCTCTTTGAGGGAAGGCAATTGACTCAATGGTGGCAGATACTGGCATTTATTACATTTTCTTAATTCAAATCTAACAAGATTTGTGAGTGACAAAAGCCAACTTGGAAACCTTAAACCCCGATAGCAAGTTAATTCAAGCTGTTTCAGATTTGGGTGCGGTTGGAAGCCATCCAATGACGCTCCATCCTCAACAACGTCTGAATCACTGACATCTCCTTCAGTAAACCAAATTAAACGTAGATCATGAAGATGTTGTTTCTCCTTTATATTTGTAGCCTTATATTCTGACGCAATGCCTTTCCCATATACCCAATTTTAATTTTCAACTTTCCTCTCAAGTTATTCAATCCATTTACTTCTTGTAAGCCACTGTTATGCTTGGTGTAGAAACCCGGGCGTAACATATAAATCAATCGAGAACATCCATCTATCTCAAGATGCCTGAGGTTGACTAACTTTTTAGTGTCTCTTGGCAATTCCTCTATAGACCTACAGGGTGTGTTTGGGATTTGGGAATAGTAGAAGTGAATTGGAACTGTAGCAGATTTGATTAATGTTAGGAAAAAAGTAAAATGTTTTGTATAGAAAAGTGAAATTTTTTGTTTTGTAGTGATTTATTTATTTGAAAAATGATAAAAAGTGATTGATGTGATATAAAAAAGTAAGAATGTTGTGATTGATTTTGAGAAAAAAAATTTTGGGACTTTCAAAGTCCAATCCACTTACTGTTCCCAAGCGAAGCCACAATTTAAGAATCTTAGCGTTTGCAAATTTTGCAATTTGGTTATAGAATTGGACAATTTCTTGATATGGAAGTTTTAGAAAGATCAAGATATCTTAAATGCTTCAACTTCTCAATAGGACATTTTAGAGGAGATTTGTCAAAACGCGCAATAACATGAAACTTGAAAATTTGCATAACAATCTCTAATCCAAAAGTCTTGGTCACAAAGCAATGTTCGTATCCCGCTTGCTTTGCAAATTGCAAGACTACCTATAAATATAAAGAATGAAAATTGGTTCCACGAGGGACAATACATATATTAGACAACATGTATAACAAGCACTGATAAAGACTTGACCTAAAATGAGATGAATCATATTATCACTCACAAGAAATAACAACACTGATAGCTAAGGGGTGTATTTTCTTTCTCTTATGATTAATAGTCTAAGCCTAATAATCTTTGCTCCATTATTCCCTCTAACCCTTTTTCTATTCAATTAGAAAAAAATAAAAATAAAAAATAAAAAATCTTTGCTACATAAATTTAGAGGTATATTCATTGAAAAATTTTGAGAAAAAAAAAATCATATTTCACTTCTTAGTTTTCATTTAATTTGAATTTAGTCATTGAGTTTTCATTTCCAAGAATACAGATTTTTAAGTTTTGCCAAAGTTTAAAATAGATTTATTTGTCACTTCACCGTTAAAGTTAACGGTCTTTTGAGGAGCATAAGGCGGTCTGTATTTTCTTTCTTTTTTTGGACCCCCGAGAAACAGTTATTCTTCCTTCCTTTCATTTTTAAAGATAGATAAATTTCTTAGATCTGAGCATTTGAATGAAGCTTTAGAGGATGAGTTTGATCAAGAAGTGGCAAACAACAAACTTATCTATAGGTCTTCACTCGTAGCAAACAACAAACTGCAAAAATTACAAAGATCTACAAAATTTGCTCAAAGCCAACAATAATACAAAATGAATATAGCAGAAGTGCAAAGCAAACAAGAATTATGAATGAGTCAAAGTTAAGAAGACATCTTCGACGTTTTTAGGAATACAACATACCCAGAAACTTAGAAAATGTTAAAAAAAAATAATAATAAAAAATAAAACTGAAAATTCAGATCTCAATGAATTTGAAATGACTAAAATCTGGACATGCAACTACTGTTAAGTCCTCCTTTCCATACAGCAGCCAACTACAAGATCGTTGATGTAGCGCCAGGATGACCAATCAAATACTGCTTGTCCCTGTAAATCTGCAGGAGATCATATCCAAACTTACATGGTTAAATTTAAATTGGCCTTGCATTTGTTAAATATCAAGATTGATATATTTCAAGTAGTCAAATTAATCCATACCAAGTTTGGTTCCTACAAGCACTATTGGCATAGTTGGGGGGATTCACCGGAACTTCCAGTCTGAAAGCCAAGAAATAGATGTGTCAGACTGACACTGGATAATTACCTACAAATTAACCAAACAAATTAAGAACAAATGCGATTGGGTTTTGATGAAAAACCTTGTTGGAGATATTTCCATAGCTGGCTTTGCTGATGAGAGAGAAGGCCAACAAGAAAACATCTGCTTATAATCCTCCTGTCCTGTATTCACCAACATGTATAGGGAATTACATAATTTCTTTCTCCATGAAAACTAAACATGTAAAGGGTGTGCGGTAGAAAAATTAAAAAAAAAAAATCTAATACAAGTTGCTAATGCCTAATTTTTACCAATTTATCAGTCTAATTAAATTTCTATGTGTGATAAAGTCTCTCATGAAGAAGAGAAATGCCATTTTGTATACTCCTATCCTTCTCCCATTCTCCTTGTTTGAAAATCAGATATTGGATATGTAGGACTCACAGTTTTGTTTTTTTTTTAAATACACATATATAAAATCAAAAACCCCAAACAGAATTGTAGCAGAATTATAGTAGCAATCTAATGACACCCATGAAGCAATTACCTACCAGCAGTGTCCCACAGTCCAAGGATAACTGTGCTCAACCATCAACCATGTCATTAGCACTACAGTTGTTGAACACAGTGGGCGCACAATCCTATAAGAATTTGAAGTAAAACATATCACAATATAATTGTCGAGGTGGTAATCTTGAAAGAAACAAAAAAGACGGATTACCTTAATTCTCCACTACGACAAAAATGCTACAAGAAATCAATTCAGTAATCACAAATTTCCCTGCAAAAACAGCTAATTAATCAGTCTAAAATCAACCACTCATGTTCTTAATACATGAACTAAAGGCCATTATAACCAACTCATTCTCTTCCATGTTTGGACTTCACAAAAAGGGAAAGATAAAGAAAATAAGAACTTCACAAACAGATTTTTGACATCCAAGACAAATGAAGCTATTCTGCTTAATCCAATTTATTAATATAAATTTAATTAGATAAGGAATGAGATACACAATTGTTTACTAGTTGCTGCATAATTGTAGAACCAGCTTTCTTTGAAGGAAGATTTACTCTTGTATGTTCAGCATTTGATTTCCATCTAGCTTCCACATCAAGAATCAAAAAAGTTCAGAAGCTAACAATATATACCTGACATGGAAGAGAATAATCTAAGGAGAACTGGGATTGTACAAAGCTCCATCAACAACTGTGACACACTAGATGAATCTCATATTTCATCTCCATTTCGTTTCCTTCACCCTCCTAACAAAGCTTCGTCTCTCTGTTCTCTACCTGGCCTCCATTAGTACAGGAGTTCCAAGAACCTGTTCGCATCACCAGGCTATAGTTGTCGACTTCATATCTACAACAAATATATCAACTAAATGACAACATATGAACCAAATGATTGCTGCATGCTTGGGACATATAAGATAGTCTTGAAAGAATTTACATGTTTTTTTAGAGATGGGAATCTAGAAAGAAACCAAAAATACAGTTCTTTAATGAATATCCAATTACCTTAATTTTCCACTATGACAAAAATGCAAGTCCCTTTGAAATTGTTGAGGTGGCCATTTCACAGTTCCAACATATGCTACTGCAGGCTCTTGTCATCTTATTTGGAAAGTGAAGCGTCAGTTAGGACAAACACAGGAGTAAATCGTTCAAGTGTGTTAACTCCAACTATTATATGTTTAATTTAACGGATCACCTCAAAGATGAATGCAATAGCACGCTTATGCAGTTAAAGCCATTACCAAATGCCACCTTTAAACATTTTAGTCTTAAGAGCCATCTCAATTGAGTGATCACATATTTTCCTGCAAAAACAACTAATTAATCAGTCTAATATCAACCACTCATGTTCTTATTACATGAACTAATTAAAGGCCTTTATCACCAACTCATTCTCTTGCATGTTTGGATTTCACAAAAAGGGAAAGCTAAAGAAAATAAGAACTTCACAAACTTGCTGAAATGATCAATTCAAGTGTCAAGTAGTTCTTTATTATTAATATTATTGCAGTTGGAAAAGCATAAGATGAAAATAATTGAAAATTTGTTTTACAAGCATAATGAGAAAAATTAACACAGTATTGATTCACAATATTTCAACGTGAACCTATGCTTCACAAGGAATCATATCCAAGAACTAGCTAGGTTCTTGAAATTAAAGCAATCCTTGAAGTTAAGTAGCAGTCTTTAAGTGCTAACGCAAAAAGCTATCATAAAGGATGAAATAAAACAAAATAAAGGATATTTTTAGCATATTGCAACAGATTTTTGACATCCAAGACAAATGAAGCTAATCTGCTTAACACAATTTAATTACATAAGGAATCAGATACTTACACATTTGTATGCTACTTGCTGCATAATTGTAAAACCAGCTTTCTTTGTCGAAAGACATACTCTTGTATATTTTTGCAATTGATTCCCATCTAGCTGCCACATAAACAATCAAAAAAGTTGAGAAGCTAAAGAGGACTGGGTTTGTATTTGATTACAAAGAGTTAAGAAAAGATATGTCATGTATAAGCAAGGGAGTGTCGAGTGTTAAAGCTATATCTCACGACATGTCGTGTGCTCCTCAAGATAGCATAACTGATCCTCAAACTCAGCATATTTGACCCTCAACTTAACCCCCATTCCTTGATTTAGGCTGCTTTTGTACATGGCATTTCCTCTTTGTAATTTGCTCTCTTAGTACACTGTAGAAGTTTCGGTTATAAATCAGAACTCTACATACTATTTTGGTAAGTTAACCAAATCAGTGATTCTCAAATTTTTTCATTGAGTCCTTTTCAAACCAATTAACAATTTAATTCTTACCATTCAATTGCCAAATTTGACTCTCCCAAGAAAATGACATCACTCTGTTTTGATTCAAGAAGCCCCTGAATTCCCATTCAAAGCCAAAGTGCCATGCAATAACTCAATTAACAGCAAGATGCGAGGTAAAAATGAGAACAAAAATACATGAGCTCAATTGCATACCTTGTTGATGTCATTTCGGAATTCAATTTTATAGTGATTCATCTGCCGTTTTCTCCTTGTATCCAAAATCCTGATAAGATCCTCATGATTGTAAGCCTTCTCTGAAATCTTCTCGTGGAGTATTTTAGCCTCAAACTAAGATAATCTTAAATGGACTTTTTGATAAAAGAAAATGCCCAAAACTTTCAATTTTCATATTAAGAAGTTCATAACAGAAGCAACTTATTAATACAATCATTGCACAAATGCCCCATAATTATCGTACTCCACTTTGCTTTCATATGTATTTCCCTCTAAAATTCAGAAACTCAAGTGAATAAAAGAAACAATAGCTCAAAAATCATAATGCAAATAAAAAAACTAAGCTAATTAACCAAAAATAGGCATTGATATTTATAATTGAACCAAAATGAATACCAGTGCAGCAAGGTAGTTCTACGAGTGTTGTTTATAGATTGGATCCTCCGTAAAATATTTGCTCGAGTTCACCAAGTGCTAGTTTTCACTCTGTTAAAACAATGAGAAATAAAGCACCAAGAATACATCACCTCATCAACTCTGTTTCCACAAAACTATGTAACCTTAGAAATGAAGAAATGAAATAAAATAATAATTTACCAACTCTTTCTCCGAAAATAGCATGCACCGCCCTACTTTTTTCAAACCAATCAACTGCATCTGCATCTGAAATTTAACGACCACGAAATACTGAGAGATAAAATGAAGAAAACGAAGGTGTAGAAGGTGGGCTCTTTAATTTCTATGAAGGATTCAAATAAAATGATGAGTAATATATACCTGAATCAGTCGAAGCTGCATCAGTGATTGAATCTTCTTCTAGCTCAGGTGGATAATGTAACAATAACTTTGGAATGTGAGCGATCTTGGGCCAATCCTCACCTATGTGTTGCTTGCATCTTTGCAATAGGATGGGACAATACATAATTGTTAGCGTCTGCAGAGACGTTAGCCGACTTATTCCTTCAGGGAGTGATGTCAATTTGAAGCAGAAATAAATTTCAAGCAATTGAAGTGATTTGCAATTGTGGATCCACTCTGGTATAGCCGTCAAGCTTTCACAACTCCAAATCTGAAGCTTTTGTAGAGTGGTAGCATGTTGAAGCCACAAGGGGAGAGACACCAATTTTGGAAGTCCTCTGAAGCTAGTGGAGAGGAGGCTCGTAAGACCTTGCCATTGCATCCCATCCTCATCGTTGGCAAACTCAAGACCAGAACAACAATCAATTGTTAGCGTCTGCAAAGACGTTAGACGACTTATTCCTTCAGGGAGTGATGTCAATTTGGGGCAGAATTGAATGTCAAGCAATTGAAGTGATTTACAATTGTGGATCCACTCTGGTATAGCCGCCAAGCTTGGACACCAAAAAATCCGAAGCTTTTGTAGAGTGGTAGCATGTTGAAGTCCCGAGGGGAGAGACACCATTTTTGGAAGGTATGAGAACTTAATGGAGAGGAGGCTCGTAAGACCTTGCCCTTGCATCCCATCCTCATTGTTGGCTAGCTCAAGATCAGGACAATCACTTATATATAGGTATTCAAGGGCAGTGAGATGTTGTATACCTCGGGAGAGAGACTTTAGTATACAGCAATTTCTTATCCCCAAATGCTCAAGAGAAGTGAGATTTTGCAGTGGCAAAGTTTCTAGATCAGTAATGGAATGCAATTTTATAGACTTCAATTTTGAAAGAGGAGTGAATGAAGCGGAGTCTATTGCTGTTGACGTTGGGCTTTGCAGTGCTGCCATATTCAACTTCATTACTGTCTGTTGCAGTGGCTTTGAGCTAGCATTTGTTAGAACCAACTCTTCTTCAAGATGTGGAAACATTGGCATGGAAGTCAACATAGGACAAGATTGAATCACTAATTTTGAAAGACGAGGAAAGGAAGGGAGTAAACGATGCTCCGTTATTTCAACCGAATTATTGATCTCCACAGAAGAATCCCTCCTCCTCCACCACCCCCTGAGATTAGGGCAGTCACGGAAGTTGATATACTTGAGGGATTGGAAAAATGGTGGTGTTGGTGCCGTTGAAGAAGAAGAGAACTCATTGCTATCACCATCATCTGATATGTACTCAATAGCCTTCAACTTTATAAGAGAAAGCTCCTTGAGGGAAGGCAGTTGACTCAATGGTGGTAGATATTGGATTTTCTCACAAGACTCTAATCGAAATGTAACAAGATTTGTGAGTAACAAAATCCAACTCGGAAGCCTTGAACCCCGATAGTCTCTTAAGAAAAGCTTTTTCAAATTTGAGTGTGGTTGGAAGCCATTCAATGACGCTTCATCCTCAACAACATCTGAATTGTCGACATCGCCTTCAGCACTCCACCATAAATGCAGAGTACGAAGATGTTGTTTCTCATTTAGACTTGCAGCCTTACATTCTGACGCAAAACCTTTCTCATCTCCCAGATTTACAATCTTTAGCTCTCCTCTCAGCTTATTTAATCCCTTTAGTTCTTGTAAACCATTGCTACCACCATGTCTGGAAAGAGAATCCGAATGGGCATAAAATGTGGATAAGGTCTGAAGATTTGTTAGTTGCCCCAATCCAAGTGGCATATAAGTTAAACCACATCCATCTATCTCAAGATGCCTAAGGTTGACTAATTTTTTAATGTCTCCTGGCAATTCTTCTAGTGACCGACAACCGGAGAGTATTAGTGTTTGCAAATTTTGTAAATTTGTTATAGAATCAGGCAGCTTCTTCACTTCTATGTTTCCAGAAAGATCAAGATATCTTAAATGCTTCAACTTCCTGATAGAGCGGTCAACATGCCACTTATCATACAAATCCAACACGCGTAAGAACTTGAAACTTGAAAAAGTTGCATCACAATCAATTTTTGCCGTAAAGTTCTCTCCAAAGCAAAGAAATGTTCGCATCCTACTTGCTTTACACAATAAAGTTGGAACTTCACATGAAATATTTATACCGTAAGCAACTGATACGTGATGAGCTTTCTCATCAATATTTCTCTTCTTATCATCTATTGTGGTGATCAATAATCCTGCCACTGATATGGCAAGATCATGCATGAGGTCATGCATTTTGCATTTAATTACATTACCAAATTCATCCATTTCAGCTTCTTGAAAGAATGATCTCCATAGTAAATCCATAAAATATTCATTACCAACATCTTCCATTTCAGCTTCTTGCTCATCAGATGACTTGACAAACCCTTGTGCTATCCAAAGTTTAATCAATGTTGATTTTTCAATCTCGTAATCCTTTGGAAACAAACTACAATATGCAAAGCAGTGCTTTAAATGTGAAGGAAGATGATCATAACTTAGCATCAAAGTTGGTACGATGCCATTGTCTTTTGGAAATATTTTTGAGAGTTCATTGTTCTTAAAAGACTTCCACTCTGTTTCGGGATTTTTGGAGCCTAGTAAACTTCCGATTGTCCTTATGGCTAGAGGGACACCTAAACACTTTTGTAGGATCTCCTTCCCAAGTGCTACGATGTTTGAATTCTCCGGCTCTTGTCCATTTTCAAACGCCTTCTGCTTAAATAAAGACCAAGACGCGTCTTCGTCTAAACCGCTTAAGAGATGTGATTCAACAGTCCCGATAATCCTTGCAACACTTTCTCGGCGGATGGTCCTTGCAACAGTTTCATTGCGGGTAGTCACCAATATTCTACTGCCTCTTGCACCACCCATCAACACTTTTTTCAAGCGACACCATTTTTCATCATCCTCGTTCCACACATCATCCAACACAAGGAAGTATTTCTTTCCATCAATTTCTTTTTTAAGTTTACCTACCAACGTATCCATTTCACAGACTGTTGGTTTCTCCTTTGTTGCAGATTCTAAGATTTTTTCAACAATATTTTAACATCGAAGGTATCAGACGCACACACCCACATTCTAAGCTCAAAATGCTTTTGGATTTGGTCATCATTAAAAATGAGTTGCGCAAATGTGGTCTTTCCTAATCCACCAATGCCAACAATCGGAAGGATGGAAACATTCTCTTCAACGATGGAGTTCACCAGACAGTGTACAATTGCATTCTTATCTTCCTCTCGCCCAATAACTTCTTCTTCAAGTACAACAGAATGAGTGTTATCCCTCTCTCTGTTCCCAACTCGTGTCTCCACAGGGCGTACCTCCAGGTGAAATCTCCTATCGGCATTGATGGCATCTAACCTCTTTCTAATGGCCTTAATCTTACGGGCCGTTTTATGACGAAAGGCAAGCTGGTTTGATTCGGAAAAAAAATGCGTACCTTTTTGGCCTTCTTATCACGAGTCATTATATCTCGTCGTAGAGCTTCAGTTGAAACCTCATCCAGCAAGTCATCAGCATCATACATGGCATCTTCTAGCTTTTCGAGCCAACCTTTAACAGCACGGTCTCCAGCAGCCTTTTTCTCCTCCGCATCCAGAAGCACATCTTTGATTGTTGAAATGGTGTTCTTCAGGCTTTCAACCTCATCTTGGACACCCCATAGCAGTCCGATCTCTTTGACAGCCCGTGAGCCCAAAGTCCCAATGATTCGCTCGGCAACAACGGAGAGAAGCAGTTCCGCCATTTCCTGATGGTGAGTGAAAGAATGCTCAAACTCTTGAAGAAGCAGTTGAAGGGTAGAATGAAGAAATGTTTTGGCAAGATATCGACGGGCAGTAAAACCAGAAAATAAGACTGGAAGCGGTTAATTAACGGAGTGAGTTTTTTAAACAATATATTGGATTTTTTTTTGGATTCCGTAGATAAGATAGGCCACCAATTAAACACTGAGCCTTACATTACGCATAATTAATTGATTGACTACAACACGCCAGCTATTCACCGACAATATATACTATTTCAAACGAAATAAAGATTTTTACACGTATTTTATGGGACAATTTTTATATAAATAGAAAATCAAATGAAAACACAAAATAACGAAAAGTAATAATATTATATTGAAAGTTATAATTTATTTCTAACTAGTTCCTGAAAAATACTATATAGTAATCTTTTACAGGCAAATAAATTTATGTTTATATTTATTTTGTCTAATGAAGTTAAATCCTAATTTAATAATAGACAAGTACTATTTTTTTTTATATGAATAATGTTGATTTTTTTTTCCTCTTTAACTATGGCTTTTGAGTATATATATATAGTTTGAAATAGTGCTTTGATATGGTAAAAAGGATACAAAGATTTCGTTTTAGGTGTTTACAAGTCTTCTCTCCTTAATATCTTTCATACTAAATCACAAACTTGGAGTCTTGGAGTGGAGTCCACCATAATTGGCCACATTCAATCAACCAACTCCTCTCAATTTGTGATTAATTACCCTTAATTCAAGGGATTTGTTTTGCATTTGAATAGAGCCATTTACTCAAATCACATATCAAGGAAAATGTAACCAATATAATGAAGATTACCAAAAATTACACTGTAGTATTTTGTATTATTTTTTTTAAAGAAAAATTATAAAATAGTTTTTGTCATTTTTGGTGGAAAAGGGTTACAATACAATTTTCGTGATAATTTGGAATAAAAAATATAAAATGATCGTAGTCAATCACATGCAGCTATTGGATAGGTATATCGGTGGGGTGGGGGGTACAAAGACTTTGTTTTACGTGTTTACAAGTTAAATAATACAAGTGTAGGTGAGCTTTCTATTTTGCCTTTTCTTTTATTCCTTTCCTACTAAATCACAAACTTGGAGTCTTGGAGTGGAGTCCACCATAACTGGCCACAATCCATCAACCAACTCCTCTCAATTGTATGTTTGTTTGTTTTTTTTTTTTTAAGACACTTCTATACTTACAATATATATATATATATATATATATATATAGCATGTATTTAAAGAATATCAAAATGATATTTCTTTGCATTATGTTTTTTTTAATTTTTTAGGATAAAAACAGCTGCTTTCTTTGGTAATGTGCTTTGGAGCTTCTTTTTCTTTTTTTCTTTTTTTAACGAATATTCTAATGTGATATAAATATGAAAATAATTTTAAATATTTGTGATTATTTTATATTTTATATAAAATTTTCTTAAGCAAAAGAAAACAAAAACATGGAAAATGAGAAATATCCCAGCAAGCCCCTAATCTTCTGTGTCCTCACGTGTATCTTCTTCGGTTCTTCCTCTCATCTCCAGTTTCCTCTCATCTTCTGTTTGATAATTCAATTCACGGCGTCTTCTTCTTACTCGGTTCCTTTCATCTTTTGTTTGATAGCAGATAAATAAATGTCACCACACATAGATACTAACCTTTGACATTGACAACACACCATCTAATGACTGCATTACGCATAATTAAATCCCTAAAACTAAGCACAGAAGACAAAACCCTTGATTAAATCGCTCAATATTTTCTTAGTCTAGTCCATATCTTAGTGGAGGTCGGTTGGGGATGCGTTGAAGTTTATAATTGCATCTCTAATTATATTAGACGGTTGTCGCTTTTAAGGTAATCGCATCCATTTGTTTAGGTGGATGATTATTAACCACTAATCCTGTGGTTATTGCTGTAATTGAAGGCAAAATCATACCTCCAACCGTCTATAAGGTAATGAGTATTTTGTGCTTATTTTAGTGTTTTCGACCTCTTTTTAAGACTATTTTAAATGATTTTGAAACTATGTTGGATCTGTTTTAAGACATATATATTCCATCCATTTTTTTGATAATTGTTATGATAGCTTAATTGGATATAATAAAATTGTTATGTCAAAAATTGTTGCCCTAATTAATTCTTATGAAATAATATTTTGCAACAAATGTACAAAGGCGACATCTTTAGAGTACTCACATTCGACCATAGTGTTAAAAACACTCCACATCCAACTCAACAGATTAGTCAAGAGTTTGCGCGAGATGCTACGGTGCTTAAAAACCTTGTTGATATAGAGGAAAAAAGCGTGCGTTAGTTTGGGGAAAAAAAAATAACCGTAGAAATATTTTAACAGTATTTCAAATATTTCAAATAAATGGAGCAAATTGATATACAAAGTATGGGTAAAAAGTCATTTGTTAAGCTTCAACTTTTCTTTTTTTTTTTTCTTTTTTTTTATAATTTTCAAAACAAAAATATTAACACACAATCCAAAACAGAAAAACACTTCAAATTATTTTCACTTTTATATTACATTAAAATACCTTTTCAAACTTAAAAAAGAAAGAAAGATGAAGATAATTCAATATACTTTATTTTTACTATTTCTAATCAAGTATGTGATTTTCATATGCATTAATTAATATGTATTGTAACACTCTGGTCTCATATTAAAAAGATGTATTGTCCATATAAAGTTTGCGGTTTATAAAAATATTCATGTGTATTAAGTCTCATATTGCTTATAAAAACATTTTCCGTAAATCATTTTATGGTGAAATAAATGGAGGCTAAATTACAAACTTGGAGTCTTGGAGTGGCCGGAGTCCACCATAATTGGCCATTGGCCAATAGACCACTACTACACAGTCTACACCCCCATTGAAGGATGATGGATGCTTTTAGTTAATAGGTGTGAATTTCTTGATAATTGATTATTTGACCATGACGCTAAGATGTTTTCATTAAGGTCAAAATTATCTCAACCACCATTATAAATGTTGGTGGTCCATTTATATTCAGAAAACTTTATTGGCCTTTAATTTCGAGCATCTTGTTTGGGTCAGGGTATCCCACTACATAAAACCATTTTTTTGGTAACGGACCGTTAGTGACGTGTCAAGACCACTGACATGCTACTAACGGTTAGTAATGTGTCAAAGGTAACATATGTGATGGGTTAACAATGAGGAAGTTACTATTGGGATTTTAGTGACGTGTCAGAATTTCACATGTTACTAAAATATAGTAATGTGTGAAATTACCACGTCATCCTAGGGGTGACACGGTAAAATTATCATGTTACCCTTAGGATGACATGGTAGAATTACCATGTTACCAAACGTAGTGACGTGGCACATAATTTGCCATGTCACCGTTTTTTTTTATTCGCTTATCAATATTAAATTTTCCAACTAATTCGAGCCGATATTTAGGAGTCGTCACACCTGATATAATCAAAATCTTATCTTATCAATCTCATCAAGAGAACTACTAATAATATTCATCCATCCATCCTAAATTATAATCATATTCTATAAACAATTAACCATTCATCTTAATTAAATTAGAATCATATACTATAAACAATCATCCATCCTAAATTAGAATCATATACTCAAAGAGATACTAATAATCTAACATGTAAAAATGTCTCTATACATCAAGATTGTTAATAAACAAATATAGATCCAAATATATATAAACAAAACATAAAAAAACTTTGTTTAAGGTGTTTACAAGTCGGTCTTCTCTCCTTATTAGTCAAATAATGCAAGTGTAGGTGAGCTTTCTATTTTGCTTTTTCTTCGATTAATTCCTTTCATACTAAATCACAAATTTGGAGTGGAGTCCACCATAACCGGCCACATTCAATCAACCAATACGTCTCAATTAAGCTCTTTTTTATTTTTTTTATTCTTAAAGACACTTCTATACTTACAAAATAAATAAATAAATAAATATATATATTACCCCCTGAACTATTCATCTATTTGCACTTTTAACCAAAATGTTTAAAAAATGACACTTTACCCCCCCAAAATATTTAATATTGACACTTGACCCCTATGAAGTATACTTTACCTCCTGAAATATTTTGAATTGATACTTTACCCCCCAAATTGACACTTTATCCCTCCAAAACTTAGTTACTTCTAGGGGGAGGAGGGGTAAAATGTCAACTCAAAATACTTCAAGGCTAAAGTGCACTTTATGGGATCAAATGTTAATGTCGGATACTTTGGGAGAGGTACAGTGTTACTTTTTAAACATTGGAGTTAAAAATGCAAATGAGTGGATAGTTCAGGAGATAAAGTGTACTTTCCCAAATATATATATATTTAGATATAATTATCCTTCAAAATAGCAAGGCCTTGGACCGACGAGAGGCCATCTAAGCGTTTTTATTTTTAATTTTTTTGAAGGAGTAATAATTTATAAAATTTTTGGAGGATGTTTTCATTTTTATTGAAAAAGTGTTTTGATGTCATTAGACATAAATGCAAAAATAGTTATTGAAGTCCTTAAGAAGTAGCTCAATCGGCTAGGACTACGTTTAATGAAGCGGATGTCACTAGTTCAAATCCCCCTCCTCCTTCTTGTGCGGATATGTAAAAAAAAAAAAAAGAGTAGTTATTGAGTGTTTTATGTTTGGAGTGCACGTACATCTATCACTATTGAATTTTAAATATAATGGTAATTTTCATTGTTAAATCAGGGAGTATGCACTTTAACATGCATATAACAATATGGCTTGTTAATGCTTTTACTCTTTTACTAAAAATACAAAAAGCTTTCTAAAAAATTAGTGTAAAATAAGGCAATATTTTACAAGCAATCTGATAGAAAAATGAACAGAACCAAGACGAAACCACCTATTATCGTTTTTTTTCTTCTTTCTTTCTGTTCAATAACGGAAAAGGGGAAGGGGAAGGGGAAGGAATCACCTATTAGAAAGCCAAAATATTTATCCATAAAAATCCAATCCAGGATCATTTTGCTGCAGCATCCACAATTACACCTCTCACCATAGCCATGGAAAGATTAGTTAAAAATAAAAATGCATACAAAATTACTGAAAAGATTCCTCTCTTTTAACCACTTTCCCTATTCAATTAGAAAAAAGAAAAAGTCTTTCCAATATCTCATTTTTTAACTCCACTATGTTTCCTTCACCCTCGTTGCAAAGCTTCGTCTCTGGATTCTTTACCTCCATTATTACAGGAGTTACATGCACCTGTTTGCATCACTAGGCCGTTATAGCTGTCAACTTCATATCTACCCAACATATAATAACTGGTTGTGTTTTTGTTTCGAACTAAGCTAATTAAACAACATTAGGATTGATAGTTACAGTGGAATCATTCAACTGCCATATCTTTTAATTGATTATTTGAAGACAAAATGACATGTTGGAAGCTTATGTGTTACAGAGAATTGAACCAAATGAAAAGAAACCCTCCAAATGAGACCTCTACCAAAGTGAAAATCACCCACCTATATCTGCAGATGAAACACAGATTGTGCTGTTAGGAGCTCCAACAATAAACCACCTGGAAAATTGGAAGCCTTTTAATTAATTAAATTAATGGTAAGAGATATCCAGTGAAATCGGAGCATGAACTAAAAATGCATCCCCAAAATGGTGCAAATCTAAACTCTAAAAGGCTGAGCCAATACAATATATCACAGTACTTCAATGTCATATACTCTAAAGGGCAGAGCCAATAGAATGTGTCACTCATCTTTTGTTTCAAACTAAGCTAATTAACCAAAAATAGGCATTGATATTTAGAATGAAATTATTCAAATACCAAATCTTCTAATTGATTATTTGTAGATAAAGTGACATGTGGGAAGCTTATATGTAACAAATAATTGAACCAAAATGAATACCAGTGCAGCAAGGTAGTTCTTGGAGTGTTGTTTACGGATTGGATCTTCCGCACAATATTTGCTCAAGTTCACCAAGAGCCAGTTTTCACTCTGTTAACACAATGAGAAATAAAGCACCAAGAATATTTCACCTCATCAACTCTATTTCCACAAAACTATATGTCATTAGAAATGAAGAAATAATTTTTTTTTTTAAAGTAAAAATTAAAAAAATTAATTTACTAACAATTGCTCCTAATATTTGAAAAATCACGTATGCCCTGAATCGCTATCCCATGTTTCTTCTGTGCCTTCAACTATTTCTGCTGCTTATCAGCTTATGCTTCTGAAATTTAGCAACCAATAAATACTGAGAGAGAAAATGGTGAGTACTTCGATTTCTACGAAGGATTCAAATAAAATGGTGAGTAATATACCAGAATCAGTTGAAGATGCATGGGTGCTTGAATTTTCTTTTTGCCGAGGCAATTACCGTAAGTATAACTCTGGAATGTGAGCAATCTTGGCCCAATCCTCACCTAGAAAACTCTTGCATCTTTTCCATAAGAGGGGACAGTTCCAAATATCAAGTTAATGACGTGAAGCTTATAATAAAACAAAATATATATAAATAATTGATCCGTACTTTCGTTTCTTCTTCAATTATGCTTTTTCGAAAGTAGCTTTAACATTTGTTTTTTCTTCATATGCCTTATTTAGCGAAGGTCACATCCTCTTTATCGTTAATTACTATTAATCTTTGTCTTTTGGTAGGGTCAATATATCCGACAAATGGCTACATTAATTTATGATAATGCCTTAGATCATTTTCAATTGAGGAGTCAAATATTTATACAAAATGACTATTCAAAACTCACTTTATCTAGTTTCTAAGAGGTAGCTCAATCGGCTGGAACCACGCCTCATGAATCGGAGATCACTAATTCGAATCCCCCCTCCCCTCTCTTGTGTGGACATGTCAAAAAAAAAAAAAACTTACTTTATCTACTTTAACTAATGAATTTTTACATGCCTCCTACATCTAATTAGTCATATTTTTATCTATATTATTTAAATTTTTTTATTTTTTTTTACAAGAATTGTATTTTTTTCTAAATATCCTATTTTTCAACTTTTGAGAAAAAGAGATGTAAAGAGAGAAATAGTAGGAGAAAATTTTGAAAAAATGGAGATGTGGAAGAGGAATAGCATGAGAAAAATTTGGGAAAAGAGAAAATAGATGAGAGAAATAATAAAAAATAAAATAACTCTTTGAATAGTGATGTTATATGTAGCTTTTTTTTTTAGCTCATTAAATAAAATATCTATTTTACATTTTTTTTTTTTTTTGCTTTTCCAATGCAAGGGATATTTTACAAATTTAAAAAGTTATTTTAGATAAAAATATTATTTAACTCCTCCATTAAAAATGCTCTTATTGGTATCACATGCCCCACAGTGCCCAAAGGACTCGTTGATAAAGCATTAGCACTGAGGTACGTTTTGTTAATAATTTTTTAGGTCCCATGGCATTATCGGCATTTACTCAGATTGACACCAACTCAATGGTGATTATTGAGGAACAACATAATTAAGAAAAGGGATCTTATCTTCCTTGTCAATATCTGACAATTTTTCCAACCTCTGCTTTTCCTTGTGACCGGCCTGATACGTTTATTGATTCAACCTTCATTGTCTTTTCAAACTTAGCTTTGAGATTTATTTCGAATCAATTATGCTTATGAATTGATTAATATTTTGAAAATTAAGCCATAGACAATTAATAATTTTCAAAGAAATTCTTGTTTGAATGGTTCATTTATTATACAGTCACTTCAAAGGAGGGAGGAGGTGCTCCTTCGATGCTGATTTTTCTGGTCAATAGACCTCTACTATACGGTCTACATTCCCATTGAAGGATGATGGATGTTTTTAGTCTTTTTTTTTTTTTTTACATGTTTACACAAGGGTAGAGAGAGAGGGGATTTGAACTTGTAACCTTCGCTTTATAAGACGTAATTCACAGCAAATTGAGTTTCTACTTGGGGACATGGATGCTTTTAGTTAATAGATGGGAATATCCTCATAATTGATTACTTGACCACAAGGCTAAGACATTTCCATTACTGTCTACATTATCTCAACCACCATTATGAATGTTGGTGGTCCTGGTCCATTTATATTAAGAAACCTTTAATTCCTAGAGTCTTGTTTGGGTTGGGATATCAGGCGTCAAGAAGAGCGCATATTTTATAAGCCAAGAAATTAGAATTTAACGCTACGAAAAAACTTTCCTGGTATGTCCCATTAATTTGCCCATTCAAGTGATTTGCTACATAAGCAGTTCAAACGGCCATTGATGAATTTGATGTTAGCATTTCATTGAACAAGCAGCTAGTTAACGTCATTCCGAACGAAAGAAAATGTTGACGTCAACAAACACCCCCTTCCATCACATCGATGGTGACCGGTGAGGCCAACAGAAGAGAGACAAAAAAAAGAGCGAATACCATTAATTGTAAGAAAATTTTAAATGCAATATGAGTCTAGTGAAGCCAGGATTTTTACACGTATTTTATGGGACAATTTTTATATAAATAGAAAATCAAATGAAAACACAATATAACGAAAAATAATAATATTATATTGAAAGTTATAATTTATTTCTAACTAGTTTCTGAAAAATACTATATAGTAATCTTTTACAGGCAAATAAGGAGTTAAATCCTAATTTAATAATAGACAAGTACTATTTTTTTTTTATATGAATAATGTTGATTTTTTTCCCTCTTTAACTATGGCTTTTGAGTATATATATATAGTTTGAAATAGTGCTTTCATGTGGTAAAAAGGATACAAAGACTTTGTTTTAGGTGTTACAAGTCTTCTCTCCTTAATTTCTTTCATACTAAATCACAAACTTGGAGTCTTGGAGTGGAGTCCACCATAATTGGCCACATTCAATCAATCAACTCCTCTCAATTTGTGATTAAGTACCCTTGATTCAAGGGATTTGTTTTGTATTTGAATAGAGCCATTTACTCAAATCCA
The DNA here is from genome assembly GCA_013348765.1 of Carpinus viminea. Classification (NCBI taxonomy): domain Eukaryota; kingdom Viridiplantae; phylum Streptophyta; class Magnoliopsida; order Fagales; family Betulaceae; genus Carpinus; species Carpinus viminea. The sequence goes on along the minus strand of CP054668.1, from coordinate 9,231,950 downwards.
CATATCAAGGAAAATGTAACCAATATAATGAAGATTACCAAAAATTACAATGTAGTATTTTGTATTTTTTTTTTAAAGAAAAATTATAAAATAGTTTTTGTCATTTTTGGTGCAAAAGGGCTACAATACAATTTTCAAGATAATTTGGAATAAAAAATATAAAATGCTCGTAGTCAATCACATGTAGCTGTTGGAGAGGTACCTCGGTGGGTTGGGGGATACAAAGACTTTGTTTTAGGTGTTTACAAGTTTTCTCTCCTTATTATTAGTCAAATAATGCAAGTGCATGCAGGTGAGTTTTCTATTTTTCTTTGATTCCTTTCATACTAAGGCTCCGTTTGTTTCGTCGTAAAATATTTTCAGGGAAGTTATTTTACAGGAAAATATTTTACGATGAAAACATTTTTTGCTGTTTGGCGTGCGCACAGAAAATCACAAATATTTTTTATATTCACAACATAAAATACTAATATACAATAATTTAAAAAATAAAATACAAAAAATGCCTACCCGAAACTTGACTAAGAGCTACCCGGGACTTGACTGAGACCCACCCAGGACCTTGCTAGGAGTTGCTTGGAACCTAACCGGGACTTGCTCAAGACCCCAGGGGGACTTGCTCGAGACGTTACTGGGACTCGTCCGGGACCTTGCCTGGACTCGCCCTGGACCTGCCCGGGACCTAACCTAGACCAGCCCATGACCCTCCTAGGACCTAGCCGAAACTTGATCGGGTCTTGCCTGGGACCAGCCGGACTTGACTGGGACCCACCCTGGACCTACCCGGGACCCGGTCAGGTTTTGGTGGGGTCCCGGGTAGGTCCCAGTCAAGTATGGGGCAGGTCTCGGGCAAAACCCGATCAGGTCCTAGTAGGGTCCTAAGAGGGTCTCAGGTGGGTCCTGATCAGGTCCCAAGCAGTTTTCAAGTGGGTCACAATCAAGTTTTGGGTGGGACCTGGTCAGTTAATATGATTCAAAGTGACGAGTCATACAAGGACGATGCTGAAAAGGGAGTTAATTACTTAGCATTTAGAGTTAGTTATGAGAGTGAAAGGCTAATGAGTCTAATTCTCAAGACAAACAAGATGTGTTAGAAATTGAATCAAAAGAGGATGGTGATATGCAAATTGCTTATAATAATCTTTTTTGTGGAATGCGCTAAACTAAAAAAGCTGAATAAGCAGCACTTGAAGAAACTCAAAGAGGTTAACCTTGAAAATGATCAACTTTCTTTAACCTTAACAGATTCTTTTGCTACTCATAATACTTTGATGTCTGAAAATCACGTGCTAATTGCTAAAGTGAAATCCTTAGAGAATGATCTGAATGAATCAAGAGATCATTTAAAGAAATTCTCTAGTGAAATGCTAAATCAAATGCTACATAATTAGAAACATTCGTTTGATAGAATTGGATTGAGTTTTGATAAATCTGTTGCTTTATCTACTAATGTTGCTTCTTCTTCAAAGATGATTTTTGTGAAACCAGTGAACAAAGAAGATAGCTTGGCTGAAAAGAAGGTAATTTCTCCTCAAATTTCCGAAGGTGAGAAAGGTAATGAAGGATTCACGTGTCATGGACATCCCTACAAAGTTTCAGCTCAATCGGACCACAAACGTTTATCGATTGGAACTGTTGATCATGGCAGGACAACATTTCCAGAATGTAGTTTTTCCTCCATTGCAGCCCTGTTCGGACAGCCCCTTTCCTTGTCCGAATAGCAATTTCAGAAACATAAATTCTCATCCTACGAAGGCTATCCGGACAGTAGTTCCAAAAACACAATTTTTCGTCCTCCGCAAGGCCCTGTCCGGACAAGCACTTACTTGTCCGGACACCCTATAGATTTTATGCCCAGAATGTGTTTTTAATGTGGGCCCAAGTCTAGGGTTTTGTATTTTGATATAAATATATCTTTATAGAATTTAAGGGGCATGAGTTTTGTATCTAGAGTTCAACAGTTTGTGCGAAGAGAGCGTTGAAGATATTAAGCGTTAGGTTTAGTTTCTCTTAGAGTTAAAGGTTGTGTCTTGATCACAGATTGAATACAATTGAAGTCAACCGGAGGTTCGGTGAAGGGAGATCATGTTGAAGGATTGTGCCAGCTATCTCTAGAAATGGCTACTGCAGTAAAAGGCAAGTGGGTCGCTTGTCTTATATAAGATAGTGTCAATTGCAAAGGTTTTATAAGTATAAACTTCTTGTAATCCTTATTCTTTTACTGATTTAGTTGATCTCCTGGGTTTGGCTGCCTCGGAGGTGTTTTACATTTAGAGAGTTCTATAAATGGTTTTCTCTTCGTAACCAAAATATATGTGCCTCTATGATGTATTGTTTTACATATTTTGGTTGTATGATTGTTTAATTATTGATTTCGCGTATTATTTGCATACATCAATTCAACCCCCTTATAGGTGTGGTTCGGAGTTGTTATTGGTTTTTCACCTTGTAAAAGACATATATTAGCCCCCCTCTGTTTTTCCTATGCTTCGTCGTCAGAGTCCTGCACGACTCTACCCCTCTTCACCTTTTGGCAGTGGGAAGAGAAACCACAACTTTCATATTTTTAAAATATATAGAGCAGCAAAGGCATCATCTGGTGTTGCTAATAAATATAGAAAGAATACCTTCACCAATGAAAGGCTTTCACTAGTAATAACAGTCAATGGATCCCTCGTGTTATTGTAAACAGTAATGGAACAAACCATTAAAGTGGAAATCAATCGCTTATACCTGAAGATGTATAAGAGAGCTTTAAAAGCTTCCACGAAGACAAAAATAAACCACCTGAAAAATAAAAAGCTCTTGAACGTCAACTAATGGTCTTAAACCAAGGCAACCTGCTTTGTAATAACTGATATAAGAGTTAGAATAAATGTAATCCTACTATAGAGTTTAAGCACAATTTCCATTTAATTGAAATGACTATTTGAATTAATGATGAAAAGTCCAGTCAAATTGAAGCACAAAGTGAAATGCATCCCGAAAATCGTGCACATCTAAACTCTAAACTCTAGAATATCTCATTGTATTTTTATTAGAATTGAAAAGTATGTTATATGTAACAATAGCACAAAGTTCAAACCAAACAAGAAATACAAAAAATTCAAAATTATGAAGTTATCTTCAACATATTTAGGAATTCACGAAAAAAGAAGAAGTCAAATTGCATCAGATCCCAATGAACTTGGAATGACAAAAATCTGGACAGGCAACTCCTGCAACTCCTAGCAGAAGAAAATCAACACCAGATATCATTTTGTATCTGAATCACCCTTTACTTGGCCAGAATATAAGTCTTTCAGACAAACTAAAAGAATTCCCCACCCACCCCCGCTTTTGGTTGGCGATCATCATTTCCGCACCACAGCCAACTGCAACTGGAGATCGATGGCGGATGTTCCTCAACTTGGTTGCATCATCAGGTTATTGCTGTCAACATCATATCTACTCCAACATGTGAACTAAATGTTTACTGCAAGCCTGGGGACATACAAGGTAGTCTTTAGAGAACTTGTATGTTTGTTTAGAAAACAACCAAAAGTGCAGTTATTTACTAAATATCCAATTACCTTAAGTTGCCACTGTAACAGAAATGCAAGTCCCTTTGAAATTGTTGAGGTGGCCAGTCCATATTTCCAACATATGATATTGCTGCCTCTTGTCATCTTACTTGGGAAAGTAAGTTACCTGGCATCAGCCTTAAAAATTATGAAAAGCAGCAACACAGGATGATGATAAAATTATGAAAATCAACTATTTCGTATTCCCAATCAAATAGCTACTAATGTTTTAATTAATGTTTAACTTTGTGGTATGCTAAGCTTCCATAAGAAAGTAAGATCACCTCAAAGATGAATGCAATAGTAGGGTTATGTAGTTAAAGCACTTACCAAATGCCACCTTTAAAAATTTTAGTCTAAAGAGCCATCTCAATTTGAGTAATCGATCACATATTTCCCTGCAAAAACAACTAATTAATCAGTCTAATATGATTCATTAAATTTCTAATTGCTTAGTCTTAATATAATTCATTAACCACTCATCTTCTTAATCCATCAACTAAAGGCCTTTATCACCAACTTATTCTATTCCATGTTTGGACTTCATAAAAAGAAAATAAGAACTTCACAAACTTGTTGAATTGATTAATTCACATGTCTAGTAATTCTTTATGATTCAAATGGTTACAGTTGGAAAAGCATAAAGATGAAAATAATTGACAATTTGCTTAACAAGTAAAACAAATATAATGAGATAAATTAACAACATATTGATTTGCAAAATTTCAATGTGAACCTATGCTTGACAATGAACCATAGCCAAGAACCAGCTAGGTTCTTGAAATTAAAGCTATCCTTAGCAGAGTCTTTAAGTGCTAACACAAAAAGCTATCATGAAGGATGAAAATAAATAAATAAATAAATAAATAAATAAATAAAGGATATTTATAGCATATTGCAACAACTTTTTGACATAAAAAAAATGAAGCTATTCTGCTTAACCCAATTTATTAATATAAATTTACTTACATAAGGAGTCAGAGCTTTACACAATTGTTTGCTAGTTGCTGCATAATTGTAGAACCAGCTTTCTTTGACAAAAGACATACTCTTGTATGTTTTTGCATTTGATTCCCATCTAGCTTCCACATAAACGTATAATCAAAAAAGTTAGAAGCTAACAATACCTAAAATTACCATTAAAAGAAGAAGCTTTTGAACATCAACTTGTGGTCTTAAACTAAGGCAGCCTACACTATAATAACTGATATAGAAGTTAGAATAAATATAATCCTATTATAAAATTTGGGCACAATTTCCATTTAATTGAAATGACTATAACCTTTTTCTTATAAACTTTGTCTCTGTGGGGATGGAGGAAGTGAGATGTTTTATCAAATACCTTTTTCTTATAAACTTCATGTCAACCTTGGCCCTTGTAGTGACAACCCTAGTGAGTGCTCCTTCATCTGTTCCTCGTTTGTTAAGTGCAAGACAAAGAACCTTCTCAAGAGGGATTCAAGCACATAACTGTGGCCCTCGGTATTGCAAGAAACTCATCCTTAGGGTCAGTCTTCAGATCCTGCATATATGAGTGCCATTTCCAATAAATCCTACCAAAGGAGTATGTCCAACCCCTAGAAGAAAGGATGAGTATGAGCCAAATCATGCACCAAGAGTCTATACCCATCATCGACATGTCAAGCTGGGACGACCCAAACGTGGCAGAATCAATCTGCAATGCAGCAGAGAAGTGGGTTTTTTTTTTCAGATTACTAACCATGGAATGCCCATTGAAGTGCTCGAAAGTGTGAAAGAGGCAGCACATAGGTTCTTTGGGTTGCCGGCTGAGGAGAAGAGGAAGTTCTTAAAAGAGAATTCACCTTCCAACAATGTGCGGTTTGGCACAAGCTTTACTCCTGAAGCAGAGAAGGCTCTTGAATGGAAAGATTACCTGAGCCTCTTCTATGTTTCAGAGGATGAGGCCTCTGCATTGTGGCCTCCTGTGTGCCGGTAACAGAGTATTATATATTTTGTTAGGTTAATTGTATTTATTTGTGGGCTAATTATTATTTGCTCTCAGGGATCAAGTGCTTGAGTACATGAAGAGTTCTGAAGCTGTTATCAAACGGCTATTAGATGCCCTACCGAAGAGATTAAATGTGAAAGAAATTGATGAAACGAAAGAATCAGTGTTAATGGGTTCAAAAAGGATTAACATTAACTACTATCCCACTTGTCCTAACCCTGAGCTCACAGTGGGAGTAGGACGTCATTCTGATGTCTCAACCCTCACTATCCTCCTTCAAGACGACATTGGTGGACTTTATGTGAAAGGAGACAACGATAGGTGGATCCATGTTCCACCTGTAAGTGGCTCCCTTGTGATCAATGTCGGTGATGCACTGCAGATAATGAGCAACGGTCGATACAAGAGCATTGAGCATCTAAAAAAAAAAAAGAAGTTAAGGAAATGAAATGTAGCCTTGCTAGAAGCTGCAATTCCCAGCCTTAGGGAGCATGTATAATATAAGTTGCACAAAGTATAAAATTTGTCACCACATAAAGTTTCTTCACTAAGTCCCAAGAAAATGACATCACTCTGTTTTGATTCAAGAAGCCCCTGAATTCCCATGAGAAACCCAAACCATTCCAAGCCAAAGTGGCATGCTATAACTAAATTAACAGCAAGATGCAAGGTAAAAATGAGAACAAAAAATTAAAAATACATGATATCTTTGAATTCATACAGAGCTCAATTGCAAATTCATTTTTATATGATTCAGAGTAGTATTGATCTGTGCTTTGCTCCTTGTAGCCAAAATCCTGATAAGATTCTCTGAAATCTTCTCGTGGAGTATTTTAGCCAGAGACCCCGAGTCATGTTCACCTAATCTCCCTCATATAGGTATGAGCTTACAAGAGGTGCCAAAAGCTGGGAGGAACGAAACCTATAGAGTCACTTGTATTTTGTATTTAATAGAAAAAGGACTTTTTGAAAATTGAAAATGCATATTCACTCGCCATTTCTCTACAGATCCCCCATTTCTCTAAAATTCAGAAACTCAGATGAATAAAAGAAGCCATAGAAAGTTATAGAATGCAAAACTGAAAAGAAACCCTCCGAATGAGACATCTACCAAAGTGAAAATCACCCACCTATATCTGTAGATGAAAAACAGACTGTGCTGTTAGGAGCTCCAACAATAAACCACCTGAAAAATTGGAAGCCCTTGAATTAGTTGAATTAATGGTAAGAGATATCCAGTGAAATCGGAGCATAAACTAAAAATGCATCCCCAAAATATTTCAAACCTAAACTCTAAAGGGCAGAGCCAATAGAATGTGTCACTCATCTTTTGTTTCAAACTAAGCTAATTAACCAAAAATAGCCATTGATATTTAGAATGGAATTATTCATATGCCAAATCTTTTAATTGATTATTTGTAGATAAAGTGACATGTGGGAAGCTTATACGTAACAAATAATTGAACCAAAATGAATACCAGTGCAGCAAGGTAGTTCTCGGAGTGTTGTTTACAGATTGGATCTTCCGCACAATATTTGCTCGAGTTCACCAAGTGCAAGTTTTCACTCTGTTAAAACAATGAGAAATAAAGCACCAAGAATACGTCACCTCATCAACTCTGTTTCCTCAAAACTATGTATCCATAGAAGTGAAGAAATGAAATAAAATAATAATAATTTACCAACTATTTCTCCTAAAATGTGAAGAATCACGTATGCAGTGCCCTAGATTTTTTAATAAGCTTTCCAACCCCTGCTTCGTCTGTGCTTCAATTCGTTGTGCCGCTTCTACATCTGAAATTTAAGGACCAAGAAATACTAATTGAGACAAATGAAGAAAACGAAGGTGTAAAAGGTGGGCACTTTAATTTCTATGAAGGATTCAAATAAAATGATGAGTAATATACCTGAATCAGTCGAAGCAGAATGGATGATTGAATTTTCTTCTTACTGAGGTGGATAGAAGTCTAACCTTGGAATGTGAGCAATCTTGGGCCAATCCTCACCTGTGTGTCTCTTGCATCTTTGCAATAGGATGGGACACTCCCAAATTGTTAGCTTCTGCAAAGACGTTAGCCGACTTATTCCTTCGGGGAGTGATGCCAATTTGAAGCAGAAAAGAATTTCAAGCGATTGAAGTGATTTGCAGTTGTGGATCCACTCTGGTATAGCCGTCAAGCTTTTACAACCTGAAATTTCGAGCTTTTGTAGAGTGGTAGCATGTTGAAGTCCTAAGGGGAGAGACACCAATTTTGGAAGACTTAAGAACGAAAGGGAGAGGAGCCTCGTAAGGCCTTGCGATTGCATCCCATCCTCATCGTTGGCTCGCTCAAGATCAGGACAATCCATAATTGTTAGCTCCTGCAAAGACGTTAGCTGACTTATTCCTTTGGGGAGTGATGCCAATTTGGAGCATCGAACAATGACAAGCAATTGAAGTGATTTGCAGTTGTGGATCCACTCTGGTATAGCCGTCAAGCTTTTACAATCCCGAATCTTAAGCGTTTGTAGAGTGGTAGCATGTTGAAGTCCCGAGGGGAGAGACGCCAATTTTGGAAGTCCTGAGAACGAAAGGGAGAGGAGGCTCGTAAGGCCTTGCGATTGCATCCCATCCTCATCGTTGGCTAGCTCAAGATCAGGACAATCCCCAATATCTCGGTCTTGAAGAGGAGTGAGATGTTGTATACCTAGGGAGAGAGTCTTTAATTTATTGCACTTATCTATCCTCAAAGACTCAAGAGAAATGAGATTTTGCAGTGGCAAAGTTTCTAGATCGGTGATGACTCTCAATTCTATAGACTTCAATTTTGAAAGAGGAGTGAATGAAGAGGAGTCTATTGCTGTTGATGTTGGGCTTTGTGGTGCTGCCATATTCATCATTATCGTCTGCTGCAGTGGCTTTGAGCTAGCATCGTCAAGGTCTAACTCTTCTTCAAGGTGTGGAAACATTGGCATGGAAGTCAACATAGGACAAGATTTAATCACTAATTTTGAAAGACGAGGAAAGGAAGGGAGTAAACGATGCTCAGTTATTTCAACCGAATTATTGATCTCCACAGAAGAATCCCTCTTCCTCCACCATCCCTTGAGATTAGGGCACTTATACAGCCAGATATACTTGAGGGATGGGAAAAATGGTGTTGGTGCCGTTGAAGAAGAAGATAACTCATTGCTATCACCGTCATCTGATATGTACTCAATAGCCTCCAAACCTCCAAGAGAAAGCTCCTTGAGGAAAGGCAGTTGACTCAATGGTGGTAGATGTTGGATTTTCCTACAAAACTGTAATTCAAATCTAACAAGATTTGTGATCAGTAACAAAATCCAACTCGGAAGCTTTGAACCCTGATAGTATCTCAAGAAAAGCTTTTTCAAATTTGAGTGTGGTTGGAAGCCTTCAGATGACGCTTCATCCTCAACAACATCTGAATCATTGATATCTCCTTCAGTTCTCCACTGTATACACAAAGTATGAAGATGTTGTTTCTCATTTAGACTTGCAGCCTTACATTCTGAGGCAACACCTTTCTCATGTCCCAGATTTACAATCTTTAGCTCTCCTCTTAGCTTATTTAATCCCTTTAGTTCTTGTAAACCACCGATACCTCCATGTCTAGAATGAGAATTAGCTGAGTGGACAAAAATCTGGATAACGTCTGAAGATTAGTCAGTTGCCCCAATCCAAGTGGCATATAAGTTAAACCACATCCATCTATCTCAAGATGCCTAAGGTTGACTAATTTTTTAATGTCTCTTGGCAATTCTTTTAGTGACCTACAATTGGAGAGTCTTAGTGTTTGCAAATTTTGCAAATTGATTATAGAATCAGGCAGCTTATTCACATTTTCGTTTTCAGAAAGGTCAAGATATCTCAAATGCTTCAACTTCCCAACAGAGCTTGGAACAAAATAAAGACCTCTATTATGCAAATCCAACACGCGCAAAAGCTTGAAACTTGAAAAAATTCCATCACAATCATTAATCTTAGCCCCAAAGTAATGGTCAAACGGCCCAAGATATGTTCGTATCCTACTTGCTTTACACAAAGAAGTTGAAATTGAAGAAACAATTGCATCACAATCACCAACAAAGGATACATGACGAGCTTTCTCATTAATGTTTATCTTCTTATCATCCAATGTGGTGATCAACGATCTTGCCACTGATATGGCAAGATCATGCATGAGGTCATGCATTTTGCATTTAATTACGTTGCCAAACTCATCTGTTTTAGCTTCTTGAAAGAATGACCTCCATAGTAAATCCATAAAATACTCATGACCAACCTCTTCCAAGCATCGATTTTGATCTTCAGATGACTTAACAAACCCTTGTGCCATCCAAAGCTTAATAAGTGTTGGTATATCAATCTCGTAATCCTTTGGAAATAAACTACAATAAGCAAAGCAATGCTTCAAATGTGAGGGAAGATGGTCATAACTCAGCTTCAAATTTGGTAAGATATCATTTTCTTCTTGAGATATTTTTGAAAGTTCATCATTCTTAAAAGACAACCACTCTGTTTCAGGATTTTTTAAGTACAATAAACTTCCCATTGTCCTTATAGCGAGAGGGACACCTACACACTTCTTTACTATCTCCTTCCCAATTGCCTCAATGCTTGGATTTTTCGGCTCTTGTCCTTTCTCAAATGCAGTTTGCTTAAATAAAGACCATGATGCGTGCTCATCTAAACCCCTTAATAAATGTGGTTTAATTGTGTGGGTAATCTTTGCAACATTTTCACTGCGTGTGGTTATTAATATTCTACTGCCTCTTGCACCACCCATCAACAATTCTTTCAAGCACATTTTCATCATCCTCATTCCACATCATCCAACACAAGGTAAGTATTTCTTTTCATCAATATTTTTTCGAAGTTCTTTAACCAAAGTATTCATTTCAAACTCTTTTCTTTTTTCATTTGTTGCAGATTCTAAGATTTTTTCAACAATGATTTTAACATCAAAGTTATCGGAGACGCAAACCCACATTTTTAGCTCAAAATGCTTTTCAATCTCCTTACTATTGAATATGAGTTGAGCTAGTGTAGTCTTTCCTAATCCACCGAAGCCAACAATTGGAAGGATTGAAACATTCTCTTCGACACAAGAGTCCATCAAATGGCTTATAATTGCCTTCTTATCATCCTCTCGACCAATAATTGCTTCAGCTTGTACAAAAGAATGAGTGTTATCCCTCTTCTTATTCCTGACTGGTGTCTCTTTAGTGCGCAACTCTAAGTTGAAATTATTTGCATCTACATTAATGGCATCTAACCTCTTTCTTATCACCTTAATCTTATGGCTCATTTTAAGAGCATATAAAAGCTGGTTTGATTTCGAAAAGAAGATGCGTACCTGTAACATCCAACCCTAGAAAGTAGGTTAATCTAGTTTACATGCATCAAACTCATTAATGTGGCATTACTAGTATTATTAATTTTATTATTTTAAAAAAAAAAATCAAGAAGCATAGATATAATGGAACCCTAGCAGCATGTTGCATGGTTTTGCAGGATTTTAATTCTAAAAGTGCATGTTCTATTTTTATCCAAGTTCTACTTCGAGAAGTAAATTGTAAGTGTTTAATTGTTGGAAATTATTTTGAAATAAATTTTACCCTAACTGCTAGGGGTATTGTCCAAAGCTTAATTTTAAGCCCTAAATGAAATCCTAATGAAACTTGGAATAAAACCCTAATCCTTTTTTAATTAGAAAAAAGAAACTCAAACCCTAAACACACTGTATTCGATCGACCCCTATAGTCCCCTCACTTTTTTCCTTCTTCCGAGATTTTAGGTAAAAATATATTTTAACCCTGTTAATTTACCACCACTTTTGTACTTATGCTATCCAAATTTAAAAATGACATTTGGACCCCTTTAACTACTCACCTATGTCAAATAAGTTACTATGGTATCAATTGGTATCAAAATAGACGGAAAAGCAATCATACGTGCTACATATGACTACTTTAAAATATTTACTACCAAAATATCCCTAAAAATGATTAAAAATTAAAAACTAAAACAAAATGAAATAAATAAATAAGTAAAGTTTTGAACTGAATTTTTTTTTTAAAAAAAAATGAAATAAAATGCTACCAAAATCCAAAAGGGGTGGCCGAACCACCTTACCCATTTCTTTTTTATAAGTTGTTTTTTTGTAATATTTTTATTTTTTTTTACATAATTTCATTTTTTTATTTGCTTATTATTTATTTATTAAATAATTGAAGGCCAATTGTTAACAAAGTGCTTATTTCATATGGGATGGTAGGTTAAAGGGCCTAAATGTCACTTTTTAGAGTTCAGTGGTATAAGTATTAAAATTTTTCTAATTCAGGAAGGAAAAGTGTACTTTCTCCAAACACCTATTCTGCTATCCCCTATTTTCTCAAGAAAACTTCATACTTTCTCTCCAAGATTTCGTACGACATGGCCGAGAGAATTCAAGCAACAAGTTTTCTTCTCAATCTTTTACATCCCAAGTGATAGTATTTCAATTTTCTTGAGCTATTTATGCAAAGTTTAATGCATGTTTTAGTTTTAGTTTGATGAAACTATGTGTTTTATTTATTAAGCTTATGTAAGTTTGTATCAATTATGTGATTTTGTATGAAATGGCCATGGTTGTGTTTTTAGTTGATGACATGCATGATAAACATTAGAGACACAAAACTTTGTCAGGTTATCATGATTTAACATGAGCTCGGCCATGGCAAAGTCTTGCAATGCTGAAAGTTTCATATGAATATCTCCAAACAAACTTTAGGACTAATTTTAATTATAACTATGTATTTAAAGGAAAATCAGTTTTAAATAATGTAAATTCCCCCAAAAAAAAAATCTAAGAAAATATACTGGTTTGAATTTACTTTTAGAAAATTTGTTAGACATGTTAGAGAAGTGTGTTTGATCCATTGTAATTAGATTATCGGCCTCAAAGGTGTTTTAGGCTAATTAGGCCAAAAACTAGCATTGTATGTTTTTTTTTTTTTAAAGTCTATTTAAGTTGTATATAGCTTTAGAATTGAGTAACTAGTTAGGAGAAGATTCAACTAATTAAGTGGGTGGCAATTCCCCAACTTAAAACTCAGAAAATTAGTTTTAAAATTTTTGACAATCTTCTTAAGTAAACATAGGAAGATAAATTATTTTCTTACTAAAAATGATTTTACAAATCATAAAATAGAAATAAAAGGTATTTTTATGGAACTAATATTTATTTAAAGTAAAATTTTTATTTTCAGAGTAAAACCCCAAGAAAAGGGTTTTAATCAAGATTAAGCCCTAAGCCTCTTTCTAACAAGGAATTATTTTTTATGAGGGAAAGCCAGGAAGGGTCAATAATTATGACCTACTTCTAACTAGGGTTAGTACGATTAGAATGTAAAGTTAAGGCCAACATGTCTAAACTCCATGGCTTAGGTAGTCTGGCCTTATTTGTGATGCTCCAAAATTTCAAAATCCGAAAAGAAATACAACCCTTCGAAGGAAAAAAAAATAATAATAATAAATAAATAAATTTATTAAACACTTTCATAATGTAATGGTTACTTGCGATGGTTTTAAAACCTTTTTATTTAAAAAGTAACCAAAAAAAAATCAACTTTTAACTTATGGCCGAACGTTTGATGAGGGACCATCGAACGTTCGACCTTAACTCTTAGCACAAATGTTCAAGACTGGACCATACCGAATGTTCGACCTGCAACCCTAGAACTGTAGGGTAATAGTACAAATGAACGTTCGAGCATAGTATCGAATGTTCAATGACAGTTTGAAAAGCAAGTTTAACCCATTATCCACTTTTCCAACATGCTACATGCCCTTTTCCCTATAAATATCGCTCTTCTCCGCCCTTCAATCTTCATTCCTCACTCCCACACCCCATCAACCCTAAAACTTCATGTTTTCTTAGGGTTGCATGTTGTTATGGTTTACTATGTTTTAAAAATTAAAAAACAAAAAAACAAAAAACAAAAACGAAAATTTCAATTTTTATTAAAAAAATTGATTTTTAATTTTTTTTTTTTTTAAATATTTGGCCACCCTTTGGATTACATATATATATAGTAGGTTTTTTTTTTTTTTCTAGAGGTTTTAGTATTTTTTTTGTTTTTATTTTACTAAAGGTAATTTCATCACTGGAGGAACATTGACAATGTTTTTTTGTAGTTTGGAGGGACATTATTAGTTAGATGGTAGTTTGAGGGGGGTATGTGACTTTCTCCTATATTTTTTTGTAACTACTATGTAAAATTTATCCACAAGTAGATGGGGAAGATGTATGCCATGTTATGTTTCATTCCACTTTATTTTCATTAACTAGTGTTAAAGGGCACAAGAGAGAGAGTTTGAAGAACTCTTATGAATTTATATTTTATGACTTACTTCTCAGCATTTAAGTTTAATAAATTTTTGGAAAAATTTCAGAAAACTCCCTGAACTCCAACTCATTTTGACACCACCCTCCCAAAGTTTAAAAACTCTCAATTAAGGGTATCAAACTTTTAATTTCTTTCAATTACTCCATTATGTTAATATTTTCCGTTTATTTTTGTTAAAATGCCTAAAATACCTCTATCTTTTTTTATAAAGAAAAAAAATTGCAAAACACATAGTTAAAAGAGATTGAAAGTTTGAAACTCTTAATTCAGAGTTTTTAACCTTTAAAGTGGTACTTTCAAAACGCGTAGTTTATGAGAGTTTTCACAAAAATTTTCCTTAAGTTTTTAAGTCGATGAATGTGTTATGTTTAGATATTCTAATTCTCAAAAAAAAAAAAAAAACCCTCACGAATGAGTGATACGGTACCTCTTTTGCCGTCTTATCATGGGTGATAATTTCTCTCCGCAAAGTTTCAGTGGAGAAATCATCTAGCAAGTCGTCTGCATCATACATGGCATCCTCTAGCTTTTTCAGCCAATTTTTAACTGCGTGGCTCCCAACCTGTCGCTCCTCCGCATCCAGAAGCACAGCTTGCACTGTGGAAACTGTGTCCTTAAGCTTTTCAAGCTCATCTTTGAAACCCCATAGCAGATTGATCTCTTTGAACGCCAGAGGGCTCAAATTCCCAAGGATCCCCTGAGCAATGTTGAAGAGAACTCCTTCTGCCATTTCTTGGTGCTGATCAGTGAAGGAATGCTAATTAAAGATATGTTTGTTTTTTGGTGTGTGATAGGAAGGTGTAGGCTGGCCTATATGTATATAACACCCCTTGCTTGCATGTTACACATGAAATATAGAAAACAAAAAGGTGAATTAGGTTCTTGGCTTTTGTTGAAGGATGTTATCCTTTGTTGATTTTATACTTTCTAAATCAATGGATTTAGATTATATTTGTTAATACTAATTTAAGGAATATGTTTGTATTTAAAATATTTCAAATCACATGTAAAGCTCTATAAATAAAGTTGTATACTCAAATCATATATTAAAAAAAATATGTAGCCTATAATATATGCCGAATCAGTACCTTAATCTCTATGCCTTTCTTTCTTTCCTTTATTTATTATTATTCTGCTTTATATTAATCATATTATGTCTTTCTATAAAGGAAGCCACTAAGCAAATGAGCCTTTTTTTTAATCTCAAAATCATTATGATGTTGTTATTTTAAAACTTCTTTTCTTGAATTCCTTAAGGTGTTGAAGCGGGTTTCCTCATTATTCTTCTGTTTTTTTTTTTTTCATCGTTAGAAATTATACCTTTCTTGAATTCTTTCAAGTATTGGATTCTTTGCCTTTTCTTGACATCTAAGAAATCAAAAAATTTATCCCAGAACAGATGTGTGGAATAGCGTGACATATAACTTATCATGTGTTGTTGAGATTTGAACCTTTTTCTCTAATCTCAACTTCACTGTTTGGGATACTTTTCTTGAATTCCTTGAGGCGTTGAAGTTGCTTTCTTCATTATTCTTCTTCTTCTTTCCATCGTTTGTAAATACCTTTCTTGAATTCTTTGCCCTTTCTTGACATCTTCGAAATCAAAAGCGTTCTCCCAAAAGAGATGTGTGGAATAGCGTGACATGTAGCGTATACCATCCTCACTTTATCGGATCAGGATTCCCTAGAATTCTTTCAAAATTTGAGAATCTCAAATTTTAAATCTTGACTATCAATCCTGATCTTAATGACCCAAAACAAAAAGCTTTTCATTTTTTAATGATTAAAAAATTATAATGTGTTTTGACTTTAAATGTAAAATCTGAAAAACTTTTTGTTTTAGGCCCTTAAGATCTAGATTGACGGTTAAGATTTAAAAAATTTGAGATTCTTAAATTTTAAAAGAATTCTAGGGAATCTTGATCCCACTCTACCAGCATTTTGAGCAATATCTAAGCCAGGTGCAATACGTCTAATCTATATAGTCTATTGTAATAGATGGCAGATCATTTACTTTAAAATAAATAGTTCAAATCACGTTGGACTATCGAGGGATAGCCTAACCACCTCAGAGTAAAGCTGACAACTTGTGAAACAATCCCTGAATCCAATACGAATCCTTTCAACCGGAGTTCCGATGAAGGGAGATCACGTTGAAGGATTGTGCTAATTGTCTTTGGAAAGGACTACTGCGGTAGAAGGCAAGTGGGTCATTTGTTTTATACAAGATAATGTCAATTGCAAAGGTTTTGTAAGTGCAAACTTCTTGTAATCTTTATTCTTTTATTGATTTAGTTGATATTTAGGGTTTGGCTGCCCTGAAGAGGTTTTTCATTTAAAAAGTTCTCTAAATAGTTTCCTTTTTGTAACCAAAATATCTGTGTCTTTGTGATCTATTGTTTTACATATTTTGGTTGTATGATTATTTAATTATTGATTCCGCGTATTATTTGCAAACACCAATTCAACCCCCTTATAGGTGTTGTTAGGAGTCATTATTGGTTTTTCACCTTGTAAAAGACATATATTAGCTCCCTTCTGTTTTTCCTATGGTTCATCGTCAGAGTCCTGCACGACTCTACCCCTCTTCACCTTTTGCCAGTTGGAAGAGAAACTACAACTTCCATATTTTTAAAATATATGGAGCAGCAAAGGCATCATCTGGTGTTGCTAATATATATAGAAAGAATAGCTTCACCAATGAAAGGCTTTCACTAGTAAATAGTAATAACAGTCAATGGATCCCTCGTGTTATTGTAAACAGTAATGGAACAAACCATTAAAGTGGAAACCAATCGCTTATACGTGAAGATGTATAAGAGAGCTGTAAAAGCTTCTACGAAGACAAAAATAAACCACCTGAAAAATAAGAAGCTCTGGAACATCAACTTATGGTCTTAAACTAAGGCAACCTGCTTTGTAATAACTGATATAAGAGTTAGAATAAATATAATCCTACTATAGAGTTTAGGCACAATTTCCATTTAATTGAAATGACTATTTGAATTAATGATGAAAAGTCCAGTCAAATTGAAGCACAAAGTGAAATGCATCCCTAAAATCGTGCACATCTAAACTCTAAACTCTAGAATATCTCATTGTATTTTTATTAGAATTGAAAAGTACACAATAGCGCCAAGTTCAAACCAAACAAGAAATACGAAAAATTCAAAATTAAGAAGTTATCTTCAACATATTTAGGAATCCACGAAAGAAAAAAAAAAATCAAATTGCATCAGATCCCAATGAACTTGGAATGACTAAAATCTGGATAGGCAACTCCTGCAACTCCTAGCAGAAGAAAATCAGCACTAGATATCATTTTGTATCTGAATCACCCTTTACTTGGCCAGCATATAAATCTTTCAGACAAACTAAAAGAATTCCCCTCCCGCTTTTGGTTGGCGATCATCATTTCCGCACAGCAGCCAACTGCAACTGGTGATCGATGGCGAATGTTCCTCAACTTGGTTGCATCATCAGGTTATTGCTATCAACATCATATCTACTCCAACATGTGAACTAAATGTTTACTGCACGCCTGGAGACATACAAGGTAGTCTTTAGAGAACTTGTATGTTTTTTTAGAAAAAAGAAAAACAAAGAAAAAAAAAAACAAACAAACAAACCAAAAGTGCAGTTATTTACTAAATATCCAATTACCTTAATTTGCCACTGTAACAGGAACGCAAGTCCCTTTGAAATTGTTGACGTGGCCAGTCCATATTTCCAACATATGATATTGCTGCCTCTTGTCATCTTACTAGGGAAAGTAAGTTACCTGGAATCAGCCTTAAAAATTATGAAAAGCAGCAACACAGGATGATGATAAAATTATGAAAATCAACTATTTGGTATTCCCAATCAAATAGCTACTAATGTTTTAATTAATGTTTAACTTTGTGGTATGCTAAGCTTCGATAAGAAAGTAAGATCACCTCAAAGATGAATGCAATAGCAGGGTCATGTAGTTAAAGCACTTACCAAATGCCACCTTTAAATTTTTAGTCTGCAGAGCCATCTCAATTTGAGTAATCACATATTTCCCTGCAAAACCAGCTAATTAATCAGTCTAATATGATTCATTAAATTTCTAATTGCTTAGTCTAATATGATTCATTAACCACTCATCTTCTTAATCCATCAACTAAAGGCCCTTATCACCAGCTTATTCTATTCCATGTTTGGACTTCATAAAAAGAAAATAAGAACTACACAAACTTGTTGAAATGATTAATTCACATGTCTAGTAATTCTTTATGATTCAAATGGTTCCAGTTGGAAAAGCATAAAGATGAAAATAATTGACAATTTGATTAGCAAGTAAAACAAATATAATGAGATAAATTAACAACATATTGATTTGCAAAATTTCAATGTGAACCTATGCTTAACAATGAACCATAACCAAGAACTAGCTAGGTTCTTGAAATTAAAGCTATCCTTAGCAGTCTTTAAGTGCTAACCCAAAAAGCTATCATGAAGGATGAAAATAAATAAATAAATAAAGGATATTTATAGCATATCGCAAAAACTTTTTGACATCCAAAACAAATGAAGCTATTCTGCTTAAACCAATTTATTAATATAAATTTACTTACATAAGTTGTCAGATACTTACACAATTGTTTGCTAGTTGCTGCATAATTGTAGAACCAGCTTTCTTTGACAAAAGACATACTCTTGTATGTTTTTGCATTTGATTCCCATCTAGCTTCCACATAAACGTATAATCAAAAAAGTTAGAAGCAAACAATACCTAAAATTACCATTAAAAGAAGAAGCTCTTGAACATCAACTTGTGGTCTTAAACTAAGGCAACCTACACTATAATAACTGATATAGAAGTTAGAATAAATATAATCCTATTATAAAATTTTGGCACAATTTCCATTTAATTGAAATGACAAAAGCCTTTTTCTTATAAACTTTGTCTCTGTGGGGATGGAGGAAGTGAGATGTTTTATCCAAAATATTTTTCTTATAAACTTCATGTCAACCTTTGCCCTTGTAGTGACAACCCTAGTGAGTGCTCCTTCATCTGTTCCTCGTTTGTTAATTGCCAGACAAAGAACCTTCTCAAAATACTTCTAAGGAGGTTCAAGCATCGGTATTGCAAGAAACTCATCCTTAGGGTCAGTCTTCAGATCCTGCATATAAGAGTGCCATTTCCAATAAATCCTACCACGACTACGCATCTAAAAACCAAAAAAAGAAGTTAAGGAAATGAAATGTAGCCTTGCTAGAAGCTGCAATTCCCAGCCTTAGGGAGCATGTACAATATATGTTGCACAAAGTATAAAATTTGTCACCACATAAAGTTCCTTCACTAACTCCCAAGAAAATGAAATCACTCTGTTTTGATTCAAGAAGCCCCTGAATTCCCATGAGAAACCCAAACCATTCCAAGCCAAAGTGGCATGCTATAACTCAATTAACAGCAAGACGCGAGGTAAAAATGAGAACAAAAATACATGACATCCTTGAATTCATACAAAGCTCATTTGCAAATTCATTTTTATATGATTCAGAGTAGTATTGACCTACGCTTTGCTCCTTGTTGCCAAAATCCTGATAAGGTTCTCTGAAATCTTCTTGTGGAGTATTTTAGCCAGAGACCCAGAGTAATGTTCACCTAATCTCCCTCATTTAGGTATGAGTTTACAAGAGATACCAAAAGCTGGGAGGAACGAAACCTATAAAGTCACTTGAATTTTGTATTTAATAGAAAATGGACTTTTTGAAAAATGAAAATGCCCAAAAATCTCATAACAGAAGCAACTTTATGTATATTCACTCGCCATTTCTCTAAATAGAATCATTGCACAGATCCCCCATTTCTCTAAAATTCAGAAACTCAGATGAATAAAAGAAACAATAGAAAGTTATACACCACATAGAATGCAAAACTGAAAAGAAACCCTCCAAATGAGACATCTATCAAAGTGAAAATCACCCACCTATATCTGTAGATGAAAGACAGATTGTGCTGTTCGGAGCTCCAACAATAAACCACCTGAAAAATTGGAAGCCCTTGAATTAGTTGAATTAATGGTAAGAGATATCCAGTGAAATCGGAGCAAAAACTAAAAATGCATCCCCAAAATCGTTCAAATCTAAACTCTAAAGGGCTGAGCCAATAGAATGTGCCACTCATCTTTTGTTTCAAACTAAGCTAAATAACCAAAAATAGGCATTGATATTTAGAATGGAATTATTCAAATGCCGAATCTTTTAATTGATTATTTGTAGATAAAGTGACATGTGGGAAGCTTATACGTAACAAATAATTGAACCAAAATGAATACCAGTGCAGCAAGGTCGTTCTCGGAGTGTTGTTTACAGATTGGATCTTCCGCACAATATTTGCTCGAGTTCACCAAGTGCAAGTTTTCACTCTGTTAAAACAATGAGAAATAAAGCACCAAGAAAACGTCACCTCATCAACTCTGTTTCCGCAAAACTATGCATCCATAGAAGTGAAGAAATGAAATAAAAAATAATAATTTACCAACTATTTCTCCTAAAATGTGAAGAATCACTTATGCAGTGCCCTAGATTTTTTAATAAGCTTCCAACCCCCTGCTTCGTCTGTGCTTCAATTCGTTGTGCTGCTTCTACATCTGAAATTTAAGGACCAAGAAATACTAAGAGAGACAAATGAAGAAAACGAAGGTGTAAAAGGTGGGCACTTTAATTTCTATGAAGGATTCAAATAAAATGATGAGTAATATACCTGAATCAGTCGAAGCAGAATGGATGATTGAATTTTCTTCTTGCTGAGGCAGATACAAAAAGTCTAACTTTGGAATGTGAGCAATCTTGGGCCAATCCTCACCTGTGTGTCTGTTGCATCTTTGCAATAGGATGGGACAATCCTCAATTGTTAGCTTCTGCAAAGACATTAGCCTATGCATTCCTTCGGGGAGTGATGCCAATCTGGATTTGTAGCGTGGTAGCATGTTGAAGTCCCGAGGGGAGAGACACCAATTTTGGAAGACCTGAGAACCAAAGGGAGAGGAGGCTCGTAAGGCCTTGCCATTGCATTCCATCCACATCGGTGGCTCGCTCAAGATCAGGACAATGCCTAAGATCTAGGTATTGAAGGGCAGTGAAATGTTGTATACCTAGGGAAAGAGACTTTATTATATGGCAACCCCATATCGTCAAAGACTCAAGAGAAACGAGATTTTGCAGTCGCAAAGTTTCTAGATCAGTAATGAATCTCAATTCTATAGACTTCAATTTTGAGAGAGGAGTGAATGAAGAGGAGTCTGTTGCTGTTGACATTGGGCTTTGCGGTGCTGCCATATTCATCATCATTGTCTGTTGCAGTGGCTTTGAGCTAGCTCTTGTTAGGACCAACTCTTCTTCAAGACGTGGAAACATTGGCATTGAAGAACTTAGGGCAATTGTAGATCTTTAATTTTGAAAGACGAGGAAAGGAAGGTAGTAAACGATGCTCCGTTATTTCAACAGAATTATCACTATCGCTATTTACCTCCACAGAAGAATCTCTCCTCCTCCACCACCCCTTAAGATTAGGGCAATTCCGAAGCTGGATATACTCGAGGGATGGGAAAAATGGTGTTGGTGCCGTTGAAGAAGAAGAGAACTCATTGCTACTATCACCGTCGTCTGATATGTACTCAATAGCCTCCAAATCTATAAGAGAAAGCTCCTTGAGGGAAGGCAGTTGACTCAATGGTGGTAGATATTGGAATTTCCTACAATACTCTAATTGAAATGTAACAAGATTTGTGAGTAACAAAATCCAACTCGGAAGCTTTGAACCCCGATAGTGTTCTAAGAAAAGAATTTTCAAATTAGGGTGCGGTTGGAAGCCTTTCAATGATGCTTCATCCTCTACAACATCCGAATCATTGACATCTCCTTCAGTACTCCACTGTATATGCAAAGTATGAAGATGTTGTTTCTCATTTAGACTTGCAGCCTTATTAATTCTGACGCAATGCCTTTCTCATGTCCCAGTTTTACAATCTTTAGCTCTCCTCTGAGCTTATTTAATCCCTTTAGTTCTTGTAAACCACCGCTACCTCCATGTCTGGAATGATAATTAGCTGAGCCGACAAAAAATGTGGATAACGTCCGAAGATTAGTCAGTTGCCCCAATCCAAGTGGCATATACATTAAACCACATTCATCTATCTCAAGATGCCTAAGGTTGATTAATTTTTTAATGTCTCTTGGCAATTCTTTTAGTGACCTGCAATGAGAGTCTTAGTGTTTGCAAATTTGGCAAATTGGTTATAGAATCAGGCAGCTTCTTCATATTTTCTTTTCCAAAAAGATCAAGATATCTTAAATGAGCTTGCAAAATCAGATCTCTATCATGCAAATCCAACACGTGTAAGAACTTGGAACTTGAAAATGTTGCATCACAATCAATATTAGCCTCAAAGTACTGTACAGAGCAAAGAAATGTTTGCACCCTACTTGCTTTACACAAAAATGTTGGAACTCCATGTGAAATGTTTATATTGTGAGCAACTGATACATGACGAGCTTTCTCATCAATGTTTCTCTTCTTATCATCCAATGTGGTGATCAACGATCCTGCCACTGATATGGCAAGATCATGCATGAGGTCATGCATTTTACATTCAATTACGTTACCAAACTCATCTGTTTCAGCTTCTTGAAAGAATGACCTCCATAGTAAATCCATAAAATACTCATGACCAACATCTTCCAAGCATCGATTTTGATCTTCAGATGACTTGACAAACCCTTGTGCTATCTAAAGCTTAATAAGTGTTAGTATATCAATCTTGTAATCCTTTGGAAACAAACTACAATAAGCAAAGCAATGCTTCAAATGTGAGGGAAGATGGTCATAACTCAACTTTAAATTTGGTAAGATATCATTTTCTTCTTGAGATATTTTTGAAAGTTCATCGTTCTTAAAAGACAACCACTCTGTTTCAAGATTTTTTAAGTACAATAAGCTTCCCATTGTCCTTATAGCGAGAGGGACACCTACACACTTCTTTACAATCTCCTTCCCAATTGCCACAACGCTTGGATTTTTCGGCTCTTGTCCTTTCTCAAATGCAATTTGATTAAATAAAGACCATGATGCGTGCTCATCTAAACCCCTTAATAAGTGTGGTTTAGATTGTGGGTAATCTTTGCAACCTTTTCACTGCGTGTAGTTAATAATATTCTATTGCCTCTTGCACCACCCATCAACAATTCTTTCAACTTAAGCCACTTGTTAATATCCTCATTCCACACATCATCCAGAACGAGTAAGAATTTCTTTTCATCAATGTTTTTTCAAAGTTCTTAACCAAAGTATTCATTGCAAGCTTTTTTGTTTTTTGATTTGTTGCAGATTCTAAGATTTTCCCAACAATGATTTTAACATCAAAGTTATCAGAGACACAAACCCACATTTTTAGCTCAAAATGCTTTTCAATCTCCTTATCAGTGAATATGAGTTGAGCGAGTGTAGTCTTTCCTAATCCACCGAAGCCAACAATTGGAAGGATTGAAACATTCTCTTTAACACAAGAGTCCACCAGATGGCTTATAATTGTCTTCTTATCATCCTCTCAACCAATAATTGCTTCAACTTGTACAAAAGAATGAGTGTCATCCCTCTTCTTATTCCTGATTGGTGTCTTTTTAGTGTGCAACTTTAAGTTGAAATTCTTTGCATCTGCATTAATGGCATCTAACCTCTTTCTTATCTCCTTAATCTTGTGGCCCATTTTAAAAGCATATAAAAGCTGGTTTGATTTGGAAAAGAAGACATTTACCTTTAACATTCAACCCTAGAAATTAAGTTAATCTAGTTTACATGCATCAAACTCATTGATGTGACATTACTAGTATTATTAATTTTATGAGATTCAATTGGTATGAAAAATAGACGGAAAAGCAATCATTACATATGACTACTTAAATATTTATTACCAAAATACTCCTAAAAATGATTAAAATTAAAATTAAAAACCAAAACAAAATGAAAATAAATAAATAAGTAAAGTTTTAAACTGAATTAAAAATGGAAACAAAAGGCTACCAAAATCCAAAAGAGTGAACCACTACCCATTTCTTTTTATAAGTTGTTTTTAATGTTTTATTTTTATTTTTTTTTTATTAATAATATTATTTGTATCAATATATTATCTTTTAATATTGAATATTAAAATTCATTAATAAAACTTTAGTAATTTTTTTACACATGACGTGGTACATGTTGATCATGACAATTATCATATAATATTAAAACTATGTAAAAAAAGAACTGTATTAAAAAAAAAAAAATCTATTATCCTCTCCATTCTCTTTTCCCCAACCACTTAGGTTTTTGCAAACCAAATACCATCTTTATCATCCCTCCCTCAATGATGATTCAAAGGAACTCTCAACAGACTATTAATAGTATTTGATACACAAATTAAAAGCAAATACCAAATTAAATAAAATTCAAGCCCAAAGGTCCCAATTACAAACTTTGTTGTAGACCCTAGCGATTCTAAGGAAGATCTTCCTAAACAAGGTTCCATCCGGATTGTCTCAATGGACAAAAGCCTCTTCTCAAATGCCAGAAGTTCTTATTTGATTTGAACTATGGAGCATAAAGGAAATCATCTTCAATCAAGCTCTATGAAAGCGACCCAAATACCACATCACCCTTCCTCGAGAAAATATTTTCCCATTACCCTTCATCTAAGGTAAGTCTTTTCCATTGTTTTTTACAATTTGGTTTGATAAGGTTCATTTGCAAAAATAGATTTGGGTCTACAAAACCTAAGTGGTTGGAGAGAGGAGAATGGAGAGGACATGGATTTTCTTTTTTTTTTTTTAAGGAAGTACACAAGTTCTTTTAATTTTTTTTTACATAATTTTAATGTGACGTGGCACTGCTTAAAAAACTAATCTAAATCGTAAAAAGTATCAAGTGGTTTATTTGATAACCACAAGTACTATTTGTGATATTTTGAAAACCAAGGTGGCCAATTTGAGAGAGATTAATAGGAAATGATGATGCCCACCCCTTCAGATTAGGGGGATGGGAAAAAAGAAGAAGAAAATCAAAAATTGATAATTCAATCTTAGAGAATAAGGGAAGGCAGATACTTATTTTTTTAACAGGATGTTTGATTAAATCAATCCTGACATCTCCTTAGTAAATTAAATTAAACGTAGATCATGAAGATGTTGGTTCTCCTTTATATTTGTAGCTCTTAAATCATTTCTGATACTTTTAAATTTTAATTTAATCAACTTCCTCTCAAGTTATTCAATCCATTTAAAACTTCTTGAAAAATTTAAAATTTGAGTTTTTAAACTTGGTGGAAACCCCGTAATTTCAAATTTAGGTGAGTTTATCTGAAGATTTAAGTTTTAAGTCGATGAATGTGTTATCAATTTAGATATTCTATCTCAAAAAAAAAAACCCTCACGAATAGTGATACGGTACCTCTTTGCCGTCTTATCAGGGTGATAATTTGGGATTTGCAAAGTAGTGGAAGAAATCAATCTAGCAAAGTCGTCTGCATCATACATGGCATCCTCTAGCTTTTTAGCCAATTTTAACTGTGCTCAACCTGTTTCCTCCGATCCAAAAGCACAGCTTGCATAAACTGTGTAATTGCTTTTCAAGCTCATCTTTGAAACCCAAAGCAGATTGATCTCTCTTAACTAGAGGGCTCAAATTTAAGGATCCCCTGAGCAATGTTGAAGAGAATTTCTGCCATTTCTTGATAGTGAAGGAATGCTAATTAAAGATATGTTTGTTTTTTGGTGTTATAGGAATGTAGGCTGGCCTATACATTTTAGAGGAGGATTTGTCAAACACACATGAAACTTGAAAATTTTGCATAACAATTTGAATAGTCTTTGAATGTATCCTGCTTGTTTAAATTATACTTTTATAAATAAAAGAAAGATTAATTAATTCCAGAGGAATATTTTTATATTTAAAATATGTGCTATATAAATAAAATAAAAACAAAAAATAATTAAAAATATTATCATACAAGATAATACCCTGATAGCTATGTATTTTCTTTCCTTTTATGATTATTATTCTAATTTAATTAATCATATTTTCTTTTTTATTTCAATTCATAGAAAAAATCAAAATAAATGTTGTTATTTAAATCTTTCTTGAAGAGGTATAATAAAATTTTGAAAAAAATCATATTTTTCTTAGTTTTTTTTTCAATTTATTTTTTTTCATTGAATTTTTGAATACAGATTCTTTTTTCTTGACATCTAAGAAATCAAAATTTAAGAACAGATGTGTGGAATAGCGTGACATATAACTTATCATGTGTTTTGATTTGAACCTTTTAATCTCAACTTCACTGTAGGATACTTTTCTTGAATTGACTTTATTCTTCTTCTTTCATTTTTATTCTTGTTTTTTTTTTCTTGAATTTTTTGCATTTTGACAAAAAAAAAACTTCCCAAAAATAGGGTCTTCACTATGCAATATACATCAAACTCAAAATTAAAGATTCTAAATTCTCAAAATTTGAGAATCTCAAATTTTAAATCTGACAATATAATGAAAAGTTAAGAAGACATCTTCATTTTTAGGATACAAATTATCTTTTGACTTAAATGTAAAATAAAACTTTTTTAAACTCCCGAAAATTCAGATCTAATTTGAAATGACTAAAATCTGGACATTAAACTACTGTTAAGTCCTTCCATCAGCAGCCAACATTTTGTTGAATATCTAAGCGCCAGGATGACAATCAATCTTGTCTATTGTAATAGAGATCATATCCAAAATAAATAGTTAAATTTAAATCGTTTTGATTAACCACCTCGAGTTGAATATTCAACAAATTAATCCATACCAAGTTTGGTTACAAGCAATTATTGGCATAGTTGGGGATTCTAATTGTCTTGAAGTGAAAGCTAAGAAATAGATGTGTCATTTTATACAAGATAAATACCTACAAACACAAATTTTGTACAAAATTATTTTGTTTTGATTGATATTTGATATTTGGAGATATTTCATAGCTGGAGTTTTTCATTTAAGAGAGAACAACATTTAAAATCTTGTAACCAAAATATCTGTCCTCTTTTACCATCTATATTACATATTTCTTTCTATGATTATTAAAAAATAAAATTATTTAAAAATTCAACCTTATAGGTGTTGTGAGATAAAGGTTTTTCATGAAAAGAATATTATTTCTGTTTTCCTATCCTTTCATCTCCTTGTTTGAAAATCATATTGGATATGTTACTCTTTTTTAAAAAAAAACTTCCATATTTTAAAATATATGGACTGGCAGTTTGCTAATATATATAGAAATGAATAGCTTCACCATCAACTTCATTAAATAGTAATAACAGTCAATGGATCCTCATATTAATTGTAATAATCTTGAACAAACCATTAAAGACGGAAACCAATTCTCCACGTGAAGATTATAAAGCTGAAAAAGACAAAAATCCTGAAAAAAGAAACTCTAAAATCAATGGTCTAAAATCAAACCTGTTTTTTAATATACTGATAAATAAATATCCTACTATAGAGTTTTTGACTTCCATTTAATGAAACTATTTGAATTAATGATGAAACAGTCAAATTGAAGCACAAAATGCTACTAAATGCACATCTAAACTCTAAACTCTAGAATATCTCAATTTTATTAGAATTGAAAAGTACAATAATAGCGCCAAGTTCAAATAAAAACAAGGAAAAAATTTAATCAAATTCAAGTTATCTTCAACATATTTAATCCAAAAGAAAAAAAATCAAATTGCATCAGATACCAATGAACTTGGAAGACTAATAATCTGGAACTGAGGCAAAAGCTCCATCAACAGCAGTGAAAATCACACTAGATATCATTTTGTATCTGAATTTCCCTTTACTTTCCAGCATATAAATCCAGACAAACTAAAGAATTTCTCCCTCTGTTCTGGCCTCCATTCAAGTTCCAACTGCAAGAACCTGTGATCGATGGCGAATGTTCCTCACATTTCTGCACAGCAGCCAACAGATGTTTACTACTCCAACATGTGAACTAAATGTTTACTGTATGCCAGGAGACATACAAGGTAGACTAGTCTTTAGAGAACTTGTATGTTTTTTTTAGGAAAAAAAAATGTGCAGTTATTTACTAAATACCCAATTACCTTAATTTGCCACTGTAACAGAAACGCAAGTCCCCTTTGAAATTGTTGAGGTGGCCAGTCCATAGTTCCAAGTTCCAACATATGATGTTGCTGGCTCTTGTCATCTTACTTGGGAAAGTAAGTTACCTGGCATCAGCCTTAAAAATTATGAAAAGCAGCAACACAGGATGATGATAAAATTATGAAAATCAACTATTTGGTATTCCCCCATCAAATAGCTACTATTGTTTTAATTGTTTAACTTTGTGGTATGCTAAGCTTCCATAAGAAAGTAAGATCAACTGAAAGATGAATGCAATAGCAGGGTTATGTAGTTAAAGCACTTACCAAATGCTACCTTGAAAATTTTTAGTCATAAGAGTCATCTCAATTTGAGTAATCACATATTTCCCTGCAAAAACAGCTAATTAATCAGTCTAATATGATTCATTAAATTGCTAATTGCTTAGTCTTTGTAGTAAGCTATATCAACCACTCATCTTCTTAATCCATCAACTCAAGGCCTTTATCACCAACTTATTCTATTCCATGTTTGGACTTCATAAAAAGGGAAAGCTAAAGAAAATAAGAATTTCACAAACTTGTTGAAATGATTAATTCACATGTCTAGTAATTCTTTATGATTTAAAAGTTTACAGTTGGAAAAGCATATAGATGAAAATAATTGACAATTTGTTTAACAAGCAAAACAAGTATAATGAGATAAATTAACGTCATATTGGTTTGTAAAATTTCAATGTGAACTTATGCTTCACAAGGAATCATAGCCAATGCGTAGCTAGGTTCTTGAAATTAGAGCTATCCTTAGCGGCCTTTAAGTGCTAATACAAAAGGCTATAATAAAGGATGAAATAAAACAAAATAAGGAATTTAATGTCTAGCATATTGCAACAACGTTTTGACATCCAAAACAAATGAAGCTATTCTGCTTAACCCAATTTATTAATATAAATTTAATTACACAAGGAGTCAGATACTTGCACAATTGTTTTCTACTTGCTGCATATATAATTGTAGAACCAGGTTTCTTTGACGAAAGACACTCTCTTGTATATTTCTGCATTTGATTCCCATCTAGCTGCCACATAAACAAACAAAAAAGTTGAGAAGCTAACAATACCTGAAATCACAGAGAATAATCTAAAGAGAAGTCGATTTGTATTTGATTAGAAAGAGTTAAGAAAAAGATATGTCATGTATGTAACTACATAAAAATTGGAGTGTTGAGTCCTTTTCAAACCAATTAATGATATCTAAAGAGAACTCTTGTCTCTGTGGGGATGGAGCAAAAAAATTCAGGGTCAGTCTTCAGATCCTGAATATAAGACCCAAAAAAAAAAAAAACCTGAAGAGAATGAAATGAAATTTAGCCTTTCTAGAAGATGAAATTCCCAGCCTTATAGAGCATGGATAATATAAGTTGGACAAAGTCTAAAATATCTCACCACAAAGTTTCTTCATTGACTCCCAAGAAAATGACATCACTCTGTTTTGATTCAAGAAGCCCCTGAATTCCCATGAGAAACCCAAACCATTACAAGCCAAAGTGGCATGCTATAACTCAATTAACTGCAAGATGCGAGGTAAAAATGAGAACAATTGCACACCTTGTTGATGTCATTTCTGAATTCATTTTCATAGTGATTCAGAGTAGCATTGATCTGCTTTGCTCCTTGTAAGAGGTACCAAAAGCTGAGAGGAACGAAACATATAAACATATAGCTCAAAAATGATAGAATGCAAAACTGAAAGAAACCCTAAAATGAGACATCTACCAAAGTGAAAATCACCCACATATATCTGTAGATGAAAAACAGAATGTGGTGTTAGGAGCTCCAACAGAGCCAAAAATAAACCTCCTGGAAAATGGGAAGCCCTTGAATTTGTTGTATGCCATTAGCATCTACGTCAACCTATTGTTTTAAACAAAGACGATCAACACACAGAAGTTAGAAGCAATAGGAGAGTATAATGTTTCGGAACAATTTCCACTTAATTTAGTTTAATTAATGGTAAGAGAAATCCGGTGAAATTGGAGCATAAGCTAAAAATGCATCCCCAAAATAGTACAAATCTAAACTCTGAGTTATCTAGTGAAATTTAACGACCAAGAAATACTGAGAGAGAAAATCAAAAAACGAAGGTGGGCACTTTAGTTTCTATGAAGGATTCAAATAAAATGATGAGTAATATACCTGAATCAGTCGAAGTGCATGGGTGATTAATTTTCTTCTTGCTGAGGCAGATACTGTAAGTCCAACTCTGGAATGTGAGTGATCTTGGGCCAATCCTCACCAGTGTGTCTCTTGCATCTTCGCAATAGGATGGGACAATTCACAATTGTTAGCTTCTGCAAAGATGTTAGCCTACGCATTCCTTCTGGGAGTGATGCCAATCTGGAGCATCCACGAATTTGAAGCACTTGAAGTGATTTGCAGTTGTGGATCCACTCTGGTATAGCCGTCAAGCTTTCACAATCTGAAATCATGAGCTTTTGTAGAGTGGTAGCATGTTGAAGTCCCGAGGGAGAGACACCAATTTTGGAAGTCTTGAGAACCAAAGGGAGAGGAGGCTCGTAAGGCCTTGCCATTGCATCCCATCCTCATTGTTGGCTAGCTCAAGATCAGGACAATCCTCAAGATATAGGGATTGAAGGGCAGTGAGATGTTGTATACCTAGGGAGAGAGACTTTAATATCTGGCAACCATATATCGTCAAAGACTCAAGAGAAGTGAGATTTTGCAGTGGCAAAGTTTCTAGATCGGTGATGAAACTCAATTTTATATTCTTCAATTTTGAGAGAGGACTGAATGAAGAGGAGCCTATTGCTGCTGACGTTGGGCTTTGCGGTGCTGCCATATTCATCATCAATGTCTGTTGCAGTGGCTTTGAGCTAGCTTTTGTTAGGACCAACTCTTCTTCAAGATGTGGAACCATTGGCATGGAAGTCAACATAGGACAAGATTCGATCACTAATTTCGAAAGACGAGGAAAGGAAGGGAGTAAATGATGCTCCGTCATTTCAACGGAATTATGACTATCACTATTTACCTCCACAGAAGAATCCCTCCTCCTCCACCACCCCTTGAGATTAGGGCATTCAGCGAGCCAGATATACTTGAGGGATGGAAAAAATGGTGTTGGTGCCGTTGAAGAAGAAGAGAACTCATTGCTATCACCATCGTCTAATATGTACTCAATAGCCTCCAAATCCATAAGAGAAAGCTCCTTGAGGGAAGGCAGTTGACTCAATGGTGGTAGATATTGCAATTTCATACAAGACACCAATCGAAATGTAACAAGATTTGTGAGCAACAACATCCAACTCGGAAGCTTTGAACCCCGATAGTATTTTAAGAAAAGATTTTTCAGATTTGGGTGTGGTTGGAAGCCTTTCAATGACGCTTCATCCTCAACAACATCTGAATTCTCCACATCTCCTTCAGCACTCCACCATATATGCAAAGTATGAAGATGTTGTTTCTCATTTAGACTTGCAGCCTCACATTCTGACGCAACACCTTTCTCATGTCCCAGATTTCTAATCTCTAGCGCTCCTCTCAGCATTTTTAGTCTCTTTAGTTCTTGTAAACCACTGCTACCACCATGTCTAGAATGAGAATCCGAGTGGACAAAAAATGTGGATAACGTCTGAAGATTAGTCAGTTGTCCCAATCCAAGTGGCATATATGACAAACCACATCCATTTATCTCAAGATGCCTAAGGTTGACTAAGTTTTTAAAGTCTCTTGGCAATTCCTTTAGTGACTTACAATGGGAGAGTCTTAGTGTTTGCAAATTTTGCAAACTAGTTAGAGAATTAGGCAACTTCTTCATATTTGTGTTTTCAGAAAGATCGAGATATCTCAAATGCTTCAACTTCCTGATAGAGCTTAAATTTTGAAACCTATCAAGATGCTGCTCAAGTCTAAAATCATAATACTTATTCAAATCCAACACGTAAAAACTTGGAACTTGAAAAGGTTGCATCACAATCAATATTATCCTCAAAGTACTGTCCAAAGCAAAGAAATGTTCGCATCCTACTTGCTTTACACAATAAAGTTGGAACTCCACGTGAAATATTTATACTTGGGCAACTGATACATGACGAGCTTTCTCATCAATGTTTCTCTTCTTATCATCTATTGTGGTGATCAACGATCCTGCCACTGATATGGCAAGATCATGCATGAGATCATGCATTTTGCATTCAATTACATTACCAAACTCATCCGTTTCAGCTTCTTGAAAGAATGATCTCCATAGTAAATCCATAAAATACTCATTACCAACATCTTCCAAGAATCGATTTTCATCCGATAAGACAAACCCTTGTGCTATCCAAAGCTTAATGAGTGTTGATTTTTGAATCTTGTAATCCTTTGGAAACAAACCACAATAAGCAAAGCAGTGCTTCAAGTGTGAAGGAAGATGGTCATAACTCAATTTCAGAGTTGGTAAAATGTCATTTTCTTTCTGAGATATTTTTGAGAATTCATTGTCTTTTAAAGACAACCACTCTATTTCAGGATTCTTTTTGAAGCGCAATAAACCTCCGATTGTCCTTATGGCTAGAGGGACACCTAAGCACTTTTGTAGGATCTCCCTCCCAAGTGAGACAACTCTTGAATTCTCCGGCTCTTGTCCATTCTCAAACGCCTCCTCCTTAAATAAGGACCATGATGCGTCTTCGTCTAAACCTCTTAAGAAATATGATTGAACTGTCCCAATAATTCTTGCAACACTTATAGAGCGGATGGTACTTGCAACGACTTCATTGCGGGTAGTCACTAATATTCTACTGCCTCTTGCACCACCCATCAGCACATCTTTCAAGCTAGACCATTTTGCACGGTCCTCATTCCACACATCATCCAACACGAGGAAGTACTTCTTGCCTTCGATTTCTTTTGAAGTTTACCTACCAACGTATCCATTTCACAGACTGTTGGTCTGGTTTCTCCTTTGTTGCAGATTCTAAGATTTTTCAACAATATTTTTAACATCGAAGGTATCAGACACACACCCACATTCTAAGCTCAAAATGCTTTTGGATTTGGTCATCATTAAAAATGAGTTGCGCAAATGTGGTCTTTCCTAATCCACCAATGCCAACAATTGGAAGGATGAAACATTCTCTTCAACGATGGAGTTCACCAGACAGTGTACAATTGCATTCTTATCTTCCTCTCGCCCAATAACTTCTTCTTCAAGTACAACAGAATGAGTGTTATCCCTCTCCCTGTTCCCAACTTGTGTCTCTTCATGGCGTACCTCCAAATGGAATCTCTGCCTCTCGGCGTCTATGGCATCTAACCTTTGTCTCATGGCTTTAATCTTGTGGGCTATTTTACGACGAAAGGCAAGTTGGTTTGATTGAGAAAAGAAAATATGTACCTTTTTGGCCTTCTTATCACGGGTCATTATTTCTCTTCGCAGAGCTTCAGTTGAAACTTCATCCAGCAAGTCATCAGCATCATACATGGCATCTTCTAGCCTTCCGAGCCAACTTGTAACTGCACGGTCTCCAGCAGCATGTTTGTCCTCCGCATCCAGAAGCACATCTTTGATTGTTGAAATGGTGTTCTTCAGGCTTTCAACCTCATCTTGGACACCCCAGAGCAGTCCGATCTCTTTGGCAGCCAGTGAGCCCAAAGTCCCAATGATTCCCTCGGCAACAACGGAGAGAAGCAGTTCCGCCATTTCCTGATGGTTAGTGAAAGAATGCTCAAACTCTTGAAGAAGCAGTTGGGGGGTTGAATGAAGAAATGTTCTGATAAGATATCGCCTGGGGAAGTTACCAGAAATGAGATAGGCCACATTCAACGAGACTTACACTACCCATAATTAATTTTTTGACACGACACACCACCAACTCACCCACCCACAATACCATTTCAAACGAAATAAAAAATATGCTGGTTTTTTTTTTCTTTGGTTCTTTTATGGGAGTAAACAACTTACTGATCACTTATTTAGAGAGAAACAAAAAAAAAAAAACCCACTTACTGATCACATATGGAAGAAGTTTTCACTGATGGTAAACGGACTGCGATTGGGAATATACTTAAGTATTAACCCTGATTTTATAAGAGATTATATTCTAATAGTATTATTTGGAGTTAATTAGACAGATTGAATACTAAAAGAATTAATCCAGTTTACTATAATAATACTAGAAAGGTTAGAATAATAATATTGAGGACTATGGTGATAATTAACTAGTTGAATAATTGGCTTGGTGAGATAAGTTAAAAGAAGTGGGTTAGTGGTAACTAATATAATGATGAATTTATGTTAAAGTGAGTAGAGTAATTAGTGGTTAAATGAGATATAGATTAGATACGTTTTTAATAAGTTTAGGTGGGGTTAGGTTTTGACTTTTAAATTAAAACTCCCATCCCCATTAATCAATGCATCATATCTTCTTTCTCCTTGTCTTCTTTCTTTTCCGATTTTCTTTACCTGCTCCCACTCCTTCCTTTCTTTTCCTTTCTTTTTCTTTCTTTTTCTCTCTTCTTATAATTAGGGCCGGCTGAATGCCTAGGCATCCTTAAGAGTTAGCTTAGTTGGTTCGTATCATGCATAATTAAGCGGAGGTCACTAGTTCAATCTTTTCCTATTATGTAGACATGTCAAAAAAAAAAAAATGACCCCAAATAGTAACAGTATAATTTAGTTTCCTTTATAAAATGCAAAATTAAGGTCCTAATTATGACAAAAAGTTAGTGAATGTTATTTAATTAAGGCTTCAATTATGTTATTTAATTAAGGCCTCTTCACTTAATGTTAAATTTACCTTCATGCTTTCATGCATGCTCTTCAAATACAAAGAGTTTTTTTTTTTTTCTTATGTTCTTTCTCTTTCATATTTTTCTTATTTCCTCTCAATTAAAGTAAATTTTTAATGCAAAGAGTTTAAAAATTGATTTCATCACTAAAATAGAACATTTAGTTAGAGGAGAGGAATATTTAGAGAGTTTGGTATTTAGTGGTTTTTAAAAATGATTAGCTAAATCAACTAAAGTAGATGTTTAAAGTTAAATTTAGAAATTCTTTGAAGAGTTTGACATGAATGCTCTAAGAGCATGTTTAGGATTACATTAAGAAAGAGAGTTTTTAAAGCCAAAAAGAGGGGGAAAAAATCATTTTTTTAGTTTTTTTTAAGTGCATTTTGACTATTTTTAGAGTAAAAAAAAAATCAAATAATTAGTATTTTTAAAATTTGCTACCAAACAGATCAATTTTTGTTTGACACAATTTTATAAGTACTAAAAGTATTTTTTACCTCACTAATACAATCTCAAACAAGTTATGAGCCGTCAGGTCAGCCAAATGAACCTTTTCTTTAACCTCCAAGTCATTATGATATTGTTATTTTAATTTATTTATTGTCTACTTGTAAATATCCATCGTTTGTAAATACCTTTCTCGAATTCCTTCCAAGTATTGGATTCTTTGCCTTTCTTGACATCTACGAAATCCAAAACTTTCTCCCAAGAGTGATGTGTGGAATAACGTGATATGTAAATTGTAATTTAAAGTTTGAATTTTATACAAAAGTCACTATTTAAAATTCATTATTTAAAATGTCAACTTCCAAAATGTTTTTTATTTTTTAAAAATGAAAACATGGGTATTTTGGTCTTAATTTGTATGGAGGTAGAATTTTGAAAGTTCAAGGTAAGTAGGAGAGTTTTTGAATGTTACGAAATGTCTAAAGTGATGGGTAAAGTTTGATAATGTAATTGAAATTGTCCCTATTCTAAAATTTGATCACTCTATTACATCCAACGATTTAAACAAATGGTTTAAGAAACTTTTGTAGATGTTTGTGTTTGAGAAACTTTTGCATTTATTTAGAACCTTTGTTACGTTTGAGAAATAAAGTTTTTAAGTAAAAAAAAAAAAAGAACCTTTTTAGCTTTTGTCAAATGTGTTTTAACCATTTTTTGACTTTTTGAGTCATTAAAAGCGCTTTCAATTTTTTTTTACTAAACATGTACTTATTTATTCAAACGGGCTTTTTAAGTGTCAAACGCAATTTTATGCCCCTCAAATGTACACCCAAACAAGCCCTTAAACCATTAGATGTAATGGAGGCTAGGGCTCAAATTTAAAATTTTAGAATCTCATATTTAAAAAATGACAAAATTTTCCTCCAAATTGGGTTGAAAGGATTTCCTCCAACTCAATCTATAAAAATGACATGTATCTTTGAACATGTGAGATACACATGTATTTTTTTAATAAAATTGACATATTAGAATAAATTTTACTAAAAACTCATATGTATCTCACATTTTAATAAAAAAAGGACACCTGCCATTTTTATAAATTGAGTTTGAGAAAATTTCTTCAACCCAATTTGGAGAAAAACTGTCTTTAAGGAGATCTCAATCTACTTATACCATCCTCACTCTACGACCATTTTGTGCAATATTTATGCTGGGTGCAATACTTCTGGAATATGATCCTCTTTAGTTAAAATGAATTATAAAATATCCAAATAGTTATAGTGATGAGGTATCTTTGTCTTTTTATTTTTTTTAGTAGACAAAAATACTCATACACTATAACTAACTGAATATTCTCCGGTTCAAATGAATTAGAGATGATCATAATTCAACACTTCTAATCTATACCGTTTATTTTGATAAATGGCAGATCATTTATTTTAAATAAATAGTTCAAATCATGTTGGACTATTGAGGGGTGCCTAATCAAAGGAGGTGGTCTAACCAACCCAAAACATTTTTTTTATTATTATTTTTTATTTGGTATTATTGTTACAATAAAAAATTAAAAAAGGGGGGGGAGAAACTATATATACTCTCACTTCTGATTACCCTTTTTCTTTTCAACTTTCAACTGATGAATATCCTTTCAAACATCAATACTCCATCCCTAAAAAAATGATAAAAATACCATTGATAAAAAAAAATAAAAAAAAAAATTCACAAAAGGGGTAGCTTGCTAGATATACCAACAATTGAAAGTTCTCTGACCATTAAATGAAAGAGTAATGTTATAGACTCTAAGATGTAACTTAATTGATTGTGAACCACGCTTCATGAAACAAAAGTTACTGGTTCGAATTCTCATCTTCCTTTTTCCTTATGTGGACATGTCAAAAAAAGAAAGTAACGCTAAAACTTTTGTTCTCTCCTCTTGTCCTTTCAAAGTGACGTGGGTTTTATAATTATTATTGAATTTGAAATGGACCGCTATTAAATTTTGATCCTGCAATGATTTTAAAAACCATATCAAATCTAGAGAGACAAGAGAAAAACAAAAATCATTCTTCTAATGTTATTATAAATTCCAGGGATATTGCATATTGGATGTTAGAATAGAATATGTACTTTCAAGAAGAAGAGGAAGAAATGAAAAACCAACAATGCATATGTCAAATTTTGATAAATTAAGGGTGTAAAGCAATTGCGGTTAGTGGTTATTGGTTAAAATCACTAACTGCAACTGCCTCATGCAGTTATTAAATTTTAATAATTGTAACCGCTCTTCTTAGGAGCTTTGCGGTTATTTAAACTAATATTTGGCGGTTTTCTAACTGTTTATATATATATAGCCTCTTAGGCTTTTTGAGGTGTTTTGGGCATTTTTGTGCCTATATTTGGGCTTATTTGAAATAGTTTTGGGTCAAAGTGTTCCTAAAAACAATGAATATGATAAAATCTTATTCCTAACTCTTATTTAAAATGACACCAAACACCAAAACAAAGTCGTTTTAATATTATATTTTTAATGAAATATATTTATATTATTATATATAAAGGTATGTGGTTAACGGTTATTAACTGCTTTCCCTACCCCTAAAACTACTAACCACCCAGTCTTAGAGTAATACTACAAGTCCTTCTTATTATTACTTATGTGTCCTCCGATAATGATGTTCTTAAAATTATCATTACAGACATTAATCATTATCAATTTTCTTTCGAATATAATTTTAAGAATCACATCATTATTAGAGTGACATAAGAAAAACTTCTAAAATTATTCATCTATCCTATGAGGTTAGCGATTTTTTATAACAATCTATCAAAGCGATTATGCAATTAGTGGTTACCGGTTGCAGGGCAATTACACCCCTAGGACAAATGCTATAGTTTTCGACTTTTTTTTTTCTCAAAATTTGGTCTCTAAATAATGTGTCTCAATCTCATAAAATAGTAACACATACTATAAAATAATAAATTGAATAAAATTGTGATATTAAAAACTTCAAAAAATTAAAAAATTATTATTATTATTAGAAATAGAAAGTGTAACATTTCTTCGAATGAGAAACCGCAAAATTTTTATCTGTTCATGCTCTTTTCCAACTCCACGCCACTGTCGTCTCATTTACGATGAGTCAACTCGCGATCCCCAGGAGCGAGTCGACTCACCAGAGGCTCTACGAGTTCGCCAGAACCGGCCTCGTCAAGATCTTCGCCCACCCCTACGCCACGGTGTGCGAGTTGTATTGTGGAGGAGGATTGGACGCTGACAAGTGGGACGATGCCCAAATCGGCCACTACATGGGAATCGGTATCCAAATTTTTTCTCTTGATTGCTTTTTCTCAGATTTTGGGTTTTGGGTCTGGTTTTCCAGTTTTTTTTGCAAGTGAAAATTTGATAATCCTGTAGATGTTTCGTCGTCTGGAATAACCCAAATAAGAGAAGCTTGGGAGAGCCTGAGGAAGGCTTACACTGCTGAGTTCTTTGAGCTTGACCCTTGCTCGGTGAGTGTTTTCTTTCTTTCTTTCTTTCTTTTTTTTGGTGTGCTCATTTTCCGTTTTGTCATGTTTTTATGTGTGAATATTTTAATGGGTTGCTAGTATTTGTTTTGATATCTCTATTGTTATGAATTATTGGGTTGTAGTGCTGGAATACTACATTTGGTAATTGGAAGATATTTAATCGATCAAAGCATTTGCTAGTTATAAGATAATCATTATCCAATATGTCCACTGCATGATATACTTAGGATGATCATACAAATTCCTTTTGGGGTTACCCCTGTAAAAAGAGTTATTCTTTAGTGTGCCTCTAAAGTGATGATTGTGAGTGAGATGTCTTCTGGCACTTTTATTGTCAATATGCAAAGGCTGTAAATGAGTTTATCAAATGATGATTTTTTACTAATAAGCAAGTTAATTGTATAGGGCCAAGGTGTCTTAATCGAACCTTGTTGTTGAACATCATTTTGCTGAATGTGCTTTTCTGTTGTCTCTTAAGTCAGCCTGTATTCATAGCTCTTATTTTTAATTTATAATTTTGTTTGATAACGAACATTGTCTCAAGTTGGTGTTTTTTTTACTGTTTATAAATTTGTCTTAATCGAACCTTGTTGTTTACAGCTTCTTTGAATGTGTACTGAGTCTTTTGCTTAAAGATCCATTAATCATGCAAATTTCATACGTATGGAAGTTTATATGTATTTAGTTGGACTTTGGTCTAATCTGAATCAGACAGTCAAACCAATTCCCCTCCTTTGAGAAACCCACAATAAATTGAACAGAAATAACAACAAAATCATGAATAGTAAGAACAACTGTTTTATAAATTTCTTAAGTGGGCTTATTAATGTTCTTTGAGGTGTATGAGTCTTTGCTGCAAAAGATCCATTAATCATGCAAATTTCATACGTATGAAGTTTATATGTATTTTAGTTGGGACTTTGGTCCTAATCTGAATCCAGACAGTCAAACCAACCCCCCCTTCCCCCTCCTTACTTGACAGTGTGTATTGCTTTGGCAGGAAAGTATAGAGATGCATTTGCAGGAGAAGACCAATCAGGCTGATGTAGTGTGCTGCTTGCAGCATTTGCAGGTTTTGTATTTGTTTTCCTCGTCGTCTCTGTCTTTCTTTCTCATGGTTCTGTACTTCCCTTCAGAGTATCAGATTCCAAATCTTAGAAGCATTTATACATGCAGTTGTGCTTCGAAACTGAGGAGAGAGCAAGGAAACTTCTACAAAATGTGTCGTTGTTGCTGAAACCGGGGGGTTATTTTTTTGGTATTACTCCTGACTCATCTACAATATGGTATGAAATGGTGATTGTTCTTGGAGTTATTTGTTAATTTCATTGGGATTTGGTGTGTATTCTTATTTGTATGTATTCAGATAAATAGTCAGTGATTTCATTTGCTTATCGCAATTTGGTGATGTTCTTAATTGTTTATGTATATTGGTAGCTTTTCTTGGTACTGAAACTAAAATAATGGGGCCTGCATCTAGTCACTGCTCACTCTCTCTTCTTCAGTTGACTTGGTATCCTGGACTGAGGTTGATGCTTTAACCAAATTATGGACAACTTGAAGTTGATTATGATTTCTATATTTATAACCATAGACATGTTCTTGACTTGCCATTTGAATTAGAAAGATTCCCTATTGGAATTATCAAACATTTGTCATTTCATTTTATTTAACATGTTAGGTGTAGAGGCAATTTTCAGGTCAAGTCTGAGATTGTCAACCTTAACTTCTTTGAATGAAAACAAAACTTTCTTTGCAGTGATTGGCACTATCTCTGGCTGCATATTAATTCAGTCCTTTAACATTGCTGTTTGAGACAGGACTCCTCTAGCTTTGAGCTCAGGTTTCTATGATCTTTTCTTCTATTCATGACATTACTAATTTCTAATCATGGTGATCAATGTTGTATGAGATCTTTCTTATGGGAAAATGAGAGTTGTACCACCAATATTAACATTACGGCCATGCAGGGCAAAGTACCAGAAGAATGTTGAAGCATACCACAACAAAAGCAGCAGCATGAAGCCAAACATTGTTCCCAATTGCATTCGATCAGAAAGCTACATGATCACCTTTGAAGTCGAGGAAGAAAAGTATGTGTGAATTTTAGATCTCAAGCACATTAGCTTGTTCCTTATTTTCACTTATTCCAATTAAAGATGCTGTACATTTCTAGGTTCCCATTATTTGGAAAGAAATACCAGCTGAAATTTGCCAGTGATATTTCTGCTGAAACCCATTGCCTGGTTCATTTTCCAAGTTTCATCAGGTTTGTTTCTATCTTATGATTTGTGAAAAAATTGACACTGGTTGTAGGTTTTTTGGCTTGGTTAGTGCGATGTCAAAACCACTTTCTGGTCCAACCATGTTACCAAAATTACCCATGTTGATGTTTGAAAGCTTTCGTAGCAATGTTTCTATTTTGGTTCGATACTTTGTTCAATCCTATAAACTACCATAAATCCTTTCTGCCTCCAAAGTGAGTGCAGATTAGGCAGGATTTAATTTTAGAACTTTGGTTGGAATAGGACGGGTGTGTTTAAAAATGGAGGGTGCTAATTACAATCCACAATGGATCACCAACATATCATTGAGCTTCTCCCCCTTTTACTGTAGATTCTTCTAACTGTTAGGTTTAAACACTTGAAGTTGGGTTCTTTTGTTTGGTATTCTCATATTTCTTTGGGTTGCTGGTAGTGAAATGGTTTTATTATTTGAAATGCTTTCTAGCTTTGATGTCCACTTAGAAATGGTTTTATTATTTGAAATGCTCTCTAGCTTTGATGTTGGCTTCAAAATGTTCTAATGATCAACTTCTCTGATATGTAATTCAGGTTGGCAAGAGAAGCTGGTCTTGAGTATGTCGAAATGCAAAACTTAACTGAATTTTATGATGACAACAGGTTTGCGGATTTGTCTTTTTGTCTTTAATTCCTTGCAAATTTCTGAAAGGAACTAACAAATGAATGTTCCCTCCACTACAAATTTACTTTATGTAGTGTATTTTGTCATTGCTGTTGTTTGATCGAGTAAATCTTATTATTCATTCTTCTTTTTCGGTTGTCGCCAAAAGAGCCCAATTTGCAGGCATGCTATTGAATTCCAGTCCAAACCTTGTTGATCCCAGAGGAAGACTGCTTCCTCGATCGTATGATGTGTTAGGTGATGCAGTCACACTCCATTATCTACTCTTCAACCTTCCCCTGTACCATTTATCATTTGCTACTTCCCCGTTCTGCAGTTTACTAATGGGTTCTTTTGGCATTTCCCTTTTACAGGGCTTTATACCACTTTTATATTTCAAAAGCCAGATCCAGATGTTGCCCCCCCAATAATGACCCCTTTATTGCAGGAGAGTAGTTACAATCATGATGAGGCAAGTATTTCAAATATTTATCGAAGGCTATAATAAGAGCATCTTGTAAAAGGCATAATGTTATGTTCTCTCCCCTTATCCAAACCCAAGAATGACTTCTTTAAACCGAGTTAGAAGGAAATCTTGATTGTAGTGATGGACTCTCAAATTGTCTCTCTTTATAGCGTTTGCTTGTCTGATGCAGAAAAGCAATGTCTCTGTTAGGCCTGATAATCTTTTTCCTATTTCTCCAATAATTTATTTATTTGCTTTGATGTTGTAGAGAGAGTGGCAGGGGAGTGGCTGGAGAGATGATGAAAAGAGTGGACACATAGAGCCACCTGTTTCCCTAGGCAAGATTAACGACCAGAAAGGGATTTTGGGTCCCGGCCCTGCGGATTTACGTTTTTCAGAGGCACTTTGACCAGAATGGGTTGAAGACAAGCAAGAGGGATGTGGATGGCAAAGGGAAGCAGCAGGATGTTGTATTGGGGAGGTCCATCTCATTAGTGGGTCAATTATAGTTTTGATTAGATTCATTTTTATGTGTT
This sequence comes from Carpinus viminea, assembly GCA_013348765.1. Taxonomy (NCBI): domain Eukaryota; kingdom Viridiplantae; phylum Streptophyta; class Magnoliopsida; order Fagales; family Betulaceae; genus Carpinus; species Carpinus viminea. The sequence goes on along the minus strand of CP054668.1, from coordinate 9,189,207 downwards.
GGTTGTATATTCAAATTAAAGCTGAATGAATGTGAATGGGTAGCCTTAGGCCTAATTTCTATTTTGTTTTCCATGGAGGAGCTGCAAGTATTTTAGGCTTTTGGCCATTTAGTGAATTCTGGTCTGTTCTTTATCATTCCCTTGAAGGGTGCCATTTCAGTAAGGGCCAACACCCCTTCTCGATTCCCATTTATCTGTCACTATATACTGAAATATGGACCAACGCCCCTTCTCGATTCCCATTTATCTGTCACTATATACTGTTATGTTTTCCTTGACAATTTGAAGCATTTTTCAAGAAGAATGAACCCAAGATTTGGCTCAAGTGGTAAAGGATTTAAACTTGGTGGCATCTTCGTTGGGTTCAAGGTTTGAATCTCTCTTTTGAGTGTAAACAATTCCTTACGGTGAATTCAAGGTCTACCTTATCCATGTTGGGGGCAGGAGGTGCCTTGCACAGGTTTGGAGTTTGTTTTTCAGGGGTGGTATACGAAGTGGCTCTACCTTAAAAAGGTTTCTAATAATAAAATAAATAAATAAAAATAAAGTGGTCATTAGCTGGAACCTTCCAATCTTACAATGTGTCAATTGCATGGTATTTTGGTCATATTTCTCCTTCCATAGTGACGGTTTTTATTTCAATCTAGGAAATAAAAATCAAATTCAGCTCCCAAGTTTTCATGTGATTTTAATTTAGTCAATAAGTTTTTAATTTCGACAATTAAATGCTAAAGTTTTCCTTTGGTTTAAAATAGGTCATTTCATCAACCTATCATCCAATATAATTAATAAAGAGTATGTCATGTCAGACCAAGCAATTAATGCTATATGACTTTTGTTTGACACGTTAGCACATAATTGTATGTGTCACGTGACTCAATTACTTAAAATTGCAAATATATGAATTTTTTTTATTTGTGATTTAATGTAATTGTGCCATGCAATGATTGCTTTGACATAACATGTTATTATTTTATAAGATGATACAATGATAGAAATACCTATTTCAAATCAAAGAAAAACTTAAGGATCTTAATTCTTAAAATTAAGAACCTAAGTTTTAAATTAAAATCACATAAAAATCCAAATACTAAATTTGATTTTTTCCCTTTAATCTATCATGAACTTCCAAATTGTATAGCCAAATGTTAATAATACATCGAATAATTAAGTTTTAGCAATATTTGGTGAACCATGAGAAAATATTAAAAAGGAAGTGAAAGGGTTTATGTAATTTTTGTCAATGCCAGTTGAAAGGCAAATGTTAAAAAATAATTAAAAATATATATAAGCACGCCCAGTGGGACTCGAACCCACAATCGCCTGATTAGAAGTCAGACGCCTTATCCATTAGGCCATGGGCGCTTGTTGATCATAAGTCTCCACCGAAATATATAAGTATCTAATTTTCCCAATCGAATCGAGCACACCCTATTAAGAAGTTGCTTTTCACTTCCATTCCACTCTTGAATAGTAATAACATTTTTTTTTTTTTTTTTCTAATGAAATACAATTTCACAAACCAAATGAGACCTTGTTATGATTTAAGAAGCTACTTTTCACTTTCATTCTCCAATGAAGCCTGGAATCAACGGTTTTGAGTTTCACTGGCAGAGGTGAGAGAGTTCTCACCTTCACGTCTTCAACGATAAAATAGTTTCAAATTTTCAAATATGATACTAAGCAAATTTCCATGCATTGGCATTCTACCCTTAATAGTTTCTAATTTGGTCCTACTCTGCAATTATGCATAGACCTCAAATCATCATACAAAACTTGGAACAAAGAGACCAAACCGTTCACAAACGAGTCAATAGTCAGGTTCCATTATGAAAATTTTGTTTTAGACCTCAAATTGTTAAAAACAATTTAGATTACCAATCATAATAATTATTAACAAAGTTATCAACTTTAACGTCAAACACACAAATATCAATACGAAAATCAAAGCAAGCATAAAAGAAATCAACACTAAGACTTTGGTAACGAATTTGAAACCTTTTGAAGAATTTTTCAAAAGTAAAATAACTTTGGAAGATTTGTGTTATTGATTGATTTTACTTACAAAATTTTTGTAATTCTCGATACTCAATTTGTAACCCCGGCAAACGACCGGTTCACTTCCCATTATAGTAGCTCCAGAACCTAGGTCTTCTTTACATTGATCACCTTCACGGACAAACCTCGTCTGCTTCAACTTAGAACTTTAGTGACCATTGGCTTTTATGTGAATTGAATGAAGAAATCAAGAAAAATGACTAAATTGTTTAAGGCTCCAAAGTGTTTAGAAACCTCTATAAGAAGAATGAAAAATAGTCTCTCTAGCTTTCGAAAGTCGTGATGGGGAGAAATTGAAGTTTTTATACTAAGTTGGCTAAGTTTAAAACAGTCTACTGCAATCTCGTTTGAACAAGAATAAGTCTTGAATGAGACCTAGAGTTCCATAATTTTCTTGAGAGGTAGGCGAACAGGGTTCAAACAACACTTCAATCTAAGGTCTTCTCATTCAAATGTCTTTCAATCGAGACTACAATCAAGGCTTTTTTGAAGCACATTTGAGTTGGATGCGATCGTGACTGCGATTGAGACATTTAAAAACTTGATCTTGAACAGTCTTCATGCTTTCGTTCAAACATACTTGCGATTGAGACAGTCTGGGACTTTGTAAAAATAAAAAATAAAAACTTGATGCACATTCTCATCAATTTCTCAATTCTGGCAATAAATTTCAAAGAATCAAACTCTAGACTTGAACCTTACGATTTATATTGTTTCAACATCAAATTTGCCACCTCTAAACCTAACACATTCACAAAACAACCATTTATATTTACTTATTTTAGTAAAAAGTCAAGCTCACACTTATATTTAAAGCTTGATTAATGAAACAAGCCTAAATTTTAACATTATATATATATATATATATATATATATTATATATCCACAAACAGACCCAGGAACATGAGAATCCACATGTTATAAGGATTGTACTTTTTCTTTTTCTTTTTTTTAAAAAAAGACATTAATCTATCTAATGAATTCAATCTACCTCATGTTAGCTATAACAAAATATTAGTATAGATTTGTGAAGGGGTGCATAACTCTAATCCTGATATTCATTTTGTATGAGAACGTAGTAAACTAAACAAATAACTCATAAACAAGATCAAGCCTATTCCAAAAATAAATGAATTAAACTTTTTTTTTTGTTGATAAAAATGAATTAAACTTGAACACATAATATAGCTCGATGATAAGCTCAACCTCAATTTATGCACGAAACAAAATTAAATTAAAAAAACTGTCAATATTCAACTCTATTGGCCACGATTGGCAACCTTATAGTAAACAATAAGGGGTTATCTCCTCATTTAATAGTTTTGTTCTCTTTTATGCCCAAAAAAGGAAAAACAGATAAAGAAAAAAGATAAGCTCAAAAAACCGTGTAGTGATTTATGCAAGAGACGTTACATAATTCCAACTATAGGTGCCTTGATGCACAAATTTATATATAATCTTCAGGGTGGAATATTAATTCTAATCTTCAAGCTCAATGATCTTCACCACAGAAGAATCACCAACTTTCTGGCAGACAACTACACGATCATGTGATTTTATAAGACCAGAGGCCTTGCCATGATCCAAAGCAACCTTTAGAATTGACTCATTTGTTGCATTTCTAGCCTCAGCCTGCAAAACAAGCACGTTTCATTTCATCTAATCGGGTAGTGAGGCAAAAGCCCTAGGAAAGGGAAATATCAGTAATTTTACAACAGAAAAATTCAAGTCAAATTTTAGTATATGAGAAACTTAGCCTGAAGTTCAAAACCAAAAATGTTTGTACACCTAAAGTTGTAATAACATTAGTAGTTAATTAATGTCGGATCGAGGGTTGCCATTCCACCTAAAACCAATTAGTGTTAAGGGAGACAAACTCAAACCTCGACATTGCGCCCAGCAGCCTGTTTTTAGAGTGGTCACAGGGAGTGGTATTGTGTCCCAACATTCAAGATTGAATACATATCAAATATGAGTCAAAAGAAAAGAAAAAAGGTGAAGAATATGGACAATGATAGAATACAGGAGATAACAAATTTTAGTTCAGCAAAACAGTGTCTCGTTGTAAAATGAGTCCCATAAAGTGGCTTCATCAGATCAGTGAAATTCCATTTGCAAAACTTCTTTTATTTTGTACTTTTGAGAGAGAGAGAGAGAGAGAGAGAGGAAAAGCCAGATCCAATCTTGGCCTAAGAGGTATCTCAAGTAACAAATGTAACAAATGTAGTTCTTACCGGATGTCGAGGATCTGCAAGCATAGGAAAAAGGCCTCTAACAATGAGTGATTGCCTCGCCTACCACAAAATCATGAAAAAGAACAGATATCAATGATTAGAGTCAGCTTCTGTCAGACGATGCAATGCTTAAGGCAAGAACTACTGTAGACAGAATGAAATAATAACATATTCAAATAGAAAATATAACTAAGCAGAACATAGAGGACACCAAAAAAAAAAGGAACATATTTCTTTGATTAAACATAAGTCCAGGACAGTTATGGGTAATTAAATATTAATGCAGGCAATTCAAAAAATTCAAAAGGCTCATACACAATATAATTGCTCTTCAGATATCACTTTTGAATCCTGCCAAAGGTCAACACAACCAGAAAAGAAAGTCCCCTCCTCCAAAAAGAAGAAATTAGTATCCAAAATAACACTTTTTACTCTGGGCCAAATTACTATTACAACTTGCACATGCTAAACGAAGTAGAAGGAAATCTTGCAATCAGCAGATCATCTTACGGGCAATTTGTAGAGACGCAAATGATCCCCCAGGAATCCCTTGAAGACCAAAAGCAATAACCCAGTTACTTATTTGCTTATCACTTCTGGTGAAGCAACACAGAACACAAGACAGACCCTTCTTGGTGGAGTTACTAATTGCAACAGCAATATGACACAAAACTCACCTTAATTGTATGGGGCCACTGAAGCAAAAAAATGCTCCTATCCCCACTGCCCCCAAAATGGTTGGAGAGAAATGAAACAGCAGGCAGGGATTTATGAAAATAAAAAAAATAAATAAATAAAATTTAGTTGTTGAACAAAAGCGTAGAGCCTGGTCTCCTCATATAATAACCATTACATCTTTTGGCATGAACATTGGACATGAGAAAAACTGGCAACTACGAGTAACTGCTCGCTTCTCCAATTCTATAAAATCAAGTTCAACCTCATTCACAACACAGCAGTATACTGATAAAAAACAATGAAATTTTTCAATAAGAATTACTTCCCAACAAGTTGGGGAACATTACTATGCCTGGAAAGAAGAAAATGAAGGGTGACCTTGAGAAATCAAGACCCAGCACATGCTGTATAACTTAGTAATAACAGGGGGAAATGAACATTACTATGGCTTATTCTAATATCCACAAGACACATGGAAAAATAAAGTTACTGCAACAGAATCCCTAAATAAATCAAAGTCAATAATATACCTCAAAAGCACCAGTAAAAGTCCAGCGGAGTTGATTTGTTTTAAGCTGGGGGATTACAACAGATAAGACAGGCATTGTCGGCCTGTACTTTGCAATTAACCTGCATTAAAAGAAAACAATATAAAAGGTTCAATTACTACACATGCAAGAGTGAGTATGGAAGTTGCAGCAAAATTATATATAACATTGTTGATCATCTAAACCTAACCTCTAAGAAAGAGCGCAAGTATATATAAAACCTAATGTCCAAAGATACAGAACCAATATGCCAAAGCAATTTTTTCTATTTCTTTTTTCTTACAAGTAAAACAACTTTACTAGACAAAGGAGAAAACTCCAAAACACAAGGAGTGTAGTAAAACTACTCTTAAAGAATTACAATAAAAATTCATAAAATCTAGTAAATTAACTTAAGTAATGGGATGGACACTACCTAAATAGCCATCCAGCCATACAACAATCTCAAAAATAAAGACTTGATAGCGTGTCTTGCATGTTCTACACCATAAACAAATCCTGCAATTGCTGTGTTTCCAAACTGTCCAATTACACACAAACAACATTCCAAACTTTTATACTTTTATTGATAACCGATTTTTCCTCATCAAGCATCATGGGGTGTGTATGAACTGGCCAAAGGTACCACCACCTTCCAAATGGGAGTTCCTGGCGCGAGTCCCCACAGGAAAAAAAAAAAGAAAAAAAAGCTCATAACTTATTGGATGCCTAAGGGTGACAGGCTGCTCCAAGTATCCGACGTTTATCTATGCATTAACACAGTACCTCATCTAATTTGTGGGCCTTGTGTACAAGGTTTGCCTCAATATGTAAGCAGTCGAATCATATTATTTAGCATTTCCCATAAGATTCCAAATAGGGAAAAACAAATGAGTATATCCCCCTTGTTACCAAACAGTGAAGTAAAAGATGAATAGCTAATTCCCCACCACTTCTGCATATACAAAACTATATTATGATCCATATATTCCTCCTAAGATTGCCTACCATTCAAATCTTTATTAACGTCCACTGCCCAAAAGAAAAAGTAACCTTCCAGAGCACATTTGCCCCATGTACTTTTCAAGGAAACTCACACCAATAGACCCAGTTAAAGCATCATAAAACGATCAAACCTTAATTTTTCAGATTGTGCTAATTTTTAATACATATCTAATAGAGTAGATCGACTTGAACTATGAGAGTTGATTTGTATTTTGGTACTATGTATTATTCTTTGTGCTTATGTACAAACATTAGTACAGCATTTAACATATGTAAAAACAATAATCCAACCCTAGTAGGGGTTGTGACACATCAAACACATCTCCTTTCATGGTATTAGAGCCACTACCAGTGGATATTTTGAATCTCTCTCTCTCTCACACCCCCTGCCCCCAAAATCTCTTCTTCCTACTTGGATATCAACATGAACTCACCACTCACACTCTCAATGGTCTTCAAAATGGAATTGGATTATCAGCCCTTCCTTTTAGCTATAAAGACCATTGAGCACCAACCAACCTAAGACAATCAGCAAGCAAGACTCCTTGTGCACAAACAAGGAGTGCAGCACCTGCATGTTCAGCCGTTGCTCCAACTGGTTCACAATTTATGGAGAAAGCCCTAGTCAGAATCAACTGTAGCCAAAGTAGTCAATGTGGGCAACGCTTAGATGGAGAGATAGCTGTGGTGGCTGGCAAAATCAGGGTGAGACAACCAATCAAAGTGATGGATGTCTAATGGTCAAAATTTTCATTTCTCCAATACCCTCACCCAGCAGACACAGGATCCTATCTTTTAAGGCAAGCTTTCGCTCTTTCTTGACCATAATAACAGTCATGAGGTCAGTCAAATTGGTTGAATGCAGGACATGCTGCAACTAATAGTCAAATTCGGTGTACTTATGATTTCACCCCATGATTGCACAGTCAAGATATGGGACTTGTCGACCTTAAGTGAGCAGACATGTTCTCCCTTGTGTTCACACAGCTTAGTTACATTCTGCAATTTCTGAACCAGCAACCTTTAAGCAGATAATCAAAGATTCTTGTTGGCATCAAGCTATGGAAGACATGTATGATGCTCATACTCAGAAAAAAACTGTGTTCCTTCACACCTTCCTATGGATGTTGTTGGGCATGGTGGTTTAAAGTCAAAGAGAGTTCATAATGTACCATTGAGCACTTTAAGGCTTGCCTTTGGCATTCCCTTAGCAGGCACAACTTGATTTTGATCAGACATTCAGCTTGTGGTTAATGCTACTACATTCATAAGATTGCTCTTACAACTGGCCTATCCAACTATCCGAAGCAAAGAATACCTTTTTTCTTGGGCATCCTTCAGAGGAGGTTTATGTGTCATAACCCCTAGGTTTTATTGATCCTTCTTAACACACTGATGTGTGCAAGCTACATAGAGCTATTTATGGACTTTGCCAAGCTTCATGACCATGGACTCGTCACTTCTTCAGGTTTTAAAATGCTTATTCCTCCATAATTGTCCCCCATCATATTAAAGACATTGCATTTCCCTTACTGTAGTTGATGATATTATCTTGAGAGGTTCATCTGACACTTCATCTGTTGTTCATAATTTCTCTACTCAGTGTGTTCATAATCTGATATTATCTTGAGAGGTTCATCTGACACTTCACACTTCAATAAAGGACCTAGGGGTAATTTGCATTTCTTTGGTGGTTTTGAAGCTAATCAGTCTTCCTCTACACTTATTCTTACTCAGACTATGTATGTGTTCTCTATTCCTTGTTGGATAACGTGTTTGACTATAAGAAGCCTTACCCGATACCAACCCCTGGTCGTAAGCTGTCTACACTTGATGTTCAACTATTGGATGATCCTCCTCACCAACTTCTTCGTGTGCTTTGTCATCCAACTTTCACATCTAAACTAGTCACATCTGTGTTACTAACCCAAAAGGATTAGTCGCAATTGCAATTGGAGCTCCCTAGAGTTACTTAGAAAGCTCGGTCTCACAATTATAAGAAACCAATGAGACTTGACACCTATGTAATATCCCACCCAATATGAGACTTAATTTCAAAAGTGTCACAATCTCCCTCACTCAAATCTCTGACATCCATGTTAGAGCCCACATCATGCTGCCGAGTCCTAGTGCTACAAAATGTTACTTAGAAAAAGCATTAACCAAATATGCACTATTTACCCAAAAAGACTAGTCAAAATTACAATTGAAGCTCCTTCAACTAACTTATAAAACCCAATTTTACCTAGTAAGGAATCAATTTGGAACTTAACCCACACAACACTTTTAAATCCACCTACCTAATGTAGGACTAATTTTTTTGGGTGTCACGCAAATATTTTCTATGTTGTCAAGAAGCTTTCCAATTTATGTAGTCTCCTCTTAGTATTCATTTATGTACTGACAAACGTATTTCATGCTACCTTAAAGGTAACTCAAAACATGGTTTATGTTTTTGGACTGAGAAATGTTACATGCAATCCAATTGCACACGAGTACAACAGTCCAACCCTATTTTGAGTTGTGCAGCCGTCAGACACATTCAATTCTTTCAATTTTATCTCCATATGTATTTGCATTTGAAAGTACACTTATATTTGACAAGAAAAACATGAAAAGGAAGGGGTTGAGGGGGCAGGGCGAGTGAGAGAGAGAGGACCTTGCAGCTCTTCCAGATGATGTGAAGCAAATGATTACAGAGGCCTTTACCTTGATGGCTGCCCGTACCTAAAATTTGAAGAAGGGGGGTGGGATTATGAGTATATTTGTTAATGATTTAGAGAAGTGTTTTTTTGCGTTTTGATTTGAAAAAGGTTTTGATGTGATATAAACTTAAGAAGTGTTTTTGGCAGGGTCCACATTTAAGAAAATTGTTTGGTGAACATTTTGGAAAGTGTTTTGTGTTTTCAAAGAAATAAATACTAAAAATACTTATTTTGAGAAAACACAAATAGGTATGGAACTGACTTATTACTTATAAAAAAATGAAAAACCAAAGAAAAGGGTGGCCATGTAGCCATCTCTCACCCTTTTTGCACCCATTATCTCAAAATATTCTTATAAGATGGTGTGAAAAGTCTTCTAAGAAAAAGTTTTCCAAAAAGTGTTTTGTGTTTTTCCTTTTAAGTGTTTTGTGTTCTGTTTTTTTAAGTGTTTTGTGCTTTATGTTTTGAAAAGTGAAAAGCTCGTTAAATATTTTGAGAAAACTGTGTTTTTGGTTTTGAAAAGAGAAAAAGGCTTTTTGAAACCGAACATAGCCTATATTTTCAAAAGAGACTAAACTTATCTTTGATTAACAAAAATAAAGAAAAAACTTTCGTTGGCCAGTAAGCTACATCATGGTAACATGAAGCAGGATAGATTTAACCCAGAAACATAACAAGAAAGTACCGCAGAGGAAGTGATAGATTCCAAGTGGGTCATTGGTTCTCCAACATATTTGACAGTCTTCTTGAAATACAGATCATGATTAAAAACCTTCTCTGCCTGCAGACAACATTTTAATTAAATACTCAATCCAAAGTGGACCAAAAAACAGGGTCAATTGCAGAAGCAAGAATTTCTTGTGATGATCAAGACCATGGTGTGTGCATCAAAGACTTTCTCATATTGTGACTTGTAAGGAGCCATTGACGGCAAACAAGATTACAAATAGCTGATTAGGCTACAGAGAGTAGATTTTGAATTGAACTACCCCTGATGCCTGTACAATGTCATGAGTGAAGCCAGCAGTGGGAAAACTTTATCTTAGAATTATAGACATGCTTCAGCTTAATACCTTTCTCCTTCCAACAATAACAAAGAAGAGAGAGAGAGAGAGAGATTAAATATTAAAGAGTGTTACTTCAACTCTAGTAAATGGAGTTACACAATCAAAATAGGGTCGCAAGGAATTAACTTACCCAACAAAGAGGAAAAAAAAGAAAAAGAAAAAAGATAAAGATAACAGAAAGAGAATGGCAGGGGGTTAAGAAATGGACTATTGAGAAACAATGGCAAGATTTACCTCTGCACATATCTTTCCAACAATGGAAATGCACTCAACTGGGTACAATCCCCGAAGGGTCTCTGCGCCTAGAAGAATCGCATCACTCCCTAACCAAAAAGGAGGTCAACAACTATGAGATTCCAGACCGGTGAACATCCATACCTGTAGTGACAGTGGTGCTCAAGAAAATGCAATAGGTACAAAAGACAATGCTAGAACAATATAGTCTTTCATATCAACAGACAGAATAGACATCCAGAACAACAGTGAATACAATGGCTATCCACCAAAAGTAATAATAGCATAATTCTGTCTGAATTCTGAAAGTTACCATCCAATACTGCATTGGCAACATCTGTTGCTTCGGCACGAGTAGGTCTCAAGTTGTTAGTCATACTGTCCACAACACGAGTAACCACGGCAGGCTTTCCAGCCATGTTGCACTTGTAAACAGCAGCCTTTTGAAATAAAAACACCTGCAAAATCCATAGATGAACATTACGAGCAAGTCATAACAGGTCCACCAATGTTACACAAACATGCAACTACCAGTAAAAGGAGACTCGCGATAATGCCTATTCTTATTAATAAAAGTATCTTCCTTAGTTGGATTGGCATCAGATAAAAAACAACCTTTTGATGTAAGTTCCTTCAATATCCAAGTCCATCTCAAAATGGAATGTAGGATATGCATGTTAACTAGCACATAGATGCATGCAGCCTTGCAGTGCTGATGTGACAAATGACAATCAAACAATCAGCCCATGGTAATTAGCTTATACAAGTGTGGAATTCTTCATGAACAAGTAGATACACAGATCAGTGTTATGTGCATGCTATAATTGAAAATGATGGAGTAGGATATTGAAAGAGTAGCAATTCTAAGACCTCAACATTCTCAAAATCCTAAAACCGGTCCCTCCTATCTTAGTCTGCATTATAACTCTGGACTTCCAAAAGTGCCTCCAGTTTATGTATCTGAAACCCACTCTATATAAATAATAAGTAAAGCATAGTAGTTGGATTATCATGCCCCTTGTTTTCCCTGTGACGATAAGTGTTAGGTCATATCTAGTGCCATCACTTTTTTCCTGTTCAAGTAAGGTCGTGACATCACTTTTTTTTAATAGGTAATTACAACTCACACAACATACAGGATTAAACCCATAACCTCACCTTCCATCCATTTTTTAAGGGGGGATAAGATGCCATTTGATCTAAAGACCATTTGACTAGCAACATAATATTTATTCCATGCTCAGGTTTCAAAACTACCTTCTCTGGTGGGAGATCTAACCCCAAATTTCCACGAGCGATAATGACACCATCTGCTTCCATTAAGATCTCATCAAAATGAATTAATCCCTGCAAGAGTACATGAGAAATAAGAAATGCATACTCAAAAACATATTCAAGCACAACACCATTTATGTATAGCTCCTATCCTACTACCATTCTTTTCCACCACAACATTGCCTAGACGCAGATGCTGGGTCCTACAACAATGTGGCGGCGTGCCTACCATTTGTGTCTACATTGTAAATGAAGCGATAAGCATATGGTTGCAGGAATAGAATTATTGTTTATGCACCTCACCTCTATGTTTTCGATCTTTGCAAAAATCTGAGCTTGGCGTAGGTTACCTAATTTAGAAATAAACTCACGGGCCTACACAATGGCAAGAACAGTCATAGTTGGATGTGAAGAGTTAAAAATTAAACTAAATAAATTGCAGTAAACTATAGGGCCAAAAAAGATATTATAAATTTGAATCTATAAGCTAACCCATAATAGTCAGGAATTAATAAGAAATAACAAGGATGAAGTTGGAAGCTAATATAAAAGAACAACGATGACTAATGGGCACAGGGGAAGCAAACAAAATAATATAACTGAATTAAGAAAAACAAGCGAAACAAGATTTCCCAGGAGGAACAGTCCTTACATGGCGAATGTCTTCTGCATGTCGTGTATATGACAATGAGAGGAAGTCAATATTGTTTTGAGCACCCCATGTGCTTATAACCTGATATTAGTCAACAAACCGTCATGTGTCAGGAAATAATTTAATATGAAAGTTAAGAACGTATAAAATATCATTTTCATGACATAAAGATAAGAACTCAGTGTTACCAACTCCAATTAGTTGACAAGGACCCATTGAAATGACCCAATTTTATTGGGATTAAGCCTGAGCTAAGTTGAGTTGAGTCAGAACATATAAAATCTCCTAGAGCAGAAATTTCACAAATTTTATTCATATAGGTGGTCCTGAAACCAATTTTACAGACATCATTCTATTACAGTGATAGTTCATCCTGATCTATCAATGAATGATTAGAAGTTTTCAGCTAATCATAATCTTTCGAAACAACGCCAGTAAAGTAGGGCCCAGTGTCACCATCAAAGGAATTAAGAGGAACATATGCCTGACGTAATAAAATTTGAAATTTTTTTATGGCTGCCAGAAGGAATGACAATCAAGCAATGTAACCCAAGAGTTCACATATCTGTTAAAACATCCAATCTAAAAGATTAAATTAGTAGGTGGACAGGCTCAACAAGCACTGGGCTCAAACCCAAACAGTGTTGAATCATTCTTTAAGAATGTCTGAACATTGGATTTTAACTCTATGTTCCCCTTGGAAATATAACTGACAAAATACAACCCTACCTTTCCAACATTAATGGTTGATACAAATTAGGTAAACAAAAAACAGTCATAGCTGATTTCCTGTGTTAAAGAGTGTCTGGACCAAAAGGGAACAACTTACCTCCTTATCTTTATCAGTGAGTGAAGGTAGATCAATACGGATTTGGGAGACATGCAAAGTATACAATGTCCCAGACAAAGTAGCAGAATTCTTTATCAAACAGACCACATCATCACCGTTGACCTCAGTGACCTGCATTGTGAACGCAAAACTTCAAATATTACTGGTAACCATATAACACCAAATTTGTGAATTTTCTTGAAATTTTGGCACCCGTTTATTTTTCAGAGTAAAGTTCACTCGAGTGGCTTGTATAAAAAGACAAGCAAGCTTGAGAATGGCAACCAAGTACCAATCTGGTTACTTCTGTCTCATTTTTAAACATGTGATGCCAGTGGATAATTTGATATGCCTAATTTTACAAGTTAAATATCATATTCAATAAGCATGAACCTGATAATTGAACTCAATTTTTCACTGTTGCCTTACCTCCAGCCACACAGAAGTAGTTTCACTTCCTGTGAACAGATATTGACCAATAAATATAGTGTCCCCCTTCTTCACTGCCTGCAGAGACCAAATCAGTAATACTAACAAACATCTAGCTGCAAAAAACCATGTGGTAGAATAAATAAATAAACAACTAGTGTATCATTCTACATATCTTCATCATAAATGTAGGAGTAAACACGTTGGAACAGGAAATAACAGTAAGTGGAAAAGAAAACTTTTTGAAAGAAATACAATCCCCTGAAGAGGAGTTCCAGCCAACTCTCACAGAAACATGGGAATAGCAGAGGAAAAAAAGTATTCTGTGTAGACAAGCAAAAACATCTGATATAGCTCTAAAAAACCCTAAATAATGACATGAGCAGCAAAAGTTCCAAAACAAAACTTTTTGTCAATTTAAAGATTTTGTAATTAAAAGCTTGAGATTGACTATTATTAATTCCAATTTCTGCTAATAATGCTACTCAGAAGACAAGTCTTCACTACGTGAGGCGTTGTGTAAGTAATTTAAGCCAATTTGAGAGTCCAAGGCATTCCGTGAAAGGACCTGATGGCCAGAAATCATGTACAGTCCTAATCAAGTTTGACAAACATAATAACATTAAGTAAAACCACAACTGAATTGTGAAGAAGACTCCCATCATATGCCAAATTTCTATTGGACAAATACATAATATAGTTTTCTTCCTTTTGTTTGGTGAAAAGTGTCTGAACATTCTTTGGTTCATACAAATTCATTCACTTACCAAAATATATAAGCATCTGAACAAGTAACTAACAGTAAGTATGCCACTGATATCCAACTTAAACTCAAACGCCAGTAGTTAACTCCAGGGACTGTTTAGGAAACCAAAAATCCAGTGAAGTGAGGATATGCTGGTCAGTTATTTTGTATAGAGTTGGGAAGATTTACAAGAGTTACTTCATAATCTTTCTAAAAGAAACATATAGATGCAGCAGAATTTTATGAATAGAAAGATGGTATCCAGAAGGGAAAACAGCTAGTAATGCGTGAACCAAACTATATATGTTACAGAAATTGCCCAACCATTGTCAAAGTGGTAAGTTTTATAAAGCCAAAAACTAATATAGATCATGAAAAAAGAAGAAAAAAAATGCTAACCTTTGATAACCCTCTAAAGTTTATGGGTAATAGATTTGAAGTAGCTTCTTTTTCTTGATCAGGTGTCAGGACAACCAATGTATCTGCTTGAAGGGAAATGGGGTGCTCAGTTTTATTGACAACTTGCAACTCTGGACCCACAGTATCTAGCATTACCTGAAATAGAAGAATACAAAATTAAGTTCACATTATCCCATTTGGCAAAGCATAGAATTCAAGAAGTATATTACAGTAGCAAATCATTTCAGAGAAATCTAATTACCGGCTAGATTTGACCTCGAACAGTTAAATTAGCATCAGTGAAAATACTAATGTCGATACAGAATATGAAAGTATTGTAAATGCAAATAATTTGGCCTTACCGCACAGAGCTTCCCGGTACTCTTAACCGCTGCCTTTAAGTTTTCCAATGTCTCTTGGTGAAATTCAGTATCACCCCATGAAAAATCGAATCTTGCCACTAACATTACGTGAAAAAAAACGTTAAATTTAACCCTGAAAGGACAAGAAACTATAACACTCAATTTTCAGACAAGGCAACAGATGGGGCAATACCGGACATTCCTGCCTTCATGCAATCGGAAATTATCTCAACGGATCGTGATTTCGGACCGAGTGTTCCGACAATCCTCGTCATCGCTGGAAAGACAGTCTGCAGACAGTATATCAGAAACAATGAATAATAGAACATTCAAACTCTTATTTGGATCACAACCAAATCTCACCAGAAACAATAATATCA
This sequence comes from Carpinus viminea, assembly GCA_013348765.1. NCBI lineage: Eukaryota > Viridiplantae > Streptophyta > Magnoliopsida > Fagales > Betulaceae > Carpinus > Carpinus viminea. The sequence continues at coordinate 9,173,628 of CP054668.1, read as the reverse complement.
AAAGCTTCTAAACCAAAAAAATTTCTGGTTGGTTTTCACATGGGATTTAAAAAAGAAAAATCAAGCTCATCATATGCTGCAAAAACGAAGTCACAGTTTCCGAATAGTTAAAGCTTTAAGGACAACTGGGTATCAGTATTTCATTATAACATAGAAGAAATGGTCAATACTGAAACAAATCACTATTTTCCTAACATTCTAAGTAAACAACAATATAAAATCCCGAAAATGGTAGAAACTTTTTCTCTGCTTCTTTCATTTCTGTGAACATTGATTTAACCATAATCACAGTACACAAACAAAACAAAACAAAAAACACTAGATCTGGAATTATTACTATTACAAATACTCACAGGCTTTGAGGGCTCGAGGATCGAGGCCATCCGTATGGGCTCCTCAAGGAGCAAGTGACTCGCATTCATTTTCTGGTGATCGGAGGATGAAACCAAAGAGAAAAAACAGAGAGTATGGGTGAAACTCTTTGATGGGTTAAGCTTTCTTTTCTATATATGATGCACCGTTTATTCGTCCAAGGTGCTGGACTTTTTAGCAAGCGAGTAAGCTCAGAGTCTTGGACCCGAAGACTATGCGCAGGGAACAATTGCTGTAACAGTAACACGCAGAAGAGCGATGATACTCATACCACTGGCGTGGTTGCAACTCGTAATTTTTTAAATATAAAATAATATTAAAAAAATAAAATATTATTATAATATATAATGTTTTATATTATAAATTATTGATGTGAATTACTGTACACTCACACTAATAGTATAAGTATCACTACTCCATACAGTAAAATTATCTTTAATAACAATTATTTTTTAAAATAAGCTAGCTTATAATTAAAGTTACGAATTTAATAATTTAATTTATATATTTAAATATTTTATTTTTACGGTGTGAATTCAATTTCTATTGAAATAGGAGAAGCAACCCTCATCATGTTAAATATTTAATTAAAATAAAATGAAGTCTATTTGACTACTAATTATCTTAAAAATTAATGTTAAAAAAGTGATTAACTTAAAATTTTAATTTACATATTCTAGTACGTCCCATGTGGCTGGATAGCCTGGATTCCGTGATTCTCGCACCTTTTTATTTTTTTAAGTACGTGGATTTCAATTTTGAAGCACACGGGTTTGTCGGTCTGTGGTTTCAATCTCCTGTGCAGAGATCTCACCAGTCACCAGGAATGCAAATGGGTTTGATTAATGACACGTGGCATGATGGAAATAGGGCAAATTCCGATTGTATCTGAAGCAATTTCCTATTCAAATTAATCATTTAGGCAGTAATTGTCTGAAAATTTATGTGGGATTTACTTATTTAAATAAATTTGAAGATACTAGCTGCTTATTTGGAGAGGTGAATTTTATTTATATTCTGACAAAATAGTAAAACTTGTTGAGTATAGCCATATATTATGAGGTTACAAAGTCATAGATATAAACAAAATTTTACAATCATATGTTATCTATGACTTCAATCTTCTGTTAATTCATATATAAATACAATTAAATAGTATATCTACTACAAGCATATTATATCTAAGACATATGTAGTCAAATTTTTTAACAAAACTTATTTAAACCGACTATGAGAGATAACTCATCACTCGGAACTATTCAGGCCGTGAGAAATAACCTCTTATACTTAATTATTCATCCTCACTCATGAAGGTATATCTAATTGTTTTGTGTTTTAAGTTATTCGTTAATATTTTTGTTTGTTTTGAAAAGAGAAAACAACACCTTATAAGATCCTGGGTATGTTATAGTAATAAGGTACTAAATTAAATTATACAAAAATCTCATGGTATTTATGAGAATGCATATGATTGATAGTTATAGAATTCGATTATAATTCAATGGCACTTCCCTTTTAATATTAGAAATTTTCAACTTAAATTTAAAATGACTTGGAGTATCAAAATTCTCACATCATTTTGAGGGAAGATGGGTTATGGTGTTGTTGTGAGAGACAATATGGGTGAGGTTTTGGCAACTTTGTCGGCACCAAATGATCACATTATTGAACCCGATATAGTAGAAGCCGTTGTAGCTTTATGAGCTGTCAACTTTGGTAGTGAATTGGGTTTTACTACGGTGAATATTGAGGGTGATGCTCTCACAATGGTGCAGATGTTGAACAAATCTAAGGAAATTGGAGTTGGTATGGACATCTAATTGATGAGGTTAGAAGAGTTTTGAATTCTTTAATTCAATGAAAGGTAAAGTGTGTCAAGCGAGCTCAATTGTGTTGCCCATGGGTTGGCAAAGGAAGCTTTAGCCATCAATGAGAAATATGTTCTTTTACAGGACTGTCCACAACGTATTTCTAATATTATCTCTGTTGAATACTGTACTGAAGGAACCACTAGCTCCCTCAAGTTTCAATTGGTCTCATATAATTTTCTTAAAAAAAAAAACAATTATACAAATTCTTCAGAAAACAATTTGTTACCTCCTTAAAAATTTTTTTTTTTTTTAGTTTTATTTCACCAAATCTGAAATTATAGTTCTGCCTGAAAATCAAAATGCCTCTACTAGAACCAAGTTCGACAATTTTTTATTTTTTTAAAAAAATTTACTTAATCCTTATGAACTTGCATAAGGAACTTACTTAATCCTTATGTTTTTACAGTCTTCCACAATCTCATCATCCTTCCTGTGAGGATTTGTGGTGCTTAAATTAGATGGTCAAATGGTGAAAGGATGATTATATCCCAATAAACTTTATGAAATTACCAAATTACCCTTAAATTACAATTAATTTTTTTTAAAAAATAATAATGGGATATTTTGATAATTTTTTTAAAGTTTAAAACAATAAATTAAGAATTTTCAAACTTTAAAAATGATATAAATTTTTTTCAGGAAATTTCCTTCAACCTAGTCTAATAAGTACCAAGTGTCATTTTTCATATGTTTTCTTTAATATTTTAACAATCACATTCTACTAATCTAGGAACCTAAATATTAAATTTTTAGAAACTCATAAATATTAAATAATATTTATTAATTAGAGTAAGTTCTTTCAAACCCAAAAAATTTGGTGTCCCTTTTAAAATGAATAGGCCCATAGAGTAGAGACTAGAGAGGGGAGAGAATTAACCAAGTTTTTTTTTTTTGAAAGAAGAATTAACCAAGTTGGACAACTTGATGCCACCACCTGGCCACCAGGACTGGATAGCTACGGATAAAATCTTCCAGTTGGCGCAATTCTAAATCCATCAAAGATTGAGACTTGCAAAAGTAACGCAACGAATGCGGCAAAATAAATAAATAAATAAATAAATGACTAGAAAAATAAAAAGAATATTTTTTTAGTGGATAATGATGAGATATATGAGGTTTTCTTTTTTTAGCCTCTAAAGAATGTCCATTTCCTCCTCTCAAATTTACAGAAAAAACAAATAATAAACAAATAAAACTAACTTCTATATAGGTGTGGCACAAACTCACCCCTTTGTGTACACCAGCACCAATGATGAGTTGACACCCCAGTATAAAACATATTAGAAATATAAACCCAAATTTCTTGATTATATTAGGTTTCTTAATTTTTTTTTTTTAAGAATTTGTAGAGGGAGGGAGGTGAGGGCAGCTTGCCGCCACCCTCGCCCATCAGGGTTCGTGAGCCACCCCATAGCTTGCCAGCCACCCCTTCAATTTTTTTTAATAAAAAAATTAATTAGTTTTTTTAATTTTTTTTTTTTTTCATATTAGGTATAAGCTGATGTAATAGGATTTTTTTTTTTATAAGTCTAAGTTTATTATGATATGCTTAGGTGTCACTTCCTAATTGATGAGTCCAAAAAGGTGGATTTGTGCCACATCCGTATAGAAGGTGTTCTCTAAGGGCATTCCCAATGAAAATGAGCCAAATTTTTATGTTAAACTCTATAATAAAATTAATATAAAATAGTAATATTATAAAATAATAACTTTTATAGGTACTTTGCACAAATCTAGTCTATTGTCACGCTTAGTAAGAGAATGACACATCAGCTTACAAGATCAAAACTAAAAATGACGAAAACACAATATTCTTTGCTATTCTCTCCCAATTTTCTGTTGTTCTCTTGTGCATGTCACTATGTCCCTATATAGTCTCTAAGAAATAGTTTAATTGCATGATTATAAATGAATAATCACTAGTATCATTCTCTCTTGTATGACATGTCACGATTTTTTTTTTTTGGTATAATGTCCTACATAAGTTATTTGTATGTTAAAAAAACTACACTTTTATTCTATAATGTTGACGTGTTAGTTCAAACCAACTCTTAGATCAATCATTTTAAAAATCAAAATCAAAATCAATGGCTAGTTAGAATTGTTACTTCAACATCATAAGATAGTTGTAAAATAAAAATGTGGTATATAACATTATTCTAAATAAAATTATAACAATCCAGAGAAAAATGCTAGCCAAACCTACGCTATCACCCGAAAAGAACTAAGTCAATATGAAGCTTCCTTTCATGATTACCTTATAAACTACCGACTCTATGTTGGTTTTTCATTTCCTCCCAATATGAGATTGGAATATTATAAACTCTCCTCTTAAATTCTTTACTTCTGATACCATTTGTAACTATTCAGGAAAAAAAAACACTAATTATATCTGCTATATTATTCCAAAATAACTAGTTAATTTTGAGCTTCCCTAGTATTGATTATAAAGTTCAATTTCATTTAATAACTAGACAATATGAGATGTAGCACTCATGACTATCTATTATAAACTACCAATTCCATGTGAGTTACTTATTTCTTCCCAATATGATTATAGGGTATTACAAAAATATTATTCATGTTTGCTATAACTTGATGATGTGACATAAAAATTAGTCATTTTATCAATACTAGTAAATGATAAAAATGAATGACTAATTTTCATTGTCACGTCATTTATGTTGTACAATAGCATTAGCATTATTATTATTATTATTATTGGTAGTAGTAGTAGTAGTAATTGGGATAAATGCAAATTTTGTTCATATGGTTTGCCTAAATTACAAATCACTCAATGTGATATAAAAAATAATATATAAGTTTATGTAGTTATCCTAAATTACAAATCACTCCATGTGGTATAAAAAATAATTTATAGGTCTTCAGGGTAGACCAAAATAACAGTTTATCTCTTAAAATCAATTTTCAAGCTCTAAAGACAAATATCAATTTAATAAAAAGAGTAACCCAAGGAAAACTTTGTCACAATTTATTAACTTTAATGTTCTTTTTATTTATTTTTAAATGGTTAGAAAATTTGACCATCAAATTCTCATAAAATGCTCCCAAATTGTGGTGAAGAAGATGAAAATGAGAAAGTGTTACGTATATAATAAAATTTTTGGGATAGAAAAGATTAAGTTAATTTACTGAAGCAATATGACTTGCAGTGAGGTTTGATGTGTAAACTTAGCCGGATGTGAAAAATCGTAGTTATCATTTTTTAAAGTAAGAAATTAATAATATATGTCGTATTTTTGTTGGGTATGACATGACAAAGTAACGAATTTTGTTAAATTACTTAACAGAAATTGATTTCAATAAGTAAACTGTTATTTTGGCCTACTATGAAGATCTATAATTTATTTTTTATATCACGGTGAGTTATTTCTAATTTAGGCCAACAACTTACTCTAATTTTGCATTTATCTATTATTCTTATTATTATTATAATATAGTTTCAGTGCCGATGAGTGATGAGCGGGCTTTTAATAGCGAGTGCTAGAGAGTCTAAACTGTCTAAGACCTTCCAGAGGCGACTTCGTACCTTTAGGAAAACCCAAAGCTCCTCTCATTGTTTTGCTCTGTTTCCTCCGCCGCTTTCAAAACAAGCCCACTTTCTGAGCAAAACCCATTTTCCGTCGCAAGAAAATGGCTGACAACACTGAAATCGAGAGCAGTAAAGAAGACCCCAAAACACCCAAAAACTTGTTCTCTCTGTTCCCCAAGTTCAAGCTTGAATTCCCATTTCTGAAGCCAGGACCAAAGGCAGAGGTTGGTGTCAAAGAGGAAGTGAAGAGAGAAACAGTGGTTGGTGGGAATGAAGGAGAAGAAGGTCTGGTTAAGAAGCCCGACGTGGTGAAGTTTGCGGAGAGGAAACCGTTGGCTCCATCCCCTTTGGTTGTTGAGGCCGAAGAGTCTTCTGCCAAGACTTCTAATCCTGTCATTCTCTGGCAGGTATATATCTGGAATTCCATTTTTTGTTCGTGTTCTGTGAATTGTGTTTGGTGGCTCGGAGAGTTTGAATGTAATGGCTTGGAATATGTGTTATTTGGTCATTGGGTGGTGGTATTTAGATTGGTCGAGTACGGGTGTGATAGAATTGGTGTTAAAAATGTTGTATGTTAATTGTTGAGAATACTCTTTGCTAGTTGTGAGGGGACTTTTCTTGATTTTGTTTTCTTGTTTTTGTTTGGTTGTGAAATTTTTTGTACAGGAATTTATCCCCACAAATCATAGATGTGTGTAGACAATAAGCTTGTTTCCATAGGACTTTAGGATGTGTAATGTGTCATGTTTTGGATATTTGGATTTGAGGACCGAACTTTGATTATGATAGGCGATTATAACGGTCAATGCTGATTTTCTTGTGAAACCTACGTGGAAGTTCACCTTTGTTTGATGTTCATCTTTATTCGAAAGAGGAGGAGCGTAATGGGGAAGATGTCCATGGATTTTTTGGTAAAAAAAATGTAGAAGTGGGGCCAGAGGGATAGGGAAAGATCTGGAAAAATAAGTTTTGCTCACTGATTTGATTATGTGGGGATGAAAAGTTGCTCAAGTTAAAAGCATAGCCAAATCAATCAGAGGTGCTAGAGGCTTTTGATGATTGAGGGAGAGTGGAAGTACTGTTAGTAATTGATTTTTGTACGCCTTCCTACTGATCATATTTGTTACTTATCAAAGAAAGTAAATGATTGTTTTGTGAAGGTAGTGGGGTATGGAAAACATAAACTAGTGCAGGGTTTTCATAATGGAGGGAGAGGAATAGTGAGCGCTGTTAGTTGATTATTCTGTCATATAAGAGGATATGATGATTTTGAACATGAGCTTGGGGATCATTTTGATCACTGGGGATTGCACGTGTTTTCATCTTTCAGGAGAAGGTTGGAAGGTGTATTGTAGGCAGATTATGCTAGGTTATGATTGACTAGATTGCTAGATTGTTAATCTATCCCAGTTCCGGAGGTATACTGGTGTACATGATGGGTTTGTTACCCCTTGGCCGAAGAGGAGGTGTACATGATGGGTTTGTTACCCCTTGGCCAAAGAGGAGTTGTCTTTGACTAGATTCATTATTTGATGCTTTTTTTTTTTCCAAATGGAATACATTCAATTGGAGTTGGATTTAAAAAACAATGCAGTCATTGCAGCATAACATGTTGCCGGAGTTGTGAGTTTGCTAAGAGTTCTTGGAGCGAAGTTATGATTAGCTGGTTTTGAGGTGTTCCAGTATGTCTTTGTCACAAAGGTCAAATTTCTTGTTTGATGGTCACTTTTTAATGCTTTGGTGATGTCAAGAGGAGAGATGGCTCAAACAGATTATAAATATGCCCACCTTTCCTTGTTCTGAGTAAAGATGCATATTTCATTTCTGAACTGTACGTATGACATTTTGGGAATATGAGGGAAATATATGGAGTCATTCTAAGTGTAATATAACAGCTTTATAGCTGATACTTTTAAGGTGTAGTAGCCACAGTAGGAGACGTCTAGAGTTGCGATAAGTATTTTGCCCTTCTCTCTCTCTCTCTCTCTCACACACACACATGAATGTAGTAGCCACAGTAGGAGACTTCTAGAGTTGCAATAAGTATTTTGCCCTCTCTCTCTCTCTCACACACACACGCACACACACACATGAATGCACACACACGTGCATATGGACACCCACACCACTCCCGCCCCACACGCAAAAAATCTTTTAGCTATAGTTCCATAATTGTATTGTCTAAATTTTCCTCAACATGAAGGTTAAAGGTGATGTATGTGATACTAATCTGGCCTTCTTAGAGAAGGTCCTTTCATTATGATATTTCTCTTGCTTTTCTGATGGGTTTACAACAATATGGAAAATTTAATTGTCCTTGGCACCATACCTTCAGTATTCTGCGTTGCTATGCCCTTAGTGACTTTGTTAGTAATGCCATTCTAACCTTATAAACCTTCAATGTTTCTGATGGCACTTTATTATTATTCTCCCTTGTACCCTTTTTGCATATTTCTCTTGAGGTGCTACTGCTTTTTGTATGCTAGTTTTTTTAACCCCTTGGTGTTCTTGGCCTTAGCTTGAAGTACGATGATACTCCATGCTGTTTATTTTCTTTCTTTCTTTATTTTTTGCTCTTAAGGCCCTCTGCCAAATTCTTTTCTTTTCCTGATTTTTTTTTCCCCTTTTCTTTTCCAAAAAAGTGGGCAAAAAAAAAAAAAAAAAAACACTTATTTATTTATTAATAAGGGCCTTAACATCTTAACTCTGTTTAGTTTAAAGTCACCAGTTCCTTAAGTAGTACGTCTTGCATTAGTTTAGGCCACGTTCCAATTCTTGCAATACCAAAGGATGATCCTAAAACATTGAAGTAAATAATTAAAATAAATATGACAGTCTACTTGTTTGATCGTCACTAATATTAAGTTGATATTAATTTGGACCCTTGTCGTGCTGTGCTGCATTCTAATTTTGAGATGAAGCCCATGTAAATATAAACAAGTTTGTAAAATTGAACTAAAACAGGGTTTTTTTTTTAAATAAAAAAAAAAAGAAAAAAAAAAAGAAAGAGCTGGGTTTGGTTGGGTGGGGGAACTCAGAACATCCAACAGTTTTACTTAGTCCTGTCTATAATCAGTGAAATCTTTAGTAATGGTGATAATGAATTTGGGTGGTATTAATCTTCTTTTATTTTCTCTTTAATTAGAGCCAACTGTCAGCTTTTCTTTGGTCGTTTCTTATGTTGGTTTCAATGCTTCAAAGGTGTCAACTGCATAGTTTTACCCTAGCTAGTTCTAGCTGATTTTTGGCACTGCAGATAAATGACCTAGTTTGGGCATTCTTCATACTTTAGCTGATTTTTGGAACTGCACATAAACGACATAGTTTTGGGATATTTCACTTATTGCACATCGGATCAGTCTTTGTCCTCCTCCTCTTCCTCTGTTTTTAATATTTCTCTGCTATTGTGTCTACTTTCAGGTTTATGCTCTTGGAGGGTTCCTTGTATTGAGGTGGATATGGGCAAGGTGGCAAGAGAGGACCAAGAAGGGGCCTTCTGACAATGAGAATGATGAACCTTCAGATGTTGAATAGGTTTATCATTTTCTTCTGTTAATCCTCAGGGCGTGGAAAATATTGGAAAAGTAATTCTAATATTTGGGTTTTTTTTTTGGTCACTGCGTGAATGTACAAATTAATCAGGTTACTTAATTAGCAGATAATTTGTTTTTAACTCTTACAGGATGTCACGTTTTGTAATTGCGTTTCAGGGTTTCTCCTGAAAACATAAACTTGTTATCTCCTTTTAATGTGTTTTCCAATCACATGGTTGTAAACAATATCCTCACCATGCCTGTAATGGGTAAAAGTAGAGTTATGCTTCATGGACGAGTTCAATTTTATAGGCGATGAAGTATTAATGAAGTGTTCAATTACTGTTATTAACTCTCAATTATAGATGATGCGGTATAATGCAGCAGGGGCTACAGAGAAATTTATGGCTGCATAACTGGCCACTTTTGGTACAATTTATGTCTGCACAACTGATTCAAGTAGCCAGTTTTATTATATATTGTCACAATTAATTGAGACCTATAATAGATTACAAAATTTTAACAAAGAAATTTGGTGAAGTTTTAGGGGTATTTGTCATTATTAATTACAAGTATAAACACATTGGTAGGGGTGTAAATCTGACCGGTTATAATGGCCAACAACGAGTAACCGGTTGAAAAAAAATTGGTAACTAGGTCCTCTGGTCTGATTACCAATTTTTGTATTTTCACACTTAGTTATAACTGATAACAAGTATATATATATATATATATATATATATATATATATATATATATATTTAAAGAGATTATTCGGTGTTTAATCTCATAAGATAATAAGAATGAGAGTCAAGGTTTTTTATTTTTATTTTTTATTTATTTATTTATTTATAAAATCACAATAAAATTCACCTTATTGGGCCAAAAAGCCTTAATTATTTTTAAAAAGTGGCCGAAAACATCTAAATTAAGCCCCCCAAAAAAAAAGCATAATACCCAAAATAAGCCTAAAAAACCCAATTTTTTACAAACCCGGTTGCCAGTCCGATTAACCGGCTACCAACCGGTAACCGACAATTATTATATAACCGGTAGCTAGTTACCGATTTCAGTTTTTAAATTTTGCCAATCAAGTATTCTGATTCCGATTACCAGTTTAACCAATATTCAATAATTGAAACCAAGGTTTCACCCCTATCTATGTGAAAAGATTTAAATACAAATTAATAATAATCAACATAGAAATTATCCTATCCTATGATTCAGCTTGAATAAATTGTTAAAATTTTAATGAGCTTGATTTGAGTAGTTATCCTTAATAATAATTAATATGCCCTCTCAAGGACACAGGCTCCATTGGAGGCACCGACCTTGGATATGAGAAATGTAAGGGAAAAAAATATTAAATTTAGATCCTAAATTTTTACGTGATTTTTATTTAATATTTAAGGTTTAGAATAGATCGGTCTTTTAATCTATTATACAATTAATTAACGGTATGTCATGTCAAACCAATCAATTAATGTCATGACTCTCTTTTAACATATCATTTGCCAAACTGTACATGTCATGTGACACAATTATTTTAAATTATTAATCTACCATAAATAAATTTTAAAAAAAAGTAAGTTAAAAAACAAAATTTATTAATTTAAGAGGGATGGTTGATCATCATTAATTGGTGAAGGGGTTGCCCCTCACCAATCACCATATGTCTTGTGAAATGAGAGAGCTATGTAGCATTAATAGATAGGTTTAAAGATCAAGAGATTGAAGTAAGACCAATTTAAAATTAAAAGAAAACTTAAGAATTTAATTGTTGAAATCGAAAACCAACTACTATAATGAAATTATATTAAAACCTAAAGACTAAATTTAATTTTTTCCAAAAATAAATTCCTGGCGAGAGAGAGAGGCTTGATTAAGAGATCAGTGAGTTGCTCCAAAGATGGTTGAACCATAAATTTGCAGCAATTAAAAAAAAAAGTTCAGAAAAAAAACCAAATACAGTAAAGCATTTATAATTATGAAATGAAACAGCACACCATCGCCACGTCCCAAACTCTTTTTTCGACTCTGATAATAAAGTTCAGGGAATAGAGAAGCAGTGGTCAACACATGTCTTGCCATAAAAAAACAGGACTCCCCTACCATCATCAATCTTAGGCTCCTTGTGTTCCGGGTAAAAATATTTTTTGGGCTTATTTTCTTTTAAGTATTTCGCGTGATGTAAATTATTGAGGCGTAAGATGGTTTACTCTTTTTATATGCATAAACCATTTTTTGTTAGTCTCTCACACCTCCAAATGAGCTATTGTGAGAGGACTCCTTAAGGCCCTACCTGCCTAAATAGGTCATGAGTTATCCCAACACCTACTTAAACATGTATGCCCTATGAGGACTCTTATAATTATCTGTCTAAATTGCAAGCAATATGAGCAGGAGGGATGAGGAAGCATAGATGGAGGCATTGGAGAGTGGAGCAACTGAGGGTGACGGTGGTGAGGTGTGGGCGGTGAAGGCAAACAGAGGAAGATAGATCTAGCCTGTAAGATCCAAGATTTGGACTCCATATCGGGAGCAACAGATGGAGAAGGTGGTATAAGAAGTAGACGCTGGTATATTTGGGAGAAGGGAAATTGAGAGGATCCAATTACTGCATCTAGGAGGGCAAATCTGTCCAAAAAAATAAACTATTACCCTCCTAAATGCACTAATTGGAGCTTCTCTTGGGAGAAGAGCCACAAAACAGGCACAACAGACACAAATAGATAGCCAGAGGCACTGGATAAGACCTTAAAAGAGGCAAAAGGCTTTAGACAAAATTCTAAAAAGAAAGGCGAACTCCTCTCTCTAAGAAGAGAGAAACTCGGTGGAGACTTCATGCAATAGGAGAGGAAGAGAAGTACAGAGGTTCTTCCCTCTGGCACAGCAGCACTGCCAACCCCCGAAGGCCTTTTATTCTGACACTCTTCTTCCGCAGTTAAACACCGGATAATGTTTTCAGCATTTCATGCCGAAACAAACGGGATATTAGCTTCTAATTTTTCTATTGATCTGGAAAACCTAGAGCAGGACGGTCACCAGAAAGTATGCAGAAATCCTTTGCATTATTCACTTGCAAGAACATTTCATTAATTGTATGCTCCTGGTATACATAGTGCTGGTATAAGAATGTCACAAAAAGTAACTAGTCCAAACCTGTACAGAAGCTAATCTTATTCAGGAAATGAATGGCAATGTGATTACCTACCTGGCCAACACCTTGTCAAAAACTATGAAGATATGGACCACCCTAATCTACATTAGCTCTTGCAGGTATATTTCAAGCTTGTTCCTTGATCGTCTATATGAAGAAGCGGTTCTCAGCTAGACTCTATACCCTGTACAAACTGTCCCGGGACCCATTCGAAATGCCAGGATCCATCTTAATGCATTTCCATTTTATTTGATGGCGAGCTTTAAAAGAATCTCGAATCTGTTCTGAAAAAGCTCTAAATCTAAATCTACTTGAACCCTTGCCCAAAGCAGAAGCTCGATAAAGTGCTGCAACAGAAGTTGGAGCTGGAAACTCATGCTTGGCTTCAAATCCACAGGTTTTACTCGGGCTGAAAGTAACTATCATAAATAGAAAGCTGATCAAATGCTTCAAAATTTGCCTTTAGTCCAAGAAACTGGCTACCCAGCTGCGCACAACCAGCATCTGGCCACCTACAGACTCCATCTCGAGTGCGTAGTGGGCACAAATTTTCACACACTCCACCAATTGGATTACCGGGAACAGCATCCTCGGCCATTACTGTGATAGAAACGGAGAGATCCGATTTCTCATCAAGCTGCACAGTACCATCTGATACTCTTTTTGAAGGAGAAGCGTATTTCTGTGGAATATCTACTGGGTAGCTTTCAAGGCCGACAGTACAATCACCAGTGCTTGAAAAGTGAACCTTGCACCCCAGTGACTGTACTGCTCGCTTAATGGCCTCACTTTCCTTGCTAGCCCTCTTTGCAAGGTTCGTAGCCGAGCTGCTGAGCTGCTTCTCATGTCGTAAATCTGCACTTAATAATTCCATAGCAACTGTAACTTCTTTAGCTTTCCTTTCTGCCACCTCTTTTGCCTGTTAACACACAACATTGTTAAAAAATACAAGAGTCTAAATATAAATATCAATGTTCGAACAAAGTAAAACCCATCCAAAAATAAAGTTTTTTTTAGGATCTTGGGGGAGGTAGACAGCCTTTTCGCTAACGTGATTAGCTGATTAGTCTGTCAAAAGACACTATTATCCATTGCAACAACGGCTACACTCCAAACCTGTTGTATACTACTTAATCTGAGTGAACAAGAATATCACCAGACAACTCCAGATCATCTACAACCCAGTTTTATAGTAAAACAAACTCTATCCTAACTTCATAAAGTCAAGCCTAACCCCCTACGACCATGTTATCTATTTGATGAATGAAAAATTGGCGTTGCTCTTGCTTTATGCATAACAAGGCACTATAAACTGCAGAGCAAAAAGAAAAAAAAGAATTATAGAGACCAAAAAAAAAAATTAAAGCTGAAGATCAGGACTAGATGGCAGGGTGAAACTTAAGATCCTTGACAATGAAGCTGATGCTCAAAATTGCTCATGATCAGTAGGGCAAAGCCACCACCACATAAAGAAACTTCATTAGAATGTCAGCAGTGTTCAGAGAAAAAAGATTTTTTTGGTAATTTCTATTCCATCCCCTGAAAAGGGAATGGGGAGGGGGTTAGGTTATTGGGGAAATGTAGCGGACAGAGGACAGAAGTAATATACCTTCTGCAGTTCAGAGAATTTTATAGCCATCTTTCTACATTGACCATCAAGCTCCCCAGCCTGGGCCTCTGAAGGGCAAGCCCAACGAAGATGAAACTGGGGCCAGAGAGTTGGGGCTAAGGCTGCAGCTGGAGGTAAAAGTGGACCATCGTGTTTTGATCGATCATAAAAAGGGTTGTAATGCACATGAGAGCTTCCCTCTGAAGCACGCAAATCAGCCAAATATGCCCACAAACATCCACAAGATTCATAAACACTGCATTGCTGCCTCTCTTTTTCACTGAAAATCAGAGTATGCAATGAGAAAAAAGGTAAAGATTGCGTTCACAATGGCCAGCATCATCAAAGTTAGAACTCCTTTATTGTGTATTTTACTCAATTTTTATTTTTTTATTTTTTTATTTTTTACAACCTGATAAAACCACATATAATTGGATGATCAACCAGTGATTAGGATGATTTAGAATTCCAGAAGTTTGTTAATGAGAACAAAAATTCAGTATCATAGAGTGCAGGATAATTAGAAGAACATCAGAAAGGGCGTACAATGAGAATCAGCGTAACAAGAGAAAAAGAATTACCAGCAGGTTAACAATTAACAAGATTTGAATGTCTAAGGCAGTTTTTTTGATAAGTAAATGTCTATGGCGATTATAAATTTAATATTCAATAAAAAGAATAATCAATAGCACAACATGACGTGAAGAAAGAAGAGACATATCAACAAGGGAAATAAAGATTACACAGATGAACCACCAGGTTCCACTACCTAAACATAGAGATATGAAATCAATGACAATTGTTAACTTCATCGATGAACATGGAAAATAGAATGATTTCAGTTTATTGGCCTGAGAGAAATATTTCCATTCAATCACATAATTTGCTCAATTTAGCCTTGCCCACCAATTTCTAAGCTTCCTATTTAGCATATTTTACATCTTTCAAAAATTTCATTCCATTTCAAGTTTTTTTTTTTAATCAACTTTAAATGCATTTCAAACAATTTTTCCTATTGTCAGTACCCTGCTATACATACACTCACTATATGCACCAAAGCTTGTCAAAACATTCTGTGCGTCAGTATGCCAATTACACAGTGATCAGCTACGTTTTAGATTTATGAACCAAGTAAGACTGCTGCACTCCAAGATCAAAACAAAAATGAGTTTCTCTCAGGATAGTTAACTAGTTTTAAAGAATAAGTCTCTCAGGATAGCTAACTAGTTTTTGCTTGTGATATCACATTGTGCATTATAATTCAAAATAGCAAGGGCACATCAGGCAAACGCATGCAAGAGACTACAGACTTTAATCCACTGTATCAAGAGCAACACTGATTAAAGCAGGTTACCTATTACAGAAGAAGTTTCCAAAACGACAAGAAAGCACGCAGTCCAAGAAATCCACCAGGAAACCCTAACCACCAAATGGAATACATGTCAGCAAGCAAGTCTTTTCTGATAGAAAATACGAAATAAAAAGGGGAAGAAAATAAGATGCTTATCAACACAGTAAAATGTTCATAAAAACTTAGTGTCACAAGTGCAAGAACACATACCGAGGAGAATTGAAAAGCAAAAGGATACATCCGCAGCAATTGTGAAACGCAATCAATCCACTGCAAAATGGATACCCGATCATTAACTAATACCAAATCAAGCAAAAAACTGGGGAGTGTGTGTGTGTGAGGGGGGGGTGCCATGCTTGACATGATCTTAAGCGGAGAAACTGTTGGTACTGAAATGGGAGATCAGAATGAACCACAGGATGGGCACAAAAATGATAATAACAGTTTACTACTACTAGTACTACTAGTGCACTAACCCGTTGAAACCATTAATTCTGACAACTTAGTTGTCAGGAAGTGCCATTTGGTCCAGACCTCACCCTCCACCCCATTCTTATCCCTTGGTTTCTTTGTCTTTTTTGGAGAGTCAAAGGCTTACTCGATTTCTTTTGAAAGGAAAAGGGGAAACTTGCCACTCCCAACATTGCTAACTCATTAACCTTTCGATCTCTATAGTTAGGGCTTATTGGGACCCATCCAGGGCCTAAGCAGCCCCTTGTGAGCCCTCTATACCATTTTGAACATGGGCAGGATCTACAATGGCCTGAAGAAGGCTTCTGCTCCCCAGCCAATAGATATACAAATGCATTGACAAAAACAAGTAAGAAAAGTAAACATAAAGACTTGCGAGCCCCTTTGAATCTTGCTTAGATCATTCCAGCTCACGAAGGGCCAGTTGGGGTTCTGCAGTCATTCCTGCACCTTGCCATAGCTTTTGGGCTAAATGCAGAGCCCATAGAAAGCACTAATCATTATTGGGACGCCAATACCAATGACATGACAAGCAACAGAAAAAGAGTTATAGTGACTCAGCTTTTTTTTTTTTCTTCTTTTGGTCTCCCTGAATTCAATATTAAGGCACACACCTGCAAAAATATGGGAGAATAGTTGTTCAAATTCTGTGCATGAGATGAACTAGGAGCTTGAGATGTAAATGATCCTGATGGCTGGCACATTGGTGATGATGGGAAGCTCCCTGCAGAAGATTGCCTTGGTAACTCAAATGAAACGTTGGTTGGCACTCCTATTCTATCAGAAAATGGATGACCAAATGCTAGCCAATCTTTCTCAATAAGTGCCTGTATAAAGAAAAAAGATCTAAAATTCATAACACATGGAATAGGTATAAATCCTATGTAACTAAGTCACCATTGCAGGTGTCATCATCTGACATAGATACGATCAAACAAAATGTTTGACAAATTAACCCCATAAGACATAGGTAAGACTTTAAGTGCAAGACAATTTCAGTTCCTAAACACTGCTGAACATGTAGCTAAAACTATAATCCAGCACGACAAAAAAACGAATGAAGAAATAAAACCTAAAATGGGAGAGTCCTAAGTCTCAAATCAGAATGCTTCTCATCATAATGGAAATATCCCAGAGGAGCTTCTTTCACTACGATATATCGTACCTTTATTGAGGCAGTCTCAGGTTTGAAAATGAACTTGGGAAAGGGTGTGCTGGATCCAGTTGAGGAGGTAGAAGATGTGGGATGGATAGCAAGGTACTAGGGTGTAAGGTTCGCTCCCTTCCAAAGACCTACTCTTATTTGCTGCTTGGTTTGTGTTATAAGGCTAGATCAGCTTGAAGTGTATTTGTGGAAAGAATGGAAAGGTCAGCTGACATCAAAAAATATCTACTTATCAAAAGGAGGAAGAATAATCTTGACTAAAAGTACTCTATCTAGTTTACCTACTTACAGTATGCTGTTTTACCCTATGACATTATGTGTTGCCAAGATAAGGAAAACTGCAATTTTGTTTTATAAGTAAATCAATCTCAATAGAAAACCAAAAAGGGACCCAAGTACAAAAGAAGTATACAAGTGATACCCTCAATTAGGGAGAAAAAAAAGAACACATCCAGAAATTCAGTAAAATTAGAAAAGTGAGGACAAATTTCTTTCTGATAAGAAAGATTGCAAATTACATTTTTCTTTTTTGGAGGTTTTTGGTTGTGGGTGGTGGGGTGGGGTGGGGTGGGGTGAGGGGCTTGTTTTAGCAGATGAGGAGAAGTACCACTTGGAAACTGGGATACAATTTTTTCCCAACTATATCTTGAGGTGTGGATATTAGGAACCTTGGTGCTTCTGACCAAACTCTTCAGGGGAAATGACTATGACAATAACCTACAAGTTTGTGAAGTTAAGGGTGCAAGTTTGTGAAAGCACATTAGAAGTCGCTCCTAAATGTATTTGAAATATATAAGATTTAATATTGGGGACGGGAGTCCCATCCACTTTTGGCAAGGTTTATGATGCAGAGAGGTGCCCCTGAAACACCTTTTTCCTAAATTGTTTGTAATTGCAGTGGATAAAGATGCAACTATAGCGGAGTATATGCATAGAATTAATGATGAAAATCATTGGTGTTCTAGATTTTCATGGGAATTGTAGAACTAGGACCAAGAATCTGTTGGTAATTTCTATAAAATAGACAGTGTCTAACAATCAGAATTTCAATGTGAAGTCTTGTCATTGGGCTTTCAAGGAGATTTGAAGGCTGATTTTCCATGGTGAGACATTTGGAAGGCAAAGGTTTCAACAAAAGTGGCTTTTCCACTTGGACAACAGCACAAAGTAGAATCTTAACAGTGGAAGTGCAAGAAAAGCATTGTTAGTTAGTATTGTATCTTCAAAGCAACTGGAGAGACAGCTCACCTTCTTCAACATTGCATTATTGCCAGGGACCTTTGGTCGTTAGTTTTCTCTTTATTTGGGAAGTCTTAGGTTATGCATGATTCGGTGAGGGTGCGTCAGGCATGTTGGGAAAGTGGCTTTAGAAGACATCAAATCAGGGAAATGTAGAATGTTTTAACCTTGTGTCTAAATGGACTGTTTGGCAGATGAGCAGTGCTAGGACTTTCGATGGAACTAAAGCATCATTGCTTAAATTGAAATAAATTTTTTTTCCAAATCTCTTTCAAGTTGGATGAGAGTGATTAGGAATTTACTTCTTCCTCCTTTTGGATTTTCTCTCTCATCATAATTTTAAATCTAGATTTTTCTCTTTCTTGCTACTCTTGCATACTTCATGTGTATTAAAGTTAGTCCCTTTTGATTTTTAATCGAATCTAATTACTACTAAAAGTATTAAAAAAACATAACCCAGTGATGTTCTGTTTAATACCTGAAACCCAGTGAATGTCCGATAATACGGATCAAGCAGCAAACTAGCAAGTGAAACCAATTGAGTTGTGCGATCCCATCCATCACTACACAAAATATAGAATGTCAAACCATCAAAAATAGGGAAGGCTAAAATGTAAAACATCCCACATTTGAATCGACTACAAATTAAAATGAAACCAATAAATTGAAAGATCTTTGTTCAATTGTTATAACCATTAACTAGATGAAGCTACGCCACCAAAAGAGTTATACTCCCTCCAACCTAAATTTTTTTAGGTGTTGGTTTGAAATCACGATCATTAATAGAGTAAAAACTATAGCAATATTTCCGAAATGGCCATTTAGAGGCAAAGTGACTTCTAATAAGAATCTTCTTGTTGGTTTTTAAAAAAAGATAAGGGTGATACCAGAAATCGATGAAATAAAGGGTACATTTGGAAAGGTTATCAAAAAGGTGTTTTCAACTGAATGACTTGAAAAATATTTTTGAAAAAGTGAAAAATTGAAAAGTACTCTCTAGTGATCACATCTAGAAACTTGTTTGGATAACTAAAAAATGTTTCTGAAAAGTGTTTTGATTTAATTCAAAAAATAATTTTCCAAAACATAAAAAATAAACAAAAAACAAAAAATTGAGGCTGGCCTCCACGGGTGGTGACTGCCACACCCCCCCTCACTAGGGGGCCTGACGAAATGCACAAAGGGGGTACACTACCCCCGTATCCACCTGCAAAGAAGGGTGGTGTCTCACTCACCCCTGCGCAGTCCACCACTACAAAGGGTGGAGAGGGTAGAGTTCCACCACTGATGCCCTCTGTGGTGGTGGAGGTCCACCCTCTACCGGGGCAAGTGGGAAAGGGAGATCCACCTCTAGTGGAAGACAACATCACCACATGGTGGCCAGCCCCCATTTTTAATTTTTTTAATTTTGTATAAGTAATGAGGCCAGCCTCTAGTTGTAATTGTGCATATTCGACAAATGGAGCTTTGTTTTCACTTCTTTTAAAAAAACTTCACGTGTTTTCAAAAAAAATTTATATAAGGGTAGGGTAAGTTTTTAAAAAGTCTGATTTAAGTAATGCATTTCATTAAAAGCACAACCCTAGTACATTTGAATTTTACAAGAGAAAAAAAACCCTTTTAAAGAGAAAAAAGAACAAAAAACTACAACATCAAAAGCTACCCCTGTCCATGTATGAAGTGATTTGACCAAGACTTCTTCAGCTCTACCATCAAAATCTCGCAATCGCCAAAACACCTCACATTTGCTCTCTCCATTTACACCACATTAACTACAAAGGGGACATCCTCCACACATCTAAAACTGAACAACTTCTTCACCAAACCTCTCCAACAATCCAACAAAGTTATCACCCTTCCAGGCATGACTCATTCTACTTCGAAAAGGCTAAAAAGCGAAGTCCACAATTCTCTTGCAAAGTCACAATGGAGAAAAAAGATGATCTATGGATTCTCCGCTCCTTTTAGACATGCTAAACCAATCCACCATTATGACTTCTCTTTCTCAGGTTATCCAAAGTCAGAATCTTCCCAAGAGCAGCTGTCCAAACAAAGAAACTCACCCTCGATAGAACATTGACTTTGCAAATAGTCTTCCATGGAAATGATGAACTAGTCAGAGTGGATAACCTTTGCTAAAACGATTGAACTTCAAACTTCCACCTCTTAGATGATATCCACCAAATACTATCTGCCTCACCTTGTCTCATTTTGGTTTTTTTTTAAACTCGGTCACCAATTCTACTTCCCAATCTTGCACAAGTATGATAAAAGATAAATTCCACTGAATATTGCCATCAGAAAAATGCCAATGATCCACCACCCACGCCTCATAATAAGAAAATTAAACAACAGTCTACAAAATGCCAATGATCCACCACCCTTCCACCTCCCAAAAGAACTTGGTTAAACTAAATCAAATTTCTTACCCCAGACCAGCCATTTGCTTTGGACAACAAACCTTCAACCAATCCACTAATAAAATTTAACCTCATCATTTATGCCTCCCCATAAAAAATCACGTTGAAGTACTTCTAACTGTTTAGCCACAACAATCGGAATGGAGAATACTAGAATAGAGACAAATAGTACATCGGCAAATTGGACAATGTACTTTTAATCAAAGTCAACCTCGCTCCTTTTGAAAAATACAGCCTCTTCCAACCAGCCAAACACCTTTTCCATTTTTTTAAGATGGCAATCCAAATAGAAGTAGCTTTATAATGTGCTCCTAAAGGAAGACCCAAATACTTCATCAGTACCCTAGCTACCCTACACTCAAATACATTAAGCCAAATGATCTACATCAACCAATTCACTGACCAGAATAATCTTTGATTTAGAGATTAATCTTCAATCCCAACACTGCTTCGAAACATAAAAAGAGACAACACAAATTGCAGAGTTGTTCACTATAGGCCTCACAAAAAATCAATGTGTCATCTGCAAACAAGAGATGAGACATTGCAAAATCTTCATTATTCCTCAAACCCACCAAAAGACCTAATAATAGTCCTCCATTATGGCCGACATTGTCTTCATGGACCTCTTTAACACGAGAACGACTAAAGAATCTAGAGGGAACATCATTAACAAGAATGAAGAATCACACTGTAGATACACACTATGCTATCCAAACTTTTCATTTCTCCCCAAAACCTTATCTTCAATAAATACAACATAAACTTCCAATTTACATGGTCGTAAGCCTTCCTTAAGTCCAATTTACACAAGAAGCCAGGGACCCCTGATTGAATTCAACTATCAATACATTCATTAGCAATCAACACTGAATCCAATATATGTCTCCCCCTGACAAACACATCTTGTGAATTTGTAATGATATTCACCAATGTTTTCAACCTGTTAGCTAGTACCTTAGATTTATACATACCACCCACTAAACTTATAGGATGTCAGTCCTTAATATCCATGACAGCAGCTTTCTTAGGAATTAGAGATATAAAAGTTGCATTTAAGCTCTTTTCAAAGTCTCCTATACCAAGAAACTCCTTGAATATTGCAATTATATCCTCTTTTAGAACCTCCCAACATTGCTGGAAGAAAAAAAATTAAAAGCCCTAAGGGCCTGAGACTTATCTCCATTTAGATTTCTCCTCACTTCATAAACCTCACTCCTCAAATTCTCTTTCCAACCAAGAACCCTAGTCTTCACTAATGAGATTAACAGACAGGTCATCCAACTTTGGCCTTCAGTTAAACTATTTTGAGTAGAGTTGGGAATAAAACTACACTACGTGCTCCCTTAATTCTGTAGAATCTAAAGATAATGACCCATTAACAACTAAAGCATCCACAATATTATGTATTTAATTATAATTTGCCAACTGGTGAAATAACTTTGTATTCCTATCACCCTCTTTCAACCACAGCGTCCTAAATTTCTGCCTCCAACTCATTTCTTCATAAAAAAGCAGCCTCCCCAAATCCCTAGAATATTCCTCCTTTCTCTGCCTTTCCTCCTTAACCAAGGATCGAGCTTCAGCAATAATATCAAGCTCTTGAATACCATCCACCAACTCCTTTCTCCTCTTCCCAACATCAAATTCCATTTTTCAAAGCTCTCAATTTAGTATTTGCATGTCAACACATAGCTAGGAGAGCCCTGAAAATTGTAAGACTTCCACCACACTATACTTGCTCCACAAAACCCTCTGACATCAACAACAAATTCTCAAACTTAAAATACCAACTTCTCCTACTCACAACCCCACAATCGAGAGCAACAGAGGACAATGATCTAACATAATCTAGGAAGTCTTCTTTGAAACTATTTTTCCCAATAAGGAGAAAGATAAAACCTATAAATTCTTGACCAAGATTCGTTCTCATGATTATTAGACCACATAAATTGTCCACCCACAAGTGGGATGTCCATAAGGCCATGTTCAAATGTAAATCTGAAAATTCCATCATGGATAGAGAATGGCAGGTATCTCATGATCTCTCACTCAGATATCGAATAGCATTAAAATCTCTCCCAATGCACCATGGCTTCTCCCACCGCTCATAATCCCACAGCCAATTCAACCCAAAGCATTCTCCTGTCAATGTCATTATTAGGACCATAAACTCCTACAAACGCCCACTCAAAATCAATACAAACATTTCCGAAGGAACACGCAATGGAGAATCACAACGCATTCCGTTTACCTTTTCCACCACTCTTCTATCCCACATTACCAAAAATCCCTCCAGAAGCTCCTCTCGCCCCTAAATAACACCAATCCATATGTAGACACCCCCATAAACTTCTCACCACCTCCCTGTAGACATACTCTGAAAAGTGTTTTGTATTTTGTTTTGAAAAGAATGTTAGTGGTGGGAGCCTCATCTGAAAACTTGTTTGGATAACTATTTTCTTGAAAGTGTCATTCAATATCTAAAAGTAGAAAGAGTTTTGCAAAACTTTCCCAAACAGGGCCCGAAACTTCAACTTTAAAGAAGTGAATATATATTTTGGGACATCTCAAAAGAGAAACCAAGACATTTAAATTGGCATAAAGCAATCACCTGCAATGTATAAGCACTGAAGCCGACTCCAAAGCTACACGTGCAGCAATCCAAGCAGAACCAGCCAAGACATTCTGAACATGTATCAACCAACCACTATCACCAAGGGTTGATACTGAAGCAGACATACTGCTGAGGTTGCCTCCACCCCAAGTCCATCCACCATGTCTCTGTCAATAACATTATTATCAGATACTCTCAGCCATTACAAACAAGACATTTTAGAAAAACTCATTAATAAGTCACAGGATGACATCAATTAAAAGGTCTGACGAAAGTGAATTATAAGATTATCTCCATTTCATAGGTCTTAAGAAGGTTTAGGACTTTCAGGCATCATAAACCCTTTCAAGTGAAGCTCACGTACACAAAATTATAAAAAAACTGGGCTTAATGGACATTATGCATCAACTTAGAAGGAACCTTATCAAAGAATATACTCCCATAATTTCATCCTAAATAGTAATATCTCGGCTAAGAATGCTCTATATTTTCTAGGATAACTCTGAAGCTAACTTCTTAAAATCCTTAACATTTATTTTGTGAATGAATCAAAACTTGTCATCTTAGCAAGGATCCTTAATTTTTCTTTAAGTCATTATATCTTGTTAACTGGCATGATGAGATGGCAAAACATTGATCATTTAATTAAAAATGATAGTTAGGATTTTAAGAACTCCAAATGGAATTACCCTAGAAGATATAGAGAATTATAATCCACATTATCACTACTTATCACGATAACCTTTAGTCAACCTTACTTGAAGAGAGGGAGTAAGAGATGTTACAACACAACCATATGATATTAATTTTCTACTATCTTATATTGAAATGGAAACTTTAGCAACTACATTGATTTGATGAATTTGAAGATGTAAAAACACTCCTTGCTTATATACAATGCCAAGGTCCAAGGCCAACTTTTAAATTTTGAACAGCTTCAATGCTAACATCATAAAGGATTAACTAGAATAGCCTTCATCAATAAATTCAAACAACAGTATATCCTACCTCTAGAAATGGATTTCTCTTCCAAACAAACCTATTAATTAACATAGTCTATCATTAATATAGCCAGCCAGGATCTATATAAAATTTGAAGACTAACCAAGAATGATGACATTCCATCAGAGGAAGAAGCACCATAAGTGTCTAAGTAGTCTCTTAGTCGAGCCAGACTATCCCTCATTGCATGTATGTTGTCTATCCCAAAGAAAACTATCTGATGAAAAAGACAAAACATCGTGCTGTTAAATAATATGAATTCAAATTTTATGACCAAGAGGTTGACAATCTGACAGCACAAGCCATAGAAAGACCTCAGATTGGAAATAATTTGACGATGACTCTGAGCCACCTCCCATAGCCCCATTCGCCAAAGCATTTTTCCTAGGTCTTGCATCAGCAATATATAGCTTCCTTTTGTTATAAAAAAAAAAACGAAATCAATCAATTTTAACTCAAAAAAAGAAAGAATCATAGAGCCTTTTTCAAAGAAAAACTTCTTTATCTATTGAAACCCCCATTATAGAAGAAATAAGCATCTTAAGTCAACAATTACAACTAATTATTAACGTAACACAAAGAAGTAATAACATGCATGCAAATCTTTGAGGGTCCTACACTTCATATTCAGATTATATTCATCCATGCAGTAGTTAAATCATTAAACTATGTCACTATATTAGGGGTTTATCTCGAATACTTTTTGTGTACTAGGGTTGTGTCCCTCTGCACTTTTAAAGGAATTGAATTACTTATAAAATAAATAAATAATTGAACTACTACGCACAAGCTTCATCATTGCAAGATTGTAGACAGTAGAATACAGAGTGGCATTTAAACAGAAAGTTTTACATCATATGGACTGAAGGGGAAAAAACGTTGCTTTGGATGATATTATGTAGAGCAGCACTATGACATTAGGAAGTAGATGTCAAATATTTCCGAAGAAATTAAGAAAGAAAGAATAAGAGAGCCATAGCATTGTAAAGATATGACAATAAGAGTAACAGTAATACTAAATAATAATGATATACCAACAACAACAATAAAGAACAAACAGAGGGAAGAAATTTTATACACCTACCTCCGCTCCCCCCTTAAACCAGAAAGTTGGGAACAAAGTGCAGCAACAAGCTTTTCATCAGTGTTGCTGCAGACAAATGCATAGAAGTGAATCCATGTAAGTTCAACAAGAGGCATATGGATCAAACACAAAATGTAACACTTCAAACACTATAAATGTAACATCTTTTTTTATCTGCAGTCTTTTCTGTGTGCGTGGATGTGTGTTTTCTCTTTTTCTTTTTTCCTCTGTTTCCATTTTCTTCTTCTGGATTTTGGGGCATTTGACATAAATTTCACATTACCTCCTCATATTCATCATGAGACCAACTAATGGTTGGGAGGAACGTGCAAGTACAGCTCCAGTTTCTGTAACTCATCAAGTATAGCAAAACATAAGTAAGTCATGACAAACAAAAGAATGAAAAGAAGATTTGCTGCATACCAGGATGACACCATGAAACTACAGGCAATCGGCATCTTGCACGAAAGGTTGAAGCCTGAATCACTTCTTCATCACTAGCATCAATGGCAACGCAAATTTATTACATTCACAATCCCAGTATCAAAATGAAATGAACTTTATCAACCTTGAAAAAATTTCAGAAAGAAGTCAGTAAGTATAGATCTAACTGTCTTACCTAATGCCTCTTGGCACAATCAAGGCAAATGGATAACTTTGGCACATGTTATAGTTGGAATTTATGCTACTTATTCTCCACATATCATTGGACAATAGGAATGACCCACTCTCAATCATACTCATTGATGCACGGTAGGAGCCTTTTCCAAGAAGCCGAAAATACTCATTTAGTAACCGCACCTTTGGGTCAGTATTGTTGAATTTAGAAGGTCCACAAACAAAAGCATAAAGATCCCGTAGACTTGCTGGCTTAGTACACCTCAGTAATGCATCAAATACTGCACGTCTCTGTAAGATTAAAAAATCATACAGCATGCAAGAAGCAACTTACAGCATTCTACATGAATGATTAATAATAACCCATCATGGCTTAAATTACTCCCAGGTACTGGCATAATTATTTTTTTTGATAATCAAAACATCTTATTAGTGAATAGTACTACTCAGGTACATAGGGAGTATACGGGAGAAATGCCTAGTTAGAAATAAGTACTGTAAGAACTACAAAGTTAACACTAAAACTTAGAATTGAAGACAAAAAGAAAGAAAAACATTAACTGGAAAAACCATTTACTGACGTGTGAAAATTTGCTGTTCATAAACCTCTCAATAATTTTGTAACAAACGAGATAATAAATATAGCAATCTTGGGTAAGCACTGATCCACTTGCATCTAACATCTTCCGTAACTCGCATTCCCAATACCATTCTTTTTTATTAATGTCTGATATGAACTGAATTTTGGATAGACTTAACATATGTGACTCCTGAAGCAAACTTCAAATGCACCTCAGCTAGATATATTTTAGAGTTTCACGATATATATATATATATTCTATTCAATGTTAGGGAAGGGAAAAGGGAAATTACAAGAAAATAAAACACAGTAGACAAGAGTTTTCCCAAGAACTATTGGGAATGGGTCAAATAAATGACCCGGCCCATCAAACGAACTTAAACCACCAAAAGAGGCCGCAATATAAGGGAAAGTTCCATAAATGGAACAAAACCCTGAAGGGTTTGCCGCACGACCATCAGTAGTTGGCTGAGGAAACCAAACAAGACCATCAGTGGTCAAAAGAAAGGAAAAACTCTGTCAATGGTGACAGAGTTTCATGATATTTGATGTTAAACTAAACTGGACCCCACTGATCCATTATTGTTTCCCGGATTTCACCATATAAACACTTAATAAATTAACTCATAGAGTATGATTTGCATGTGACCCTCCCTGACATAGCTTCTGAAGCACCAAAAAAAAAAACATGTTCTACATCCTTCATAATGCAATGACACACAAAGCTCCCCGAAAAAACTTCGATGATTTCAAATAGTAATCCTATCATCATCTCCAAATGAATGCTTTTCTAAACATGCTGTCTAAGCAAGTTAGATGTGTTTGGAAATCCATTATCAACCCCACACTTCAGAGAAAGTTACTTAAAAATATCAGACTCCATCTCAGCAGTCTGAATCCTTCTTTCCTAAATGCAACACGTTATTGTGCCAAGGAATTTAGTTGATTAATCTAATGCATTCGCAGTATTGACTTTTGTTTTCAATGGGTAGATTTTGAATTTTTTTTTAAATGAAGGGGAAGAAAAAGGGCGGGGGGTTGTTTGGGTGAGGTGGGAGAGAGAGAGAGAACTAATCACAAAATCCCTCAGTCATAGCCCCCCTTCATACTCTTGAGTCCATGTCCGAGTTAGGGCACCTGGGAGTATAGATGAAGCGCTTCTTCCATGAAATTAAGGTATCACCGAGATCCTCCTCTTTCTTTAATCCATTTGATGACATTAGCCTCATCTCATCTCCTTTCTTTCAGGATTTTATGAAATCCATCATTGCATGCTTCATTCATACCAACAGCAGAGTCTCACCTTACTATCATCCCTCCCCCATTTCCTTATTGTCGTTATTGTAAAAAACCAAAAGTGTAATTGCATTTGGAGTTGGATTAAAGTTTTCCCAATTTAAAGTCAACTTTGGAAGATAAAATAATTGTGCAAGTGCAGAATCTTGAATTTCAGGAATTCCCTTGATGTAGAAGAACTTAAAATGCATTCCCTTTAGCAACTTCCCTTTTTGAAGGTGGTGTTAACCTCAGGCACATCAAACCAAAATATGCAGTAACATTTAGAAAGTAAAACCCAATCGTTCTTTCCTAAGCTAATGGAACCTTTCATATGAGCTATCTACTTGTCTTTTAAGATGTCTCTAAATCAGACACATCTCAGGAACCCATTGTGGGTACCTCTTACATATTATTTGCTCATTCCTTGGTAATTAATAATTGAAATTTTACTAAAAATATAAAAGCAAGGTTTAAAGTAAATATATTGAAAAATTGCACATCAAACATAGTAAATCAGATACAGTAAGAACTGGCAGTGAAATTTACCTGCTTTGTTCTAGGGCGGAAAGCAAAGACAATAATTCTCATATCTTTGCCTGCAAAATATAAGAGGAAGCATTATTTTTGTTACAATCCTCACAAAGAAGGACCAAGTAAATCATTAGACTAAATGGCTATATCGTAAGGGCTATACAAGACCAACTAGATTAAAGAATAAAATAGCTAACTAGCAACACATGTAGCCACTATTCCAGTAAAAATTATCGGTCATGAAAAGGCAATTGCTTGTAATAAGAAAATTTGGAAAACTATATCTTAACAAAAAATAATCTACACTATGTTAAATTGGAGACCTAGGACTTATAGATACTGAGGGGCATTCATTTGTATCAACAACTTTGAAATGTAGGCACAGTGTACTTTTCCACTTTAACCTATTGTGTCATTTGAAATGTTCCCTTATCCAAAAAACTTTAAATTTAAGTAATCAAACTCCTCAATTATATGATTAGTTACTATGTCCCAAACTACTGAAAATTTTCCCAATTTTCAATATATTTAACCTTATATTCATATGCTTATCACATAATTATATGAAAGAAAAAGAAAAATTGACACAAGCTATGGTTGAATATAACAGAAATTGGAGAAACTTTAACAGTAGGGAGATACTGCAGACCTATAGTCTAGGAGGCTAATCGCTCAAATTTAAGATTTGAGAGGGACATCACAACAGACCTCATAGTTTAGGGTGGGGAAATACAATTTACAATTTAAAAATTGTTCAATATTCTAATAAAAGAAAGTGCAAAGAAAATTGAACTTAACAAATAAGTAGAAACATTTAAGCATGGTATGCAGCATATGATATCAACAACAATGTTATAAATGGTAATATACAAGAAACCATGCACAACATCTAAAAAAAACTGTATCCCACCCGCTGGTGTTTTGATACAACCAATGTGATGATTTTTTTTTTTTTTTGGAAATGTTACATGTATTTCCAAGTGCTAACTTCCTGATGTGGTAGTGAAAATCACTATTGAATTTTGAATGGGCTAATTTGTATATGATACATCAATGGTTATTTTCACCGCCACATCCAAAAGCACTTGGAAGTACATGTAGAATTTCTCTTTTCTTTTTTTGGGGGAGAGTTCACATACTCCCCTCAAACTACCACTTTTTTTTTTATTGGTTACTCCCCTCAAACTACCATTTAATTGACAATATCCTCCTTAAACTTTCAATTTGAACAATGTTCCCTCCAAACTACCAAACTGTTGTCAATATCCCCCCAATGACAAAAAAATACCTCTAATAAAAAAAATTACTAAAAAACTAAAACTAAAACTAAAAAATCACCCCAACATGACCAAAAAACAAACCAGGTAGCCATTCCTCAAAACAAGTTGCCATGGAATCAAAATTGCAAAGCAGACTCATGTATACAATCAGTTCAACCTACACCACAGGCTGTTTATCTAGAAAAACAGTGACCAGCTCAACACATGAAGGAACACAAATTTTAAGAAATCCCAACATGGTCAAAAGGATTGATATCTAAGTGATCCTTTAATACCCCTAGTAATCTTTCCATAATTCTTTAATCGCAATTCTTCCATAGTTTTTCCACCGACGATGCGCTGGGCACTGATTTTCGTCCTTTTGAGTGTTGGATGTGACCTGAAGTACATCAAGTCAGAGGGTCCCACCATTAGTGATTACTTTTCCAAATTGGCTTTGGTTTCGGGTTAGCCGACTCTCACCCTTTATATAAAGCATACTATTTTGCCGTAAAAATAGATGCCTCTTTCTTTAGTTTTTGATGTGCCACACAACAAAGGGAAAAAGAGAGAAAACTAAGAACCCTTTTCTCCTGGTTTTGAAGGGCTGCATGGAAGAAAGATTAAGCGTAAGCTGCTGTGTGAGACACAGAGAGCTTTTTGTTATGAGGCTTAGCTGCTCAGCGTTATGAGTGAAAACAAGAGAGAAGGGGAGAGAAATTCTAGTGCTATTTTCTCTTTTATTCTTTTGAATAAGAGTGAGATCTGAGTGTATTAGGGCTTTGGGCTTTGAGTGTTTTTTCTCTTCACCTTTTTTTTACTTCATCTTTGATTAATGAATTTCTTTGTGTTCGCCTCCGCCCATGGGTGTATCTCACATTGAGGGAACCATGCAAACTCTAATATTCTTGTGTGTGATTGTTAGAGTTATTTACCGTAATTAAGGTTTTATGCACAACACTGAGTTTTTCGTAAGGCACACTGAATTTCAGAGACAAACCTAGCTCTCAAACAAGACCCATCAGTGTGGTCCCAGCTATAAGAATCCCAAGTCAACCACCTCTGCAATTTGGCTTCCAACAATTATTAAGGTACTGTTTACAGCCTCTTGAACAGCCTGATCTCTCCTTTGTCTCACTTATTTTCCCAGCCTTTTTCCACCGTATAACCTTGACCCAACTCTCCCTAAACCTAAAATAAACTGTTGCCAGAGAAACCGTCCATTCAAGCATAAAACTCCTTTTGTTTGGAGGGATTAAAGGAGCAATAAAAAACGATAGGAGAGAAATGTGAAGGGCGAGAGAAGATCACTTCATTTAGACAACAAGAGCAAGGGAGGTGGAGGCAAGATCCCCTGGGGCCACCAAAACCAGTGGAGATTGAAGGGATGGAGAGTGAGCTTCTTACAAAAGTTTGTGAAATTCTTTTTCCCTCGCTTTAAATTACTACATACAGGCAAAAAAGGGTAAAATCATAAATTAACACACTCCTTCATGTCTATTTTCCTTCCTACAAAACAATATGAAAATGGGGCTAGGCCTCCTCCCCCTTTTCCCTTCCCCTCTGCATCCTTCCTACCAATTCAAACCTCCAAACATAATCCTCTGCAGTTTTCCCAAATTTTGCCATCAAAACCTTTCAATAAAATAGCCTTAAAGCCCTTTGCACTACTTTTCCGCATAAGAGAAAGTGAAAGCCTAATTTTGACTACAACCACAGGCTTTTGCTCACACCACTACCGCTACCAAGGCAACATCTAGATCACCACCTTGTACACTAATATCAGCAATAAATCTTCAAACAAGAAAACAATTTTCTTGCAAAACAGTCTTAGAATGATTTTTTTATATGCAATCGATATATCATTAAAAACGTAAAGCGTACTAGGCACACAAATTATACAAGAGAAATCACATAGCTAGTAAGAGTTAAGAGAACAAGGAATCATGATAATTAATCACCAAAGGAGAAATAAAAGCAGTTGTCCAAATATACAAGGTGTTGAAAATTAGAGACATCATACATGATGATTCATTTAACACATCAAAAATATAAATTAAGATAAGGAAATTATTAGAAAGCATACCAATGACCTGAAGAAGTCGTCGTGATGGTGTCTTGTCAGACTGACGAGGCGCTGATTGAACCCTTACAGCCTAAATGCACTTAAAATAGTAAATTAAACGTACAACTATTTCACACTAAAATAATCACAAAAATTAGGGGTGGGACCAGCATCCAAAGGTCAAATAACATGAGTGATAAAAGTATGAATATTTCAATCAAGTCAAAAGAATAAAACCAAGGGAATAAATATCGTCAGATAATTGAATGTGTCATTTCCTGAGACAGCTTTGGGATCAGCATGATGATGGTAGAACAGAAACTCGCATGAGCTTGAGAAAAGATTACAGCACCCCTCATCTTGCCTACCAATCCATACCTTATACTATGTCCGTACTTTATGTTTCAGTATTGCCACAACCCACCCCAGAAGATCAAAGAGAGAGAAGGGACCATTACAGCTAGTAAAGGATTCATATGGCTCCTATATAAAGTTAAGGATCATAATAGGAAGCAATCAAAAGAGAGCATCTTATAAAAGCTAAATGAGTAAAAGTATCACACTATGATGACTATTCAAGAAATAGAAGAGACATCAGCTTAAGCACCAGGAAAGTAACTAAGTTGCCTCAGGGAGGACACATGGGCCAAGCAACACCATTAAAGGCAGTGGTAGGGGAAAAAGGATGCTTGACAAGATCCTATCAACACATGAGGGCGGAGTCACATATAAAAATTAAATTTTCACAAGATGGATTTACCACTGACACAATGACAAAATCATTTCAGACCACAAGCTTCATGATCCATTGTAACAAGAAGCAAGGAGTAGGCCAGATATTTATGCATGTCAAATGTGGGTAGAAGTAGACAATAGCCCTGGACTTGGAGAAGAAAAAAATGAAACATTCCGTGCATAAGAAATAATTTGGCAAAACCTGATAAAAAAAGATAATCCTCAGTTACTCCCTTGTTTCTTGTTTTTTTTTTTTGATAAGTAATGTTTTATAGAAAAACATCCAGAGGGGTGCAACCCTAGTACACAGGAAGTATACAAGAAAATGCCTAAAGGGCTAGAGAAGAGAGAAAGAAAATCAGAAAAACTAATCACTAAGGAGGCAAGCCAAGCTTCCGTCCAAGTGAATAGAGTAGTAAGAAAGAAATGTAAAAGATCCTCCAAGCTTCTTTCGGAATCTTCGAAAAATCTCTCATTACGTTCAAACCATAAACACCACATGATGCAAAGTGGAATCATTTTCCAAACCACAACACTACGGGTACGACCCCCTGACCACCAGCTTCGCAAAAGATTCGCAACCCCCCAAGGCATAGCCCACACCAAACCAAATGACTAAAAAAAGCATTCCACAAGAATTAAGCACACTCACAATGAAGAAGCAAGTGATCAATGGATTCTTCATCCTTTTTGCACATCCCACACCTAATGACCAACACCATATTTTTCTTCCTCAGATTATCTAGCATGAGAATCTTGCCAAGAGCTGCCGACCAAACGAAGAAAGCCACTCTCAGCGGGGCTTTAGTGTGTCAAATACTCTTGCAAGGAAATGGGTTGCAATCTCTGGAAATAAGGACATTATAGAAAGATTTCACTGCATACTTCCCCTTCCTATCCGGAACCCACCAAATTTTGTCGACTCCACCATCCAAATTATGAGAATAAAGGAGACTATGAAACAAAACCAAATCATCCACTTCCCAATCATTCAACGAACGAAGGAAACTAACATTCCACTGACGAGAGCCACTTGACATATCAATGTTAATCCTACCTCTCCCATTCATCTTATCTTCAATCATCCCAAACCCACTGCCATTTTCTTTCCAACCTTCCATCAATGGAAAATGACCCTATGTAATGAGAGATGAAAAGCAATAAACCCAACTCCAACAACTTCGTGTTAGAACAAGAGTCTTACTGCTACCCTCAAATAATAGTTTACAAAGTTTTGGCTGAAAAATTAACCAAGACAATCAAGCTCGTAAAGAAAACTGGACTGAAGAACTGGCACACCAAAATCAAACACCCGAGGTTTCCTGGTCCACCAGGGACAGGCAGAGAAGTTGGAAGGTGCATTTGCACTCTGCAGTGGTGAAGGTGCTCTAATAGTGCATCAAGTAGTACTGCGGTCTCTCCTGGTGACTAGAAAGGAAGATGACAAGAAGCATTAAATAATAGTAACAGGTTCCATGCTAACCAACTCCCAAACTCTAATCAGCTGATGCATTAACCAGTAGGGGGATTAAAAACACTTATCTCCTATTGGATCTGAGGAAGTAGCCAAGGGCATTAAAAGTACAATTTATTGACTGATATAGATGCCATGAAAGATGCATAAAAAAGTGACATGAATGCAAAGTGAAATGACACAAAAGAAATAGCTGTTGAAAAGAAAGGAGCAATCAAGATATAGGTGGACCTGATGAAATTGCACAGATAGAGGTAGAGATGATGGAAGTGAAGACCTGGTAGAATTGGAAAGGGTTGTACTAAAATATACATCATAGCACTTCATTTACACCATAATATAACAAGAAGCATATAAAACACAAAGATATGAATCTTCATAAACTCCTCTACAATTTAATCAGATCCTTGCCTCAGAAAAGTAACTGCACAATGAAATTATAGATATATTTATACTCCAAGGCTGGAGAACCAAATCAAGTTTCCTACTCAAGGTCACCACAACATGAACACAAAACAGAGATATGCAAACCAAGAAGCTACAGAAATGAGAACTCACTGTTTTTGTGAACTTCTCTATAGCGGCCAGCGGTATTGTCCCAAGTGCAATGATATTCCTTGTTCCCTCACTCTTACCAAAGAAAAGAAAGAATATTAGAAAACCATGGAGGATATGAAAAATATTTGCAATTTTTTTTTTGGCCAACAAATATTTATAAGTAAACATACAAAATACATGAATACCGCACATGCATTTGGGGTGTACAACTATACATACATCCATTGACATGTGCACAACCACACATGCGTACATACATCTGTCCACATTGCACACTCATATATGCAATATTCTTAAACACACACTTATGGAGTATATTTTGAATCTAATAGATTTGGTATCTCTTGAGGATATTAAACACACCAAAGACGATTTAATTTTACATCGTTAATTTTATAGGTAATCACTCTAGGGTTAAGCTGTAACAATCTTTTCATATTCTATCTCTCTCTAGCTGTCAACATCATATGGTATAAACATCGCCCTAAATTCCTAATTTTTTCTCTTCTTTTGATTCCTTTTTTCTCCCAAACCCTCAAAAGCTTCTTTTTTCTCCTTTTTTCTCCTACCAAAACCTAACTACTTCTTTTCTTTCTCCTCTTCATTGCTAATTTTCTTCCTTTCTTTTTCCGCTTGGTTCATTGGTGATTGGCTGAACCTTGTGACCAAGGTGAGATTTTCTTTGGAGGAAGGTAGCGCCAACATCACTGTGTCAATAAAGATGTTGACACCGTCCAATGTGCTTACTTAAAATCCTCTTTTATGGGATCTCTCTTGGATTGGGTTGTAGTCTATGTTCCTAATTTCTCCTCATCAAATACTTTAAATCTTGTTAAAATTTTAAATTTCAGACACCTTTAGGGTGATTGTTTCTCATATACTTTTAGTGTACGAGGGCCATGTCTTTTTCCTTTTCAATAAATTATTATCAATTGAAAAAAGATGTTGGCGTCGTCAACTTTGTAGTGGTTTCCGTAAACCGTGTCCTCATGATGCAAATGGTTCAGGGAAATGGTTTGTGCCTATGATCAGTAGTTTCTATCCTATACTTGGTGAATATGGTGGTTATTGGCTATTATAATAATTGGCTAGTGGTAAATTTTTCCCCTGTAATAATCGGATATTATAATAATCAGTAGCTTCTCCCTTGTAAGAAGATTGTTGGTTGTAAATGGGTACGTGCAGTCAAGTTTAATCCCAATGGCTTACTTGACTGGTTGAAAGCATTGTTAGTTACCCAAGGATACACATAGACCTATGGTGACAATTATAAAGAAACTTTTTCCCCTAGTACTAAAATTTCTTTTGTCCATGTGATTATTTCTCTAGCTGCTAATCTTGATTGTACACTATTTCAGATAGATGTTTCAAAAATACATTTCTCCACAGTGAGACTTATTTGAGGAGGTTTACATGGAGCAACCACCAGGATTTGTTACTCAAGGGGAACATCATCGCAGTGTTTGTAAGTTGAAGAAGCTTTGTATGGCCTGGGGCTTCGGATCTCAAGCATTTTCGCCCTATTAGACTAGTGACTGGGGGTCTACAGGATCATTACTAAAGTTCTTGCCAATAGAATGAGAAGGATTGTAGAGAAGATCATTTCAAAGCCTCATAATGCTTTTGTTAAATGCAAGCAAATTCTGGATTCAGTTCTTATTGCTAACGAATCTTGGACAGTCACATCAAGTCCAGTGTTCCAAGGGTGCTTTGCAAGTTGGACATGGAGAAGGCTTACGATCACATCAATTGGAAGTTTTTGTTGTATTTGCTGAGAAGATGTGGTTTTGGGGAGAAATGCTGCTCTTGAATAGCACGTTGCATTTCGTCAATTCATTCTCTATGCTGGTTAATGGTTCTCCATTCGGAATTTTTAGTAGCACACATGGGGTCAAGCAAGGTGATCCGATATCTGCCTTTATGTTTGTTATTGTCATGGAGGCTTTTAGTAGAATGATCACCGCTACTATTGGCAATGGCCATCTCTCAGGCTTTTCCATGGGACCCAGTCCCTCCACATCAATTAATATTTTCTCATTTGCTATTTGCATATGACACTTTGGTCTTTTGTGGAGCCAATTCTGACCACATTCGTTCCCTACAAGTGCTATTCATTTGTTTCGAAGCAGTTTCTGGTTTAAAGGTGAACATGGCCAAGTTGATGTTGGTCCCTATGGGAAATGTGGATAATACGGTTGAGTTGGTTGGCATACTAGGATGTGGGACATCCTTTTTACCCCTAAAGTACCTCGGCCTCCCCCTAGGTGCTCACTTTAAGGAAAAATCTAGTTGGGACGGCATTGTGGGAAAAATTAATCGTTGATTGGCTAGTTGGAAAATAATGCACTTGTCCAAGGGTAGGAGGGTTACCCTCATCAAAAGCACTCTTTCCAATCCACCTACGTACTTTTTGTCTCTTTTTCCCATTCCTGCTGTTGTGGCTAATTGTATAGAGCTCAAGTCACTTTTTTTTTTTTCCTTTTACTTGGACAACTGCTTATTTAGCTCCCTTAGTCATTAGCTATTCTAATTTCCTTGTTCTATTTTCTCTTTCTTCTTAGGTGTTCTCTCATACGCCTGTACTAGAATTGCACCCCCTCTGCACTTTTTGATATATACAACTTTAATTGTTTATAAAAAAAAAAAACATTCACCAAGGGCGTGGTTTGGGAACTATTCCAAGGCAAACTTAGAATTTGATTGGCATGGTTTGCACTTTTCAATAAACTTGAGATTACTTATCAAAAATTAAATCTTGTAATTTTACATCATTAATAATATGTGTATCATATTCTCACTCTAAGCATCAACACCAACAATATCTATTTTAAGTTCACAAAAACCAGACACACAAACAATATTATGTAAGCTAAAAACAAATGCAACAGACAAGATTAAGCCAAACGACCATGCAGTAGCCTTATTTCTAATTATCAGCAAGTTTTAAGTAGATTTATTGCCATTGTCCTTTTATACTAAAATATAAAATGAGGGCATCCTAAATCTCTCTGGGTATTCAAAATCTCTCCTACTATTCCATGCCAATTTTTCTTCTCTTCTTCTTCTTTCTTCTCATTAGGAGCATCCATAACACATTCCAACTTGCCACCGGAGAAGTATATCAAAGACCAATCTCATAACAGGTTAGACTTGCAACATTGATGGCCTACACTATCGATAAAAACACCGAGAGCAGTCCAACGCCTGCATGTAAGTTTTGTGCTTCATGTGCTTTGCAGTTCCATCTGTTTGTTTTAGGGTCTAAAAGTGCAAAGTATGATTATTATTACTTTTTTATATAGGTAATATTGTATATATCAAAAAAAGCACAATGCCTCTCTCTACACAAAAAGTATACGAAGGTAGGACCCACAACCCACAAAAATCCCATGTACAGACCCTAGAACCAAAAGGAAACCCATCCCAAATGCTCTAAATCACCCTTCCTTTGACCTTGCTAGAGCCAGGGCCTCTAGCAACAAAGTATGATTGTTTTGGCTGCATCAAATTGGAAATATTTTATTAAGGCTGGTAATTGAAATTGACCTGATAGAAAACCATAGAACTTCTACCCACCAGTGCAAACAGCTTATCAAATGGCAACAAACACCACCCCCCAAAAAAAAAAAAAAAAGGAAAACTATTAAACAAGCTCTTGTTTGTAGATATAAAAGGAATCAATTCTACATTTTGATGCTGCTACAACAGTGCCTTCATTCTTCTAACATGGTTATGACACACAACATAGAAAGAGATGAAAGAGTACCAGAAATTCAATTAGAAATGCAATGAACATAAAGGCTAGTAACATTGCAATATCAAGCAAACAATGTTGACATGCAAAAAAAAATTAACTCATTACTTACAAGAAAAATAAGACGGAAATTGGTTACTATCAAAGTACCCGCCTCATCAGTATTAACGAGAACAACGCCATATCCCTGAAAGCAAAGTCCATATAATGAATTAACCCCATTGATACATTCAGACAACTGGAAAATGAGTAGAAACAAAATTGAACCACTATTACTTACATATAAATTACTGCAATACTACAGCTATAAAGGTAAAAATGATGTCTTCAATACCCATCACCATATATAATTTAATGATTAGATGCATATCACATCCATCACAACCTTTGAATTCTTGAGAAAACCTTATTTCCGCAGACAATATCATGGATTGGCCAGTTTTACTTATTGCCACAAACAAAACAAAAAAGAATTAGAAAATCCAGTCCTGCTTAGTCTTCCCAATCCACTAAAAAGACCCACTTTTGCTTAGTTTTTCCCATCCACTAGGAAGATCCACTCTAATACTACTCTAGACACTTTTTTTTTTTTTGATAAGTAATACTACTCTAGACACAATATAAACTTGGGAAAACTACACTAGCCCCTAGTTTCACCCAATCTTTCAATTGTATCCTATTGATCTACAAAAGGAGTTGTAATGTCACCTTTTTGCCTCCCAAAAAGACAAAAATACACCTAAAATGCCCAAAACAAATACCCTTAAATGTCAAAAAATATATATCTTTAATTTTTTTTTCTTTTCTTGTTTTGGAATTCTTTATTGGCAATGGCATTTTTGCCTTTCTGAGTTCAAAAAGGGAACATTGCAAATTGAGTGGTAGATTGGTATGCCAGGTATGACACATTAACCAAATTAAAAGATTGGAGGAGACATTGCAAATTGAATGATAGATTGAGGGGCTAAGTGTAGTTTTCCCCATAAACTTCCTCACCTGACATATCTTGCAATTTCTCCTGCATGAGTCTAAGTTAAAGATGTTCAAACTTCACCTTCAACAAAAGCAATATGTTCTACATTTATTTTCGACAACAAATGAGCATTAAACCACCAACCAACCATCCACCAATGATTTCTTGCTCAAACAGCACTTTCTCCCCTCATAAGAACAGGGTGGAAAGTAAGGTCATAAGTTTATGACCCAATAGGGAACTAAATATATCATTAAAGCAACCCAATCATTCCATCAAATCTAAGGAAATAAAAACGACCCACCCTTCTTTGGAGCCAGGAAGTCTGCCTAAAAACTACCTAATACATAGTCCGTGTGAACACACAGACCATCCTAGCTATTGTCTCAACAGTTTCCAAAAAAGCCCCTATTCCAAGGACATTAAGGAGCCTTACTTTCCTATCCTATGACAATAGAAAATTCTTCTCAACCATAAATATCAATCAAGCCCAATAATCCTTGCTTCCCTAAAGCCAACCAATAGGGCTAACAACACCACTTCCAGTACCTTCTCCCCATTGTAAGGCAAGAGGGAACTTGAGCAATATACTTGTGAAGACCACCACCACAGTTCCTTTAAATTTCAAAGAAAGCACCATTGCCAGCATTTACATATTTAAACTTAAGCATAGTCATACATAAATGTAATATACAAAAGCACGTTTTCAGAAAACCAGTGGTAAATTATCACTTGTACACTACTCCATTGCTAGCATCTACATGATGCATCCTACGCAAGGGTCTAAACATTCGGTAATTCAGTGAAAGAACCAAAACAGAATTACTTGTAACCGTAATGTTTTATGAATGTAACTATGTGTTTATTAAGTATAGAGAATGCGCTATGCCTATATGGCTTAAGCAGATAACCACTCTCTCACCTCCCCAATACACGTGCACACCTTCAAATAAAACCCTTATAAAGCCAGCCCCCAATATTTCATGTCCTAAATATTAACAATTTCTAACACTTCATAATTGTTCGATGAAACAACTTTGTTCCATCGGTTAGTAATTCACATTATCTAAGATTCCTAATTCATAATTTTTTGAAATATTAGGGCGCCAAATGTAGCTATTTGCCTCATTCTTACTTTCCATTTTTATTTGAAATTATTCAATCATGAATACTGTAAATACAAACTAATAAAGGTTCTAAAATGAACCAAGAACTTGTAAATAAAAAAATAAAAAAGGGTAAGTTTTGTTTACACATTCATCAAGCTAAGGTACATGACTTTCGCTTCCAATTCAAGACATAAATATGATAGAGGAAAGAAATTGAAACTCTCGAAATAATCAGAAGTGTTCAGCAATTCAAGCAAGCACTGGACGCACCTCGACTATAACTTCTTCAGCTTCAAGCAGGAAATCCAATTTCACATGCGAGACGGACCGCGAAACAGGCTGAGCAAGGCCAAAACAAAGAATTTGATTGAGGCAGCGAGAGGATTAAGAAATAAACCCTATAATTGAAAGAGAAATCGAACCTCGATTTTGAACCATTCGATGGCGTCCCAGCTAGAGGTAGCCTCGAGCTTTTCCGACTCTTCGGTGTCGCGGAGCGACGTCGCCCGAGCGCTGCTTCGTGGCTTAGACGCGGCCATGCGGCGAACCGACTCCGAAGGTCTGGTCGTTTGAGAAAGAGAGCGAGAGACAGAGAGACGTGGGTAGGAAGTTTGTTGCGGGTCACCTGCCGTTCAAAGAATGCCTTAACGGCTGCCATGTGATCAAATGCTTGCTGTTATAGTATTATTCTTTCCTTTGGGCTTTGGCAGTTTTAACTTTACAGGATCACTATAAATTAGATAAGTCTTATCTATATAATTACACAAGTCCTCTAATTCACTATAATGTTATATACTATACTCCATCGAAAACTTATTTTATTGGGTTGACGTGACAGTGTATATAAGTTCTTATGTATTAATCTTTCTCGAGCAATGCTATAAGTTTATTTTGTATTACTTTTCTGTCCCTTCAATAATGAATGTACCTATTAAAATCACCATTATATTTGTAATTAATCATTATTAAATTTTAATTAAATT
This sequence comes from Carpinus viminea, assembly GCA_013348765.1. Taxonomy (NCBI): domain Eukaryota; kingdom Viridiplantae; phylum Streptophyta; class Magnoliopsida; order Fagales; family Betulaceae; genus Carpinus; species Carpinus viminea. The sequence continues at coordinate 9,132,264 of CP054668.1, read as the reverse complement.
ATGATTTTAGCTAAAGTGAGGGACACAAAAATAATATAAGAGAGACTTCTAAAATTATTTGTTTTTCTCTAAAAAGATAATAGGAAAATGTTTTTTTAATTATGGCGTTCGTTTCAAATACATCTCCATTGAGTTGCCAACTTGCCATGTTTTATTCATCCTTAATTTTTTTTTTTAAAAAGGCAGATAAGCATGCCAACTCAGCAGCAGAGATGAATGTCATAATGCAAATAAGCATTTACCTATAAAATATAAATAAATAGGTAAAAAATAAACTTCACAAAACTCTTATTAACATCTACCCATTTTGAAAGTACCCTCTAAGTTCAAACACTTTCAATTAAGAGTATTGAATTTTTAATTTCGTTCAATTACCCTATTCCATTAGAATTTTTCATTAAATCTTGTCAAAATTTTCAAAATACCCTTGTTTTTTTTTAGTATAAACAAAATAAAATACAAATTTGTAATTTTTTTACTGCCTATAAATAAAATATGGTTATTTTGGAAATTTTGACAAAATTTAACAAAAAATTCTAACCGGATGGGGTAATTGAAATAGATTGAAAATTTAGTACTCTTAATTGAGAGTTTTTAAACTTTGAATATAGTATCAAAACAAGTTAAAGTTTAAGAGAGTTTTACGAAATTTCCAACAAATTAAAGACTCATAAGGCCTTCTACTCAATGGAATGGCATATCTCTTCTATTATATCTTCTAAAGGTTATTACGTTATTCTATTATTTTATTTAAGGATTTTAAAATCCTAATAGTTGCTTTTAAATTAAATGACTGGACTTTTGTGGACTAGGTATTTATAATTTTTTTAAAATTGTAAATACTAATTTGATATCTATTTAATTTAAAGAAGAGATTTTAAGAATTTTAAATAATAGAGTAACTTAAATATTAGATAAAATTATTTAATTTGTCCATTTGGCTTGACCTTGTAATAAATAAATCCTTGTTATTTCAAAACAAACTTATAAATCTTGCTTTTGTAGCAAAATATTCTTTGTACGATTTCCGGCCATTTTTTGCAATATCGTTTCTTATTATGAAATTATAATTTTACTCTCAAATCAAAAATTATAAAAACAAAACACAAAAGGTTCTGGGTGGGTAGCCGGCCACTCCAAAATCAATTCCTTGAGGCATAGCTAGAGGGGTTGCTCAGCTACCCGCTACACCATGATCTGGAAGTAGTTTGCCCCTTTTGAGTTTTTACCGGGGTGGCCAACCACCCCACTCCAAACCTTTTTATATTTATTATTTTTTTTTAAGGTAAATTCGTACTTTTATAAAAGATTGTCAAAATTTTGGATTGAGTGAATAGATACAATTATTGAATTTGTGTGAGATCTATACGAGTCTACAATTTTAATGGTTGATGACCTATTCTACTAAATTTTTAGGATAAAATGGAAAAAAGATAGGAATAATATTGATGTGTATCATTTCTTTTTTTCGGGTGAGAAATGATATAATTAATTAAATTTTCAACCATCTCCTTAGTGAAGGGATAAATCCACTATTGAATTTGTGTGGGATTTATGAGTTCACAAATCTAATAGTTGATCTATTGAATTTGTAAGATGAAATGAGGAAAAAATGGATAAAATATTGATAGGATTTAAAAGTTTATTTAGAAACCATAAAAATTTGTTGTTACACAGTCAAACTACATGGACCAATTCAACAATTTTATCTAACCATAAAGCACTGTAGTGATGGACTCGCTTTCTTAAGCAATAGTTATGACTAAAACTAAACATTCTACAATGGGTAGGAGCCCTAATGGTCACGCCTAAAGAAAAAAATTACACTGATTGTCTCTTCTTGCCTTTTAGCTTAGGAAAAAAAAAGAAACTTACATGGACCAATTCAACAATTTTATTTTATTATTACAAAAAAAAAATTATCTAACAACTATAAAGGATTATAATTAGATAATATCGTACCTGACCAAGATTTTTATTTTTTAGATGTAATCAGTTAAAGAGATGGATTTTTTAATTCAAATGATTTGATTTGAGTATAATATGAAAAAAGGTGTTTTGAAATACGCTTTTTTATTTATTAAAATATGTGTTTTTGATGAAACATAAAAATGAAACTGCTTTTAACTATTTTTTGTATTTGTTTATTTATTAATGATTTTGTTTTAAAAACAAAAAAACTTTTGAGGAGGTCGAAGGATCCATGCCCAAACCCCCCTTCCAATAAATTAGTTCGTAGGAAACTCTTATAAATTAAACTTTAAAAACCAAATGTGTCCATCTTTTAAACGATTAAAAGAGCAAGTGAAAATTTTCTCATATGTTAAAGACACATGTCACTTTTAAAGACTTATCATAAAATAATTTATACCCTATAGATATGTATGCCTAAAAATTAGATTTTGTATCGAAAGAAGTTTGGCCCTTATCCATGCTTCAACTCTCAGATAAATTTCAAATTATGGTTTTGTCCCTATTTAAGACCAGGCAATTATAAAAGAGAAATGTTATAGAAATTCCTAATATTACCATTAAATCTAAAATCTAACCGTGGTCTATTCAATAATTTTTAGGACCACATCATGAAATATACACATAGAGAGTGTGATTTTGAATGTATGTATAGCATTTCTCGTCATGAATAAAGTTGACCATCAAATGGTTGAACCAATCAATTGTAATTAGTCAAAGTTCAAAAGGTGAATCGATACTTAAACGACACGAAATTAGCGGGTTTGGGTTTACTGTAAACGGGTTTGCCCATTTATGACCCGTTTATATTTACTTAAACGGGTCGTGTCGCGGGTCACCCGCGGGTCACCCGCTAGACCCGTTTAAGTTTTTTTTTTTTTAAAAAAAAATGATAAAACACTTAAAAGTTAAAACCTAATTTGCATATTTAATTTCTTCCTTTTTTTTTTATCTTACTTTAATAACATTAATTTCTCTTATCTTTTGATGTAGAACAAAATTTAATGAATGTGGGTAAAGAAGAAAATGATGATGTTATGACATTAGATAGTGTCAATTCTCGTAACATTCGAAGTTCTGAGATTCCAGGTTCATCAAGAACATACTAAAATGAGCATACTTGTGGGTTATTCAAGTTCAAGGAATCAAGATTTAAGATCAAGACTCAGGAGTGGACAATATGGGAAGTGGGAACCCAAATTGTATTTGTAATTTGTAAATTGTAATGATGACATGATGTGGTTTGTTTTGTTTGTTTGTTTGTTTTTATTAGACAATTAGGTTTATTAAGTGATTTGGTGCTAGCCAACTAGGAGTTTATTTTGTAAATTGTAATGATGTGATTTGTTTTATTTGTTTGATTTGGTTTGATTTGGTGCTTGTTTTGTTTTGTTTATTAAGTGTTTGTTTTGTGCTAGCCAATTAGGCTTATTAAGTGTTTGTTTTGTTTTGTAAATTGTAAATTGTAATGATGTGGTTTGATTTGATGTTAGCCAACTAGGAGTTTAATTTTAAGAGATGAATTGATAAAATTATTATTTCAATTTTTTTAATTTAAAAAAAGCATTTTAAGCTAAACGGGTCTAACGGGTCGTGTTGACCCATTAGACACAACCCGTGAACCCTTAAACGGGTCATGGGTCGTGTCGGGTGACCCGTCAAATCCGTCTAGTTTAAACGGGTTCGCGTGTGGTCAGCGACCTCAAATTTCACGGTCGTGTTCGTTCGGAGCCCCGACGCTTAGTTAAACAGGTCGTGCCTGGGTTTGGCCTAAACGGGTCGCGGGTCAACCGGGTCATAAACAGGTCGTGTCGGATCACCCGTTTTGCCAGCCCTAGGTGAAAGGCAAGATAATTAGGTGAAATAAATGATCTATTTTATGATCATGCTCTTGTTTTGTACGATATGCATCTAAATTTAAATAAATGACATGACAACATATACAATATAAAATCTCTAATCATAGCATAAAAAACCAATATCAAGCTATTTGAACTCTTTTTCTTCTTTTTTTCTACTTTTTTTTTTTTTCCAATGAAAATTATGTAGTTTCTTCTTGCCTATTGCCTACTTTTGGCGAGAAAAAAATTATCGATTTTTTAACAAAGACATTGGAAAAGCTCAAGTCCTTATTTCATTCTATTTATATTTGAACAGCTACATTTGTAACTCATTTGAAGATTATTTTTCATGATTTTCTTGTTCTATTTTCTTTTTCTAGCTAGCTTTTTTTTTTTCATGTCTACCTGAGTTGCTCTTTTTGCATTTAACAGTATTTCAATTACTTATATCATATGGAAAAAAGAAAAAATAAAAATGTTTTGACACACCATAAATCTGTCTATGGTTTGGCCGTAATATAGCAGTTCAGCTGAACATTTTGCTCATCTCTAGGCTACATATGATACTTGAGACAGCTCGCAGGAACATAAGACTGCTTAACATGAATATAAAATATTACTTATAAAACAAATGAACATAAAAGACATAACATTATGAAATACGCTTAGGCAATGGTGAATGATTTTTGTTGAGCAGGTAACTAGAATATAAAATTGAATCTGATAATTGGTGAAGTAGCCTTCAATTGCAACGTGGGATAAAGTGCAGCATCATAACATCAAATACAGATCGCCACTCAAAATGAAACAACATACCTGAACATGAGAGGTCTTAACTAAGGAAGAGTAATGTTATAAGGTTTCCTAGAGTCTTCCTATAGTCATTCTAAATGTGATATGACTTTTAAAATTACCGTTGAATTTGAGATATGATTTATTGACTTTTGATATATTGATGATTTTAAAAGCAATCTTAAAAAATCACATCACATTTGGAATGACCCTAAAAAGACTCTAGGAAGTCTTATAGCATTACTCAAGGAGGAGAGCCTTTATATTTACTTACACATTTACTATAGGGTATTGCTAATAACTACACCTTTCAGGCTTTAACCAATTACAAACTATGCTTTAAGAGGAAGAAAATAGAGAAGCGAATTTTGGCAGCTAGGAATTCTCGCCAAATGAAAAAAATAGCTTGGATGGTCAAACAATACCTTTAACTTGCTAAGAATTATAGGTAGGCAGGGCTATTCCACTTCAGCACCGGGCGAATGATTACATGTTTTTCATGTAGAATGGAGAATGTCATATTTTTGCAAATCAGCTGGAACCAATGCCCAATATAACTCCTAAAGCCTCTCAGTTGCAAAGGACTTTAGTTTCAGCCGGAAATTGGCATGAACTGAAATAAATCTACTTTTCCAGATCCAAATATTCATCATATATTCTACTGCTAGCACACTCCCTTAGAGCTTTTGCAATTGAGTTCTCTACTGAATCTCCAGACATAATTCAGACCAACAAGAAGCTCGGCGATTGTTGCTTCTGTCTTCTCTTGATTTGCAAAGTAAAGGGTTTGTGCTAGAAGAATGTTTGTCCTGGAAATCAAGCTATGCTGCTCAAAACTCCTCTCAGATTGCCATCTTATCATATTATGAGCAAGTGGAGCCAGCCATTCTAATATCCTTGCCACTGCCTCGCTCCATTCATTTGCAAGATCCGGATCAGAAACTGATGAAGCCAAGTTCTTGCTGTATGGTTTCAGCTTTGCCCTAAGCACAGCTCTCACGCTTGTGGGCAACATATTGTACAAGTCATCTCTTGCATCAAGACCAATCAAGTGAGGAGATGCCGCTAGTTTCTCAATTACAATGATAACATTTGCATAGTGCAGTGCTAAAGCAGCACCGCCAAGGGTTTCAGGTGGAGCATCCAATAACCTGCGCTTGAAATTGAAGATTGATACCCTAGAATGCTCAGTTTTTCCTGGAGCAAGAAGGTCCTCATTAACATCTTTGACTCCATTGAGATTTCTTGAATACACAACATTCGGACTTAAATAACAATTGGCAACAGGAGAACTATTTCCAGCCATCATGCATCCTTTAAAAGGTCCAACTTGGGTCAGTCGGTTGGGTTTCGAATGATGTTTTTTCCCATGAATCATTGGTGACTGGCTATAGCTCCACCACTTCTTGTGCCGGATTTCATCCGATCCAGAAATTGGGCCTGATTTTGTCGTTCCCCTTGCAAGAGGGCCTGAAAAGAAGTTGACATTTTTATTCTTTCCAGAAAGAGGGCCAGATTTTGTGGTTGGACCGCCAATAGGACCCGAATAGAAACTGCTAGTTTTAATTTCTCGTGGAATTGGTCCTGATTTAGCAATAAAACCTCCAAGGGGACCTGAAGCAAATTTAGCAAGACCATTCTCTGATGGATGAACAGAAGACTGCAACAGCGCAGAAACTGAGTGGCTGCGATGGATGTAATCAGAATTCATGTCTTCTGAATATCTGACATCAGCATCCATCTGTTGAATTCCAAAGACATGTTTCATCCTACTGAAAATAGTTAACAAAGATCCAGCCAAAAGACGAACAGTGTAATCATAGGCCCTGTTCCACAGAGAGATCTGTCGCAGACTCTTCACCTCATGCCGCTTCCATGCAACCTTCTTCTGATATTCAAGCATATTTACACCATCTACATCATCGCTACCCTTCATTCTTCTCAAAGTCTGTTCTAGATCTGCAAGAATTTCCATCTCCTGATACAAGTTTGCATTGGCTGAAATGAACCTTCCCATCTTTTTCACTTTCTTTTCCATCTTCCTTGATGTAAATCCCCATCCATATGGATCAAGGCCAGTTTTTATTGAATCATCAAAAGCACTTTCAAAATTCTTCAAACTAGGATCGCTGCACTTACTCGCAAGCCTGGACACAGATTTTGCCACATGTACCATATTCTCAAACATCTCTGCACATATCAAATTTACAATTTCATTTTCATCATCGGAGACAAGCTTCTTTATCCCCACTGAATTTGCAATCTCTTCTCTCAACCTAGAAATTTGCTTATCGCTTAAAGACTGCCATAGATGAATCAGCTTAGACATCAAGCTTGCAACTTCAAATGCTAACACTCCAATTGACACCTTCCCAAGACCAGCCTCATGCTTCCGTGGAGTCTTCCACAGAATGCGGAACCACGATTCTGCAACCATCTCTTACCCAAAATCTAAGACGATATTTTCAAGCCAAGCATACCATATTTTTTGATTCTGCAGTAAATATCAAAAACTATATGATTAAATAGTAGGACAAACAAAGGATAGATTAAGAGAATCAACTTCTTGCTACAAAAACTTAAAAAGAAACTTCAAAATAATCTTAATTCTTTTAACCAGGTTTCCTTCTTGGCCTTAAATAGAAACTTTTTTGTCATTGACCACTTATAACCAAAGAACTATCACTTTCTCAGTTTGCTACGTTAACATAGAAAGTTTAAAAAAAAAAACAAAAACAGAGAGAGAGAGAGAGAGAGAGAGAGAATATTCTATTTAAATTTTCATGGATCCAATATCAACCCAAAAATAGAATATTCTATTTAAATTTTCATGGATCCAACATCAAAAATCCCAATTAAGTTCTTCCCTCAGCCTGACTAATAAAAAATTGATGATGTCTAATGTCAATTTCTCTTCTTGCGGCCGATGTTATAAAGGGAAGTTTACTCAAACATTTTGCATGAATACTTGAACGAAGAAATGCGATGTATACAATTTTCTAAACATTTATAACTAAATTATAATTTTTGTACCTTTTTTTAGGAATCCTAACCGAACAACATGAACCATATAATTCAACCTTCATTTTTCATTTCTTTTCCACAATTTTCTCAGCCACCAGGACAAACCAAAAGGTAAAAAATTCACAAGAATATAATATTCAGTGGTAACTAATCCACAAGAATCTATACTGAAAAAAGAAACGAAAATGACATTAACCTAAAATTCACACCCAAATCCCACCATATCAGTCCAAATTCCAAACCATATTCACCCCAAAAAAAAAGGCAAATTCCAAAACCCTTTACTCTGCACCAAAAGTTTGTGCTTTTAGTTCAGCCATTAGCTGCATGATCGAACAGATTCACAAAGAGAAAAATCTAAACCATATTACCACGCAGATTTACGCAACACGAAGCAAGTAAAGCAAAAATGGGTATATTCAAAGGAGTAAAACTCACCGATCACATGAAGAAAAACAAACCCACGAATCTTTGCAGGTCCAAACACCAAAGGGAAGCTCCGAAACTCAGAGAGGGGACAGAAGAGAGAGAGAGAGAGAGAGGAGAGAGAGAGGGAGAAAAAGCTAGGAAACTGCAGTAGGAATAAGAGCCACATGGAGAAAGCAATAGTTGTAGAAAGGAAGAGCCAAAACGAGTGAAATTAAAGATAAACTGGTGATTTTTTAGTGCCGGTTTTGCAAATTGGACCCTCTTCTCTTTTGATATAATCTACTTGTCCCACTATTCTTGTATTTTCTTAGCTTTGTACCCTCCTTTGCTTTTCTTTTTCTTTTCTTCCTTTTTTTTTTTTTTTTCTTGTCCAAAAAATTCAAATATATATATATATATTTCAAAATTATGGCAATGGGCATAAATAAGTGGGATCAGAATCCTTTACAGTTGTATGGTATTCTACAATTTTCTATTTCTCAAATTTTAACTATTATTTTTAAATTAAGTGGTTGAGATTGGGATATGTGAGTATATATTAGCAATTTTCTCCCTAATATTTATCATATTTTAGAAGTGACAAATACTAATGTGGTCAAATCTTAATAATTTATTTTTCTAAAAAAAATTGTTATAATTTAAGTATGGACAAAAATTTCTCTAAACCAATCTGAAGAAATATCCTCCAAACCGAAGGAAATTTTTGTTAACTAGTGTCAAGTGTTTATAAACATTTAAAACATATATTAAATTCTTAAAATCATTAATAGCATATTACTAATTTAAATTAACGTTTTAAATGTTTATAAACACTAGTTACTATTTTAAATGGATTTGATGATATTTCCTTCAAACTGATTTGGATAAAATTTATGTCCGAAATGAAATTGATCATATGCATTTTATGTTGATTTTTAAAAATTTGTGAATATAAATATTCTGTATTTTTTTTAAATTCCAATTCTTTTTTTATTTTTTAGAAAAATATTAATTTCATTTATTATCATGAAAATAGAGCACGAACAAATAAATATTTACCCTTCTATAAAAACTAAAAAGGTCATTTCATAAATTTCATAAAAAGGGGGAGATTCGTCACATTCATGTCCACAATTTCTTCGACTGGGATAATATTAATGAACAAACTATAAATATTTACCCTTCTATAAAAAAGTCATTTCATGATAAATTAATAGTTATCTATTTTTATGCTTCCAAATTATACCTTAAACAAGGTTATACAATTTAATATGCATTCTTATGATTAGTTGTTTGTGTTTTACTTATTAAGGAGGGTAATTCTATTTATGAACCATAAAAAAGCGAAGTCACTAGTTCGAATTTTCTTCTCCCTTCCCTTGTGTGGATATGTAAAAAAAAAAAAAAAAAAGTAGGGCCGGCAATTTTGACACGACCTGTGAACCCGACACGAAATTAGTGGGTTTGGGTCGTAAATGGGTTGACCCGTTTGTCTTGCTTAAACGGGTCGTGTCGCGGGTGACCCGCCAAACCTGTTTAAGGTGTTATTTTTTTATTTTCACCTAAAAAAAAAAGAAAAAACACTTAAACCTAATCTCACTATTCTCACTTCTTAGGGTATTAAAAAGAGCTTATTTAGATATCACACATATATTGTTACTTCAATTCAAAGGGTATTAAAAAATATATAACACATTCATTTTTGTTTTGTTTTGTTTGTTAAGTGTTTGTTTTGTGCTAGCCAATTAGGCTTATTAAATGTTTGTTTTGTTTTGTAAATTATAAATTGTAATGATGTAGTTTGGTTTGGTGCTAGCCAACTAGGAGTTAATTTTAAGAGATAAATTGCTAAAATTATTATTTCATTTTTTTTAAATGCATTTTAAGCTAAACGGGTCTAACGTTAGACACGACCTGTGAACCCGATTAAGATAAACAGTTCATGGTCGTGTCGGATGACCCATTAAACACGACTTATTATACCTATTTAGCTTAAATGGGTCACGGGTGTTGTGTCTGGAGCTCCGATCCGTTTAGTTAAATGGGTTGTGTATGGGTTTAAGATAAATGGATTGTTGGTCAATCGGTCGTGTCGGATGACCCATTTTGCCAGCCCTATTCACAGTAGACAAACATAGGAACAAAAGTTATACTTTTAACATTAATCATCATGTGCTTTATTAATAGTTTACACTCAATTAAATTTGAGTGAAAGTGCTTTATTAATTCGATAAAAAAAAAAACCCATTAATCATCGAGTGAAAGTGGAAATTTTATTTAAATTTGATTATATTAAGTAAAATAAAAAAATTGATGAATGAATTCGACATATAAAATACAAATATAAAAACAAATACTTGTTTTTTGAATGAAAATTTAAGGATTTCATTAATTAAACATCACGAGCATAAAAGCTGTTATAAAGTAGAGCAAAAAGCTCTTACAGCACAAAGCATAAAGTTATGCCAAAATCATAGCCACATGCTATGAGATTACAAAGTTATAGATACAAACAAAAAATTTTACAATCAACAAATACTTGTTTTTTTTTTTTGACATGTACATGTAGGAGGGATTAGATCTTGTGGCCTGCAAATTTAAAGCGTGATTATGGAATTATTCTATATGACAAATACTTTTTATTATGAATGGATTGAATTCAATTTTAGTAATATCCTATTGGCCTAGAGTAGGAATATGATTATAATATATATATATATATAGTAATACTCTCTCTCACACACACGCACATATATGCAATCATAGTTTGTGATGATGTATATTCAAAACATATTTTCTTACTTAATTTAACTTTTTATTTATAGTTTATAAAATAATAATGAATTAATATATTTGGAACTTGAATACTTTTTGAATGATTAGTGTTAGAATTATCTGTCTTTGGACATTAGAAAATCATTGAATAATATAATAAAAGTTGTGACGTTTCTATTGAGAATATAATTTTGAATATTTTAATTTTCTCTAGTAATTTTTTTAATTTCATATGACCTTAATTTTAATTTTTATTGGAGATAATTTATTGATATTAATATTAGTGAAAGTTGATTTTTAAAAAAAAAATGACTTAAGAAGAAATTATCAAATTTAGGAGAGAGGGTACAAAATAAAACTAAATTAAAGGGCTAAAGTGCAGAGCCATAAAAAGGGGGAGATCTGTCGCAATCATTAATGGCAATCACGCGGAAATGTCGTTTTACAGATTTGACCCCTCACATCCACGTATGACGTAACCGTGAGTCGGGCGGGCCAAACGTAGGGAAAGTCCAATCCAACGCTTAGCAAAAGGGGCCGCCAAATCGGTCCGACTGAGAACCCGGATGTCATGGGCGTCACGTAACCTTCTTTCCTTCTTTTTGAAAAGAAAAAAAGTTATCTTTATCCACTTTTCACATTTATTTATTATGCTCGATTCACATTAGTTAGGTGTGATATATTTTAAGTAATTTTTTTTTTAAAAAAAATTTAGTTTAAACTCTTGAATTTTTACGCGATTTAACCAACCTTTTTAAACTTTAAAATCTCTTAATTTAAATCCTTAAATTTTTAATTGCAATCAATTTAAACACTTTCATCAATTTTTGTTGTTAATACTCCTAAAATGACAAAATTATATTCCTAAAAAAATGGATTTTTTTTTTTTGAAAAAAAAAGGGTCATAAGGTGGCCCAACCATGGGTCACCTTGAGATTTTTATTTTTATTTTTGTAATAATATTGTTTTAAACAAATTTTATTTGAAATTATGGGTAAATTTTAAATTTTATAAAAAAAAGAGGTATAAATATTATTGTACTACTTTTAACATTTAAAATTTGGCAGGGGATTCAAATTGATTGCAATTGAAAGTTCAAGAATCCAAATTGAGAGATTTTAAAGTTTGAGGGAAGTTTGTTAAATCGCGTGAAACATCAAGGGTCTAAAGTGAAGTTTTCCTTGATTTTTATTTTATTTTTTTTTTTATAATGGCTTACATAAAAAGTCACTTAAAATATACTAAAATAGTTAGTATGAAAATTGATGTGATAAATGAATATGAGGAGTAACATTACTCATAAATAGTTTCTTAAAAAAATTTAGAGTATTTTAGGAAAAAGATTTCTTGCCCGTGATTTAATTAATCAGTAATGGTAGCAAACTACTATACAACTGTCATACCATTGAATAATGTGCTAATGAAACTCTACTTGTAAAAAAAAAAACAAAAAAGTTAATTTTTAGTGCCATATCATCATAATTATATGATAAATGAATATCAGTATACGAAATAGCATTAACCTATGAATTATATGGGAATTTTTATCCTCCAATATTTACTCTTAGATTTAAACCCCAATAAATAAGTAAATAATACTTTTCAAGTAAGGAACAACTCAGCAATTAGGGAATATCTACTTAATGGTCTGGGTTGACTGATCCATTTGACCTAGTCGCAGGTGGGTATTACGTGGTAATAATGGTATAGGTTAGATTATCATATGCTTAATTAAGGATTTAATAATGACATTTGTTTTTATTTTTATTATTTTTATTTTTTTAGATATTTTGCTAAATAGATTTCTTTGATCTATTTTAGTTGTCATTTTAGAAACAATGGTCGTAATTTGAAGAGGAATTAATTTATGGTAACAAATACCTAAGTAATACTTAAGCGTAATTAATTTATGAAGCAAAACTCAACTAGGGAATGTCTAATTGCTGGTCTTCGTTGACCGATGAATTTGGATGAGTCATACATAGGTGGGCATTACTCATTACATGGACAGGCTTGTTGTCCAAGACACTATCATGTGCTTAATTAATGATTTATTAACGACTGTTTGATTTACTTTGACTAGTCTGTTGGGTAGTTTCGTTTGATTTGCATGGGTACGTATTACACAGCATGTGGTTACCATTCAAAGACATTATCCTATGATTTGTTTATAAAGAAATACTACAGTTTTTATTTATTTATTTAGTGTTATGGTGATTCTACATTGATATTATTAAAAAAAAAGATATTATTATTATTATTATTTTGCTTTATAAAAAATAATATTCATTTAACACGAGAAGACAAAAAAAAGAAAAAGAAAAAAAGAAGGTAGCATTCCTATTGTTTTTATGCTTGTCATATTACTCTTTGTTTGAGGAAACAAAACAAAGGCAGCAACAATGAGGTTCCATGCTTATTTTATTGATTTTAAATAAATATGTTTTTTTTGACAAATTACACTTTTTCGTTCTAGAGAACCGGATTATTTATAATATCTTCCTAAATTTTAAAATATAGCAATCAACTCCCTAACATTTAATATTATGGCAGAATGTATCTATATATATAAAAAATAAATAAAAAGAAAGAAAACAAAAGAAAGAAAGAAAGAATAAGTTATGATCTATTTCATAACCACCAGCCCTCTACGTGCCGGAGTGTGAGATGCACGCGCTTGTGCCAACACGTGTGCTCTACGCTTCGGTTTGTCCGTGCCTCCATCGCTTCCATTGCCTACCTTCATCGTCCTCCTTGCTCCAAAGTCCCTACTATTTGGGTTTTTGTATTTATTTATTTATTTAGTCTTTTATTTTCTTGCTATCCTCTGTAAACTTTAAATTTAGTCTCTATGCTTTTGTGATGTATAATTTTTGGGTGGAGACTTGGTTTTTGGCTCTGTTTGATACTCTTGATACTTGTTTTGCTATTGTGTGTCTATTGCGGTTAAGAGATATCTCTTTGTTGCAATTGTAGTTATTAGATTTTCCTAACAGTAAAATTATCTATTCGGTCATTATGTGTCTTTTGTCTACTATTACCTTTGGTGAAGCCCATGATGCAATACAACCTTTTTAAGACTGTACTTTTGTAGTTTGATGAGCTGTTTCTAACATTGTGTTCGGAAGTATTCTCAATTGGTTTCTCATTCTCTTTTTCATTCAAATAAAAAATGGAAAATATCTCCCTCGTATACTCTTTTCCTTATTTGTTTAGGAAAAAAAAATCAACAAAATCTAAACCTTATGAAATGATTTGACAGAAAATACTTTGAAACATTTCATAGAATTTACACCAATTCTATCTAACCTTATATATATATATATATATATATATCCTTTATTTATTTTAGAGTTTTCACCAATCCTGCCTGAACAACAAAACCAATGGGTCTTCTCATCTTTTGTCCACCATCTAACAACCAATAAAGCCCAATGTTACCTCCATTGCTTCTCTTCCATCAATCACCACCAAATTAATTATCCAACTTGAACTCATTTACAAGTGGAAAATAAAAACCATAGAAGCCACCAAAAATCAGGAAAATTAGATAATTTAGTCATCACTCCATTAACAATGAGATCTGCCACCACTAATACTACACCATCATCATAAACCACAACCTACAATCCACCCATACCCATCTCCATTAGCACCCATCTACAAGGATTTGGCTTAGGTGTTATTAAAAAAAAAACACTATAGCATTTTGTAGTTTTTTTAACCAGCAAATTTAATTCTAGTTTATCTTTATATATATATATATATATATATATATATAACTTGAAATTAAATCTTCCATGTTGAAAAAACTATATGAAATGTGCAGCACCTAAGCCAAATCCTAGGAACAGAAATATTCTAATAATTTCTCTCACACATAATTTATAAAGTCAATAGTTAAGCTCACGAACATTGTTCAAATATTACATTGTATCACAGATTGTCTCAAAATCTTAACTTGATAAAAAATTATGAATTTAATTATTCCAATATTCCATTTGATCCAGTAGGTTAAGGGGATTGTGGATATTAATGTTTAGAAAAATAATAAATATTCTCCCAAAGTCTTTTTTTTTTTCAAATTATCTCAAAGCCTAATATAAGGAAGTGTACTTAAGATAAAATTTGAAGTAACATCTGCTCCAATTCCTACTCATGCTTTGCTATTTAAGTGAAGATAAAAAATAACATAAATTTATTATGAACTTACTCTATATAAATTATACTTTTCATCCATAAAATGTAGAGTAGGTTTCTTTTTGGCGTATGATTTTTATTAAAATGTTCAATTGTATCTCTCAAACAACATAGTTCTTTAGTTCAAATCAATCACAAATTAAATGCTGAATTCACCCATTCTCTATAAGAAAATAGGTGAAATATGAGATAAAAGATGAAATGAAATATATATATTATCATTTTTATATGTTTTTAAGTGGTTTTTGTTTTATTTTATTTTTTAAAGTGGCCAACATAAAAGTCACCTAAAACATGCAACATCAATTTGTGTGATAAATAAGTATAAAAAGTGTTATTACCCATATTTTTATATAGACATAAATTTCCTATAAACTGGTTGTATGAAAATTCTTCCGACACAATTTCTAAAATTGTTATGTGTTCATTTTCATGTGAAAAACATTTTTTTTAAAAAAAAATTATGTATTTTTCATATGCTTTTTAATATTATTAATAAAAAAAACATGTACTTCTCACATGTTCATGAGACACGTAATACTTTTAAAGACCAAATTAAATAAATTTCTACATATATGGTCCAACTCTTTCTTTTCCTCAAGAAGCACATGGTTCTTAGTTTATCTACGAACCACGTATAGCAATTCTTATCTCCAAAATTTCAGTATCGTATGAAAGATAAAAGTTTGCATATAGGGGCTCGGCCTCTCTCTTATTTATGGCCCAAAGCAGACTCCATCCTATCAATTCAAAGAATAGACAATGCATTAAATATTCTCTTTCGTGGTCTATGCCGGAGTTAAGGGGCAAGAAAAAAACACAACCTTCCATGCCTTTACATCCCATCTAAACAAGAAAATGAAATGCCCCCGCACTCCATTCACTCAAATTTTTGCATTTATTTAAATCGTTAGATGAAATAGATGGCTCAAATCTGAAGGGATCTGAGTCCAAAAACCTTTCCCTTTCTGTTTCCCATGTTGAACGATAATAATTAGAACAAAACTTAACTTGTATGAAGAAATGTAATGAGCTTGATGTTGGTTAATTGCAATGATGGAGAAGGGAAGGTTTTGGTCAATCTTTTTGCAAATAGTTACTGGGTTTCACTGTAAATAATTATGATATCTTGGATGCCACCAAGTATAAAAGAAGTCTCCACTCTCCATTCTCCAACCAGCAAGGGAGAGGCAAGCTTGTCGTGGTGCTTGCTTTTAAACTTGTCATCATTACTAAACCACATGTAATAGTCTTCTTTAGTATTAATTATTCTACTCATAATTGTGGCTCATCTAATACTCAAACTTTTCTTCACTTCCTTTTTTTTAATATTATATCCTCCCCATATGCACAGCACACACAACTACATATCATAAAGGCTGGTGAGAGAATCAGGTGAGGAAATTAACGGGCTATTTTATAATGCTATTTAAGAATATTTTCTAATTTTTAGTAAAAAAGTAAAAATATTAACAAGTGAATTTGGCTTTTTTTTTTAAAAAAAAATAATAATTTGGTAAGAAAATGAATTTGGCTTAAGTAGGATAAAAGAACTATACCATAAAACGGTTTAAATTTAGGGTTAAATACCTAATTACTCCCTAGAGTTTCACTTCTTTATTTTTTCCTCCTTAGGGTTTGATTTTTATCACAGGAGATCCTTATGGTTTTGATAAAGACCAAGTTGGTCCTTCCATCCATTAACATTAGTTGATTAACTAAAATGACACATTAATTAAATATCGACATGTCATGTAATTTATTTTATTTTAAACAAAAATTAAAAAAATATATATATTTTTTTAAAAAAATTGGAGGTGGCCGAAACCACCCCCAATTTGGTTTGAACGGAAGAAATCCACCAAAATTTTTTCTTTCTTTTCTTTTTTTAAAAAAATATATTTTTTCTAAAAAAAATAAAGAAACTATCCCAATTTTTTTTTTAATTTAAAAAAACTAATTACATGACACATGGCAAGATTTAATTAGTCTAAGTATCATTTCCGTTAAGTTAACTAACGGTCAACGGATGGAATGACCAATTTGGTCATTTATCAAAACCATAGGGACCTTTTATGATAAAAACTAAATCCTAAGGAGGAAAAAATAAAAAAGTGAAACCCTAGGGAGTAATTAGGTATTTAACCCTTAAATTTAATTTTAAAATTTCTTTTTATGAAAAAGAGAGAGTAAATCTAACTATTGAAAAAACTATAACAAATAACTCAACATACAAAACTCAATTTATTTTTATGTCACATCATAATCAAAAGAGAAAAAAAAAACTCATTTTAAAAAAAATTCAGTTTGTTTATTTATGTTTTTAATCTTGATTTAGTTTGATAAGCGTAATGCTACATTTATAACTTTTTTTTATAAATTGCTAACAAGTGTTGGTATACGATAGAAGCTATGTTAGTCATTAATTTTTTTTTAACAACCATCTTTCATGCATGGTAAATAATTTTTCTTTCTTTAAGATTCTCTCATGAATGAGGAAGGATGATTAGGTGTGAGTGATTATTTCTCACAACCTAGATAATTAGGTGTGAGAGGCTACCTCTCACGACCGGTTTAAATAATTTTTGTTAAGAAATTTGGCTACTCATGTCTTAGATCTACTCTGCTCGAAGCAGATCTGTTCTTTAACTATATTTGTACATGAGTTAGCGGAAGATTTAAGTCATAGATAACACTTGATTGTAAGAATTTTTATTTGTATTTATAACTTTGCAACTTCATAACATATATATAGCTATGATTTTTACAGATCTTTATGCTTTGTGGTATAAGAGCTTTATATACTCATACTCTTTAATCAATGAAATCCTCATATTTCCGTTAAAAATAAAACTTGTATAAATTGTTTGGAATTGATAAATGTTGTTGGAGTTTTAAATTTTACGGGGATGAGAACACAAAAATACCGTGGCTCAGCCTAACAATTTACATCAAAACCTACATTATCCGATGAATAAGTTTTGTGTAATGACGTATTGGAAAAGAGGAATACTATATATATCATTCAGGGTTGGTTGGATGGACACATCAACTTTATAAAATAATTATAAAATAAAAATTTACTTTCTAGCTTTTGGTCATGGAAAAGTAGTCACATAAAAGCCTAAAGCTTCGCATATACGCAAATTGTGCAATGATTGTGATTCAATATGGTGGCGAATGGGTTTTTTTTCATTGGGTAGTCTGGACTGGGTCGGATTGGAACAGATTGGATATGGGTCAGATTGTGTTAAATCAGGGTTGGATCGGGCTGGATTAGACTAGATACAGGCTTGGGTTGGATCCGTTTGGATGTACGAGCGTACTCTAACAAATATACTGGGATTTGTAGCTAACAAATATACTAGGCTTTGGGCTTTTAAAAAAAAGCAGTGAGATTTTTTTTTAAAAAAATAATTAATAAATTGATTTTATATGTGATCCACCAGTAATTTATTTTCAATAAATAAAATATAAATATTTTGGAAAACTTTTCATGAAATATATTGAAAATATATGTTTATTTTTTTCAGCTATGGAGGCTGCTTGGCCATACCTAATAGAGAAGATGGGTTATCCTTAGTAGAGGAGAAAGGGTGGCTACTCAATGAAAAATAAGAAGCAATTGTGCGGCCGTGTAGCTACGTACCCAAATAAGATAGAGGTAGTTGTACAATCATCTTCAACGACGACCACCCCTAACAAGATAGAAGGGGTGACAACGCGCACGGTTACACCTAATTTTTTGATTTTATTTATTTTATGTCTTCCAATTGTTTAACCAATTTTTGCATTTTAAAATCATTTTTTTTTTCAGGAATTCCACGGATAAAACTTTTCAAATGTGTCCACCGAAAACGCTTTTTAATATTTAGTTTGGAAAATTATTTTTCAAAACACTAATAGGCAAATAGATGTTGACTCATAAACAAGTGGGATTTTACAATAGAGTTCTTCAAGTATATATATATGATCTCTTGAAGTTCTCCAAACATTTTCACTGCTTAATAGTCATATATATATATATATATTCTTGCATCATATGATCTTCTATATACATATAATATATATGCATCTATCGTTTGTTTGCTATATATATTTTCATATGTTAGCAAACAAACGATATGTTTTGGCATCAAGAACAATTTGTCGAACAGATGCTACTGCACCTACCATGGATAACACTGAGGAAGCTACTGCTATCAATGTGTTGCCCCAGAAAACCAGGCCACGCTTTGAGGGCTTGAAAGTCACATTGTAGAAGACCATTGGGAAAATGAAATCTAGAGGAATGCACCCAAATGCCCCCAAAAGTGCCATGATATCTCCAAAGAATGGCAGCATTGCAGCAAAGGTTGTACCTATAATCACTGACATCGACCGGAAAATCAATCTTGGCACAATATTTCGAATGGAAAATTGATCCATTTTGGGGTCTGCAAACAACTTCTCAAACACTTCGTTTGTTGGTTGCAAGTAAACCTGCAGCATGTATATAATATCGTTATATATATATATATATATATATATGTTATTGTGAAATATTCTTGTTTTAGTGATATTCAAAATGGAAAATGCTTGATCTGTAGTGGTATTTAACGGCTATAATCTTCAGGAATTGCTGGGCTAAATAGTTGTGAGTTGGACTTAATTACCACAGAGACAGCTGATATTTGCAAAAGGGTGAAAACATTGGTCATCAAGAGAAACCAAGTAGGCAGCAAAGGCCTTCCATTTCCATTGTCCATGAAATTTGCAAGAATAGTGCCCTTAGCCTGATTCCCAAATGCCCAGTACCCGGATATTGCCACACTGAAAAATGTCACGGCTATAACAGCGTAGCAGATGCATAAACCTTTCAACATCTTGCCCTTCACAGGAGCTGCTATAGTTGCCTGCAAATGGAAAAAAATCCGAGGCAATTTAGTTCTTTTCCCAACATATAATTAACCACCAGCTAGCATTAACTCGTTTGGATTTTTTTTTTTTAAGAAAAATATGTACTTTAGCCTCCTTAATTATTACCACATTTTCATTTACCTATGTAGACTTAAAGTGACATTGGGACTCATACTACCACTGCATGTCAAATAAACACTTATAATTTTTTTCCCAAAATACCCTTAAAGTTATTAATTAACTACAAAAAAATAGGCCTAGTGACATGCTTTGTGGGGGCGTTTTAGGCTTGAAACACGTCCCCTTACATTTAGAAGTGCTTGAATATGGACACTTGACAAATGACTCAAATCATGCATAGCGTTTGGATTCAAATTTTGAGGCGCTTTGTATAGTGAAAAGGCATCAAATTGGGGACATTTTGGGCCAAGCGCCCCCTTTTGGAAGTAGGGGTGCTTGGCATTGCAAAAGGGGGTGCTTGCACAGTACAAACGCCCCTACTCTTTTATAAAACCTAAAAAAAAAAAACCAAAATTAAATTTACTTATACAATATATATAAAATAAATAAATAAATACATTTTAAAAATGTGGCTCCAGCCCCAATTTTTAGTGTGGGGGTGAGTGAGAGAGAAATTATTGTGTTTTTTAGTGTGTGGTGTTACTTATAAGTGATTTTGATAGGCAAATTTTTTAAAATTATTAGGGACGCTTCACTTTAAACTAGGGATGCTTCATTGCTCATGTGTCCCTACTTAGTTGGAAAATGGGGCACTTTTTTTTTTTTTAAAAAAAGTAAAACACTCCCTAATAATAAAGGGGTGTTTTACTGTACAAGTACCCCCACTAAAAGCCTTTTTTGTACAAGTGCCCTCACTTTTTAGTGGGAGCATTTGCTCAGTAAAACATCCTCATATGGGACATTGTATTAAAATGACCTATTGAAAGTGTTATTAAACCTTGTTTTTTTAGTAGTATAACAAAATAATGACCATTTGAAATAAAAAATTAAAAAGGGTGACCCTTTTCATATTAGCCCTCTTCATTTTTTTTTTATTTTCAAATGTGTTTTTTTAATAACTTTCAAGGTACTTGCGGATAAAAATATAAAAATATAAAATTTGACACGCAGTAATAGTTCAGGAGGCGTTAATGTTACTTTTTAAAGTTTGAAGGCATAAATAAAAATGTGAAACTTTTTCTAGCACACACCCAAAATAGATGCCAGTCAAATCACAATTTAACCAAAATTTGGAATTTAAAAGAGGATTCACAGTTTTTTCTGCTGTCGATTTTCAACAAATTTTCTTAGCAAGAAATGAATGTATAGTACTGGCTGACGAAGTATGTAATATATACCTGTATTTCAGGGACAATTCCACAGGCATATGTGGTGGCGATGATTGCAACAGCGTTGGCAGCACCAAAAACACGAATTTCTCCGGAGCCATTTACGGAGTAGTCTCTAGTAGGGGCGTTCTTGGAATGTCCTGTCAAAGAAGTATATGTATATATATATATATATATATATATACACAATAATACAAAGACATGTTTTTCATGTATGTTACCTATATATATTGAACCGGCAGTGACGCAAGCGCTGTAAGCAAGAGCAAGAGTAAGAGAGACGAGATTGATATGCCTGAGGGAGTGGAAGGATGGAATTTGGGCTAACGACAGCATTAGGACTCCAAATATGACTATGAACACATATAGCTTCATCGTCCCATTTGGGTTTGAGAGCAAATAAATGAACTGCATCCATGCCAAAAAGGAAATAAATAAATAAGTAAATAAATAAATAAAGACTTTAGATTCTCCAACATGTCAGTAGATTCTCCATCATGTCAGTAGATTTGTTTAATTTGGCCCTTTTTTCTTCTTCTAGATCTTCTAGTTTATCACGTTTATATTAATTTAATTGATATTCTAATGTGTACTCCTCCTAGTTATGAATATTTAATTGAAATGAGAGGTGAACGACGGAAACAATATTAGAACTTATGATCTTTGCTTTAATACCATACTAAATAATCATTTATTCTAAAAACTTAATGCTACCAAGTTTAAAACTTATAACCTTTGCTTAGAATTACAAAATTATAGTCCTCTGAATATGCTTTTCAAAGCCACCAAATTTGTCTCAATTTGATGTTGAAATCACACCATATGATTTTTTAAGTAAAACGGATCTAATAAAAATGGCTAAAGCCGTTCGACATTAAAAAGGGCATTAGAGATTATTGTTTCAATCATGAATTTCTGTGACAACCAAAGGAGCTCCCCTCATCCCACAAAAATCCCCACAACAAATTGTTTGGCTCCTCATTTAGGCCGAACTCTTAAGGGTTTCTACAGTGATTCTCTAAAGGAATCATCCTAGAAAGACCAGTAGTCCTGCCTTTTGGAATTAGCACAAGCAACAACCTTTCAATAATATCCAACTCTTAGAAGCTCATGGTGTGTACCACCCCGCTCTTTAATTAAGGTTAAGTGTGCTCTAATTATTGTCAGGTATGTTAGATCTAACATACCTAGAGTTGGTTTTAAGTATCTAAATGGGAGAGAATGATATATTATTATTATTTTACTTTAGTGTGATTTAGCAAGGAACGAACAATTGATCTAGACCATCGATCAATCAATGCTGACACAACCCTAATGAACGATCGACGAGGTATCAATCGATCGATGCTTCTTGCATGCAAACGAAAAGTAGACATATAAATATTTGTACTTGAATGGCAGGCCTATAAAATGTTAATTAACAATGAGTCATTCCGCCCACTTTCTTTCCCCTTCAGCCTAGAGATCCCCTAAAGCGAGAGAAAGAGAGAGAAGAAGAATAAGGATTCTTAAAGTTTACCTTCAAAAGAGGTAAATCCTTACTCTAATCTCGTTTCTTTTTATTGTAATAAACGTGTTTTCGTACTACTACTTAATTAAGAGGAATTTTCGTAGTTTAATGTGTGTGGCCGGGTTTGTTGTTTAATTAAAGCTTTAAGGTTGAATTTTATAGGTTTGATGATGATTTTTGAATAAATAGGTTATAGTTTTTGATAAGCAATATTGTTTCAATCAATCAATGTATGATTAGTTTAATTCAATTGAGATTTCTGAAAAGGTTAAAGACACAAACCTTAAGGCTCTGCCCACCTAGAAGACAACCAGAAATTACAGCGCCGTAACATATCCCAAATTGAAGTGGCCCAACAACATATTTGCCCCATGCAGGTCCTGCCAACGCACATAACCCCCACAAGTTAGCATCCTGTCGGCTTAAGTACTTAAACCGACGTAAAATGTATTTTTGTTGATTTTTTTTTTTTGGGGGGGCTTGTACGGAAAATTAATAAGTATTTATTTTATATTTTTATATGATTTGAAGAGTACTTGTGAGGAAGAGATCGAGAGATGACGAAAAGGGCCTGTAGAAGAAGAGATTGTATGAGAATAAAAAAGCCTTCTGGATGTGATTTGAAATCTATATGAGGCGGGGCGCTTTCACACATATGTATGCGATGGTAAATTATTTTATGTCTCATGTTATTTTCTTTGGTCAATTTTACGCAGCCAAACATTTAAAATTAAGCCATCACATTAAAAAAAAAAAAAGAGGAAGGGGGCGGACTAATTTCAAATTTTTTTTTAACAAACCCAACAGGAAAAATTAAGAAAAACATCATCATAGGTATATATTCTTTTTCAAGCCAACAGACAAATCTCAGGGTTTTTTTTTAGTAAAATAAATTCGTTTTATTAATATCTTGAACATGGAAAAAAGTTGGTAGGAGATTACCCACCTAAAATATCTCTAGCCATGTCCCGAAACCGAAGTTGGCGCTGACCAAGCTGTGCATGGTGCTCCAACACCATAGACAGAAGATTATAGGAATAGAAAGTCACCAAACCTGCAAGAATAAGGCAAACAACTCCCCCAACCCACCCTAGCAAGGCCAGCGCAAAAGGAAGACTCAGAAGCGCCGGAGCCACGATAGATGTCGTCAAATGATACCCACAGTGCAACCATGACCCTAATTACATCAAAAAAGATAGAATTTTTTTCATCAACTTGCATGGGAAATATATAGGAATTTGGAAACAAAGAAGAAAAAAAAAAAAAAAAACTTGCTAACCTCTGGATTTGAGGACAAACAAAGCTCCAGCATCGAGCTGTTTTGGAGGGTCAAGAACAGTATTTTCCTTGTCACCTGACATCTCTCTCCTCTATCCTCTCTCTCTCTCTCTCTCGCCAAGATGTAGGTGAATGAATGAAGATAACGTCTGTGCAACAAAACCTATTTATAAGCGCAGTATAAGAAGGAAACAAAAATTACTGGGCATTGTCTAATTATCTAGTGGGTCATGGTGGATTAACCATTAATAAGGAACATGGAAAAGGCAAAGAGTACTGTTGTTGAACAACAATCTGTCTCCTATTCTCTTTAAGATCTAGGTGAATAAATATACCATTGAGATTTGTGTGCAATATGATCTAGTGTAGAGAGAAAAAAGGACAGTATTAGAAAGAAATATTGCTATTTTTATGGTCAAGCCTGATCAATATATATATATATATATATAAACTGCTAAATATTCAAATTTCATGCTAGACTTACAATTAACAAAGAAATGGCCCTGCATTTCTTAGAAAGGCATTCAGAAAGGCACTGCCATCATTTTCAGCGATGCTTTTGAAAAAAGAAGCTCTCTTATGTGCACCTTTTACATGATAGAACTGATCACAAGCCAGGATCTTTGGAAGTGCTCTAGACTACCTAGTGATTCCTTTCAAATCCAAGATGTTGAAAGAATTCAATCTGTTCATCAAACTTACTCTTTTATTTGTTAGCCAACCCAGAGAGACAACTCTTTTTTTATTTTGATAAAAGAGAGACAACTCTTGAATATACTAGTTATAAACCAAGAGATACAACTCTTGGTAATAGGGTGGACCAACCCAATATGATTAACACTGGTCCACTTACGAACATGCATCTTCCACTTATAGTGGGCTTGTGTAACGCTTCCAAAATTAATTAATTGAGGTAATTAACTTGGAGTGTTACTCATAGTGCCTCTACACTAATTAACTTGTAATAATGTGGAATTACTACCTTAAACACCAATTATCATAGTAAAATATAGCCAAAAGTACAGGAAAAAAATGATTTGAGCCGATCGAATAACTAATAACCTCAAGAATATCATCTATCATCAAATATATACATAGAGCTTCCAAGAGAAATTAATTTACAATAAACATTATTGTCTATACTATGCTATGCCAACCTATTTACACGAGTTTTTCGCTTAGCATCTTCGGTCTCACTCAAATCTACCACTTGATACTGCAAAACACTGAGGTATTTTATAGGCGAAATAGTAATTGCGTAAGTCCAACTCTACTATATTACTTACACTAATTAAAGTGTCCTTAATCCTAATTTAGTGCGGAGCATTACAATTACTATCATAACATTCCATTCTTAACATGCCACAATACTTTGAGATAATCGTTCTCATCGTATCAGCTTAAAATTTTTTATTTAGAAAAACGTATACTTTGCACCAATGCTAGTAAAAAGACATTTTATCCTACTTTCATTTGGAATGTAATTCGTTTAATCCCATGCTCGTCTTAGGTACATCTATTATGGAATAATGCTACATACAACACCAATATTATTTCACTTTTATCTTACTATTCTAAGGTATATGGGTCTAGTATGGTCATTTGGGTATATCCAATGGCTATAAACCCTACCACATCGGCGTAATGATGTATTAGTACGGTATATTGAAATTAAGAAATTGGATATTCCAATATTCTTAGATAGCACAATAGAATATTTTTAGTTGATTTTCCTCAAATTTGAGAAATAAATGGAAAGCGACCTCCACAGGCAAATAGTCAAGTAGTGGTTGCTTTGATCACCATGTTAATGGATCAATGTCATGCAAAGCTAAAGCTAAAATAAAGCAAAACAACCTTGGACTTTGCTTAGAAAAAGCCTCACGCGACACAAAAACATAGTACACTTTAGCTTATTGGCTGACAACAACAGTATACATGAAAGTAACTTAACCCCCCCAAAGAAAAAAAGAAAAAAGAACAAAAAAAAAAACCAATGAAAGTTAAGGATAAAAAGCAGCACAAAAAGACATGGACTAGAAAAGCAAGTGTTTAGTTTGTATTGGATCGGAGGAGGTAGACATTTCGTCAAATTTACTTTTGTTTCAACTTCCCCCACCTTTGTAATGATTTGATATGTGTACAAATCGGTCATCCTATTTTATATTCACAACCCAACGTGCCAGGGACTTCCGTCGTTTGGGTCACATCCCTCAAGACCGGAGGATCTCTTCAGTTATATTGGAAACTATTGATGATATTCTAGCCTCAATCTTCAGGAATGCTATTAAAATTAATAGAAGTGTAAATTTCTGTATCCATCATGTTACACGTTGGGCCACAGCTAAAAATTTTTCTGCCACATTCTCATTTATCCTCCTCCGCAAGCTTCGGTTCCTATCGCAAGTGGGAAGGACCTTTCCTTTTTTCAAAGCTATAAGCTTGTCTAGGCCTATTTAGTTTCTTTATTGCTTTCTTCTTCGTTGTTTGTTATGTACTCACAAAAAAAGAAAAAAAGAAAAGATTATTTCCATCTTATTTGAACTGGAGAATATAAAGTGAAAAGATAAAAATATTTCTTCACTATAACTAACCGGATATTTTTCAGATCATTTGAACTGGAAAAGATCATGTTCCAACCTAGATAAACACATAATTACACTACAAGAAATTCATCTATGAGCGGTGATCTTTTATGGTCGATGCTAATATATAGTCAACCCTAATGCTAAAAGCATGTTAATATTAGCGTTGACTTTGGAGACGACTCTAACATCGTCCACTTTTTGTTGACGATAATGACCCTCTACTAAAAAAATTACAAATTGAAAAGCATCAGTGTCGGCTGAAAAGTTGATGCTGATGAGCTTATTATCAGCGTCAACATGCAATAGTCGATGTTGATAATAGGTCAAAGCCGACGCTATTGAAAAAAGAACAAAAAATCATATAAGCCTATTGGAAAAAAATTATTATTCTTATAGTATTAGTAAAGTTTTTATGTTTTAAATCTTTTTATTTTTGGGTTAAATGTCATTTCAGTTTTGAGTTTTAACGACTTTATTTTGATTTTTTTTTTACCTAGGTTTTATTTTATATCATAAATGGTTAACTTGCTTTTGGATAAATATAGAGATGGTACATTCATCAATCTTTCATCAATGAAACTAACGGAATTTTATGTTAAACCTAGGTGGTCATATGTCTCATAAAAAAAAACATAAAATAGGAAAAACAAGAAATATTAAAAAAAAAAAAAATCAGGAAGTGGTGGCAAAAATAAAATAAAAAATCATGTCATGCTTGCTTTTTTCTACAAGATCATTGATTATGATAATTTTTATCACCGCTTGACACGATGATGTTTATCATTGCTTTCACTGTAACCATGAGGTTTATTCTTGTTCTTTCTCACAAAGTCCAAGTACAACCATGCAAGTTGAGGAATGTTGAGTATTCTCCATCTCCACTTACTCAATCTTCATCATTCTCTTATGTTTAATAATCTAATTACCTAAATCACTGACTAATTGATGGATGCACTAACCCGATCGATTGTGACACGATCAAATTATTGATCAAACTCTATAAATTTTGCTATGCACTAATTCAATCTAATGTGATAAGATCAAAGGATCAATTAAAGATGCGGTTGATGCTAGTGATTAGCTCGATTGATTGTGATACATTGATGTTAGTAATTTATGTCTATAAATTAATATCACTAGCAGCAAAACGACTCCGTTTTAGAGAAAATTTTGGCGGGATCCATTGGCGCTAAATATTTCGCAAGAAAATTCAATTTCCCTCATTTTTTTCTTCTCATTCGCCTATCTTTTTTCCCTAATATCACGCCCATCTCTCTCTCTCTCATCCTCGGCTCGTGTCCGGCGACTCAGCGATCCAGCTCCGGCAGTCCATTTTCGCCCTCGTCTAATTTTCGTATATTGCACGTGAATCAATTTAAAATCTCCAGTGGTTTTCGGATCCAAATCTGCGGTTGCTTGAGTTCTCCCAGGTATGTATGTCTCCCAAGCTTTAGCAACCTATTTTGGGGTGAAATTTGATTTTAAGGCCAGTTTAGTTAAAAGCCCAAGCTAGATTGACGTAATATTCACTAAATATTGCTGACCTTTTTTTTTTTTTTTTTTTTTTTAAATTTTATTATTATTATTTTTTTCTAAATGTCAACCCTTGCTTGGGTGCTGAGAAAACTGATGAAAGGTGGGGTTTGGGGTTCTGGGGTTTCAAATAATGGCTGGATGTTTGAGATTCAGAATAATAGGCGTTGTGGTTGCGGGGAAGTTTAAGGTCTAACGGATAAAATTCAATTTGAATTCCATTAATTTTCTGCTGTTTGGTTTATGAGAAAAGGGGCATCTCAATTGTGCCAGGTAATTCTACAAAGGGCAGTGAGTTGTGTTAGGAACTATACAACGTTGGAAAATGTAGGATTGAAGGATCTTCCTTTATCTTCGTATGTTTTTTCCCAGCTAAAGAGTGTTAATTTATTATTTTTTATCAGAAACTAAGCAAATTGTTAATACCATGCTTAGCATTGGTATTCTGAGTGTGAGGAACAAAATCTGCAGAGAATATGTAAAGTTCAAGCACACTCTCTTAATTATATAACTTGTTATTTATGGTGTTTGCTTTATTTAGGCTAGCCATGAGTTGGACACCATATACAATTAGGTTCCTCTACCGTCTCAAACACTGACCCTTGGCCACAACAATCTTTTTTCTTTCTTTCTTTATTTCTTTTTTGGTTGTCATACATTATTATATATGTATCACTTTTGAAAAAACGCTAAACAGATAAATATCACAGTTTATGCGGAATTAACGGATATTTAAATTTAAGCAAGCAATCACCAAAATATAAATAATCAAACACAAAGGATTTTGGTGACGAAGAGGAAACCTTTTAGAAACAGATCTAAAAGTAAAAACCTGTGAAATCACTATCAAAAGATTATCCAGAGATTACAAACACTAGGAATACTTACAACCCTTTGCAAGACCTTGGCTCTGTAAGATCGACAAGCCTCCAACTCGTCTCCTTGCTCACAATCTTCTTCAATGTGATTCTCCTTTATCGGAACCTTCTGATAGACTTCTCAATTACGCTCACAAACAAACTAACAAAGATCCTCTAAGAGGAACAACAAGGCTTACAATAATTTTTTCTTTAAGCACAGCCTCTCACGAACTCTCTGGGGGTGAAAATTCGTACTTCTCTAATTCTATAGAGATGTATTTATAATAGCCTTACAATACCTAGACCTAAACACAGTTTGAAATCATTTAAAACTGTTATAGGTACGGGATGTCCGGACATGTTAATTGGATGTCCGGACATGGCCTTATGGAGCAAAAATCTGCTTCCTGGAATTTGTGTCCGGACACCCTAGTAGCATGTCCGGACGTCCGGACATGGCCTGCAGAGGGAGAAAATCGCATTCTGGAAATGATGTCCAGTCTTGATCAACAGCTCCGATCGATAAGCATTTGTGGTCCGATTGAGCTGAAACTTTTCAAGCATGTTCATGACACATGAATCCTCATTATGAACGGTGGAGATTGGATTCGGATCACTCTATATTAGTGTTTGATCCCGTGAACAGTAACCTCTGTATTTTGGAACCGAATTGAGCCAACAAAAAAACTAACAAACTCCCCTTTGGCAATTCGGTGACAAAACCAATATGTTGAGCTATCCCATCATCTCCCCATATTTACTCCCCCTTTTTGTCACAGAATGACAAAACGTCTCCATCATTCCTGAAACACTTCACAAAACACATCAAACATATGGAGAACATGAATAAAAGTGTTACTAACACAAAAATACTTATGATCAAAACTTAGAAAAATATAAGAAGTATAAAATGGAAGATCATGAAGACATAAACAAAACTCCCCCTCAATGCATAACTTAATAAAAACTTGAAACTTGAAATGAACAAGGTTTCTCCCTCTTAATAAGTCAAATGAACACACATGATAAACACATCAAAGACTCATGAATTTCAGCAATGAATACCCCAAACATGCTCCAAATAAACAAAATATACATGAGATTTGAAGTGACAACAAGACATTGAAATTGTTTAACCCAAGCCAAATAAAATGTTTCATTCAACCCATGCTTGTGTGTAGTGTGTGTGAGCCATCAAAAAATTTGAGTTTCACCACCATGAGGTTTTGACAAGTATCTTAAATCAAAAGTCAAACCTTATCATACTAGGGCCTAGCCACTCTCATCCTATACATTTCTCTTTGTAAAACACTTTGCACAAATTTGACACAGTGAGAGAAATTCCTTTTGGAATATGATCTTTTGATTTTATTTGTTTCACTATTTTGTTCATTTTTCTCTATGAGAAAGTGTCCTTAAACATGTGGTGCTTATCATAAATGAGAAAGTAGGAAATTTTTAAGCCCTAGGTTCAACTAGCATATGGTCAATTTGAAAAAAAATACTAGTCAAAAACCTCATATGGTTACCCAAAAAAATAAGCTTAAATGTGCACAAAAGATTAAGCATAGGCAAAATGTACCACATAAGCTCAGGCTTTAGGTAACCACAATAATAAGTCCATTGAACAAAAGTTCATCTCATGCATATTAAGAACATTCCAAGACGTAAGAGATTAAATTCATAAAGGAAACATGAGAATTTAATGGACTATCTAGGTGCATAAGACAAAAGAAGAAAGAAAAACAACTAAATAAACATATTTTTGTCTTTTTGAAAATTTTTAACAACAAAAAAAATGCACACACAAAAAAAATTAAACAAAACATAAACAAAGATAACATGCCCTAGGAAATGCAAGGATAAACATTAAAAACAATCCTAGACATGTTATTGGCTCACCTAAAATAAGGTGAGTTCATTACCACTCCCCCTCAATGGGTGAATGGTATCATCCTTCCTAACCCACACTTGAATGATCTTCGGTCTAGGTTTATGGACATTATCAAACTAGTCTAGCATAGATAACACTCCTTTCATCATCGTGACCAACCCCTCACACTCTTTCCTAGATACAGAATTTTTATTCTTCTGTACATGAGGTTTCAAATTAAAACAGTGAGGTCGAATGTGACCCACTTTTCCACAATGATGGCATGTAAGGACAAACCTTTGAGAAGGTAATTTCCTAGGAGGATGCACAACTCTAGGTGTAGGGTAAGATGCATGAGGTCAATAGATTTTTTCTTACCTTTCTTACCTTGGAGAGTCAAAGCAATTGTTTAATTTTCTTTCTTAGAAGCAGCTTTGAATTTCCAACAATTTGGTCTAATGTGACCAATAACCCCAATGGTGACATATAGGAACAAACTTACCTTGAGTTTGTTTAACTAAAGGAGTCTTGGAAAAATCAGCCTTGGCTTCTTTAACATTTACAAGCTCAACATTCAAAGACTCATTAGAAACATGTGAAGTAGATGCACCAGTATTATCAACAATCATACTAAGCTTGTTAGAAAAGATTCTTCAATACAAAGAAAGCTTTTTAGATTATCACTTGAAGAATTTCGTGAGAGTTCCTTAGAAACATTCAATTCATTCTCAAGTGATAAGGACTTTCAACAAGCACATAAATCTCAGATTTCAAAGAATCAATCAAGTTTTGTGATTTAGACAAATCATTCGCCAAAGATTCTTTCTCAGATTTCAAAGAGTCAATTAAAACATGTGATTCAGACAATTCATTAGTCAATGACTCTTTATCATGCATAACATCTTTAAGTTTACTGTGAGCCTTGATATAGGCATTGAATGTAAATTCATAATCATTATAAAATTCTTGAACATCAATGTCATCATCAGAATTAATGAAACTATCCTGAGATGTATTCATGGCAAAAAGAAGTCAAAAGATCTCACTCAGGAATTTAATCCAAACAGAGTGAACCCGCTCTGATACCAATTGAAAAAGCTAAATGATAAATATCACGTTTATGCGGAATTAACGGATATTTAAATCTAAGCAAGCAATCACCAAAATATGAAAATCAAACACAAAGATTTTGGTGACTAGAAAACCTTTAGAAATAGATCTAAAAGTAAAACCTCTCGGTAGCCAAACCAAAAAATCACTATCAAAAGATTATCCAGAGATTACAGACACTACACTTACAACCCTTTGCAAGACCTTGGCTCGAAGATCGACAAGCCTCCAACTCATCTCCTTGCTCACAATCTTCTTTAACGTGATTCTCCTTTACCGGAACCTTCCGATAGACTTCTCAATTACGCTCACAAACAAACTAACAAAGATTCTCTAAGAGGAACAACAAGGCTCACAATAATTTTTCACAACCTCTCACGAACTCTCTGGGGGTGAAAATTCGTACCTCTCTAATTCTATAGAGATGTATTTATAATAGCCTCACAATCCCTAGACCTAGGACACAGTTTGAAATCATTTAAAACTGTTACAGGTACGGGATGTCCGGACATGGCCTTACGGAGCAAAAACCTGCTTCCTGGAATTTGTGTCCGGACACCCTAGTAGCATGTCCGGACATGGCCTGCAGAGGGAGATAATCGCATTCTGGAAATGATGTCCAGTCTTGATCAACAGCTCCGATCGATAAGCATTTGTGGTCCGATTGAGCTGAAACTTTGCAAGCATGTTCATGACACATGAATCCTCATTATGAACGGTGGAGATTGGATTCGGATCACTCTATATTAGTGTTTGATCTCGTGAACAGTAACCTCTGTATTTTGGAACCGAATTGAGCCAACAAAAAAACTAACAACTTTAATCATCAAAGACAGTGGCCTTACCTTTAGAAGTGCTCAATGCAGCAACATGTGGCTTTGTGCTTGCTTATACAATTGGGTACATATTAGTAATACGTTAATGGATTAAGAGAATGAGAATCATGTTTCTGGGATGCCAATTATGATAACAGGATGAAGAATCCCTAAAAGAGATTCTCACCTGCTGTGTACATCTTTACAGTATTTTCTCCATAATTGAATGAGGCTAACAGAATGCATAAAACCACGAGTTGGAAGAATCTCCCGCTATTCAATTCATCTAATCAACCACATGTTCTCAACAGACTCCTTACAAGAAATTAATGTAACACAAGCAATAAAGCATAAGACATGGACATGTTATTGGTTTCTGGTATATAAATTTAGAATATATAGATTTACTATGTTAAATGTATTTTATTTTCCTCTATTTTTCTTTCCAACTTTATAAATCCTGCTATGAGAACCATGAATGGTGGAAATAAAATAGTGTGTGCTCCATTTGCTGCCTTTTGCTTGATAACATAATTCGAATGAAAAATGGTTCATTTGACTTCGCCTATTAGGATTCTAGCACGAATAGCAGATTCACATTTTGAGAGTTTTTTTTTTTTAATTATTATTAATTTATTATTATTGGATAATGACTGTTACAGAGGCAGACTTAGAAGTCAGGACATCATTTGTATTTCTTTTCATTACATTGTTGAATGTTCTTATTATCCTTGGGTTGATGTTGACTTATTTTTTAAATAAAAAGAATGATCCAATAACTATTCGTCATTACTCTTCTAGTAGGAGCTAGACAGGGTTACTTTATTAGAATCATGTCATTTTGGCACTCCAATTTGTAAATATTAAATCTGGTGACTTACTGTTACTGTTAAACACACGTGTCCTTACATGTAGATAAGGAGTTACTTCTAATAAGGACGTCGAGATGGATAGAGTTGAATGCGGGAACCTACCCGATGTTTAGAGAAATTTCAAAAAGGTGTTAAATAATTCATGAGAATGACAGTTAATTGTGTGGATGGACATAATATGACAAGGTGTCCTTGCTATGATTGCGCAAATTGATATTATCAGCCTATTGACTTGGTGGAGGCGCACTTGTATATGAATGGATTTACTCTAATATACACTTGATGGATTTCACGGGGAAGAAGATCCGCTTGAGAAAATACTTCTACAAACATAAAGAACTAACTAGTTTTTTTGATATTCCAATGTTGTAGCACTGAATCAGTTTTTGGTGTAAGTTGTGAAATTCTACTGACAATTATTATCTGCAATCATCTGCCTATCATATTTTGTATGTTATGCCCTATCAATTAGTTCATAGAGTAATTAATATATCTATAGCTGACTATTAGTCTATATTTTAAACTTTGCTGTAATGGTTTGCAACAAGACATTAGTTTGCAAAATCAGATTGAAGAAGCAGTATTTGATACTAACACCAAGTAGAACTGAAAAGTTGTTTACTCGATTGTCATCACATATTCCCAAATGGGATAGTAATTATATAGATTGTTATCTCATAGATGATGAATCTATAAGGCTATAGATTGCAGTTTCTATTAAGGGTTTTCCTGAAAAGCGAGTTTTGTGTGGATGATGTAGTTTGCCCATGGATTAAACAATCCATGGATGCTATAGCCTCCATGTTGATGGTGAAAGTTTCTCATGATGGCTTGTCCAGGGAATAGACCTTACAACTGAACTATCTTTCACTTGTGTCTTGTTGTTTTGTTTCTCCATACTTTCTTGGTAGTTCTTGTTTATCCTTTGAGCTTTCTATATAAGAGGATAACATCTTGTGACACTAGATCTAGAGGGCAAAGAGGCAAACTTTCATAGGATGAGTTTGATGATGCTTGTAGTGTTTTTAATTCAACTAAATTGGTCACAAATTTTGAGTTCCTGTATGAAGCTTTACATTGTAATAGGTATATTAGATGAGTGGCATGTAGAAAATGATTAGTTTTAGCAGGAAGTAGTCAAGTAGGCTGTGTTTTACTTGCTTGTAATAAACGGATGTAACCAAGTGTGGCGAGCAATTCTATTTGGAAAGCTGTTAAGTAGTTGGGCAAGAAATGTAAGTATAAAAGGCTGAACTTAGAAGGAAGCCTTATCAAAGAATTTGTAGAATGTTCATTGGAACTTTGGAGGTTTAAGCATCATTGAAATGCTTAGTTTTCTATAAACAGTTTCCATTCTATCAATTCATCATTCATCTTGTTCCTCCTTTTCCATCCATTTCCCTCCTGTAAGGTTTTGGAAGATCTATCTATCCTCAGGCCGGGTTGTACTCGGTGGATCATCCTTCTCTCGGTGAGGACACTGACAGGTGGTTACTTGCCCGACAAGCACATTGTAACGTAATCATAGAAGAAAAGGTACCCAAGTATCCCCTAATCTAGTTACAGATCTTCTCAGCTGGATTATGAACGTGCGGTCAACCATATTTGAATAAAAACAATCTGAAAATATAATCGAGCCAGGGAATGAATCCGACACGTAGTTCCAAACCCTTTGAAATATTCAAGAACACAAAGGGAAAGGGGAAATATGCAAGAAAAGACTATATCTCTTATGGTATGCTTTATACAAGTATAATTTTTAGACGTCAGCAAACAAACGATATGCTTTGGCATCAAGAACTATTTGTCGAACAGATGCTATTGCACCTAAGACAGACAATGCTGAGGAAGCTACTGCTATCAATGTGTTTCCCCAAAAAACAATGCCACGCTTTGAGGGCTTGAAGGTCACATTGTAGACAACCATTGGAAAAATAAAATCTAGAGGAATGCATCCAAATGCCCCAAAAAGTGCCATGATATCTCCAAAAAAGGGCAGCATTGCAGCAAAAAGTGTGCCTACAATCACTGACAGTGACCGTAAAATCAATCTTGGCACAACGTTGCGAATGGAAAACTGATCCTTTTTGGGGTCTGCAAATAACTTCTCAAATACTTCATTTGTTGGTTGCAAGTAAACCTGCAGCAATAAAATCGCCATTGTTAATGTTCATCAAATTTAATTCTCGCATCAGGGTTTCTCTCTGAATCATAGGGATAATAACTCGTGTTTGTGGGTTTATGTCGTTTTGAAATAGTATAAAACTATAAGTCAATTATAATCCGACCCATTTAATTAAACATGACAGACTCTTAACCTTAACTCACTAGTTTCGTACTGGGTTCGGATTGAGTTGATGCATAGGTATAAAATTTTATAGATCAACCTTAACCCAACCTATTTAATTAAATGAATTAGACTCATCAACTCTAACCAATTAATTTCATGTAAGTTTTATGGGTTGTATAAAAAATTGTTAGCTAGCTCTTCTCTAGTGGGCATAATCTTTCAGGAATTGTTAGGCTAATTAAGTGGTTGTGAGTTGGTCTTACCACAGCGACAGCCGATATTTGCAGAATAGTGAAAACATTGGTCATCAAGAGAAACCAAGTTGGGAGCAAAGGCTTTCCATTGCCCATAAAATTGGCAAGAATTGTCCCCATTGACTGATTACCAAATACCCAATACCCAGAGATTGCAACGCTGAAAAAAGTGGTCAAAATGACGGCGTAACATACGCATAAACCTTTGAACATCTTGCCCTTCACTGGAGGAGCTATAGTCGCCTGCAAATATAAAAAAATCCAAGGCACTGCATGTAATCATATATATATAATAAATAGTTGATTTAATTATTTAATTAATATTTCGACCGTTTTTCTTAGCAATATAGGAGAGTAGGGGCTCAACTATACCTGTATTTCAGGAACAATTCCGCATGCATATGTTGTAGCAATGATTGAAACAGCATTAACAGCACTAAAAGCACGATTCACTTCGGAGCCCTTTAAAGAATAATCCCTGATAGGGGCATTCTTGGAATATCCTGTCAAACAAGAGTATGCATATTACCAAAAAAAAAAAATGTTTGCTTGCCGCGTAATTGAATTAGGATCATCTCCAATTCATTTTAATTGAATAATATCTTGTTAGTTACAGTGAATGAGTATTTTTGTTATCTCAAAAAGTGAAAAAAAAAAAATACAATTTTACTATAACTAACTCAATACTATCCAGAGATGATTTGTTGCACATAATTGCAGTTTGAAGAGTTACCAATATGTATTGAACCGGCTGTGACGCAAGCGCTGTAAGCAAGACAGAGGATAAGAGAGGCAAGATTGATATGCCTGAGGGAGTGGAAGGATGGAATTTGGGCCAAGAAGAGAAGTAGGATTCCAAAGATGCCTATAAACTGGTATAGCTTCATTGTCCCGTTTGGGTTTGACAGCAAGTAAATGAACTGCATAAATAAATAAAAATAAACAAGAATTTTTCCCAAATGGGGGTTCTAATTTATTTATTTTTGATGAATAATTTCTTCTTAGTGATTGAGGATTTTCCAAAATGTGTTCTAACTAGTTATCCAATTAAGAAATTTTTACGACTTTTGGCGGTATCATGCTACACTTATTCTCACTTTTTATACATATTTTTTCGCTTTTAAAATCATCATTGAATTAAAATCCAATAAAAATATATCTCATATCTAATGATGATTTTAAAAGCCACATATAAATGTGGATAAATTAATGGGTGGAAAGAAGTGGTAGTAAGTATAGCATTATTTCCGTCCCCAAGAGATAGTTCAATTAGTTAGGACTACGCCTAATGAAGCGGATGTCACTAATTTGAATACTTGTCTTTCTCTTGTGTGGACATGTCAAAAAAGAAAAAGAAAAGAAAGTGTAGCATTATTTCCGAAAATATGTATAAAATGAAAAATGCTACACTGACCTTAAGGTTCTGCCCTCCAAGAACAGCACCAGCAATCACTGCGCCATAGCATATCCCAAATTGAAGTGGGCCAATTACATATTTGCCCCATCGTGGTCCTGCCAAAGCATTGGACAATTTAGCATCAGTTCCAAAAAGCCCACCATACACAGATTTAAAGTAGGCTTCACATAAAAAAGAAAAAAAAGAAGGAAGAGAGGTAATGCTTAGCAATGGATGACAATCTGAAATAATTTTCTTACAAGGTAATATTTTAATAGTGAAAAAGTTAAGTAATAAAATTTGACACCTAAATTTACTTGTTTGCTGACGTAGTAAATGTTACATGAACTATCACATTAATTTGTAAAGAACGGATAATAGAAAGTATAACATCACTCTTTTTTCAAAATGGCTTGCTTGAAATCTTAGAAATTACTATTACTATTATTATTATTATTTGAAGTATAATGTTAGAAACTACAATGTTTTATCTAATAATAGTAACGTGATAGTCGTCTCAAATAACTCTTGGATCTGTCATTGTTTAAAAAATAAAAAGTTAATTGGGACTGTGAAAATAACATTGCATGATAGTTGTAACTTGTAAGATAAAAATTGAGTTTCTAAATAGATTGTTATACAAATGCCATATAACTCGATAGAGAGCGTTTTCTGTGTGGTTGTTGCACAAAACAAGGAGTTTGTGCAATCCACTTAGAGTTTGACACATCATCATTAAAAAAAAATTGCAAGAAAAATATATGTGAGCAAAACATTGGAACCACCACTTGCCTCCGCCGAACGCTAGAGACTGCCTCCGTTGACCACTTGGGGTGGCACTGGACACTTTGGCGAAGAGAGAAATGGAGAGAGATTCGGCCGAGAGAGAGAGAGTGAGGGAGAAAGATCTGGTCAAGAGAGAGGGAGAGAGATTTGGCAGTCTTCTAGGGTGGCGTACAACCATCGGCACGGCCACCCTTAGGCATGGGGTGGCCGTGCAAGCCACCCCAAGCCATTTGAGGTGGTCGAGGGGTCCACCCCAAGCTATGGGGTAGCTGGTGAGCCACCCTAGATTTAGATCTGGGGTGGCTGTGTGGCCCACCCCAAGTCATGGGGTGGTCGGCGAGCCACCTTAGATCCGGATCTAGGGTGACCACACAGCCACCCCAGTCGTGGGTTTTGCCATGTCCTTCCTCAAAATTGGATTTTAATACATTAAAATTCGTTTTTAGATTTAAAACTAAAACCTAAAGGTGGTAAGTTAACTTTTTAGGGATTTTATTACCTTAAGGCCGAAAAAAGGAGCCGACAACAGAGAATCAACTAGATCCGTTGGTCTGACTTGATTTGCTACTAGTCAACAAGTTTTCTCATTAATTAATTGTTTTATTTTTTTATCTCAATAATATGATGAGTTGTATTTATCTTTTTATTATATGTTATGTTGATGTGACAATTACTAAATAGCATGCACAAAATAAGAGTTTTATACAAAGACCAAATTAAAGTTACTCTCAACTAAATAACGTAA
Organism: Carpinus viminea; assembly: GCA_013348765.1. Classification (NCBI taxonomy): domain Eukaryota; kingdom Viridiplantae; phylum Streptophyta; class Magnoliopsida; order Fagales; family Betulaceae; genus Carpinus; species Carpinus viminea. Next base: position 9,093,095 of record CP054668.1, on the reverse strand, counting down.
CAGTAAAAATCAACTCTTAATCATTACTCCCAAAAAAAACACTTGAAAAAGAAATTTACTTTCACGTTATCCAAAATATGTGACAATCCATTAAAAGTCTACTAAATAATATTATAATACAAAATAAAGTCGTTTTATTAGTACGTTGAACATGGGAAAAAGTTAGTTGAACATTCATAATAAAGACGGAAAAGCAAGACGAGGAGTGTAGGGAATACCAACCTAAAATATCACTGGCCATGTCCCGAAACCGCAGTTGGCGGCGACCAAGTTGCGCATGGTGGTCCAAAACCAGAGAAAGAAGATTATAGGAATAGAACGTCACCAAACTTGCAAGGACAAGGCAAACTACTCCCCCAACCCACCCTTGGAAGCCCATCGCATAAGGAAGACTCAGAAGCGCCGGCGCCGCGATCGATGTCGTCAAATGGTACCCACAGTGCAGCCATGACCCTATTTTTACCTCAAATTTAAGCATTAATCAAATTCTGAACAATAGAACACCAACCCAGAAATTAAGTAATAAAAAGCTACCCATTTATCAAAAAAAGAAGAAGCATTTGAAAGGTAGGCATGCATTTACTGCTGGGAATTGGGCAAAAGAAACAGAGCTAGAAAACGAAGAAGAAGAAGAAGAAGAAGAAGAAAAAGCTTACTAACCTCTGGATTTGAGGACAAACAAAGCTCCAGCATCGAGCTCTTTTGGGGGTTCAAGAAGGCTATTATTATCCTTGCCAACTGTGGATGAACTGATAGATTTTGGAACCACAGCTGCCATCTCTCTCCTTTGTTTCTCTCTCTCTCTAGCAGCTATTTTTTCTTTTCTTGGTTCAATCGCTCTGAAAGAGTTATGTAAATGAGAATAAAATCTTTGCAATAATGAAAATAACCACCTGTGCAGTAAATCTAGTATATATATCGATCAAAAGGGACTGTATCATAAATTAGTGGCAGGGGCTTATCAACTGCTCCCTGCATGCGGCTGAATATTCAAATATTCTTTATAGATTCACAATTAATAAAGAAGATAAAATATTTGGCACTTGGCAGAGTTCACTGTTCGCTGGTTGACCAAGTACCACGTGTGCCTCCTCTTCCCCTATTTTCTCTCCAAGACTGCGTGAATGAATTTTATGTCCCATCTGTGCAATGAAATTAGTCCGGTACATAGTGGATGATGTAAAAGCGTTCCAAATAATTTGAGGAGTTGGGACTATTGGACATGTGAAGTTGAAGCAAATTCTGTGGCTCATATATTAGCTAAGGAAGCATGAACAATGGTAAGTGATAGAATATTCATGATATTATTAATCTAGAGCGGATTGCTCTTTCATTTTAGAGCTTTGAGACTCTATTTTGTCTTACTTCTTAAATAAATAAAAGAAGTTCCTTTCAAAATAGTATAAGAAAGTAATAGGTTAATTGTACTTTGTCCTCTTAAATTATCACTCTATTTGCATTTATATTCTTAAACTATGGCTTATTTGCAACTCGTGCTCTTTCGGGCAATGAAGACGTGAATGATTTAATGAGGGCAATTGTAACATTACAGTCACTACATTGAGAAAATGAATGGTCTACATGGATAATTTATAAAAGTAGGGTTCATGGGTGTAAATGCAAAAGGGGTGTGGTATTCTTTGATTGGTGTGAATAAAATTTTCATTTAAAAAAATAAAAACTAGAAGAAGCTTCTTCAACATGTCTAGTCACTAAAGGCTGCTAAATAGTCAAATGTCATACACGACCGTAGAACATAAAACTAATGACCAAAACTTTTGTTGGTTGAAGACTGTTTTGGACGATTCAACAAAGGTGTTGCATGTAAGGAAAAAAAAAGTCAAATACAGTAATGAAAGGTATGCCTTGTTTCGCAAACCATTTTTGTCTTGCTTCGCTGTATTCAGTTTTAATATATATATATATATATATATATATATATGGATCCCGCTCCTCTCCAGTCCTGCTGGACTGAAGAGGCATCCAGTTAATGGTCAAGATGGCCCTAGGAAAAATTTAGGGTCATCATTTTGCTATGTGTCCTCATTATAGAAAAATAATAAAATATTATTTACAATTTTTAAAATAAATAGAAATTAAAATAATATAAAAATATATTTTTTTTGGTTTATTTAATATGGCCCTTGTGGTGGCCGAAACCACTAACCTGCCCTTGGGGGTTGATCGGCAACCCTCAAGGCCAAAAAAAAAAAATCTGTCAAAACTTTCTCACGTCTGCTCTGCTTCCCTGCCCAAGAACCAAAGACTTCTTCCACCAAAGCTTTCTTCCACTTTGCGCTTTAATTCTCTTTCGCTGCACTTCAACCCAAACACCAATCCATATGAGTTATGGAGACCACTAGTCCTCAATCTCCCAAGCAATCACACTCCAAAACTCAACCACCCAAAGCCGATGAACTCATTTCACAACCCTTTTCCAAATCTCCATCTCCAAAACTCAACCACTCAAATCCAAATCCAAACAACAGAACCAAATCGAGATGAAAACATTTGCATATATTTAGTAATTAGTGATAAAAGAAAGGTCATTCATGTATTTGCAGGAACCAATCTGTATGGGTTCCTTGTTTGCTGGGGTTCTTGCATTTCTAGCTGCAGCTTCGTTCGTTGGGGTTGGGTGGTTATTTTTCTCAGGTATTGGGGGTGGTCCACATTCATGGTTCTGTTATCTCTTTATACCTTGGTTTATTGTTCAAGAAATATATGTTTAGTTTTCCAAACCCATTTCCCCATGGCCCAACGAAGACGATCACGAGGATAGACACTGCTTCACCCCCACCCAAAGTCGCCATAACCCGCCCAGCACCAACTTTCCTCATCATGCCGTTGATTCGAACAATTTGGTTACGATCTGAACCAGTTTGAAGGATATGCGTCTGATGGGATTGAGCCAGAGGAGGAAGAGAACAAGGACGAACCTGGGTTGTGATGGAGGAGGAAGAGAACGAGGACGAACCTGGGCGTTGTTGGAGTCCGTTGGGAGTCCCTTGGCTTCGTCGGAGCCATCAGAGGAAAATGATACGTGGGAGTCCCTTAGCACCATGTGTCTGATTGATGGCCTTAGGATCTCAAAAATATCGCATTTTATAAATGCTCTTTAAATATTTAAAATTTCATACTTTAGTATATTAAACTTTTATTTCATTCTAGTTACGTTCTTTCCGTTAGATCTTAGGGTTAAATGAGACGACATAAATGGTAAAATAACTTTTATTTCCTAAAAATTTCGCACCCCTCATTTAGGATTTAATAGAAAATCCTAACAGGAAGTAACTAGAATAAAATAAAAGTTTAATACATAAAGTGAGAGATTTTAAACATTGTAGAGTGTTTGCAGAAGGTGTGACATTTCAGGGGTTAAGTGAAGTTATCTTTCTTTTTTTTTTTTAATTGAAAAGTGAAAAGTTTTATTTTGTAATATTTTTTTTTAGGGGAAAAATTTAATTTGTTCCCCAAAGTCATTTGCGATTTAACCTCAATGTTCAAAATATAATAAAGTAGCCCCCAAACTACCAAAATGTATAAAAAATCACTTTTTTTATTCCTATAATACCCCTATTCTTTTAACAAATAAAATAATTGTAAAAAAAAAACTAAACAATTTTTAAAAATACAAAAAAACCAATGGGCTAATAAATACAAAAAAATTGTATTTAAAAAAATTGTTTAGTTTTTTTACAATTATTTTATTTGTTAAAAGATTAGGGGTATTATAGGAATATAAAAAATACGTGGTCTTTTGATATATTTTGGTAGTTTGAGAAGGTACTTTATTACCTTTTGAATATTGAGAGATTATATTGCAAACGGCTAATAGTCTGGAGAGGCTTTTTTTTTTTAATAATATATATATTTTTTAATTTAAATAGTAATAAAGGCGAATGCAATATTAAAAGTAAAAAATATGAGAATATTTTGATGTTAATTTTTTATTTTTTAAAAAAAGATGAATCAACAGTATTAAAGGAAAAAAAAGTTGCCAAACGGTGATTCATTTCTTTTTCAGGATTCAGGATTTTTTAACATTTGTTTTGCGACTTTATTCAATTAGTGACATAATTTAGTAAATTTACGACGACCATCATTTTCTCTTTGTTAAGGAGAAAACAGCTATTTGCTTGAAGTCAAATAAATCGGCTGTATTGTATATATAAGGAGGCTGAGTTGCTTTTGTAACCAAAAAATAAAAACCATTCTTTATTTCTTTATCTATTATTGCATTTGAAATATACCATGCATTTTAAATTTTTAAATGATATGTCATTATATTTATTATATAGCAATATCTACATCGTTAAATATAATAATATTGATTGTGATTCGTAAAGGTACTGAGCTAATTAAAAATATGAAAATTTAACCCTCCTAATGCTTTTGCTTAGGAAAAAAATATTTCTTTATGTGGTCAACTCCAAAACATGGATTGGTGTATGATAGTTGTGCGAGATAGTTATAATTATAAACTTTTTTTAAAAAAATTTATTTTAATTTTTTATTTCAAACAAAATAGTAAAGGATGATCGGCTGAAATGCATTCATTGCTACTATAGTGAATATTTCTTTTTTATCTTCTCTCTCCGGCCTCTCTCTTTTTTCTTTGATCGCTCTTGTTGTTCTAGTTTTTTCTTTCTCTTTTTAAATTGTCAATTATTTCAACTTTTAAAATGTAATACATTTAATTATTTAATCAATATTTTAATACATACTATCTCTCACGTATGGACTCAAAATCTCTCTTAATTGGTTGATATTGAAATACTTTATATTTACGGGATCAAATATTGTAATTACAATCAAATTTACTAAGCACTTTATAAATAAAGATTAATTTCTTTTTTAACATTTTAGAAAATAATATCCACATAAGACCAGGAAAACACATAGCATTTTCCTTTTAGATACTTTTTGTATTTTTTTTCTTTTTTTTGGTACTAGTACCAACATGTTATGTTGCTCATATACCAACTTTGGAACATGTTTATGAACTTTTATAAATATACTTTTTTGTGATATAAATATTGGTGATAAATTACTTCATTTTTGTTTTAAATTGTGTTTATAATATTTTTAGTCCGGCCCCTTCAATAATAATTTTTTGGCTCACTGGACTTATTCTCTAGATAAATTAGCAGGATTATGGAGTATGTCTCCAAGTTTTCTATTTAAGGCCAACTCTAAGAAATAAAGCACATGCATAATTTTATCTCAAACTTCATGTTTGTTATGAGGCTCAGGAATCCTCTGAATTCCTACTGCTAATTCTTACAAAAATTAGCAAATAGGCAAGAACAAGAGGCTAGATCCAGCTTCTTTCTCTGTTGAGAGACGGGTCATGAGATCGGTTAAAATTTATTCTTTTAATGATAGCATATTATTTTTAGTCAATTTTTTTTAATTTTTTTATTTATTTCGATGTTAGATTTTATAATGATATTGCTAAATTATAGTTTTACCCATCATAATGGCTAAAAGGTCTTCTTCTGTTGTATACAATATCCTTTAAATACTATAGAGAGGCTTAAGCTTCTTTTACTATGCACTTGTTCTTGAACCTTTTGTCGAAGATGGAACTACAGTTACCAAAAGAAATTATCCATATGCAACCTTTGAAATGTTTGCATTTATTTAATTTATTTTTTCCATTCAAATGGCTTTTCATATACTCATATGAACACTAACCTTTCGAGTATAGGTGATTTTTAATACAAATTATATATTAATTAAATAAAAATAACTTTTGAATTCAGGGACAATATTGCTTTTCCTTAAAAAATTAAAAAGAATGCCGGCCAATTAAATTATGATCTATCTTGCCCTATCAAAAGTTACGTACTTATGTTAAAAGTTTTCGATTTAAATCAACTTTCTTTATGCAATGTCATTTGCATTGCTGTACTTGCTGAATCAATCCATTATATTTGCTTCAACCGTCTCTTTATGACTTACAAACCAATACTTTCTTTTTTCTAAAATTATTCTTATTCGTGAAAGCACATGCTTTCCAACAGTAACTTTTACACACGAGTACGGTGTGAACACATACATTATTTTCGTAAAGTATAATGAAGGCAATGAAGGAGAAGCCGACTTGGTATTTAGTTCCAAAACCAAATAATGTTAAACCCATTTATATTCTAATATATATATGCATATTCAATTCATCATGCATGTTGTTTAATCATTTTTTTTTCCTGTGTGGGTATCTTGATGTAATGTAATATATCATGACTAATATTAATTAAATGATTAAAATTAATAATTTTCTATTAGCTTAACTTTTAGAAGAAATAATAATTTAACATGCATGATATCAGTGCAAAAGTCTTGAGTTTGAATTTTGTGTATGTTATTCACTCCTTATTTTCAATTAAATACTATATAAATTTCCTCTAAATTGGTTTGGAGGAAATTTTCTTTAATCTACTATAATAAGTGACAAGTGTCATTCAACATTTTTGAGTTTCTAAAAAATTAATGTTTGTGTTCCTAAATTAGTGTTTTTTTATCATGCCATTTAAATCAATATTGTTTTTTATTTTTATTTTTTGTTTTGTTTTGTTTTTGTTTTTTTTGTGCGGGTATCTTGATGTAATAAATATATTGGATTATTTTTTTGTGTGGGTATCATGATTTAATATATATATATCATGACTAATATAATATTAATTAAATAATTAAAATCAACAATTTTCTATTAGCTTAACATTTTGGATGATATATATAATGATTTAATATGGTATTAGAACAAAACTCCTTAGTTTGAATTTTTTTCTCAGTTCTTGACCTCCCATTTTCAATTAAATATTATACATATTCATGTTGGGCCTTGCTTATTAAGAGGAGTTTGCACCAACACATAAGGAGAATGTTAGAATATTAATTAAATTAATAAAATCAACAATATCATATCTTAAGCTTTCAAAAGAAGTGATAATTTAACAATGACTAGGGTACTATACCATTCGCTTATCCATTTGAAACTAATTACATTCTTAACGGTACACACATTTTGCTAAAACCATATAAAGTTAACATAAAATTTATTTCAAAACCTTGAAATCCTAGCAATAAAATATTACTTAATGCAGAAGTCACTTATCTAAGAATAAATAAATTTCGTGAAATATATAAGGGCTAAGCCTTACCATACTCATCGCTAGCTATGACTATACCTCAAAATAACAAGTTTAAAGTGAAAGAAAATCCAGGGCTTGCAAATGTATTAGAAAACTTATGGTAGTGATGATGCAATTGCTTATCTTTATTCTCCTAAAAGTGCAAGTTAATGACTTTTCCCATAACAATTTTCGTCCCTCTTCACCTCACACCACGCTTCATCATTTCTCTCAACTTGATAAAGTTCAGACTAATGACTTTATCCCTACCTCTTTTTCTCCCTCTTCTCGACTCATAATGGATCCGCACTCCTCTGAATTTGATGTAGTTAAAGGATCAGAGAATAGATGCCTTGAAGATATTATTAGAGCTTGTGATGATACAAAACCGCATGGCAGCGCAGCACTTAAAATTTGTATTTTGGAAGGTCAAGAAAAATGCTTGACTGAATATGGCCTAAAAATTTCTCCCAAGTGTGAAAGATGCTTAAGGGATTGCCGATATCTATTTTCAATTGGGCCATGTTTTTCAAAATGCTATGAAAAGCATTTTAAGAAGCACTTAGACGTTTATATGCAAAATCCCTAACATGTTCAGCATAACGATTTTTTTCAAAATGTTAGAGTTCATGTGCAATAAGTATAAATTGTGAGAGTTGTAAAATATGCATGTTTTCTCACCTAGATTGAAAAGTGTCTTTGAGTATTCCGAAATATCTGGGTTTTTCAAATATGTGAAAAACCTTCTATTAGTCCTAATTTTATTAGAACAACTTTAGAGTAAGGAAAATAGGAACTATGAGACAGTTTAGTGAAAATAAAGTCCCATGTAACACATTGACTGTACGTTCAGCTCGGGAGCGTACGCCCACCATGTCAAGATGGGCCGTATGTTCGGTCACGATACCGTATGTTCGCTCTGAGGGTTTTCAGGGAGAGCCTCATTTTCTCCATTATCCGCCTATTCTCCGACTCCTAGGGTTACTAGGAACACCCTAAAGCCTCCTAATCTAGATTAAAAGCTCCATGCAACGTAACAATACTAAGTTAACAAAATGCTAACCTAAACAAGATTCAAAGCGTATCTAAGTTAATTACAACCAAACAGAAATCGAGTAGCGTAACGATATATTTAAAAAGTTAAGAATTGAACAAATACTCTAAAACACATGAACACTCCATCAACGCTCACAAAACACTCACAAAGAACGCCAAAAACACTCACAAAACACTCTGGCAGCTTAAAGGCGCTGAAAACTATGAAAAACACTAAGGGGGTAGGGGGTATTTATAGGAGAGGGTTGCTAACAACTCCTTGTCAAAGTAGCGGACGTTGGCCAACCTAGCGTACGTCCGGTACTATTCCCCAACGGTCTAAAGGTTACCTCGTACGTCCAGGTATTAACCAAAGAGTATTCCAAAAAGTAGCGTATGTTTGGTAGTCCCACGTACGTTCGCTTGTACAGTTTGCAGAGCTTACGTCCAATGGTCCTTCCATACGTCCGCATTACAGATAACAACATATGTTCGCTAAACCTAGTGTACATCTATCCAAAGGTCCAAATTGCCTCTCTAATGTCCTTAGTGACTCAAAGCCCAAATTAATTCCTTCAACTAAGCTACTTACGCCTAATTAATAATTTGGGTCACTACAGATACTATCCTTAAAGGATTAACCTTCCACCCATAAGATTTAGTTTTGAATCAAAAGACAAGTTTTAAGACATTAGAACCTAAATATTAACTCATAAAAATTAATATATATAACTTTATTTTGTTTTAAGACATTAGAACCTAAATATTAACTCATAAAAATTAATATATTGTCAAAAAAATTGGTGGTGGCCTGGTGGGGGCCATTATAACTTTATTTTTCCTTAAATTATTTTTCACGTACGACTGATAGAATGCTAAGAGAACACTAGGGGAGAACTCCTAGCATTTTCCTTTACATATTGGGATTTGATTTTTAGGGTCTAGTTGGGTTTGGAATTTTAAAAAAGGGAAATGTTAGCTTCTGGTGTTCTCCTAATTGTGATGTGACTTTTAAAATCATCAATAGATTAAAAGTCAATAATGATAATTTCAAATCTAATGGTGATTTTAAAAGCCACATCACAGTTGGGAGAACATCAGGAGAACCCCTAGCATTAGCAATTTGAAAATGCAATTTTTAAAACGCGGTTAAGTGTTTGGTAAAATCGTGGTTTTGTCTTTCAAATTGCAATTTAAAAATACTGTGTTTTTAAAAACACACTCATTAGCTTGTGATTTGAAATCACAATCTAAATGCGTCATGCCCACTCAACAAAACAAGAGAGAGAGAGAGAGAGAGAGAGAGAGAGAGAGAGACAACAACACATTTTTTACATACTCATTTTTGCACGAGATATGCTATTTAGCACTCTCCCAACATTCTTAATTGAGTTGATAGCTTCATTCATCATAGTTTTTTTTGGAGAAACTTCATAAAATCTATATATATGAACTTCCATTCATTTTGACAAAATCTCAATTTAGGGTATCGAATTTTCAATTTCTTTCAATTTCTTATTTCCACTAGGATTTGCTGCTAATTTTTGTCAAAATGTCAAAAATATCATTTTTTTATTTGTAAAAAAGAAAAAGAAAAAGTGCGTAGATATTTATTTTTATAAAAATAAAAATAAACTCCTAAATCTTTGCAATTTATTTTATTTTATTTTTTATAATAAAACAACATGGTATTTTACAAAATTTGACAAGATTTAATGAAATAAGATTATGAAAAGTTCAATATCCTTATTGAGAGTATTTGAACTTCAGAAATACTTTGAAAATGCATGAAAGTTCATAGTGCTAGTTTTGTGAAGTTTTCCATTAAGGATTGACGAAGCATGCATGCCAATTTAGCTGAAAATGCTGAAAGAACGCTAAATACCATTTCTCTGAACATCCCAAACCTTGAAATTAATGCAGCCAATCATTTGGCTGCCCACTGATGGGTGACCATCAACTGTTGCATACATATTCCAAATTCTTGTAATTAATATATGATATATTTTTATATGTTTGCAAACAAACGATATTTTTGGCATCAAGAACGGTTTGTCGAACCGATGCCACTGCACCGACCGCCGATAACACCGAGGATGCTGCTGCTATCAATGTGTTCGCCCAAAAAACAAGGCTACGCTTTGAGGGCTTGAAGGTGACATTGTAGAAAACCATTGGGAAAATAAGATCTAGGGGAATGAATCCAAATGCCCCCAAAATTGCCATGATATCTCCGAAGAAAGGTAGCATGGCAGCAAAAAGTGTGCCTACAATCACTGATATTGACCGGAAAAACAACCTCGGCACAACGTTGCGGGTGGAAAATTGGTCCTGGTTGGGGTCTGCAAATAACTTCTCGAACACTTCGTTTGTTGGTTGCAAGTATACCTGCAGTATAATCAGTGTAACATACATATATATATAACATGGAGAAATGAGTCACATCAATATTTTCTTATCTCATTCTACAAATCCAATAGAACAACTATTAGATTTGTGGACTCATATGAACCCACACAATTTCAATGATAGATTTAACCATCACTATGTAGATGGTTGAAAAATGAAAGCACTATATCTTTTCTCTATATAATGCTTTAGTGAAAAGGGTTGACAACTTTTTATATGACGTGTGATGTGTCAATTCGATACAAATCTAACACGAAATTAGTGACTTAAAATTAAGAGATTTAATTTGTTTAATTAAATGGGAAGGATTAAGTCTTCTACATATAGCTTGACAAGACCTGATAATTAAGGATGTAAATCCTTCATGATTTGATTATACTAAATAAAGAGATTTAGATTATTTGATTATCTTGAATTAAGGATTTAATTATCGGATTTGTTTGTATTTGAAATTATTCAAATCTATTTAAAGCTCTATAAATAGACCTAAGTTATACTTAAGTGAAATAATCAAGGAAAAGATGTAGTTGAAATGTTTTTAAGGTGTTAAGGAATCACTTTAATTATTTTTGTCGTTCATCTCTTTTATTTTCTCTTTGATTAATCATGAAACTCTATATTGAACCCAATTCTCCCAACCTCCAATATAAAATTAGTAGATTAGGGATGATGAGTCTGACCTATTTAATCAAATGGGTCGGATTATAGTTAACTTATATATATAGTATTATATTCTACCTTAACACCACTCGAAATTGTCACCCCCAAGTAAAAGAAGGGGAAACAAGCCTCCATGATGCCTAGTCATAGAGGGAATGTAACCTTTAGGAATTGTTAGGCTAAAGAGTGATGAGCTGGACTTACCACTGTGACAGCCGATATTTGGATTACAGTGAAAACATTGGTCATCAAGAGAAACCAAGTTGGCAGCAAAGGCTTTTGATTACCCATAAAATTGGCAAGAATTGTCCCCATGGCTTGATTGCCAAATGCCCAATACCCTGAGATTGCAACGCTGAAAAAAGTTGTGAATATAACAGCGTAGCAGACACATAAACCTTTGAACATCTTGCCTTTGACTGGAGGAGCTATAGTTGCCTGCAAATGACACAAATCTATGTCAATTTTTGTTTCAAATACTTTTGTCTTTTTTAAGGACCAAACTCCAAAGGGTACGTCACTATTTTCTGGTAGTTAATTTGGACAACATTGCTTCAATTGAAAGTATCAGAAGAATACTACAAATTGTAAGTTGTTTGATATTTCCATGAGATATATGTGTACTTTAAAATTTGGAGATTTAAGGCTCAGTTTATTTCAACGTAAAATATTTTATGAATTTTTTTGTTTATAATTTCTGGTGTTTGGTGTAGTAAAAAATAATAATCAAACTAAAAATATTTTATGTTTTGCAAAAAACACTTCTTTACTTTTGAAATATGATTTTCGTTTTTAAATTTTGTTAACCATTTTCCGAGTTTAAATTTCTATTTTTAAACCGCTCAACCGAAGGTTGCTATAAGTTGCTGACCGTTTTACGTCGTCAATTATTTTCTGTACGAACCAAATGCCGAAACATATGTTCTAGGAACTCATTTTGTTTTTGAAAAATGATTTTGTTAATAATTTTTTCCCAAAAAAAAAAAAAAAACATTTTACTTGAAACAAATTGAGCCTTAAAGTTTGTCGATCAGTGAAACCCAAGAGAAAGAGAAAGGATGATAAGATAGAATTTCCATTTCTCTTTCCAATTTTTCTTTTTTGAACCATTTTTCTTAGCAACAAAATGAGAGTAGAGGCTCAACAATACCTGTATTTCAGGAACAATCCCACAGGCATATGTGGTAACAATGATTGAAACAGCATTAACAGCACCAAAAACACGATCCTCTTGGGAGCCATTTACGGAATAGTCCCTGTTGGGAGCATTCTTGGAAAATCCTGTCAAGGAAGTGTATGATTTTTTTACATATATATTATCCCAAAGAAATGTTTTACATACATTAATGTTGTTTTGAAGTCTTACCGATGTATATTGAACCGGCTGTGACGCAAGCACTGTAAGCAAGAGCGAGGAAAAGAGAGACAAGATTGATATGCCTGAGGGAGTGGAAGGATGGAATTTGGGCCAGGAAGAGCATTAGAACTCCGAAGATGATGGTAAACTCGTAAAGCTTCATTGTCCCATTTGGATTTGAAAGCAAGTAGATGAACTGCCAAAAGGAGAGAGTCCAAAAGTTAGAAAGCAAGAGAGAAATAGCTTTGTGCAAATGGCTAGCCCTATGGGATTTGTTAGTTCAAATGGAGTGGTTTTTCTTAAAATATATAAAGAATATAATAAGAGAGAGAGAGCTGAAGCAAAGAGAAAAGGAGACTGACAACTTGGGTCGGGTAAATCTTAACGTCAAACAAAGGAAATGTTGGCCGTTGTTGTGTTCCACGTACCCCCAAAAGGTTTAATCGGAATTATAATTAGAGTTCTTTAGAATTATTTATATGGATTAGTATCAGTAGTATGCAACCAATATAAGATTTAGTATTCATGAACTCTTTTATAATCTATCCACTTAATATGAGACTTAATATATATCTATGATAATTCGAGTCAGCCACTATCTCATACTGAAATTACTCAAATAAAAAAAAAAAAAAGTATTATTCAACATTATAATTAAAATTCTTAGAATTGCTTATAAAGCTCACTTCTACCTAGTAGTAGCTAATGAGTTTAGCTACTTAATATGGCAATGCTAAGTTAATTTTGATACTATTTGTAATGACCTCGGGAAGTATTAACTATATCTACACTATACCCTAAAATACTTATTTAAGCTGTAATCAAAACATCTTAGAATATTTTAAGGAAGAATCAATTTTCCCTGCTCGAATAAGAAATTAAAGTGTACATATAAAATTAATTAGGTGTATGATTTGAGATGGCTGAAAGGGCTTAATAAATAGAAAAATGGGTACAACTGAACTGACCTTAAGGCTCTGCCCTCCTAGAAGAACACCAGCAATGACTGCCCCATAGCATATCCCAAATTGAAGTGGGCCAACAACATACTTCCCCCATCGTGGTCCTTCCAATCAAGTTTGAATCAGACAAAACTTTCATATATATAATTTTCTTACATATTGTAATATAATTTGAAATGTTACCGTTTTTTTTCTTAAAAATATGACACAAAATTGGTCATGTGCACATTTGACCCAAAAAAATAAAAAAATAAAATCCCCTTAATAAATAATAAAAAGAGACAATTTTTATTTATTTTTATTCTAAACCCACAACCAAGGCATCGGTCTCGCCAAAACGGCAAAACCCATGGCCAGGTCATACCCATGGTCAATGAAATTATTTTTTTAATTTAAGGTTATAATTTTTTTAATGAGTTAGATCTAGTAGAATAAATATATATATAGTTTTCTTTATTTTTTTATGAAGCCAACGAGGAAATAAAAAAATAACATCATTAAACTGTTGGTCCTTTTTCCAGATCAAATATCCCTTGAAATCCTTAGGATTCATATTTTCAACCTCATAATTTGTAGAGAATTTGTAACAAATGAGAAAGAAATGAGTGGAGTGGAGTGTGGAGAGTGTAGAGATTACCCACCTAAAATGTCTCTAGCCATGTCCCGAAACCGAAGTTGGCGCTGACCAAGCTGTGCATGGTGCTCCAAGACCATAGACAGGAGATTATAGGAATAGAAAGTCGCTAAACCTGCAAGAATAAGGCAAACAACTCCACCAACCCACCCTTGCAAGCCCACCGCGAAGGGAAGACTCAGAAGCGACGGAGCCACGATTGATGTCGTCAAATGGTACCCACAGTGCACCCATGACCCTAATCACCATAAATTTACACAAACTCTTAAGAGTGTTTCATAATTTAGAATCAAATTCTGAACAATACAGAATGAAGCTTGAAAGTTTTCGTGAAAATTTACTTACGCCATGTGAATTGTAAAGGGTTTTGCAATCATAACTTCAACTCATTAAAATTTGAAATGTGGGTATCCCAAGTTTCAGCCTCTTTATAATTTCACCAATTTGTTAAGATTTTTGGTTAAAGTTAACCGGGAATGTCAAAATGACCAAAATACCATTTTTTATTTAAAAAAACATGTTTGTTAGACCCATGACTGGCTGTGGGTCGCGAGTTGGTAATTTTTTACACGACTCACAAATTGGGCAAGAACACAATGCGAAAAACTTATATAATTGCATGACTGTAAAACTGTTGTTGTGTGAGTGAAGTTTCTCCCAAAGTTTTATGTAAAACAGACGAAAACATTGTCACCAACCATTTCTCTACTTCTACAACATGAAATCATCGACTGGCGAAAGTTTTAATTCCTACCATGGTGGTGAAGTTGGGAGGAAAATGAAAAACAACTCACTAACCTCTGGATTTGAGTACAAACAAAGCTCCGGCATCAAGCTCTTTTGGAGGGTGAAGAACAGCATCTTCCTTCCCAGTTGTGGATTCTGTGATGGAGTTTGGAGCCACAGCTGACATCTCTCTCCTCCTCTTCCTCCTCTCCAAGAGCTACGAAATCTAGTAATTTAAACTAATAACTTCTAATTTGAAGCCATCCCCTGTTAATCTGCTGCTTTTTGCCCATTTACATCTGTTTGACTAATCAACAATCAGTCACACAAAATCAGTAGGATGAATGGGCGATCTTCTGTGTCTCTTTGAATGTGTGGTCGGGCATATGCATACCTTTATAATCAATGAATAGACACGTTCTTAAATTAAAGGAAAGGGACAAAAAAAAAAAAATAAAGTACTTGGACCAGCGGCCAGTCAAGCATGTGGTTGATTTAGCCGGCTATGATTCCATGACACGCAACGCTAAAGTCAAAATAATGGAAAGCGACTTTGGACTTAATTTGCTAGAAAAAAAGTCTTATGCAAGACGGCAAAATCGACATACAAATTTGATTTATTGGTTGACTTAAATACACATGAAAGGTAAGTAAATGGTATGAAAGGCGGTACAAGACAATCAAAGAGTAGTTTAATCGGTTAAAGACAACGTTCCATGAAGTGAAAATGACTAATTTGAATTCTCATTCCTTTTTCCTTGGTTGGAGAAGAAATTATCTTGTTATGGATTGTTGTATTTCTTAAACCCTAACTAAAGATTTGTATTGTGGTTACTCCTACCTTAAGTGAAGAGTATTAATTTATTTGAATGATTCTCATAAAGTTTATCTCGTAATTACCTACCTGAATTGCAGTAATTTGAATTCTTTATAAGATGAAAGTTATTATGGTTGTCATTAGAATTGGGGACTATTACTTTCTTTTGGAAGGGCATAGACATGCATTTTTAAGTATGGATCCATACCCTTTTCCCTCTACAATTTATTTTATTTTATTTTTTATAAAAGAAAAGGTGTGGATACCTAATGGTTAAGAATGAAGTGCGTGATGCATTTTGCAATCAAGAACTATTTTCATCGACATTTCATCCTAATTGTATAACAGCATATTAAATAACATTACATATCAAATATACAACATGCGTAATTATGAGTGACAATTTGTGTTTGCATGTTGGGTTTGAGTCATGTCAAAGGATGAACATAAAGATAACCCAACTCATTTAATTAAATGGGTCAGATTCTTTAATCCTAACTTTTTTAATTTCGTGTTGAATTTGTAAGTCATGTCAAAATTGACAGCTTTAAGTATAATTTTTTTATACAAACTCAACACGAAATTAAGAGTTAAGGTTGATGAGTTTGACTTGTTTAATTAAATGAATTAGGTTATAGTTAACTTATATAATATTATACACATAGTTAAGGGCAGATAATGTTTGACATGACTTATGAACCTAACACAAACCCACTACAAAATTAAAGGATTATGGTTGAGGGGTTTGATCCGTTTAATTAAATGAATTGGATTAGAATTAACTCATATAATTTTATAGTCATGTCTCAACACAACTCAAACCCAATATGCGAACACAAAGTTCCACCCCTACCTTATATAGGACCACTCATAATCTAAATCCATATATGAAATATCCATTACCTTAATCTTAACTTTACTTATGAAAAAAAAAAAAAACTTTGCTTATTAATTCAATCTGAGGTAATGGACTCCAACTCGCAATGACACATGGTCCAAAGAATTTTAAAATCATTTCGAATTCATTTTGGGCCTTAAAATAAGCCCCACTCCAGATTCCCAAGTGATGAAGCCCGAGATATCCAAAAATCCACTTCAAAATGACTATTATACCCTTATGCTTATTTCAAAATATCCATCCTGCCGCTGGAGCACAAAAGACCTGCCATAGCCGACCTAGGAGCTTAAGAAAAGTGAAAGTCTCTCTATCTCTAGCGGTGGGCCGGTGGCAATGGCGAAAGGGGATGATGCAGTGATGAAGAAGAGGAACAAGGCGATCAGGAAGAGGCTTCATAAGCATAGTGAATCGTCTACTGCGGTCTCTGCTCGGGTTGCCGCCATTATTGCTTCCAAGAAGCGCCGCAAGTCCGGAAAACGACGCATGTGCGAGGTACTTTTCCAGTTATGCTTTGGTCGGTTGCTTGGGAAGTGTGGGGAAAAAGGTGGAAATTATTGGGGGGAAATTCGACGGAGTGCAAGTGCTTTGGAAGCTATATATCATTCAATCTTTTGTTGAAATTAATATTTTTTTTGGTTGAATTTTATGGTATTTATTTAGGCGCCTAAACAGTGAACTAATATGGTGTGGCCTAGTTGCCTGTGGCTTCTTCAGATTTTCTGTAACAATAACATGAAACATGGCATTTGATACATTTTAGTATCTACTCATTTATTAGCTAACATAGCATAGTGGTTGTCTGATTTTGAGTTTTATGAGACAAGAACTTTGGCAAAATATAGATATACATTTTTCTTTGTTATTGATTTCTTGAGATATGTGTTTATTTTATTTCTGGCATGGATGTCACAGAAATCATCATTTATTTGGTGTTAAGTTGATGGTGATATCTGAAAACATAACCTTTTTTTTTATTTTTTATTTATATATATATATTATTTTTTATTCATCGAAAAAAAAAAACAACTTTTGGTTATACATGTTCTCTAATGAGACTTGTTGCTTATTTATTTGGTGTTAATGAGACTTGTTGTTTGTGTTCATTCAAATGATTTACAGGCATCTTTTGGTCTTTATGCGAAGTTTTTAATTCATGTTGTCCTTAAAATGCTTGTAATTATGTGTGAATAAGATCTTTGCATCCAGATTCATTGTACTATTGTAGTTGCTGAAAAATAATCCAATATAGATACACACACACACACACACATAGCAGAGCCTTCTGTTAATCTTAGTATTTCCAAACTCCCCAAACCCCCTGACTTGAGTTCTCACCTCCCAATCTATCCTCTTAAGGATATGCTCCTCTGAATTCAGAATGTTTCCATGCCTAAATTATCATTCTTGTGTTTCCATAGATGATAAACAACAGCACCAAGTGCAAGTTCGCACAGAATCACACACAAAGCATTTCCTAGGAGCTCTGAAATACTCCAATCCGCCACATCTTCCCAATTTATATTTTATGTTTGCTTATGATCTGACATGGATAATACTAATTTGTTGAAGTGTTTGTGATTATTTGCCCATTTCACAAGTAGATTATCATATATGACTCTATCATGACATTACAGGGGATGTGTTTTAGCCTCCCTACTCCTGATGATCCTTTCAACGACAGGCATGAAAAAAAGGACTTGAAAGGAAAGGAACCTAAGAAGAAAATGTCTTCCCAAGATGACGAGAGGGGTTTTGTTAAAGGGAAGAGTGGTGCACTGAGGAATGGAACTGAAGCTAGGAATATCACGTTAGAACAGAAAAATGAGAAGGTTGTGAATTTGATGGATGAACAAAAAAGTTCAATGATATCGATGGACGGTCTGGGCCAGAAATGTCTTGTTGACTTAGAAGAAAAGGTTAAAGTGATTAGGAAGAAAGGTGAAAATGGTCAACATGGATGGGCCTGTGAAAACTTACATCATCCATCGAAGTTTCTCATTATGTGCTTGAATTCAATAGAAAATGCATTGCGACATGATGGTACCTACATTAGTGAAGAGGACAAGCCTTTGTTTGTTAATGAATGGGGAGTTGAATTCTGGAAATATTATTCATCTGGAAAGGATATTTTGGAGACTAGTGGACCTAGTTCTACTGTAGAGCAAATTGCTTGGATAGTTTCCACTGCCGCTGATACCATTGCAAGAAAGGAGAAAGAAGGCATGACTTTTGCCAATCCCTTTCTTTTATTCATTGTACCATCGCAGGAGAAAGCTGCCAAGGTTAGTAAACATATCTTCTCGTACCATTCACAAAAGACTTTTGGGTTTGACTCAGTGTTTCTTTTCTTTTACTCAGCACCTTAATTTGGGGCTGGTTGGGAATTCTATGGTTTTTAACAGACACATTATAGATGATTTTGCAAAGGGTTTCTTCTTTTATTCTTTCTTTCTTTAATAGTATTTTTTAATCTGCTGAAATTTTTTAATGAGCTCTAACTACTACAAAAAAACACAGTGGTCTCACTTTTCATGGCATAATAAATATCCTTCTTGGGATTTCTTCTATATTTCTTGCACTGAGGAAAATAATTCTCATGTACCTGTAGAGTATGCAGCCTGAGAAGCCATTATTTGTTTTTAAGTGGTGAATTTTTATCCTCAAATATGTTTACAGGTTCGCTCAATCTGCAAACCTTTGAAGGCTCTTGGAATACATACTGTGAGTATACATCCTGGTGCATCATTGGATCACCAGATTCAAGGGTAAGTTTAGAATCTACATTCTTGTTTTTGTAATATAGAGTGGTGATGTATGTGATTAAAGCAGTGCATATGCACATGTACCTTTCTGCATGAATGTACACATTTAACCCATGTTCATCTCATGCTGTCAATTCAATGCCCCGTTTTTACACATGCTATGTGCTCTAACAGTCTTTCTTGTTTAGAGAATTGGGTGTAAGTTTTTGTGTTCTTTCTCATTAAAAGTTTATTTTGTATTTGACAGTCTAAAGAGCTGTGAGCCTGAGTTTCTTGTGTCTACACCTGAGAGGCTACTGGAACTTGTTACCTCTAAGGCAATTGATATATCTGGTGTCTCCTTGCTGGTAATTTCTTTTTTGTGTACATTAAGTACACATCTAAAAACTTGTTTGCTGGTCTGGGTAAACAAAATGGGTAAACAGAAAGTCTGAGTAAGTCATCTGTTGGTTCAAAAATCAAAATGTGTGCTTCATTTGTTTGCTGGTCTGGTCAATTGTCTCTAAGTCCCACTTTGTGGTCATTGATATATGTGTGTATTTGTGCTTTATAGTTGTTTGTTTGTTCTATGATTCAATCTCTTATATCATTGATGTGTTTTCCGTTGTGATGCTTGTTTACTGTATCAAGTTAGCAGCTTGTCACTTGTCTAAAAAAAAAAAAAAAAAAAGAAGCAATTTGGAATTAGTTGTCATATTGGAGTGTTTTCATATAGATTCATCTGAAAAGCTCATTTGGCATTTCTTATGTGGAATGTGTTTTGAATTGGTGGGCCTGCAAATATGACCACCACCTGTGTAGCACAGCTACTTGCAACAAGCAGTTTGTATCACTTTTGGGGAGCAATACCTATCAGATGCTCTGTGATATATACAAAGTAATTTATTTCAATACTAGATCCAATACTTATTTGATACTTATCCAAAATTCGAAATTATAGTTTTGTAATTCTCGATTTTATTTGTGCTTCTTGTTGCACGGGAACTTACTGGACACTTCAAATGTTAGGATTTGAACCTTGTTGAAGTATTGAATAGCAGAAATATAATCATAAACTGAAACAAGAGAAGGGGCCACTGATGACTGGTATATGAGTCTTTGACTCTTTTGAGTGAAAGATTCCTTCTTTGGTGCAGGTGTGACTGAAGTTGATTAACTTTCAAATATGGAATATATTAGAATTTGGCAATGCAGTGATGCGATATCTAATGGGAGTTTCTATATCTGTGTGTGTGTGTTCTGATGATGTTGTGGCATCCCTTATTTTCTCAAAATTGTTGTGTTGAACAATATACCCTTAATCTATATTTCTAGTTTTTATTTCATTTGTGAGCTCACTATTCTTTTTTTTTTCCTTGCAGTAGTGATTTTATCTTTGAGTGCTTTCTGTATGAAATATCATTTGGTGTTAAATAGTAGGCAATGTAACATCTGTCATTAGTATAATGAAAGCCCTTAATTTTATTGGCTTTCTATTTAAAGCTTGATCATACGTATCTAATTTAATTTTTGATGCTTGTATAGGTCGTTGATGGACTTGAACATTTTTCAGATGGTGGCTATTCTGATATGATAAAATCCATTAGGCAATCTATATCGGGAACTCCACTTACTGTGGTTTTCAAAGATTGCTTCAATCATGCCTCTGTTCCATTGGTTCAAAACCTTTTGTCGCGATCAATCTATCGACTTTCACTTAATGATACCATTGCCAGTCTAAGTTCATGCATTGTCCAGTCTGTGAATGTGCGCCTCAGAAGAAGAAAAACTATCAAAGGTAACGATATCAATCAGTATGTTAAGCAAAGTTTCTACTTAAAGTTTAGAACTTTTATGGCCCAAAGTACAAATAAAAGTGTCTAAAAGCAGTCCCCTTTTTTAAGGCACTTCCTTGTTTGGTTTTATTAGTTTGAATCAGAATTGCACATTTCTCCTTATTCTCGTAAATCTGTTTTACTGACTGATTTCATTATATTGCTCTAACAAAAAGAGAATTACTATTTAGTCCTAAGAGGAGCTTCTGCTGGGTTAGAAAGCAGAAAGAAGGCTACATATCTCATAACTTGCAGTTTATGATATGTCATTATCACTTTGGTCCTATTCCTTTTAGGTAGATATTTGTGTGAATGTGAATGTACAATGTGTGTTTTATTAGTATTAAAATTAAGGGACCAAGTATTAGTCATGGCCCTTTGAATAAGGTTTGTCACCTATGCTTCTATTCAAAACTGAGATATCATGCTGTCTGATTTTTTAATTTTGCAGATTAGAATGGTTCTGGATGATGATAACCCTGTACTCTTGATTTTACAAACCATAACTAGCTTTGTGATTGACAACCATTTGGTGTACATGATGACATGCTAGTATTAACTTGAAGTCTCAATGATTGAGTTCTTTTCCCTTTTCTTCTTTCTTATTTTCTTAGATAAGAAAATTTCCCCCCTTGTCAGTATCAATTTGTGCAATTCTGTGATTTGTGTCCTTATTGACTCTGATGTGTTTTGAAAGTTGATTTTTACAATTTGTCAATCTTGATTATTATTATTATTTTTTTATGATTAATCATTCGAAGTAGAAGTTCAACTCATCGATATTAAAGAGAGGAACATGATATATTTTGAAAGAAAATTTTCCCTGTTTGAAGATAATTTGGGATTATGTTATGAGAAGAAAGTGCGATATGAGTTTTAACATATCTGTATCATCCATTCAAATCGATAGATCTATAAAACTAGATGGAAGACATTCTATTTGCAAAAGTTGGAAAGAAACGAACCCAAATGTGAAAAGTAGTTTAGCAAACATTGTGAAGTTATCCCTTGGAAACCTAGCATTTCAATTGCTTTGTATGTGGCAAGTTTTTGCAAGGGTAGAATTTGTTCCAAATTCCATGTCCATATTTTGTGACTAGACCTATGTTCTGTCGGGCAATAATTTCTTGAAATAGCATTTTCTTACAGTCTGTTATTTTTGCAGTGCATTCAAATTCTGGATCAAACTTATGGAAATCAACTCTTCTCTCAACCCTTGAAGGTGCTATACATATTTGCTAAAGATAGCAACCTCAGCAAATTAGCCGCTGCTCTCAAAATCAAGGGTTATTCTGTATCAAGTGACTCATCGTGTACCATTTCAAATTTTAACAACAGGTGAAGGGGAAAATTCTGTTCGTCCCTGTCTGTTGCCAATTCTTCTAATATTACTGCTCCTGCAAATTAGGTTGCTTAGTGGAATTTGCTCCTTTTTTCCTTACGTAGGTTGCATGTTGTAACTGTAAACCATATGGCTTCTAGGTAAAAAGGTAGAAATTTGTCATTGTGAATTTGATGTTAAAAAAGAATACTCATCCCAATAAAAAATAAAAAATAAAAGACGATGGTGGTAGAAGCTGAATATTGCTATGTACTATGACTTGATGTAGGCTAAAATGTAGGAAGTATATGCGGTTTCAGAGTTTCTAAAGGTGTTGAAATGGGCTTAGATTTTACTGACACATGGAAAGACCCTAGTTTTGGTTCTTGAACAGTGCCTTATATTAATTTAGCCGCTTTTTCCTTTTCGGAAGGTTTTCAGGTGCTGGAATTGGGGGTAAATGTCGGTGAGAAGAATAAGGGTGTGAAAAATGTTTTAGCTTTAGGCCTCATATTATATCTAGGGTGGGGCTGCATCACAGAATTCTCCGGAGCTTCACCTTAAATTGTAATAGAACGTGAATCTTCCCAAGCCTCTAAATTTATTATAACTGAGTTAAAACACACTATATTAAAACAAATCTTTGTAGTTATGCAATAAAAGTTAAATAACTGTTCAAAGGATTATCAAATGGTTAATACAAGTTTCTTTGTCTCTTTTCTGCACCAGAATTTGTGATGCTTACTACTGTTCTGTAAATATAATCCATGTCTTATTTGTCTACTCTTGATTTTGACAGCGAAATGAAACCTGCAGTGTCCATGATCAATATTGAGCAGATAAGTACTACTGATTTAGAGGAGTATGAGATTGTAATAATACCCAGCTTCGTACTTCCAATTGACAGTTATGTGCATGTTCTCTCGAAGATGGCCCGCCATACCGTCAATGGCGTGTTGCACAGCTTCTTAAGTAAAGAAAATGCAGCGCTTGCTGGACCATTGACTGAAACCCTAGAACAATGTGGGCAGGCAGTGCCTGAAGCTTTAAGAAACTTGTGTCTGACAGCACCCATGTGGGAACAATGAAGTTGGATACGCTTTCATCATTATATGTTCTCATTCTTTCTGGGTCCTGCCTAATCTTTACCACAAGCATAATCTGTTGGAAAATTGCATGATTTTTTGTTTTCCTGTGGTTCTGTCCAACAGCTTCTGCGGTTGTTGATGAGGGGATTAGAATGTCATAATCTCATAACAGTGAAAATTTCAGGTAGAAGTCAATTTTGAGCCTTGATAGTCTCTGATATCTCAATTATCAGAATGAGCTATTTGCGGATCATTTCTCTAATTTGTGTGGAAGAGCTTTAGTTTTGTTGATTACCAAAACAGGATATGTAAGAGGTTTTTATTTATTTATTATTATTATTATTAATCAACGAGAGCATTCATTCACTCAGTTTGAGACTTTCTTTACCTAATTCTTTGATCAGTTGTTTTAGAATGCGGTGAGAAGGGTGATAGCATAGCCAGCTTCTAAAGAGAATGTAAGGATCCGTTTGGAAATATTTTAGATTTTACTGTCTTTGAAAAATTATTTTGAAAAAAAAAAAGAAAAAAGAGGTTTTTGTATTTGGGGATTTAGTAGTAGGAAAAATGAATGTGTTAAAAAAAAAAAAAAACAGATTTTAGGGTTGATAAGGAAAGTACAATTAACCAATAAGAGGAAATGGAAAGACTAATGTTGTACAATGGAATAATAAAAAAATGGGATAATTTAGTAATGCAGCAGTAAAACTTGGTGAACAGTTTTTTTTTTAAATTTTTTAACTAGTGCTCATTAACGGTTGATTTTTACTATCACATCATTAAGTTGTATGATAGTCTTATAATAATTAACTTAGAGCATGTTTAAAATTGTATTTAAGAAATAGAATTTTTAAGTCAAAAAATGTTTTTTAAGCTTTTGTCAAAAGTCTCACACCTCGAACTTCTTTAGGACAAGTAAGTACAATGAAAACCGTATCTTATTTCCAAATTGGACAGACTGCAATTCAGTCAGCAAATTGCTGCTAATCTCTCTCACACAAAAGGAGGTACGCCTTGTTTTTTGGGTTACTAATATGTTGTTTTATTTGGCTGCTAAATATGTTGGGTCTTGACTCTCGCCGACAACTTAATTAATTACATTTTTTTTTTTGACATGAACTTAATTAATTACATTAATTTTACTAACTCGCTTCCTTTAACCAAGTCAAGTGATTATATTAATTATTACTTTCATTTTCAAAATAAATAAATGTTAATTGGACATCCTTAACTTCCTCAATCAGTAGCATCATTATCATCATCAAATTATAATAGGGTGATATCACAAGTATCCTTTGGTCTCTCACGGTGTGGGTCCTGGGACATTGTTTTACTATAATGCCCCAATCAGTCCAAATGGGGGGACTTCTCAACCAATGCCCAGCTTAATACCGACCCACGTACCGTCGAGCTGTTAAATCAAAGATTTGTTTCTGCTTAAATCATGTCGTTCTTTTTCTTTTTTTTTTTGGGGGAGTCGGTAGACAAATATATTAAAAGATTTAGTTATAGAAAATGTGTAGTCTAGAGACGATTTTAGGTGAGCTGTCTAGAAGATCACATCGTTTGTTTGTTTGTTTTTTTATTTTTTTATTTTTTAACATGTCTATGTAAGAGTAAGGGAGGAGGATTGACTTGTGACTTTTATAAAATGTAGTTCAGTTGATTGAATCCATCTCTTGAGGATAGAAGATCATATCGTTATTGCCTCTTCTTAGACTCAACTCTTGTTGGTGCTTCTAATTTCCTCATGAAAATCTTATTTTATTCTATTTGAATAATTTCCACA
Source organism: Carpinus viminea (assembly GCA_013348765.1). Lineage (NCBI taxonomy): Eukaryota > Viridiplantae > Streptophyta > Magnoliopsida > Fagales > Betulaceae > Carpinus > Carpinus viminea. The sequence goes on along the minus strand of CP054668.1, from coordinate 9,067,687 downwards.
ATTTTAGTCTTAGGGCTAGGGTGTCGGTTCATTCCTTAACAATTCATCCAAAATTTGACCATATCTATATATATATATACATATATATATATATATATATATTCAAAAAGGCAAGTAGGGACATTAACTATGACTATTTTACTTAGCGTGACTATAGTAATATTTATTTGTTGGAATCACATAGGAAGAACGTAGATGGTGAAAACTGTTAATGCTTCTTCAAGCCCGACTAATGCATAGCTTGATCAGCCCACCGAGCATCATCAATAGGAACCAATGTGCTTTACACTAATTAGGTATGAAAATTCTCATTGTGGGATTCGAATCTATGCCCTAATGTACACTTAACTACTTTAGAAATTTTCTTTGACCTTTGAACCACCGCTCTAGATGGTAACTAGTCAAATTAGTTGAATGAGTCAAGTACATTCCAGTTGCATGGTTTTTCTCCTAAATAAACAACTATATATATATATATATATATATATATAAAACCCATAAAAAGAAATTTCTAGAGACAAAGCTGAATCCAATAAAACAAATTTATTTTTATTTTTATTATTTTATTATTATTATTATTATTTTCATGAGCGAATCACATAGAATACTGATCAGTGATCACAACTTGATTATTAGTACCCTTTGACATTTTGGATGATTGAAATAATAATGAAAATGAAACCCGCCTGCCTGCAGAATCTTTTAGAAGCTAGGCAGGGAGACCTGTGTGCTAAATTTTGATTCTTTCGTGAAACAAAAGCCAAAGGTAACTGATATAAAAACAACATGATTGAACAAAAACAAAAACAAAAAAGGAAAAGTTCGCAAATTTTTTTATTTATTAACGCTAAATTAATGAATGACTAAATCTAGATTAACGATTAGACACATTTGTTCTTATGTTTTTGTGTTGGATCATGAAAATCATATTTTATGAATTATGAGATAATTCAGCATAAAATCGTCGTCATCATCCAAAAAGGAGCCGCCTTCGATTTTAGAAGTGATCAATATCGAGGGGACTTTATATGCCCCCAAAGGAAGAAGAAAGAAAAATAACACTACTTTTTGACACTTATTTATATTGATTGACTAGGTGTATTTTAAGTTTTTTTTTTTAAAGTAGTTGACATAAAAAGCCGCTTAAAACACACTATGTATATATTCTGATATAAAATGAGCATGATTAGTGACAGATTTTTGGGGGGGGGGGGGGGAGGGGCAATGGCCTTGGTCCTCCCCACACAAATGACAAGAAAAAAAAATTTAAGATATTTTTTGCCAATTGGTCCCTCCCAAAATTTTGGCCCTTGTTTCATTCTCAAATTGAAATCTGGCTCTGTCCCTGAGTGTGATAAAAGGTCTAAAGAATAACATTATTTAAAAAGAAAAGAAAAGAAAAAAAAGAGTTGATCCAAGGTTCCAAATAGGCAAATACCTCCTAATGAACACATTTATACTTTGATACAATAGTGTATTAATGTAATCCTGACGTCACCTTGGGATGTTGGACTTTATTATTATTATTTTTTGAATGGTTGGACTTGAATCTAGATAATATAGCATCAATACAAAATGATATTTGAGTTTTTTTTTTTCTTAATTTTTAACCAAAAAGAAACGATATGTCTTCGATAAAAGTTGCAACTGCAATGATTTTCGGAAAATACGAAGCAAAGCCACTTGTTCTCCCTCTCTCTCTCTCTCTTTTGCAAAAGAAAATGTAGAGAATAACGATCGATAACATGGCAACAAAAAGGCTATCAGAAGACGCTCTTTCTTTATTTGCATTAAAGGGTTTGAAAGTAACCACAAACATTGGTTTGGACTTTCAAAAATGATAGTTTATGAATTTCAGAAGCATTAGCACTTCATATAAATTAGAACATATTGAGAATATATATACAAAATCAAAGAAAAGTTAGGGGAAACTTCACAAGACCCCCCTGAACTACCAGCCGTTTTGAAATACCCCCCTGATCTTCAAAAGCTCTCAATTTAACCCCCTGAACTTTCAATTGCTCTCAATTTGGACCCATCCGTACAAATTAGGGCACACAATTTTTCAAAAAGACCAAAATACCCCTAATTTTTATTTTAAAAAAAATAAAAAAAATTTGGAAGATGAAATTTTATACAAAAGTCACCTTTAAAATTCACTATTTAAAATTTTCAACTTCCAAAATGTTTTTTTAATTTTTTAAAATTGGATAAGTCCAAATTGAGAATAATTGAAAGTTAAAGTGGTTAAATTGAGAGTTTTCAAGATCAGTGTGGGTATTTCAAACGGATGGTAGTTTAGGGGGGTCTTGTGAAATTATCCTGAAAAGTTAGGGTTTTTTTAGGGTATCTTGATCACCTCATGTGGCTTGTTTAATTATTTTGAGTTAATTTTTAATAAAAATTGTTGTTTGGTGAGCAATGGTGGTAGCTAAGATCCTAGTCACATAAAAATGATGTGCCATCGGCCATGACCATCGAATTAAGGGAATAAAAAAGGATAGGTTGAAGGTGATACTTGGGAAGCTCTTATCTGTCACTTGTGATGCCTCTATTACTTCTCTTTCTTGTATTCCCCACAACCTGGCCATGGTTTGAGCAAGACACCGCACCACACTCCCCCATCAAACACCCCTTTATTTTTTATGCTTAATTCCCAAGTTTTGACCAAAAAGCTGATGCCTAATTATCTAAATTAAACCATTTCACACATCTCTCTCTCTCTGGAAGGACAAGGACAAAATCCTAAATAGTCAATGGTCTAAAACTTGGCACTCAATGTAATAGTTCCTTCCACACCACCCAACAACCAGAATTTAGAACTGTCATTGGTGCAGATTTATAACGTGGTGAATCAGGCTTATGAACCTCATAAAAAACAGAACTGGCATGCATATTCCAGATGTATATCTATATATGTAATATGAGTAATAATGTTTTTCATATTCATTTATCACACTTATGTCACACTGGTTGAATGACATACTTAAGTAGTTTACCATGTTAATTGACTACTTAAGAAAAGTAAAAGGAAAGGCACTTAAAAATATGCGTAATGTTCGTCATTATGACATACGTACGTGTGACAAATAGGATGTGAAAGAGTAGCATTACTTTATGAGAAATGCTGTATACAACATTTTTTTCCCACAACTATCCTAAAGCGTTGATGTGGCTATCCCAACCAATCTTAGATTTATTTTTTTTATATAAAAAAAGGATTGATTGGAATGCATTGTAAGATAAAAATACAATTTTTAGCATTACTCATAATTAAATATATATATCACAGAGAGAGAGAGAGAGAGAGAAAGTAATGTTAGAAACTACATTTTTTTCATAACTATCTCACAATGTTGATATGTAAGTTTCGATTAACTTTTGGAATCTATTTATTTTTATTACAAAAAATTGATCCAAATGTTAATTGAGATTAGCTACCAGATCAAGATTGTTGGATAATTGTAAAATAAAAATGTAATTTATATATATATATACAGAGATAGAGTTCATAGTTAACTTGTATTATGGATTCAGAATGCTTCTCTAACTTTTTGTTCGCGTTACGTATTCTCTTCGATCTCTAGCTTGGTCTTAGCTAAATGCAATAATGGCTTTGAAATTTTTATTCTTGCATGATTAGCTTTCATAATCTTATTGGTACAGCAAAAGCAAGCTTTCAATAGGGGACCAATACCCGCACTTCCATGGTCATGATAAATAATCATGAGCCCATTCTTTCTCGTATTAATCATTTATTTATTTCGTACCCTAACAAACAATCTTTGTCTCTTTTATATGAATCTCATCTTTTTATATGAAAACTATCATATGAAAATTGATTTGTGTCACCTACAAGTGTTACATGAATCAATGGGTGTTGTGATCTCTTGCTCGTGGCCAAAATCATATATATTATTGATGGTGTAGTAACATGTGAATCATATGCATATATATAATAATGTGTATGTCATTCAATGAGATCAATATTTGTTGGATTCTTTCATTATTTTCTTGAGGAATAGGGGTTATTCTAATTTGCTCTAGTTGGGCTATCAATTTTGTGATTAATTAGTTTTTCATATATATAATAGAATTAACATCTTGATCGAGGGTACAACTAATGGACTACATTAACAGCATTACCAGAACCAAAGTTACCAATAAATTAAATGACGAAATGAAAACAAATCAAGAATTGCACCCTCTCACATATGCCATATCCTTGACTGGGTTTCTTCTTCAAGGGACATCTAAAAGTACTCAAAGACAAATTAGTCCCTCAACTATATAATTTAGGATTCGGATATCTTGCAATTTTGATATTCGAATTGCTTGCAAATCTAGCAAATCAAGCAGCAGCTATCAAAGATTTCCTATAGAGTCCATCTGCTTGAGTAAAAAGGTGGGTTGTTCAAAACTTATTTGGACCGATGGGTCTCATAAAAACTCCCTCATATTTACTATCCGAATTACATGATGTCAATTAATATTGACATGTCTTTTTACAAATATTTAAATAATAGTAGCCATCGAGCTAATGCGCGGTAGCAAGGCGGGTTGTTCAAAACTTATTTGGATAGATGGGTCTCATAAAAATTTCGTCATATTTACTATCCGAATTACATGATGTCAATTAATATTGACACACCTATTTAAAAATATTTAAATAATAGTAGCTTGCACATTAATTATGCATGGTAGCAAGGCTGGTTGTACAAAATTTATTTGGACAAATGAGTCTCATAAGAACCCTCTCATATTTATTATTCAAATTACATGATGTCAATTAATATTAGCACGCCTTTTTAAAAATATTTAAATAATAGCATGCGACTAACGCAAGTGTCGCAAGCGGTTGTTCAAAACTTATTTGGACAAATGGATCTCCTAAAACTCCATCATTTTTACCATCTGAATTACATGATGTCAATTAATATTAGCCTACCATTTTAAAAATATTTAAATAATAGTAGCTAGCGCTAACACGAGGTAACAATGTTCAATAGTCTGTGAATGAGTAAAAGATTGATGAATGTTATTTAAAATGTTAGGAATAAATATCTAAAGTCATCCAATGAGAAACTTTAGTCACTCTATGTTTAGCTAAATTTATCATATTTTTCAAGACCCGTGAAATGTGAAAAATTATATATATAAAAAAATCACACACAATATCAAGATTTAAGTGGTTCAGCTTAATAATCCTACATCCACATACGGATGCAGCCTGGAGAAAGTTTGTTATCAAAAAATAAAGTACAAGAGAATAGTAAAAAGAAAATTAATTAGAACCCAAAGCCCTAATAAATCCAAATTTCACTATCACACAATAGAGATTTTTTGGGAGATATTATTTCCCAAAAAGAAGATAGAATTCAAAAGAAAAGTAGTCTAAAGAACAAGCTCATATTTTGTTGGAATCGAGTGCGGCTCATATTTTGTTGGAATCGAGGGCGGCTGATTTCTATTTTTGTCTCCTACTATATATATCAACCTCTTTCTCTTATGTTCTTTTCTCTTCCACAACACACTATCGTTCTATCATGCACTCATTGTTTTCCCCAAAAAATCAAGAATAAACCCACGTTTTTGCACTCACTCTTTGTCAGTAATCAATTAAGAAGAGAATAATATTTTAGATTGCGAAAAAGTTGGCCGCAAGTCTCCCAACACACGAATCTAGAATAAGGAAATTCCAACTCACGTTAACACTAATACCATATAGTAGGATTTAGGAAGATAGTTATTTCAAAAAAAAAAAAAAAAAGGATTTAGGAAGATAGTTAAAAACAATTTAAAAGAATCTACAAGGGAAGCCTTAAACTCCAATATTACATATTAAGGAGATAATACCCTATGGAATTTCAAAGCAAGATCTTTATTGAGGACAAAATATCTCTTAATTAGTGACCTTGTTGTTTCACAGGAATCTCGGTAACCCCATATGTATGGACATGGTCGACTTAATTAATAGATTTTGAGACCTAAAACGATAAGCTTAGGGAGGGCTTTTTTTTTTTTTTAAAAAAAAATATATTTAAAAATTTAATTAAATAATTTTAATTTGAAATCGTTCTTCTTTCTTTTTGCCCTTATTTTTTTTGTTTCCAAACGACTTGCAAATTCATCTATGTTAGGAGATTTAATTTCAATTTATGTCATATTTTATGTTGTGCTACATATAATATGTGAACTACAATAGAAAAAAATATATATATAAAATGTGGAATTTATAATTTGTGCAAAACGAGATTTACTTTATTCTAAAAATTATTTTAATGAACGAACTTAGCCAAGATGTTGGTTTTAAGTTCATGTGAAATTATGGTTTTAGTAACTGCTTTTCCTTTGGCTTTAGGGGTATAATTAATGTGGCATTCCATTTTTCTCTTTCTTTTCCTCTAAAGTTTTATTAATATCTTGGAATTCAATTCTTTCTATTTACTTATTTTATCATAATTGGAGCCTTAATTAAAGAACACACCAATTTCTTTTTCTTTTTTTTTTTGTATTTTTTTCATAATCTAATTTTTTTACCAGATTTAGAGCCTTAATTAAAGAGCATTTACTAACTTTCTTGCCATAGTTGGGGCCTTAGTTAACGTGACTCTTATCTTTTTTTAAAGCAACATGACTTTCAAAATCATTATTAAATTTGTTATAAATCACTATTAAATGATACAAAAAAGAAATAGAGTGACGTTTAACATTACTTTAATCAATCACATTATTTTTTGGGTAAGGTTTTTTCTGTTTTTTTTTTTTCAAAATAATAATAATAAAAAATTTCCTTTGGCATGCATAAAAGGCTAGTTTTGTTTTGGAGTTTTCTCAAGAATTCAACAACTCAATGGACTTGAAAATAAGCTATATATTTTGCCAGCCAATTGCAACTGGCAATTAAGTAACTGACACTGACAGCTAAACTAGTTTGAGCATAATTGTGTAATTAAATTGTGCCGAATATTCTCATTAAGTCCGACAGTCATTGCCGGTTTAAGATCAACCCTCCCTGTCTTCTTGACCGATCGAGCTTCCTTTGTATTTTCTTTTATATATATATATTTGCGAACACACACAATATTCAACTTCAACACCACTGGGGCTCTCTCCAGAAAATCGCAGGCAATATATAGAAGAGAGAGAGACACCCAGATAGCAGAAAGAAATAACCAAGCAAATTTGTTTGCTTGATCCCTGCTTTGACGTCGTTTTGGGTGATGCTTGAGTGTGCAGCTTCTCTGTTTTGTGATCATGAAGCGCCCACTGTGTCTGCATCTGCATCTGCAGTCCTAGAAATGCCATGATCATCGAGTCCACTGACATTGCCTTGGCGTGACTCACAAGCAAAAATCACAGCAGTTTGACAAAAAGTTGTTTCATAGAAAATATAAAACTTTCGTGTTTCTTTCGCAAAGCTACAGCCGCCACCCCTTTATAAATTCAAGCTTTCTTCGTCTCTGTGGATTATTCACAAACCGAAGATAAACACAAAAAACAGAGCAGCCGAAATGGACAGGCTCTCCACCACGTCGGCCATGCTTCCCGACGCTTTCCGAGGCGTGCGCGACGACATTAGCGGGCAGGTGGGATTCATTTGGCAGCAAGCCAAAGCGCCTTTGATCGTGCCGTTGCTGAAACTGGCGGTGGGTGTGTGTTTGGTGATGTCGGTAATGCTGTTCGTGGAGCGAGTTTACATGGGCATCGTCATCGTTCTCGTGAAGTTGCTCGGTCGGAGGCCGGAGAAGCGTTACAAATGTGAGCCGATGAGAGATGACGTGGAGCTTGGTCATTTGGGTTTCCCTATGGTTCTAGTGCAAATTCCTATGTACAACGAGAAGGAGGTGTGTAAATATAGCATTACTCACCTTATTTATTTTCTTATTAACTACCCTTTTTTTTCTCCTTATAGTAAGATTTTGAATACTAAAAGTTTGATTTTAAATTAAATCCAAAAATGTATCGTTTACGAGTGAGTTTTTTAAATAATTGCGATTAATAAATGGAGAAAAAAAGATTCATCTTTAAATTGCAAACAAATGGTGCGCTTTTAAAAATTACGATTTTAAGAGTTAAAAAGCAATTTTACTAAATGTTTGACCGCGTTTTAAAATATTGTGTTTTTAAATCACTTGCAAACTCAATCGGACTAAGGGTCTGTTTGGGTATAGTTGTTTCAAAATGTCGTTCAATAGTTTCAAAATATGTCCTTAAAAGAATATCAATTTTAAAAGAGTAATGCTATATACTATATTTTTATTCTATAATTATCATCGTAATAATGATGTGATAGTCATATGGAATATATATTTTTTCAAAAAATTGATCGAATTTGTTAAGATTAACACGTCAACATTATAAAATAATTGTAATACCATAATTTTTTTCAAGCGCGCAGGATATTTTTATGAGATTTTGATTAAGAAAAGTATACAGGGTCTTAGTTTTTTTTGACATGATGGAATTTGCTTGACCCTTTAATCTGACGATTATACTATATGCATGCAGGTGTATCAGCTGTCAATTGGAGCTGCATGTGGACTTTCATGGCCGTCGGATCGGATAATAATTCAAGTTCTTGATGATTCAACTGACCCAGCCATTAAGGTTCTGGCTTTGGCATCAATTATCTACATCATAAAAAATAAAATAAACAAAAGTCAATATTATACTTTTAAATTATAATTAATTATAATTGACGTACGAAGTCTTCCATGTGACGCACACATATTGCATGCAGCACGAAATTGAACCTTTAATTAATCCTCAAATTAGGTGAAATTGTGAAAACAAATATATATTTTGTTGTCTTGATCTATAAAAGAGCATCAGTCAATGGAGATGTAAAATATAACGATTTCCTCTTTTTTTTTTTTTTTTTTACTATAGGGACGTTTATCAACAATTTTCAATAAAATAAGAAAATAATTTATAATTATCTCTAAACATAAACAAGTTATTTGTAATTTACCCATCATTAGATATTTGAAATCTTTAAACAAACATTTTCTGCCCAAAAGGTCCTAATTTTTAAATTACATTTAAAAAGTAGAAAAGAAAAACAACTACTCCAAGCATTGAGGAATACTATAAGGCTTTTTAGAGTCTTCCTAACTGTGATGTGACTTTTAAAATTACCATTGAATTTGAGATGCGATTTATTGAGTTTTAATCTATTGATGATTTTAAAAGCCACATCATATTTGAGATGACTTTAGAAAGACTCTAGAAAGCCTTATAGTATTACTCCCAAGCATTAGTGTGCTTTGCTTCAATCATTTCTAGTTAATTTGGATTTTTTTGGACAGTAAATGAGAAATGTTACTAACACTCCCATATTTTTAGGTGTGAAAATTAGTATTGAATTTAAAATTTAGTAGTGATTATCTAAAATTTGATAATAATTTTACAGCCATATTAAAAAGTGAAAGTGAACGTAGCATTTCACCTGTAAAATTATTGAATTGGTTGCTCAAAAACCATACCCTTCCTTTCAAAAAGTCATGCAACATGGTCCTGTGCACCTAAGTTGCTGGATGATGAAGTTTCTATCAAAAGTTTATTTTTGGAAAGTTTCCTTTATGGGTTACAATCTAATACAAGGGTTCGTATTTCTAGTAAAGTTGTCGAATTACTCATAATTTGAACACTAAATATGAAAGAGTTTTATGAAGCTTTATATGTCGATGCTCTCGTGTTCAGATAGATAAGTTCCGTAAAAGCCTTCATTCATATTTATTACATGAATTATTAGATCTGAGCATCAAAATTTCTTGGAACTCAATCCCAATTCAATTACCCTTTGAAAACCCATTAGCAACCTAAAATCGCCCGATTCATGCAAAATATAACAACATTTTTGACGTGGGTTTGTGTCATTCTTGACAAAAATACAACAGGCCTTGGTGGAATTAGAGTGCCAAAGATGGGCAAGCAAAGGCATAAACATAAAGTACGAGATCAGAGACAACAGGAATGGGTACAAAGCAGGGGCTCTTAGAGAAGGCATGAAGCACAGCTACGTCAAAATGTGCGACTACGTGGCAATCTTTGACGCTGATTTCCAACCCGAGCCTGATTTTCTCTGGCGCTCCATACCATTTCTCGTTCATAACCCGGAAATCGCTCTTGTTCAAGCTCGCTGGAAATTCGGTAATCTTCATTAACCCCTTCACTTGACTTGATTATATAGGTTTAAGAAATTGTTTTATTATTAATTTAATTAATATTTTAATACTAAAATGTTATTGCAGTTAATGCTGACGAATGCTTAATGACAAGGATGCAAGAAATGTCATTGGGTTACCATTTCACAGTGGAGCAAGAAGTGGGGTCCTCAACTTATGCCTTCTTTGGGTTCAATGGTATAACCCATATTCACAAAAGGGCCTATGGTTTAAAGGATAGAGATTTTTAGTAATTTTGTTGTTCGAATCTCTAATAATTCAAGCAAGTAGTAAATGTGAGAGAGTTTTTATGAGATTCATAAGAAGGTCTCGGACAGCTCATTCACCTGTTTGTGCAAACGGGTTTTTATAGAAATTCTCTCACATTTGCTACATAATTTGCTATTGATTTTCGCAGCAAATCGTTGGATATCACAATCTTGTTTTATAACTTTTAAAATAATAAGTTTATGACAGTAGAGAAATTGATGCAGGGACTGCTGGTGTATGGAGAATTTCAGCTCTGAATGAGGCTGGAGGATGGAAGGACCGCACCACAGTGGAGGATATGGACTTGGCCGTCCGAGCTAGTCTTAAAGGCTGGAAATTTGTTTATATTGGTGATCTCCAGGTATATGTTAACCACAATTAAGCATCCAAAATAAGCAAAAATAACTATAATTTCATAAAGTAAATTCTTGACATTTGAGTATTCTCATTTCTCACAAAGAAAGGTAGTTTTGAGCTAGTTTGATGATGTGACAAGTGTCACATGGACTGTAATAACATATGTACAGAATTCCCTACAGCCCTTTACCCCAAGAGCACTAGCAGCAGATGTCTTATATGGCATTTTCTTCCTATGTTTAAGGAAAAAAGAGAAAAAATCACAAAAACACTCCTACAGTAGAAGCCCTATATTTAACTTCCTCCATTGGATTGCTACTGTATTTTCCGATGCATCGGAAAATACTGTAGAAACCAATGCATTATTTTAATGCTAAAACACCGGTCTCTTTCCTCTCTCCTCTCACGATTCTCAATCTTTTCTTCCTTCTCTCTTCTTCTTCTTCTTCTTCTTCACAGAACTTCCATCTTCCTCTCCGCCTCTCCCTCATGTTGATGAAACCCATAACTTCCGAAGAAGATTCAAACAACAAATTTACTTCTGATGAAACCCATAACATAACTGAACAAACAAAAAAATGAATGACCAAAATCTTCAAAATGATGAAACCCATAACTTTCTCAAAAAGCACAAATCAAAAATCCACAAAATCTTCAACCCAATATAAATTTAGCAGGGAGGGTTTAGACAGAGATGAGAGAGAGACCCAAAAAAAAAGGGGGGCCACTGCCTGGGCGTGGCGTCGGTGGCGGCTCACCCGTCGGGTCTCATCGCTGCCTCAGCTTCTCTCAACATGGGTCAGGTCAGGCTTCTCAACCGGAGAGAAAGACAGGGAAAGAAAGAAGAAGGAGATGAGAGAGAGATGGAAATAAAATTAAAATGGAAATTTTGTTTCTTTTGGGTTGAGCAGAGGAAGAAGACGGAGAAATTGGAGAAGAAGGAGATGAGAGAGATGCGGGAGAGAGAGATAAAAAATTCAGAGGAGAACGTGTGGTTGGAGGAGAGAGAAAAAAGTAATTTTTTTAAAAAAAGTTAAAAGTAAAAAATATTATTTTAATAATATAAGGAATGGTTAAAGGAATCTATTGTGGTGTATATTTGTATAAGGAATCAAAAACTAGTTTGGATCCTTAAACTTAGGAAAATGGTTGGGAAGCTATTGCTAGTGCTCTAAGGTGTGACTTGGGCAGAGAGGTCCAAGCAAATTATATGGTCTTAAAGATTAATAGACATGCAAATTTGATTATGATCTAATATCATATAGCTAGGTTTCCTTTCCAAGTTTAATCTAATATTATATATTTCAGGTGAAAAATGAATTGCCTAGTACTTTGAAGGCCTTCCGTTATCAGCAGCACAGATGGTCTTGTGGCCCTGCTAATCTCTTACGAAAAATGGCCATGGAAATTATAACAAACAAGGTATGCTGCTTCTTACATTCTCTTAGAATTTTTTGCTTTTTTAATTTTTTTAAAACTATTCTCTGCTGATCACTATTTGTTTTACAATGCATTGCAGAAAGTGTCTATGTGGAAGAAGTTTTACGTGGTCTACAGTTTTTTCTTTGTTCGAAAGATCGTAGGTCATATTGTCACATTTGTGTTTTACTGTGTTGTTTTGCCGGCAACAGTCTTGGTTCCTGAAGTGGAAGTACCCAAGTGGGGTGCTGTCTACATCCCTTCTATCATTACCCTTCTCAATGCTGTTGGAACTCCAAGGTTTCTCTCTCCCACTCAATGGTCTTTTGTTTAGGGAGCAAGTTTCATAATGTACTCCATTTCTGGACAGATCTTCTTACCTGTCCGAACTAGGGACAACAACTTCTGTTCATGTGTTGGGTTCATGTCGTAAAACTATATGGGTCAGGCTTAATCCGATCAAACCCTTCAACTTTAAGCCACTAATTTCGTGTTAGGTTTGTGTTTGGTTTCACGGATTGTGTCAAAAATTGTTAGCCCTTATCTATCATGAAATTGTGTCGAGATATATGTATAAGATTAAATAAGTTAACTTTCACCCATTTAGTTTAAACAAGTTAGATTTCTTAATCTTAACCCACTAAGTTTGTGTTGAATTTATGTCAAGTTTGTGAGTCGTGTCAAAAATTGCCATCATGTTTCTCAAGGGGTATTGGATTGTCTGTCATTACTTTGTGGGATTGTGCCATATCAAACCTGCTTCAAATATCAAATATTCTAGCAATTCTGCAGAATTACTACCTTTATATAAAAGATAATGCAACAGAGGTTGCTTCCCAGTTTGATTTGTCTTGTTCATTTCTAAAACCTTTGCCTGCATGTTATCTTGCAGATCATTCCACCTGTTGATGTTCTGGATCCTCTTTGAGAATGTCATGTCTCTGCACCGGACTAAGGCGACAGTTATAGGTCTGCTCGAAGCAGGGAATGTAAACGAGTGGGTTGTCACTGAGAAATTGGGAGATGCCTTCAAGACAAAGTTAGGTGCAAAAGCTCCCAGGAAACTTCGTTTTAGGTTTGGAGAAAGGTATTATGTTGTTTCAATCTCTATCATCATGTGTTCAGAATCTCTTGAAAATTGAATGATTGAATTACAATTGTCATAGCTTATAGGATTTGATCCATCTCACATGAATTCTTGTCCACCATTGGAAGTTAATGTCATCTATTATTAGTTAAACATCCACTTTTGTATCCAAATAAAAAGGTGAACCCTATGGGAGGTGCTCAGAAGAACATCTACCCTAAAGAAAGTGTAATGGATTTTAGGTGCCTCTTTAAGGGCTCTCCAAGTGCTTTAGTGTCAAGCTGTGATAAGGCTTCTGCAGAAAACACAGGAAAATAAAATCAAGTTGGCGTATATGTTTCTAATAATTTGGAAATGGAATGGTTTTTCTAGAGTTCCAATATTTTCTTTCATTTACTCAATATGCTCTACAACAAAAGGAGCAGTATCGAGTTTCAATGATTAACGTTTTTCACATTGAGAAGATGAAAAGCACACCCGAACTTGTCATTTTAGAGTAATAATGTATATGTGGCTAATGCTCTCTATAGGTCGTTATATATCATTTCCATCTTTTAAAATATTATACCTAGAACAATGATATGCATCATTTGATGTACTGTGCATAGCATGAAAAAACTGAGAATACAATAAAGTTTACAAATTGTTTTTGTTTCTTGATTGCACATGAACAGAATCCATTTGCTAGAGCTTGCTGTTGGGGCCTATCTCTTCTTCTGTGGGTGCTATGACCTTTCCTTTGGGAAGAACCGATTCTTCATATTCCTCTTTCTCCAATCCATTGCCTTCTTCGTTGTAGGGGTTGGTTATGTTGGCACCTTTGTCCCCAACTTTTAGCACAACTTGTTTGGCAAACAATAATCTACTCTTCTTCTGGAGCTTTCTTTCATTCAGATAGTTTATGCTTCAGATTGTTGATACGAGGAGAGGTCATTAGTTTACTGTGAACAATTGTTTAAATATAAATTATTTTCTTTGTGGATATAGTCGAAAGAAAATGTATTTGAAATTGAAAGGAACAATGTTTTGTTATATTAGAAGTTCAAGTTCATTATGATGAAAAGATGCAACAAGCACACATTGATGGCCAGCAGTAGATTATGCAGACCATGATAGATAAGGTTGCTTAGTGTTAAGTTGAGACTTTGATTGGGAAAATGCTGAAGTTGGCATAGAAAACTGTAACTTTTATTTTATTTTAATGTTGGACGTTAGAAGAATCCTATATCCCACTAACATGGCAGTAAGATGAATCGGACAGAAATTTCTTACAAATTAGATTATAAGAGTTCCTCTTAAAAAATGATTTGTGTTTCTTAGCATGTGAGAAACACATTTTTTTAAATAGCATGTGCCTCCCTCACATTTTTTTTGGTAGCATTAATAACTTCTCACATGTTTAAAGAACATGTCACTTTTTAGAAACCGGTTATAGTGGCTATTTAAAAAGCCTCCAGGCCTAACCAAACCTGATTTATAACATACTTAACGGCAGCCTTAGCTAACCCACGTGTTGTAGTGTTTGTGACTCTACTAACATAATCAACTATCTAACTAGAGAAAGATACAATAATCATCTGAATATCCTCCACTATTTGCCCGATGCAACTCCAATTCTGACTTGTTTAAGTCACAGCTTGAACCACTTTGAGTGCATCACCTTCCAGGATTATATTTGAGAGGTCAATTTCTCTGCAAAATAAAATCGCCTGAAGGGTTGCCTTTGCTTCATCTTCAACCGGTTTCTCCCTATATCTGTTATATGATTTTATTAAAGCAATCCACTCTGATTTTTTGAGAAGTATTGGTAATAAATAATAAAAAATAATATAAAAAAGCCTCCAGGCCTCTAAAAGAAAGATGCCTTCATTTATATATATTTACTTATAAAGATTTGCTGAAATATATATATATATATATATATATATATATAGATATATCATGATTGAAATGATAAAAGCCATTTTGAAGAAAAAAATATATTTTATTTATTTTTCCCTTTTAAATAAATTATAGGCATAAGTTGATTATCCTAAATAAGAGTGTAAATTAGTCGAGCCTGAATGAGCTTTTCTTATTTGGGTTTGACTCGTTTAAATTTTACTCAAACTCGAGTTCGAGCCGAGCTGGAGCTTATAATAAGTCAAGCTTGTTGAGCAAATTTTAGCTGATTTTATATTTAATTTAATTTTTTTATTATAAATTTAAACTTCAAGTACACTAAAATGGCTCAAGAAGCAAGCTTGCATATGGAGCTAGAGTCAATACATAAAGACATTTGGTTTCGAAAAAAGATGATATACATCATTTTATAATAAAATGATGCTATTAGAAAAAAAAAAAAAAAAATCATCAATTTTTAATATTAATATGAACAAACTACCAATTCAAACCTTATATATGCAAGCTGCAACTAGTCAAGCCGAACTTGATTCGTTTAATATTCAAGCCAATATTTATGCTCACGAAACACCTCATTTAATAATCAAGTCGAGCACAAACCGAGCTCCCTCAGCTTAGCTCACTTAACACCCCGAATCCCAAAATTATTTTTTATTGTTCTCTATAATTGTTAAGTTGTCTCCAAGAGGTAGCTTAATTGAACCACGTCTAATAAAGCGGATGTCACTAATTCGAATCCCTTCCCCCTTCTTGTACGAATATGTAAGGAAAAAATATATATATATATATATATAGTTGTTGAGTTTTTCTGGGTATAATTAAGCAATTTTAAATAGAATAATTTGAAAAATTTTAAAGTATCCAATAATTAAAGTTTTTGCAAAAGAGTATTATCTTGCTGGCTATGGGGTTCGAACCCATGCGCACTTATGTGCAGAAGATCTTAAGTCTTCCCCCTTAACCTCTCGGGCAAACCAGCCAGTTGGTAATAATGTGACCAACAATCTAATATACTATTATTAACCAAACATCTAAGTACTAGGTGCGCCTTAAGTTAATTCCAAACTTCTGGAAAAGTTGTACAGAATTTTAATCATTCTGATGCATAAAATTAATCGGATTTAAAATGAAAGACTATAATTTCTAACATGAGAATTTTTAATTTTAAGTAATTAGAGGGGATCTCAATCCTAATTTAAATTGGATATTAAGTTAGGAGTGCATGGAATTCATTTGGAATTCATTCCAATCCATGTTCACAATAAATGTACGCTCTTAATTTTGAGGATAAGTCATGTTTTAATGCAATAAGTAGACGGGGGATGAATAGAAGGGAATCAATTGAAGGCAAGACACTATATATATATCGCAAAAAATGTACATTCTTTTTATTTTTTATTTTTTATATGTTCACACAAGAGAATAAGATATTCGAACTAGTGATTTTCGCTTCATAAGGCGTGGTTTATAGTCGATTAAGCTAATTTTAGTGATAAGTCATGTTTTAATGCAATTCAGTAGATGTGGGATGAATGGAAGTAAATCATATTGAAGGCAAGGCACTATAAAAGAAAACTCACTACCAAGTAAAGGGACTTTTCGTCTTTGGCCATTAGCAATTCATCATTTTACTCTTCAAAACACTTTGCTGACATAAGCATTTGAGTTACCCCTGTTGGTACTCTCTGCCATGCTCCATTGCCTTTAGGCCAATTTCTAGTCTAGAGGATCGATCCTAAGTACCACAAGGTCGATCCTGGGGATCCAGAAATCCTGAGGATCGATCATATCGAGTAAAAATCTGATTTTAGGATTTCTTTGTCAGCCTCCAATTCGACTATGAAGGCTATATATTAATCCTTAACTCACTCTTAGCCTATTTGCATGAATTTCAAGGTTATCAAAGGCGGCTAGAGTGTTGGGACAAAGAGTAGGGGCGGAGCCAGGGGGTTCGAGATGGGGAACTTACCACCTCATGCCCCTTGTTCCCCACTCTCGAATCACAGACTTACCATGCTGTTATTTCTCTTTTAGAGCTTCTCGAAGAAGGTGAATATAGTCGCAAAGGGCACCACCGTTTTTTTAATATGTTATTGAGTGAAGACTTTTTTTAAAATTACATTAAACAATGCATTCTACATTTTTATTCCGTACAATGCCGAATATACAATTTGAAATCTTTACAACTCAAACATTATTTATGACATACACAATAGTTTCTTGGGCTATTGTAAGACAATATCTACAAAAAGTCACCGTACCAATTAGTTTCAAATCTACAGCAAATTTTGACGAATAACGTCTCTATCCGCAGCAATGTCATCGATTCCCTGGCTTTTTTTTTTTTTTTAAAAAATATTTATTTATTTATGCTACTAGTGCTTTATTATTCGCAATCCTCTTCGCTGCCTCTATCATAGCGACAATTCTTCTTTATACTTGATAACTTTTCTTAAGGATTCGTGAAAATAAAACTTTATCCCATAGATTGCTACTAAAAGCAAATATAAAGATAATACATTCTTATTTAACAACAATGAAAAAAATACAATAACAAAAACTTAATACACCCTCATGCGTTCTACGCACCACTAAAATGCACCACAAGCACCGTTAACACATGTGCCCTAGTCGATTTATAGTGGAGGTGTGAAAAAGGAGGAAAAAGGAAAAAGATAAAAGGGGGTGGGGAGGAGAGAGTCGAGAGTAGTTAACTCCCTCTCCCCACTTTGCTATCCTTTATGATCTATATTGCTCTCTTTCTAAGGTTTGATGGCTAGTTTAGGGTTTGTCAATGAAAAGGATCATTTCATTCTACTTTTTTTATTGATGAAGCCGAATTGTCAAATAAAAAACATAGAAAACTGAGTTTTGCCGTTAAATCCATTTATGATGTACTTACATAAGTTTATGTAAGGTGTACTCTATACAGTGCCGTCCAATCCATTCAAAAATTTACCACATATGTTAAGGCTGTGTTTGGGAAGAGACTTGAAAAATGGAGTGGGCGATACTATAATAGATTTTATTGATGTGAAAAAAAAAGAGTAAAAGTTTTTTGTATAAAAAAATGAAAAAAAAATTATTTTGTAGTAATTTTTTTAATTTGAATAGTAATAAAAAAGTGATTGATTTGATGTAAAAAGTAAAAATGTTGAAGTTAATTTTGAGAAGAAAAATGTAAGATTATTTTTTGGGTTTTGGGTCATGGGTCCGGCCTCTTGCCAAACATAGCCTTAAGAGTCATCTTATTATTTTTTCTATTTCTCAAAAATCTCCTCAATTTGTCAAAAAGAATTGTCATGCAGCCAAATTTCTCAGAAGTCCATCAAGAAGTCCAATATATATATATATATATATATATATATATATATATATATATATTTTAATCTTTTATAAAGAGGTGTGAAAAGACTGTGTCTTAATCCTAATAACAGATTGAAAATTAGCTTCATTTTTTTTTTTTGACAATTTTTCGTTCTTAAAAGCTTTCAGGTATATAATTAAATTTTTACTATCATTTATTTTTAAAATAATAAAAATGTCTGGGTAAACTTTTATATTTAGATTACTATTTTAAATCATTTGTTTATAAATATATATAAAAATCATACTGTGATTTCAAAATATAAAAATTCGTTAGATGACTCGAGACCAATTGAATAAATTAATATTAAGCATGACAAAATAAATTGCAAGATACATTTATATGTTTTAAATAATAATTACTTTTTTTTGAATTATTTATTTATTTTCTTAATTATATTTTTCAATTATGTTTGTTTTATTATATTTTTTTAATCTTGACTCCTGAAACAAAATGCCGGCTCCGCCACCGGTATAGAGTGAAGAGTTGTTCCAACTATTGAAATGTGTATTTGGAGTGTGATGTTCTGATGTTGAATGTTTTGTACTTTTGTTGTTGTATTATTTTGCTCCATGGGTTAATGTCGTATTATTAGGAGTATTCGTGTACGTTTGATCATTGTTTAATTATTTTTTGGTGTTAATTGATTCATTTAGAACAGCGCAATGTCATGTCTTATCTATCACTTTTAGGTAACACATACAATGTCTTGTAGGTGTTAACGTATTTTTTTGTGGACCCTTGTATAGATTAGACAGCACCTTAAGTTGAATGACCAGCAGCAACCTTTTACACATGATGGTCAAGACTGCACGACATTGTTGACAACGCAAGCCACCCTGGGTTCGACCCCGTTGGGTTATTGAATAATGGCCGCAAGTTGTACACATTAAGACACCAGTTATACTACAGATTCCTTCGACAACGCACAAATCCTACTAAAAATAGATTATATGCTTGAATAGACGATATGATATGTTGAGCTATATATGACAGTTTGATTAAAATTTATCATGCACATATATATAGATGTCGATTTAATAAACTAAAATAATTTATTTTTTAATCAAATTAAAGAGGTTCTTTGGCTTTATATATTGGTTCTAGGCTTGCAGGATATTTTATAGGCACCGATGGCAATGTTTTTCGCCATCGTTAACGATGGTGGGTTGGATGGCCCGCCCTTGATTTTTCTCCCTAAATGAATGGTTTTCATTTTAAGGGATCACCTGTTACCTGATGATGATTAGACCAGAGGATATGAGGAACGATAGGGATACAATTATTTTACCAAACTTTGGGCTAACTGTTGCCTTAGTTTTTAATTTAAAAAAATGAAAAATGAAAAAAAAAAATGTGTGAAGCAATAATATTTTTTTTGAATTAAACTTTGGTCGAGATGCTCCTTAAAAGTGGTGTTTTACAGCCCCCAATCACATACTGCCATCTCAGCGAAAACTAAAAAAATTATACCAAAATAACATAAGCCCAAATACACCAGATTCCTTTAATTTTTTTTTTCTTCTTTTCTATACTCTCCACGCTTGCTGACCAGATTTCTTCCATTTTTTTTTTTTTGTCTTTTTCTTCCTTCTTTTTCTTTTCTCTCCACGACACCTTCTTCTTCCTTCTCTCATTTTTTTTTCTTCCTTTTTCTTCAAGCTACAACTGGATGGCCATGGAGTCATTTTTTTTTTCTTTTCTTCTTCTTCCTTCTCTAGTGAGTCATATTCTCAAGTGATTTTTCGGTGTGAAGCCATTTTTTTCGGCCTTTAGGGTGATAAAATCACTAAAGGGTTAACTTTTCCCTTTAGGTTTTAGATTTTAATTTAAAAACAAGTTTTGAGACATTAGAAACGGATTTTTGATATTAGAAGCGGGTTTTGAGGTGGGTTTGAAGCAAGTCACGATGGATTTGAAGCAAGTAAGACCTGTGGGTCTCGAGGGTTCTTGAAGGAAGTGGAATGGACCTCTGCAAGGACCAAAAAAGGATAAAACACGAAGTGGGTCAGAAGGAAATGGAGAAAATTTAGAGAAATCGTGGTGGTAGGTGTGAATTTGTGTGATTACCTGAGAAGAAAGAGATGGTGAAGAGTAGCAGATCGACGAAGACCCATTGGACTGAAGAAGATGAAGGTTGAAAAATTGGCTTTTTTGTTCTTATTTTAATTCTTTGCAATTTTCCTGAATTGATGAGGTGTCATATGAGGATTGAGTGCTGTAAATTGGAGGGTTTGTAGACTGACCGGACCATAGGGGCTCTCTATTTTTTTTTGTACTTCTTTTTTTGGTTTTTTTTTTTAAATAAAAATGTATTTTTCTTCATAATAATGTCATTTTTTTTAAATGACATTATTACGAATAAAAATACCATTTAGACGAGATAATTTTACTGAATATAGATAGCATCAAAGTGTCCTTGTTTCTATCTTCAACTAGTCACTCTTCGCTTCTTTGTTTTGCCGGTGCCTTGGACGAGGTTAAGGGATAGCGGTCAATGATTACTTTTCCCATACACTGTACATGATTTTTATATCATTCGGACCCATTAGACAAATATATAGTCTAAGTACAGAGATGCTAATTAATCGTTTAATACCCATCCTTATTCCTTAATAGCTGTCAGCTGAGAAGATTCCAGCCCTCGGCCACCACTATGGCTGTGAAAGTCAAAAGAAAAACAAAAACAAAAAATTAGTATGAAGAAATCACAACCACATATGTTATAACATTACAAGACTTACATACAGAGAAAACGTAAAAGAGTGGGTCTGATCGATGGAGAGACTTAGAAATCCGTAGCCACTTTTGGAACAAAAAAAAACACAGAGAGCAAAAGCCATGGAGCAGCTGTTGCTTCTTGTTAAGATCATCATCACAATCTTGCTTGGCTTGGTTAGCACGTTATTGCAGATGTGTGATGCCCTAATACTGAAGCCAAGAAGGCTTCGATCAATACTGAGAAAGCAGGGGATCAGAGCCATTCAGAGGTCCTCCACCCTCTTTTTTCCTTGGAAATGTTGGTGACATGAAGAAGATGAAATCCTCAGCTTCAAAGGCTCAACAGAGAAGAGCAAGCAATAACCCACGATTGCTCTTCCGCCCTCTTTCCATTCTTTGACGAATGGAGAAAATCATATGGTAATCACATCAATTGAAGAATCTGAATGGTTGCTTACTTTAACTAGCTTTTCTGTTCTAATTTTGACAGGTTCACTATTTATGTTTCTCACTTGGCAACAAACAAATACTGCATATGAACGATCCTGTGGTGGTGAAGGAAATAAGCATATGCACTTCCTTAGACTTTGGAAAGCCTTCGTATCAATCCAAAGAGCGTGGTCCTCTTTGGCCAAGGGATCCACGACTTCAAATGGAGCAACATTGATGCAGATCGAATGAGTTCGAACCTCCTTGCACTCGAGTGCACATAGGGTCCCTTATGTTAATTTTATGTTTTAGTTGTTAAACGCCTTTATTTCCTTGTTTTAGTAGTATTAGGGTTTTAAGAGTCTTTATTTCGTTATTATATTAGGTTTAGGGTTATGGGGTATTTATGTAATATTTTAATAGGTTTAGGGTTTGTGGCTATAAATATATGCTTATAGCCTCCAAACAATTCGCTTATTGATTATTATTATTTTGTTGAATAAGAATTACGAGTTTTCATATTTTCTTTGAAATCAGAGATAGACTCTAGATTTTGAGAAGAGTTCTTAGATCGCCGATAGATTCCGATCTAGAATTACATATCCGCTTCATATTTGTTAATCCCACTAAGCCGGTATCGGCTCGCCATTTCCATGAATGGGGAGGAGCAACCGCTAGACATGTCGAGGTGTACGCACATATGGAGAGACGTAAGCGAGCAAGCAATTTGTTTGCGCACATGGGTCGGGCGAACGATTGTCGTCACAACCAAGGCCGCAATTCTGGTGAATGAAAGCCAAACTAAAGTCAAACCCAATGCAAGAAGGATCAATTTGGGCATTGAGGATCAATGTAAGCCTCGCCTACCCAAATATCCAACTTGTATCACACAATGAGCATGGATCCAAACCTTCGGAGAGCGAGATGACGGACGTCAAGAGTGCAAGCTCATGCCACTCGGTGGGTGGATGGGTTCAAACTCAATATTCCAGAATTCCAAGGGGATCTACAACCCAAAGAATTCTTGGATCGGGTAGCGGTAGTTGGAGAGGTTCTTGACTTCAAGGAGGTGCCTAAAGGTCGACGGATTACTTTGGTCGCAACCAAATTAATTGATGAAGATTTATCGGTAGATTGGGCATCTCCACCAATCTATGACATTTATCCTGATGAAGAGGAGCCCTTGGAAGAGGTAAATTTGTTGGATAGCTTCGCAATTTTTTATGACCATTCCATGTATCATGTACTTGATAAAAGCCCCAAGGATAAAGCATTTGATTTGAGTATTACGCCAATTAATTATGTTGATTTCATCGGGGTAGATGCTATTTTATCAAATTCTTCTAACCAAGTTTGTGATGAGATCTATATGGCGGAGGGAAGCGTTCTATCAAAAAGTGATGAAGTCGTTGCTAGTTATTTGAAGATCTTCATAGCATATGGGAAAGACAAGGCACGAGAAAGGCATGACAAATCTACACAGCAATGTGAGGTGCGGGGCCTTTAATATTATCGTAGTCTGTTGATGATTAGAGCCATCATGTTTCTTATGAGGTGTGGCCTTGTTGTGGAGTTAAGCGAAGGAGAGTGGAATGAGTTAACCGGACATCCTAAGGACCGTGGAAAGGACTGGCCGAATTCGAGGACGAATTCTCTCAAACATGGGGAGAATGATGCAGATCGATGAGTTGAGCCTCTGTTCTTTGCACTCGAGTGCACATAGGGTCCCTTATGTTAATTTTATGTTTTTAGTTGTTAAACTGCCTTTATTTCCTTGTTTTAGTAGTATTAGGGTTTTAAGAGTCTTTATTTCGTTATTATATTAGGTTTAGGGTTATGGGGGTATTTATGTAATATTTTAATAGGTTTAGGGTTTGTGGCTATAAATATATGCTTATAGCCTCCAAACAATTCAGTTATTGATTATTATTATTTTGTTGAATAAGAATTACTCGCAGACGAGTTTTCTTCATATTTTCCTTGAAATCGTAGATAGACTCTAGATTTTGAGGATTCCGATCTAGAATTACATATGCTTCATATTTGTTAATCTTGCTGCAGCCCACTAAGACTTCAAATGCATCAAACATGGGCTCACCAGAGGAAGATCCTTGCTCCCCAACGATACATGAACAAGGTTAAGGTATATAGATATTTCAAATCAAACTTGCATGCATGACTATATTTTTCCTAACAAATATGAACTATTGCATCTATTGTTTTAGCAATAATCTTTACTGAAACGTCCGAACGGGGATCGATGCACCAATGTTGGAGAAACCAAGAAGTCCGTTCGCGCGGTACGTCGTTTTGTGAGAGGTTCGAACGGTACGTAGCATCATGGGAAATGAAAGAAAACATAATAAAATAGAATAGGAAAGGAAGAGACATAAAATAAACGCATGTAGTTCGGTCAATTACCTACATCTATAAAATAAAGTCTAAAACCTACATTTTGCTCTTATTACTTGATAAATTTACAATAAAAAAGTTCCATGTAAATACAGAAGTTAAGAGAATACAAACACTTTCTTCACAAAAAGTCTTCTCTTAGGGCTAATGGGTTACTTGTCTAGTAAAAAGGTGTGTCAACTATAAAGGTTTTGTATATGTTAACAGTTTGTATAGTTAACTGATTTTCTAGTTTTGGTTGCTCCAAAATTGTTAATTTATGGGAAAATTATAGTATACCCCTTTAAAGTTGACAATGTTTTTCAATTCGAACACCAAAGTTTTAATTTTTACAATCTACCTTACAAAGTTTCACTTTTTTATAATTTGACCAATATTATCCAAAAATTCTCATATTGCCCATAATATTTATTTTTTATAAAATAAAAAACAAATTTTGGGGTGCAAAAATTGCCAGATGGCCAAAGAGCCACCCCAATTTTTTTTTTATAAAAAATGACAAAAAATAAAAAATTAGTAGCAATATGAAAAGTTTTGGATATAATTTGTCAAATTGCAAAAATTTGGAACTTTAGGGGGTTGAATTGCAAAAATTGAAACTTTGGTGCAAAAATGGCTAGATGGCTAAAGCTACCCCAATTTTTTTTTTTTTAAATTTGTTTTTTTTTATAAAAGATTAAAAAAATTAAAATTATAGGCAATATGGGAAGTTTTGGATACAATTGGTCAAATTTGCAAAAAATTGGAACTTTGGGGGGTGAATTGCAAAAATTGAAACTTTGGTGTTCAAATTAAAAAACGCTGTCAACTTTGGGGATAAACTGTAATTTTTTCTTAATTTATTTTTGAAGAATTCTTTAGAAGGCTTCAAACTACAAAATCTTTGTATTGATTGTTTTAATACTTTGCTTGATTTTGATATTCACGTGTCATGTTTAATTAAATTGAAAGTTGATATAGTTATTAATCTTTATTGTTGTTAAAATTGAAATATTCATTGTTTAGCATTTCAAGAAGTGCACGAGTGAAGTAATTTATTGTTAAATAAAATGAATATATCATCCATTGGTAATGGTCCAATCTGTAGGGCATGATGAACTTAATAGTGAGGGTGGAGTTGCAGATTTTCACATTGATGAATATATGAGAAGCTTTGCCGGAGATGAAATTTCATTGGCCTGTTTTGGGAGCAACTATTCCGAAGGGAAAGAGATATTTTCAAAGTTTAGAGAACTTCAAGAAAACATGTTTAAGAAGTTCTTTTCCAATGGCTTTCCTGGAATGAGGTTTGATCTTCAAGAAAACTTGTCTAAACAAGTCTCCATCACATAAAAATGTTTTCGGTAAAAAGTGATTGTTGTGTTGCAATCAGTCAGGTATCTTCCAACAAAGAGTAACAGAGAAACATGGAGGCTAGAAAAAGAGGTCCGAGCTTTGATTCTACAGGCAGTGGAGGAAGGAAAGGAAGCAGCATCAGGGAATGCTTTGTTAAATATGATCCTTGAAGCTGCCAGCAACAGTGTATTTTCCCAAGATGAGACAGACCGTTTCATTGTAGACAACTGCAAGAACATATACCTAGCTGGGTACGAGACTACTGCTGTCTCTGCAACGTGGACATTGATGTAGTTGGCCTCAAATCAAGAATGGCAAGCCAAAGTTCGTGCTGAGGTGGTAGAAGTTTGCGGAGGTCAAATGCCTGATGTTGACATGATTTGCAAGATGAAAACGGTAAGTGATGAGTTCTAATTTGTATGACAGCTATAACAATCTACTCAAAAGCGTCGCATTCATTTTGTCAGTGACTTACGTAGCTTCTTTTAACTCATCACAGTTGACAATGAATCATTGCGACTTTATCCTCCGGTGCCTGTGGTGAGCAGGGAGGCATTGGAAGACATAAAATTCGAAAATATTCATGTGCCTAAAGGTGTCAATGTCTGGATTTTGCTGCTAGCCTTGCACCAAGACCTTGATATTTGGGGATCCGATGCCAAGGAGTTTAACCCCAAGAGGTTTGCCAATGGAGCCAGTGGTGCATGCAAGCTCCCTCATGTCTACTTGCCTTTTGGAGTTGGACAGCGTACGTGTTTGGGGCAAAACTTTGCCATGGTCGAGCTCAAAATTATTTTAGCTTTAATTGTGTCTAACTTCTCATTCTCCCTGTCACCCAAATACAGGCACTCCCCGGTGATGAGGATGGTTATAGAGCCTGAAAATGGTGTCAATCTCCTTATTAAGAAGCTGTGAGCCATAAGCATACCAGCTGATAGTTGTGAGTGAATATCCAATGCTAGTTGTTATTTTATACAAATCTGAAAACTAAAGACTAACAACCAAAGACAAATTAACCAAACAAAGACTTAAAACTAAAATCTGCCAATCAAGCATTCGTATTATGCCAAGGGTGATACAGTGTAGCTCCAGGAGCCAACCTGAACACATGGGCTTTAAAATGCTTGTTTCTAGCTCCAATATTGCAGAATCCCCAACGCCATGACATAATCCCAGCAAACATGATAATTTAATTTCCAGATCACAAGGCTGCATAATAGACAACCAATTTTTTTTTTACTGTAACTACACAAAAACACAAAAAGAATAAATGGTCTCTATTTTCCGCTCCATATCTGGTGTATGGTGGAATTCACATCAGACGAGCTTTAATAAAAAGACCATATCTCAAGTTTCTGACATTGGGTTGGAGCAAATTTGATGGCACTGAAAAGATAATTTAAAGATTTACAAAGTCATGTCTCGTGAGTTTTTCTAATTCCAAGGTTTATTGGGTCAAAACCGACCGTTAAGAGAAGAGTGAAAACTGAGAGATTTGCTAATGCTTCCGGACAAGATTGCAGAGAAGTATCGAAATATTTTCAAAATTAATATATATATATATATTTTGTGCCTTGAGAATGTTTTTAAAATAAAAGGTTTTATAGAGTATTGAATGAAGAGAGATCCATATTAGAAGGAGAGAAATTAGAGTTGGTATTTATAAGGCCCAACGGACTTTAGGATTAGATACCTTATTTATCCTTGTGGTTTAATTTCTTTATTTTTGGATATATAGGATTTACTTTTTATGACAAAAAGTCATTTTGATTTGCCTAAAGACGGAGATGTTCCTTCTATCAAAATTCTGTCCAATTAATGGAACACCATGTCAACACCAATCACGATGTGACATGTGTCCATATAATTAATTAAAAAATAATAATAATTTTTTTAAAAAATATATTAAAAACATTAAAAAATTATATTGGGTCAAAAACTGAAATATAATTGAAAAACTGGAGAGATTTGCTAATGCTTCCGGACAAGATTGCAGAGAAGTATTGAAATATTTTCAAAATTAATATATATATATATATATATAGTGCCTTGGGAATGTTTTAAAATAGAAGGTTTTATAGAGTATTGAATGAAGAGAGTTCCATATTAGAGTTGGTATTTATAAGGACAAAACGGACTTTAGGGTTGGTGAGCCTCTTGGTGGTTTCTTCTAAGAGAAATTTTCAAAGATATGAATCATGATTGTCGGAGAATAATCTGGGTGTGATTGGCTGTGGGATTCAAACCCTAAGAGAACCCAAGCTGTCGCAGTGGCTATGGGTTGCAGAAATAACATAGAGGGGGTGGAGAAAGGCTCTTTGTTGAAGCCCACAATTACGACGCCGTTTCAGCCTCTAAATTTTTTTTAAAATCTTTGAGGGGCATTTTTGTCACTTCTATACGCAAAACGACATCGTTCCAAAGTTTTCATCCATTTTGACAGTTTAAACTAACGAAGGGGGCCATTTTATAAGATGTTGATAGTTTGAGGAGTTACTTTATACCAATTAAAAGTTTGAGGATTAAATTACAAAAAGCTAATAGTTTAAGGAACATTTTTATACTTTTCCTGAGTTTTTAAAAAAATTATTAATTACTTCTTGTTTATTTTTGCAACCCACTACATCATGTTACATCAATATCTATAAAAAATGCAATTAGTCTCCCTTGATAACAGAGACGGAGGACCCCCCAATTACGGGAAAAAAAAAAAATTGCTGCTGTAAAAAAAAAAAAAAAAAAAATTATACTGGTCCCCCCATTTTTTTTTTTTTTTAAAAAAGACCGGTCCCCCCAATTATGGAAAAGAAAAATTTCTGCTGTAAAAAAAATATATATATATATATATATATATATATATATACCAGTCCCCCCTTTAAAAAATAAAAAGACCGGTCTCCTTCCCCCCCCCCATTCTAAAAAAAAAAAAAATCTGCCGTAAAAATACAAAAATTTTATACTGGTCCCCCCATTAAAAAAATAAAAAATAAAAACTGGTCCCCCAATTCGCCATCAACAAGTTGACTTTATAATTAAGCATTATTATTATGTGGATATTTTTTGTGCCACAATAGATTTTTAGTTGCAAGAATTAAATCGCCGGTTTAGTGAGCATATAGTAGAGTTGCTTATTCTCGGCTCGGCTCGGCTCGGCTCTTGATCTTCGAGTTACACGTGAATCTTTTAAAATTGATAATATTTGTTAATTGGTAAATAAATTTTATCTGCAAGACTTTATCGATCTTGAAAAAGAACAGTTAAAAATAAAGCTTCATCATTATGAGCAAAATGTAGTTCAAGATTCAAGTTTCCAAGGATTGTTAAATATTTCCAAATTGTGTCAATGGTTGGTTAGAATCGAAAAATCAACTATCTACGAACTTGTATGTTTTTGCTTACTCTTCCCATTTCTACTGTAACTACAGAAAGAGCATTTTCAACCATAAATATCATTAAAACTAGGTTTAGCAACAAAATTGAAGATGAGTTTCTAAGAATTCTTTAATGTTGTACATCGAAAAAAGAAACCGTGCAACACTTAATACAAATTTAATTATAGATGATTTTGGGATATGCAAGCGACGGATTCCATTTTGATAGGTGTTTGATTTGAAATTTCAAATTTTCTAGATCCCTCCCTACTTGATAACCCCATGCTAGGCATCCTATCACCAGTAGCAAAAACATTTTTCATTACCATCCAAAGAATAAACGTTAGGGAAGGCTAAGGTTTGTCTTAATTAGTTGTCTTTCCTTTAAATTGGATTGGAATTTTTTTTTCTAACCCGATTTATTAAACTAAAATATGTTCAAAATATATATGATTATAAGAATCACATGATCTATTAAGTATATATATAATATGAATTTTATATGTATTTTTTATACATGTCAATTTTTTTTTTTTTAAAAAACTTTAATTTTAGTGTTGATAGGTTGGCTTTATATTGGTTCTAAGTTTCCATGATATTAGGCACCAATGGCGAATGTCTATAATCTTTTACGCGGGTGGGTTGAAGCCCTTGACTTTTCTCCCTCAATGAATGGTTTTTGTTGTAGGGGATCACCTAATACTTGGACCACAGGGTATAGGGTCAAACCATTACCGCTATCACGAAAGTAAACAAAGAAATAAACATTTTGGATCATCTTTCAATCAGCAATTGCCTAACTATAGTACTTCTGAGAATTCCGCTAATGAATCATTCTCTTATATTCAGCTATGACGGTACTGTCATTTTTCCTTACCCAATTCTCTTGGTATTGCATAAAAAATAATGTAAAAGAGCTTGTCTCACATTTGCCAAGGAGCAAGAGATGGATGAATTCTTAAGCATTACTGGTCTATTCCGGTCAATAATTGCCCAGATGGGGTACCTTTGTAGGTTCCGTTTATGAATTATTCTCTCCAATTCAACTCCAAAGTGCCGTTTCTCTTCATACCCAATTTTCTTGGTATTGCGTAAAGAAAACCAAAAAACGTTGTGGAGGAAAAAAAAAAAAAAAACTTTTAAGAAATTCTAGCCCAATAATGAGCTTTGACACAAATAAGATAGTGTGTTGTCTATTTTTTTTTTTTTTTGGAAAACTTTACTTATTCTCCACAAATTTTGCTTTTTGTATACACCTCCAATTATTCAAAATCTCTTAATCTAACTTTTGTTTCGTTTTTAAATATTCTCAACCGTTAAATATTCAGCTTAAATTAAATAGAAAAATGAGAAAAATGACTAAGGGTGTTATAGTAATTTCAACATTTCCATTAGGATTTAATAGAAAATCCTAACGAAATGGGAAAAGTGGAAGGAAATCAAAGTTTAATACACCAAAGTGAGAGATTTTATACATTAGAGGTGTCTCATTAAAAGCGATAAGTTCGTGAGGTAAGTGAATTTTTTGTTTTTTTTATTTTTAATTATTATTATTATTATTTTACATATCCGCACTAAAAGAGGGAAAGGGAGGAGAGAAATTTGATTTAATGACCTCCTCTTCATAAGGTGTATTTTAATCGATTAAGCTACCTATCGGGATCTGTGTATTCTAATCTAATCAATAGATGTTTTTATACTTTTATATTGTATATATTTAACTAATATGAGGTAAAAGAATCTAGTCCAACAACTTGTTTTCTTGTTATCTAAACACTTATTTTTAGACAAGGACTTTAGCTATTCTTTCTCTCTCTCTCTCTCTTTAATTTCTTTTTTCTACCTTATTAAGAAAATCTGCTTAATAATTTTATATTCATCATTATTTATTTGAAGAGATACTATAGCTCAATTCTATTTTAGAAAGAGGTTGCACAATCTAAAGCTGGCGTACGTGGGTAATTTTGGTGGGATGGATTAATCTAAATTTTACAGCTTGAAAAACACAAAGAAATTAGGGGAAATTTACTTTAATCTTGAAGTTTGAGGTGTTTTCAATTTGAACCCTAATGTTTAAAATTTATAATGTATCCTCTCATCTTTCAAAAATTTGTAATTAACACCCTCCATTACTAATTGCAGTCTAAGTAGATAGAAATGACATCACATGCATCTTACATGTGATTTTTATGCCTTATCTTCCAATTTTGCACCAAACCTAATTAGTGAAATAATGTAATTTTCCATCATTAATTAAAACCCAACGCCTATTTTGATTTTTTTTTTTCATCAACTCCTTTTGGGTGTTGTGTGAGTGTTGGAGTGAAAAAGAAAAAGAGTAGATGTCTTTCAACAGCTCCTATGTCGGCAATTTTTATGTACTTAGACGTAATTTTGCAAAATTTTGAAATATTAAGGGGTAAATTAAAAATTTTTAAACATTGAAGTCGAAATTAAAAACAGGTAAAGTTATTTTCCCCCAAGAAATTACAACCACACATATTATAACATATCTAGAAGGTATGTGCGACATAATAAAAGCTTCATTACAGATCCATGCCATCCAAAATACATCTAAAGAAGAGAAGCCAGTTTTGGAACAAAAAGGGATCTAAAGAGTAAAAGCCATGGAGCAGCTGTTGCTTCTTTCTAAGATCATCATCACAATCGCCTTGCTTGGCTTGGTTAGCGCGTTAATGAAGATGTGTGAAGCTCTAATATTGAAGCCAAAAAGGCTTCGATCAATACTGAGAAAACAGGGGATCAGAGGCCCTCCACCCTCCTTGTTGCTTGGAAATATTGGTGACATGAAGAAGATGAAATCCTCACCCTCAAAGGCTCAACAAAAAGGAGAGAAAGTAATAACTCACAATTGCTCTTCTGCAATCTTTCCATTCTTCGACGAATGGAGAAAATCATATGGTAATCACATCAATTTAGCTTCAGTTCTCATATGTTCTTGAAGAATCTGAATGGTTGTAATAATGTATACAGGTTCTACATTTATGTTCTCGCTTGG
Source organism: Carpinus viminea (assembly GCA_013348765.1). Lineage (NCBI taxonomy): Eukaryota > Viridiplantae > Streptophyta > Magnoliopsida > Fagales > Betulaceae > Carpinus > Carpinus viminea. The sequence goes on along the minus strand of CP054668.1, from coordinate 9,035,829 downwards.
CAACATACAAATACTGCACATGAACGATCTTGAGGTGGTGAAGGAAATAAGCATTTGCACTTCCTTAGACTTTGGAAAGCCTTCGTATCAATTTAAAGAGCGTGGTCCTCTGCTGGGTCAAGGGATCCTGACTTCAAATGGAGCAACATGGGCTCACCAGAGGAAGATCCTTGCTCCTGAACTATACATGGACAAGGTTAAGGTACGCTTCAAATCAAACTTAGCTACTTTCGGGTAGGAGAGATCACAACTGTTTTATAAAATTTACGAGAATATCTCTATTGATTGAGAAAAGGGTTCCTAAATTAAATACTTATTTAAAGTCGTAAAGGGTAGAATTCAACTCTTCTTGTCCATTAGAAGACTCCTTTGTTTCTTGTGTAGGGCATGATGAACATAATGGTGGATTCCTCAATGGCAGTGGTGAACTCATGGAGGATAGAATGTGAGGGTGGAGTTGCAGATGTACACATTGATGAATATATGAGAAACTTTTCCGGGGATGTAATTTCAAGAGCCTGTTTTGGGAGCAACTATTCCGAAGGGGAAGAGATATTTTAAAGCTTAGAGCACTTCAAAAGCATATGTCTAACAAGATTTTATCCAACGGCATTCCTGGAATAAGGTTTCATCTTTTCCATACCCAAGAACTTTATGTCTACATCACATATATAAAAAGGTTTTTATATATTTATTTATTTATTTATTTTTAATAATAAGTGGTTGCTTGTGTTGCAATCAATCAGATATCTTCCAACAAAGAGTAATAGAGAAACATGGAAGCTGGAAAGAGATGTTCGCGCTTTGATTCTCGAGTAGCGAAGGAAAGAAAGGAAGCAACATCAGGGGATTATGATTTGTTACATATGATTCTTGAAGCTGCCACCAACAGTGGATTTTCCCAAGATGAGACAGCCCGATTCATTGTAGACAATTGCAAGAACATATACTTAGCTGGGTACGAGACTACTGCTGTCTCTGCAACGTGGACATTGATGTTGTTGGCCTCAAATCCTGAATGGCAAGCCAAAGTTCGCGCTGAGGTGCTCCAAATTTGCGGAGGTCAAATGCCCAATGTTGACACGGTTCGCAAGATGAAAATAGTAAGCGATGCCCAACACGTGGATTCAAGACATTGACATTTATCTAAAAAAATTTAAACTGATATGAAAAATAAATTTAATCATTTAATTTAATTCTAACAATTTTAATCATTGACAGTTGACAATGGTAATTCATGAATCATTGAGACTTTACCCTCCGGTGCCAATAGTGTCGAGGGAGGCAATGAAAGACATGAAATTCGGAGATATTCAGGTGCCTAAAGGTGTCAATGTTTGGACCTTGTTGGTAACCTTGCACCAAGATCTTGATATCTGGGGACCTGATGCCAAGGAGTTTAACCCTGAGAGGTTTGCCAATGGGGTCAGTGGTGCATGCAAGCTTCCTTATGTCTACATGCCTTTTGGAGTAGGTCCGCGCACGTGTTTGGGGCAAAACTTTGCCATGGCAGAGCTCAAAATTATTTTAGCTTTAATTGTCTCCAACTTCTCATTCTCCTTGTCACCAAAGTATAGGCATTCCCCGGCAATGAGGTTGGTTATAGAGCCTGAAAATGGTGTCAATCTCCTTATTAAGAAGTTGTGAGCTATAAGCCGAGGAGTTGATGGTTGGTTATTAGCATAATTACTATTATTATTGATGTAATTATTAGTAATGATTTCATAACTTTTTTTCTTTTTCTTAAACTTGGTTTATTACAGCAATGGTCAAGAAAATAATACACATAAAAATGATGTTAAGATATTGATAAAAGGCATAAAAATACCCCATTAGAGTTGTTAAGTATGAAAGTATGAGAAAACCTTACGAAGATATGACAAAATGAAGTTGAAAAGACTTAGAAAAGATTGGGGGCCCCCTAGGCACTTCCTCTATTTCCTCCGTATGGCTCTGCTAATCGTCGTCTTTGGCCTCCTCCTCCCATAGGTTTGTTAGCTCTTAGCTACCACCTGTTTTCTTGTTAGGGGACAAGCGGCTATCCTTCTAGGCACTACTTGAATTCGTCATTCTACTGCTAGACTTGGGGCCATGTTCTGGATGAAGGCCTACAATTTGTTTTTTAACGACGCCAGTCGTTGTTCCTGGCGGGTCCTAGCTAGAAGCCTCTGCCCTGGCTCCCTGTGACTGGATTTGCGGCGCTGGCATGGTCTTTTTTCTAGGAATGAAACGTCTATCGTTTCTACAGATGACGCCAAACTATTGGTACAATTGACCACTCTCCTAATCACCTCAAGACTGTGATGAACATCTTGAAATCTCCACCCATTACCTTGAAAAATTCAGAGTTTACATGCTTTATTTATCTTCTTCTCTTCACATGGCATGGAAATCTCCAAAAGGATTCAATTATCTCTTCTTGTAAACCTAAAATTCTCCTCTACTGTATAAGATTCATCACAATCATGTATAAAAGAATTTGACAAAATATCATCAACATAGTCAATTTCCTCAACATTAAAATCGAAGAATTCACTTTTAGGGCTTTCATAAAACACATGATGCATAGCACTTTCATGAAAAATTGCAACACTATATGAGAGATTTACCTCTTTTCTTCTTCAGGATGAATGTCGTAGAATATTAGAGGGATCCAATATGCTCGAGATGGGCGCACATTTGCATTTCCAATCGCTCAACAATTCACTCTTTCATGTGCTGCAAACAAATCATCAATTGATCTTCACATGTTTTTGGGGATTGTACACATTGTTCAAGTATGCAAAATGGTTACTATTCATGCGTCCTCGTGGAGCCATGAAAAGTAACCTTAATTTTGATACCAACTGATGCTATGTGACATCGTGGGTTGCAAAAACAAAAAGCAAAAACAAGAAATTCACAATTTTACTCTAAACCTAGAGTCTATCAACGATTCAAGGAAAAACGTAAAATAAAATCCAACCTCTAAGTATTTCTCATTGATAAATTGACAAATAACAACAAAGCTATGTTCTTAGGATGATAAAACATGTATTTATTGTAAGTAAAACCCTAAACCTAGTAGAACATTGTAATAAGTTGGTTTAACAAAACTGGGCGTGGTTTGTTTGCAATCTTGTTTGAACGAAACTGCAAGCAAACAACTCTTTCCAAACTCGTTCGATAGCTCGTTTGAATGCAGGGGTGGATGAGCAATTCTGCTCAACACTTCAGTCCTTTATTCGAGACCCATTTTTACCAAGTAAATGTCGAGATTAAAATTTCCAATGACACCAAGCTTGCTCCCATCTGATGTTCAAAACTTGAGATATGATATTTTTATTAAAGCTAGTTTGGTACGAATTCCACCCTACATTAGTTACCTTCCATAAAGCAAGTAGGTTGAACTTGGCAAGTACTTGGGGAGATGGTCCAATATGAAAGATGGTAGATCGTTGTAAGGGCCTTCGCTTATTGAGTTCCTCTGCTGATCTCCTTCCTTAAAAGGTCAATCTTTCCATTTAGAATCCTAGGTCTTGGGTTTTGAATAAGAATGAATCCTAGGTTTTGAATAAGAATGAACGGAGAAGGCGCGCGGGGGGGGTGTTGTAGGAGAGGAGGATCTTTCCTTATGTGGCCTTATCGCCATATATATCTTGTAGTTGTCGATCATGCCGCCACTCGGCTGGGTACTTTCATTTGTCATATTGTTTCTCGGCTGGGGACTTTTATTTGACATACCGATGATGGGTCACTTGCAAAACAAGAGAAAGAGTCACTAAAAACTACCCGTCCTAAGAGACTGAAAACACTTTGATGCTTAACTTCATACAATTATTGTTTGACAAAAGAAATTAATAAAAAAAGTTGAGAGAGGTTGTTGTGTATGACTTGAATGGGAATGTCTGCAATACAGTCGATGCATAAAGGTGGGGGTTTTTTGCTTACCACTCACAAGCTGACTTCTTACCTAAAGGAAAAAAATCACAAAACTATCCTACATCCTGAAACACTAGATTTTTTTCTTATTTCTTCTTCCTTCCATTTCTTCTTCTCTCCCATTTCTTCCTTCCTGCCGACAGCCTCTCTCATTCTTCTTCTTCCTTCTTCTTGTCATTTAACAGAGAACGAGAGATGGTTTGGGAGAACGTGACCCACGGCTCTTGGCGTGGGTCTGGCTGACCCATGGCTGGCCAAACCCACAACTACCCTCTCCGGATCACCCTTTCTGGTTGGGTCACCCTCTCCGGCGCCAACAATCATCTTTTCCAGTGTTAGGGTGATTAAATCCTCAAGGGTTAATCTTCCCCTTATATGTTTTATATTTAATCTAAAAACAATTTTTGTGGCATTAGAAATGATTTTTGTAACATTAGAAATGAATTTTGAGCATTAGAAATGGGTTTTTTAGGTTGGGTTTTATGGGTTTTCTTGCACGTCAGGTGGGTTTTCCGGTGGCGTGACAGGATGGATGTGGAGGACATGATCGGAGAGGTGAGGGAGAAGAAGGAGAAAAGAAAAGAAAAAACCAGATTGTGGCTTGGGTGGATCGTGGCCACCCCAGTGGTCGGAGCTTTTTTTATTTTTTGTTCACTGAAAAGTCACCGGAGGTGGGCAGTGGGCCGTGGTGGGTTGTGGTGTCTGGGCAGGTGGTCCTTATTTAGTTGCTTTATTGGGTATTTTGTTTTCATTTTAAATTTGTACATTTTTTTAAAATGCTGAAATGTCAACTTGTGAGTGATGAATAAAAAACCCTCCTTTTATGCACTGATCGTATAGCAGCACTCAACTTGAATTACTCAAGTCAACATCACGTGGCCATGCAACATGTTTTGCTTCCTTGTTCAATTGGTCTTCGACTCCAATTTGGAGTCTATTATAGTTGTCATCAATACTTTTCCTATTGGGATTTGAAAAAAGCAAATTGACTTTTTTTTTTGTTACGAGTTGGATTTGGAGTATTTTTGGCCGACTTTAGCATTTATAAAAGGTGCAACCACGTGTGAAGAAGGTTGAAAAATTAGAATTCCCTCGTTTTCACTTGTGATTTCTCAGGATTTGAGGTGCCGCACGGGTACTAAAAGAAAAAGAGTGGGATTTTGATGTATTGTGACTTCGAATTTGAGTGAGTTTCTCTTTTAGTTTAACTTCAATGTAGTAATGGCACAAAATCTGTGTTTTGTGCCCACCTATCAAAAGTTGACACCTTATCTTAGAACAAAAAATAAAAATGAGAACAAAAAACCAGATTAATCCATCTTCTCTCAATTTTTTTTTTAAAATTAGAATGGTGGCAACCACTCCAAGTGGAAGGAGCACTGACGCATGGGACTGGTTGAGGGTGGCCACTCGTCACCCCCAAATATGGCTAGGGTTGGCCCGCGAGCCACCCCTAGGCCATGGGGTGGCTGTGCACCACGACAAGGGTGTCTAAGGTGGCCTGCGAACCACCCAGCCACTTCTGGGGCGGCGCACGGCCACTCCATGGCCCTAGGGATGGCTCAGCCACGTGCCATCCCCACAGGGCTGGCAGAGAGAGAGAGAGATAGAGGTGGTGGACGAATCCAGGTGCACAAAACCCTTGATTTGTGCCAACCACACAAAAAGATGCACTATTTTTTTTTTACTATTATTTGTACTCCATCTTTTGATAGTTAATTTCATTCAGATTGTTTCCGTTAGTGGATGTAGGCTTATTAAGCCGAAACACTTAAATCTTTATATTTTGTGTAATTGATTTATTTTCTATTATACTTTATTTTCTTTTTCTCTCTTTTTTGGGAGCCTGAATTTAGTTTTGTCACAATAGAAAGAGCCTATGCATGAGCCTTTTCCTTCACACAATATTCGGTAAAAAGGGCCATATTTATTAGTTTTTTAAATACACCGTGGTAATGTCCATCAGTCCATGTGAAATATATTTGCATGTGAAATGAATCAAACATTAAACTTCTTAAAAAATATAATTTTTTAATTTTTGACTCTTGAAATGTAGGTAGTATAAAATAGTTAAATGAGTATTTTCGTGAGTTTATTTAATTTTTTTTTTTAAAAAAATTAAATATAAAGATGATCATATCGTAAACGCTCTCCTTAATTTTGTTGTTAACAGAGAAAAGGTGGCCAGCATTGATATTTTAAGTGGACGGGTCGGGTCAGGTCATGAGTGCCACCCATTTTTTCTTAAGATAATTGGTCTTTTGTTCTCCGTATGGGCCTATTCGCCACGTCTCTTCACATCATGTGAGGCAGAACAGGGTGTAATGTCTTTACGATTTAAGATCAAATATCGGACCCGTTAAACATTGTAGGGAAACAATTCCCTTTCTTCTTTCTGTTATTTGCTCTTTTAATTTAATGATAATTTTAAAAAGGAAAATGTTTGGGGTTCTTCCTTAAGTTCTTGTATTCTCTACCTACATAAAATATTATTTAAGAAAAAATAAAATTATAATGCCGTCACTTGGTTTTTAATGTATTACATCTCAAATTTAAGATTAAGACTAAATTTGTAAGATATTAAGACCAAAATTGAAGATTAACATCAAATTTAGGATGACCAATTCCATTTTGAATGATATCATCCGTAAAGGTTAATCTTCCATCCTTAGGTTTTAGTTTTGAATCCAAAAACAAATTTTAAAGTATTAGAACTTAACTATTAACTCATAAAAATTAATCGGTTGGCAAAGAAGGTCTTATAATTTTTTTTAAATCATATAAAGAAACGCCAAGAGAACATTACGAGAACCCTTAACAAATCCTTTTTAAAAATTAGAAAGGTGAAAAATAATAATAATAATAATAATTGAGAAATGATGTATACAAATTGTATAGTTCGGCTCGACATTATATGTGGCTGTGAAAAAACCAAAAAATCAGCACGAATAAATCCATAGCCATCCCAAATGCTTCTTAATATAAACTAACAGCGTTAAGAAGGGAATTCCCTTTTGGAACAAAAACAGAGAGAAACAGAGCAAAAGCCATGGAGCTTCTAATGCTTCTTATTAAGATCATCATCACAATCGCCTTGCTTGGCTTGGTTAGCACGTTAATGAAGATATGTGAAGCTCTAATATTGAAGCCAAAAAGGCTTGAGCAATCCTGAAAACAGGGGATCAGAGGCCCTCCACCCTCTTTTTTACTTGGAAATACTGGTGACATGAAGAAGATGAAATCCTCAGCCAAAAAGGCTCAACAAAAAGGGGAGCAAGCAATAACCCATAATTGCTCTTCCGCAGTCTATCCATTCTTTGACGAGTGGAGAAAATCATATGGTAATAACATCAATCTCAGCACTAGAATTTAGTTTCAATTCTCATATATTCTTGAAAAATCTTAGTGTTTGTTTACTTTAACAAGTTTTTTGGATGAATAAGCTCTTTATTGACAAACCAAACTCACATCAAACACCCAAAAAGACCCACAAAGCAATACAATTGAGCAGGCTATCAACAAACACCAAAGACCCATACGAGAATCGAAAGCAGAATCTCAAAAGGAGAACACACTAGCAGAGAGCAGCTATCAATCCCTACTGAAAAAACAGAAATTCTTCAAAACCCAGCAGCAAACACTGCAAACAGACCTCCCCTACTGCAATACCACCTCTGTAATGCTCCAATTCCGACAAAGATCTTCAGCTGCTTTTGGATTGTTTCCATATCTTATCTCATTTCTATTACCCCAAATATTATAAACTGTGGCACTCGACACTAAACGGCAAAGATTAGCTCTTAAAAATTTTCTCCTCCATACCTATACTGCATAATAAGCTACAGTCTACGTCAGCCCAATCTGACCAGGGATGCAAAAATGTTGCATTTCGCCAAACCTTCTCTCCAAATCAAGAAGACAATCACCAGTATTCAAGCAATTTTTCATTACCAACCACAAGATAAAAGAATGCTTGGGAGTTGGGGGTAGCTAGGGGAAACTAGACAACTTTTGCACCAATCCCAGGTTTGGAATAAATCCCCTTACTGGAAATCATCTGATCTAGTGGAACCTCAGGTAATCTAATCTGATCTAGCAGGACCCAACAGCCAAATTCCACCATTGAATATCTTTTCTATGCAACTTCAAAATCTTGCCCCAAGCTCCACGAGCTAGTCTTGGATATTTTTAACTAGTTTTGCAATTCTAATGTCGACAGGTCCAATATTTATGTTCTCACTTGGCAACATACAAATACTGCATGTGAGCGATCCTGAGGTGGTAAAGGAAATAAGCATATGCAATTCTTTAGACTTTGGAAAGCCTTCCTATCAATCCAAAGAGCATGGTCCTCTGCTTGGCCAAGGGATCCTGGCTTCAAATGGAGCATCATGGGATTACCAGAGGAAAATCCTTGCTCCCGAACTATACATGAAGAAGGTTAAGGTATATATGCTTCGAATCCAACGTACATGACTACATTTTTCTTAAAAAACATGAATTGATGCTAATTATTTAAATTACGAAGTTTGCAGGTCAAGTAATTTGTTGTTAAAATAAAATGAATGTAATTCCAATACTGGCGCAATCTGTAGGGCATGATGAAGATAATGGCGGAGTCCTCGATGACAGTGGTGAACTCATGGAGGATAGAAAGTGAGGGTGGAGTTGCAGATGTTCACATTGATGAATATATGAAAAGCTTTTCGGGAGATGTAATATCAAGAGCCTGTTTTGGGAGCAACTATTCCAAAGGGGAGGAGATATTTTTAAAGCTTGGAGCACTTAGAGAGCACCTCTCTACAAAGTTCTTCTCCAATGGCATTCCTGGAATGAGGTTTGATCCTTTCCTACCTAAATTTCTATTCTTACTTTGGATCAATTGTTCATGGAAGAAAAAGAGGGAAGAAGAAGCCAAAGGGCTCTCAATCTTCTAGCATCATACAACAATGCAAACTATATCTATATATATAAATATCTCATAATAGGTATACTTTAAACGGGGAGGAGAAAGGAAACAGAAGAAAAGAAGGAACTGGAAGGGAGCTCATGTTCATGTCTCATGGACTTGGCTACTCTATTTCCCTCTTTACTTTTTCACTTAATTATTTTTCTGGGTCTTTATTGATTTACTTAAATTTAAATTTTTCTTTTTTGCTCTGCAAATTGGTGGATAGGATCCTGAGCTATGGAAGGTGTTGAGAATGAGGAGAAGGAGAAGGATGGTTGTAGATTTGATTATAATGTGGTAAGTGTTGATGAAAGTGAGGCTGATTCTTTGATTGTGGTAAATCAGAGTGTTGAGGGATCTGGTTCTGATAAGGATATGGTAAAGTAATGCTATAAGTGACTTTTGTGTCCTTTTTGTGTCACTAAGAATGGTACAACTCTTAAAATCATAATTGAACTTGTGATTGCATCACTATTGGATTTTCATTATGGTGATTTTAAAATACCTCATTTTGGAATGACACAGAGATTTCTAGAATATTACTCGATAGTTTATCGGAGAAGGAGGACAAGATACTGGGGTATGAAGAATGAAGAGACAGGAAGAGGAAACTAAGAATTTGGGGGATTTTGAAGTTGGTAGAAATGCGTGCAGAAGAAGGGAGTAGAAGATTGGAGGAGTTTGTTCAAAGAAGAAGGTGCAGGGGGAGCCTTCCAGGGTTAACAGTTAGGTAAAATCCGAGTCTGGTGGGTCAATTTTTAGGCTAAACGCTACCATTTTTCTGGTGAAGAATGTTGGGAATATTGAGGTATTCTTCATGGAGAACGGGCTTTATATCTTTGGGTTTTTAATGATGTGAAGATGAGAGCTGAGGTGCTTGAGGCAGAAATGTGGCATTTGTGAATAAGCCAATCATCCTCAGAAGATGACAGCCGGGGACTCAATTGCTAAAGCTTGATCAAACTTGAATTTCATTTCCACCTTCCAATAGCTTCTGTGGTAATCACTGGGTGTTAAACTTTGAGCTTTTAAACCTGACATGAATCATATATAATCTGCATTACATTTAAAAAAGAAATTAGATAAAAAGAGGTTGTTGTTGTTGCAATCAATCAGGTATCTTCCAACTAAGAGTAACAGGGAAATATGGAGACTAGAAAAAGAGATTCGAGCTTTGATTCTCAAGGCAGTAAAGGAAAGAAAGGAAGAAACATCATGGAAAGATTTGTTACATACGATCCTTGAAGCTGCCAGCAACAGTGGATTTTCCCAAGATGAGACAGACCGCTTCATTGTTGACAATTGCAAGAACATATACTCTGCTGGGTACGAGAATACTGCTGTCTCTGCAACGTGGACATTGATGTTGTTGGCCTCAAATCCAGAATGGCAAGCCAGAGTTCGTGCTGAGGTGGTCCAAGTTTGCGGAGGTCAAATGCCTGATGCTGACATGGTTCGCAAGATGAAAACAGTAAGGGGCATCATATTTGCTATATATAAACATTCACAACCCAACATTTTCTCAATGACTTACCTAGCTTTACCTTTTAACCCATGACAGTTGACAATGGTAATTCATGAATCATTGCGACTCTACCCTCCAGTCCCGGTGGTGTTTAGGGAGGCATTGGAAGACTTAAAATTCGGAGATATTCACGTGCCTAAGGGTTTCATTGTCTGGACCTTGTTGGTAACCTTGCACCAAGACCTTGATATTTGGGGACCCGATGCCAAGGAGTTTAACCCTGAGAGGTTTGCCAATGGTATCAATGGTGCATGCAAGCTCCCTCATGTGTACATGCCTTTTGGAGTTGGGCCGCGCACTTGTTTGGGACAAAACTTTGCCATGGCAGAGCTCAAAATTATTTTAGCTCTAATTGTGTCCAACTTCTCATTCTCCTTGTCACCCAAATACAGGCACTCCCCGAAAATGACGTTGGTTATAGCGCCTGAACATGGTGTCAATCTCCTTGTTAAGAGCTTGTGACATATTTTAATATATGTTTATATCTCCATTCTACGTTACATTTCTGCATGTTTAATTTTCTTTTTCAAGCCCAAGTTGTCAACGAATTGGTGTAAAAGATTTGGGTAATTCAATTGAAGAAGTCCATTCAAGGGTGCCTTGCATGGAAGAATCCAATTCAATTCCGGAAGGAGTCAACCAAGTTCAATTTCTATCCCTCTTTGAATCAGGTGCTTATCGGATTCCTAGCTGGTGTTATCCGGATTCGATGGCCAACTTGTATTACAGTAACAACTTCTATAAAGACGTCGTTCATGAGAGAGATTGTTTCGAGAGCCAACTATCAGTGTTACATTAAGCGATCAAAGGCACGATCACAACAGGCACTATATGAAGAACATTTGCAAGTGATACATGAACTCTTGGATGATCTCAAGAAAGTAGTGAGCAAGCTCATTCGGTTTCACCGTATCTCGAGGGCTGAATTCATGGAGTTCCCATAAGAGATGCATGCAACAAGCATTATGCAACATAAAAGACCCCATCATTAGACTAATGGGGAAACCCGTTCAGTTTCCGTATTCAAGAATGTCCAAATAGGCACTCTGCGTATGAAAAGAATATTAATTATGATGAAAAAAATGTAGATGCTATTAATTTGGTTGAAAAAGTGCAAATGCCACTAAAGAAAAAATATGTACAGCCATGACCATTGGTGCCAAATACTGCACGAGCGGAGGAACATCAACCACCTCCTCCTCCATCACAATCGTAACTCATCACGATCACCACAAAAATAAAGATCAACAACGACTCCTTTGTGTGCCATGTCCCAAACATCCCAAAGCAAACTCAAAGACAAGTTTTTTTTCAAGTGAAGGTGTCTAATGTAGGATGACATTTTCCCATATTTTCGGTGAAAACGAAAATAGGAAAAATGTCTAAAATAATATTGAAGTAACATCGTTTGATTAGAATTTTGCCCATTATCAAACAATGGAAGTACAAAATGAAATCCTTATCATGATTCCAACGGATTGTCCACTATATTTGATTTTCTATTTTAGATTATGATTTTATTTTATTTTATTTGGATTTTATTTGATTAGGATTTTATTTCGTTTCCTTACTAGGATTAGATTTACTATTGTGGTTAGGATTTGATTTAGGATTAAGTTTACTTTCTCTTGCAAGTATTTCTCTTCAATATATAAGTAAGTTTGTTAATGCAAAAGACATAATCAATTGAATTATCATAAAATTAAAGAATTTCTCTCAAACACTCTACCAAGTTTATAATTCTTTTAACTTTGATGGCATGTTTTATCTTTTGGTCAGATGACCCAAACGCTTCTGATCATTATTACCAAGTCTTCCACTAGGTCAATTGGTATTACATAAGAAAATATCATTTTCTTAAAGAGGTTTGCTAGGGGTTCTCCCCGTAGTGTTCTCCTGGTGTTCTCCCAGTCTTATATAGAACATGATTTAATAAAAAATAAAATTGCAGTACCATTTTTTTGCTAACAGATTAATTTTTATGAGTTAATAGTTAGGTTCTAATGTTTTAAAACTTGTTTTTGGATTCAAAATTAAACCTAAGGGTGGAAGGTTAACCCTTTAGGGATAATATCACTCAAAATGGATTTGATCATCCTAAATTTGATGCTAATGCCTCAATTTTGTTGCTAATGCCTCACAAATTTGTTGCTAATGCCTCAAATTTGATGTTAATACCTAAAAAAATCGGTGATGGAGGCAACTACAATTTTATTTTTTCTTAAATAATGTTTTATGTAAAGCGGAGAACAGAGAACTTCTGAGAAGAACCTAATTTTCCTTTCTTAAAATATCAATGGGTGGTACTTATGACCTGATCGTACTCGAGTAGCAGTAAAATGGAGTCTTTATATAGTTCTTTATCTGGGCTTATATGTCGTGTCTCTTCACATCATGTGAGGCAACGTCAATGCCTTTAACAATTTTTTCTAAGGGAAGTCTAAACTTACATGAATATATAAATGCTTTTCTTACAAGTTTAAAATATAAGGAGACAAATTCAATAGATATAGGTTTGTTGTAATATATAAAAAAATATTTATGACTTTTTGAGGGGCGAAATTACGATTTTTTGTAAGGGAAGTCTAAACTTACATGAATATATGAATACTTAGCATATAGTTCTTTATGTATGTGTGCGTGTGTATTTATGTAAAATAAAAGCGGACAAATTCAATAGACATAGGTTTGTTGTAATACATTAATATATATATATATATATATATATATATATATATTTTCTGACTAATTGATGGCCGTGTACAAATGAAAGCTAGATAAGTTAACAACTAAAAGCACTAGAAGCACCTTTTCTTACATTTATTAATTCTTAATTTTAGAGAACAAAAACTAGTTTTTAATGTCTTATATAAATAAACTTCACAATTGATATATAAGTATTATTCAAATAAATGATAAGAGATATAGAGAAGAAAAAAGATAGTTATTTAAATATTCTTTTAAATAAATATTAAGTCTGAGTAGCATATCCTCAACTTGGTATATACATTTAAATATATATATATATATATATATATATATATATATATATATATTACATGTCTACAAAAGAGAAGAAAGGGATGTGAGATTTGAACTAGTGAAATTCACTTCTTCTTCTTTTTTTTTTTTTTTTTTTTGCATGTCCTCACAAGAAGGGGGAAGGAGATTCAAACTAGTGAAATCCACTTCTTAAGGCGTAGTCATAGCTAATTAAAATATCTCGTGGAACCATAAAACAGTTTTAGTTTTAGTATAAAGATGGTTGACAATTTGGGTGTGTCAAGGATAAGAATGTGTAAAGACATGGATGGTTGTAATTTTGAATTTGGGCAACAAAATTACAAATCTATGTCCACTTTTATTGGCATTAAAATTATTACACTTTTACTTGCATTAAAATTATAAGGAGAGGGACAAAATTTCCTTTACATGCCCAATGTCCATAGCCATGCATACAGTCAATTTTTTAAAAGAACAAATGTAATTACGAAAATGCCCTAGTAAAAAATGATGAGGATTTGACTTGAGGGGGCAATCTGTGTCAAAAATGTACAGTGCTTATTATTGTCTACACAACTTTGGGTTGCCATGGACCCCCACCCCAGCCTTTTACATAGGTCCCCTAGCCTCTATGATTTAAGATCAAACATAGGATCTATTAAAGCATTTACATTGAATTCTTTATATTTGACTTTTTCCTAAATTTAAAAAATAAATAAATAAATAACATTTCACCAATTCTTTATCTAATGTTAAATATATCTCATATTAGAAATATTTAGAGAGTATGTTTAATAGTTTTAAAAAATAGCTAGCTATATCAACAAAAAGTTGAATTTTAGACTTAAATGTAAAGAATTTTGAAGAACTCAATGTGAAAATTGGCTGTGAAAAAATAAAAAAAATCAGCATGAAGAAATCACAGCCACATATATTATAAAATGAAAAATGTTAGGCTTATAAACATATTTTACAATATATATATATTAATTACAAACTGATGTGATACAACACTATTGGATATGTAATAAATTCAAATTTTAAGAAACTCAATTATATTGTACCACATTAGTTTGTAATTTTTTTTTTAATTATTTTATATTTATTTTATTTTTTTTTGTAAAATGTGATTGTAAGCCTAGTATTTTCCTTTTAAAATAAATTTACACCTAAATACAGAGCAAAAGTAAAACATACACTTGAGAAAACCATAGCCGTCTCAAATGCTTATCAATATAAACTAATAGCATTAAGAAGGGAAGCCACTTTTGGAGCAAACACACAGAGAAACAGAGCGGAAGCCATGGAGCTTCTATTGATTCTTGTTAAGATCATCGTTACTGTTGTGACAAACGCATATCCAAGATCACCAAAGAAGTAAAAAAGTGCAAAATAGAAAATAACACAGTCATACAAGACACCAAAATTTAAGTGATTTGGTCCAAAAAGCCTATATCCACTGGCGGAGACAATCCAAGAGAAATTCACTAACAAAAGTGGAGTACAAATACAAATCAAAAGACACTCAAAACCTAAAAGTCTCAATACACCAAAATCTCACTCATAATAAAAGAAAATTAAATACAAAAGAGAAGCTCCTCTATAATTCTCTAAGCTTAAAATAAGCATACAAAAGTGACATCAATATATAAACAAATAGTGTATCTCTTACAAAGGGGTTAGATGCCATCACTGTAACCAAATGTCTTTCCCCACTACATTTCTTCTTTATTGGATGTCTCCACCAAAACACTCATGAGGAGCTTCTGCTCTGCTCCCTTCTATGGAGCTACAGCCCCCCAAGCTCCAAAAATGGCCGAATGGCCTCCATCATTTAATCAAAAGTCTTCACTTCCTCTTCCTTATTAAATGAGTCCATCAACTTCACCTACCCATAACAAATGGCGTCATTTAATCTTCTTTATACAAGTAAAAGACAAAAGGACAAAAGACTTGATGAAAGCATGGCTTGGGGTTCTCGTGTTGCTGCACCCAAATTTTCTTCTTTCTTGTAGTTGCTGCCTCTTCTCTTTGGACCGAAAGGCTTCATCCAACAAGGCTTTTGTCAAAGCTTCTAGAAACCACTTAATAGAGAAGAGACAAAATGGCAAGTGGGACTTAAATGAAGCCATGACAAATTGGGTCTTCGGTAGACTTGTGAAATACAAAGTCATTTTTCAACAATTACAATCGCCTTGCTTGGCTTGGTTAGCAAGTTAATGAAGACGTGTGAAGCTCTAATATTGAAGCCAAAAAGGCTTCGAGCAATACTGAGAAAACAGGGGATCAGAGGCCCTCCACCCTCTTTTTTGATGGAAAATATTGGTGACATGAAGAAGATGAAATCCTCATCCTCAAAGGCTCGACAAAAAGAAGAGCAAGCATAAACCCACAATTGCTCTTCTGCAATCTTTCCATTCTTTGACGAGCGGAGAAAATCATATGGTAATAACATCAATAGCAGTGCTAGAATTTAGTTTTAATTCTCATATATTCTTATAAAATCTGATTGGTTGTATATTTTAACAAGTTTTTGTTTGTTTTTTTTTTTTTGGATGAATAAGCTCTTTTATAGACAAACCAAACTCAACTGTACAAACACATCAAACATCCGAAAGAAACCCACAAAACACTACAAGTGAGCAGGCTATCAACAAACACCAAAGACCCTTACAAGAATGTAAAGCAGAATCTCAAGCAGAGCAGGTACCAATCCCTACTGAAAAAACAGAAATCCAGCAGGACCCAGAAGCAAACACTGCAAACAGAGCTCCCCTACTTTTTAAAGCCCCATTTAAGAAGAAGATTCATGCAATTTTTCATTACCAACCACAAGTTAAAAGATTGCTTAGGAGTGGCTAGGCGAAACCAGACAACTTTCCACCAATCCATTGCCAACCTCAAATTTTATACAATGTCTAGCAAACTCACGCAACTACAAAATCTCGAGCCAACTCCACGAGCTTTTCTGGGATATTTTAAACTGGTTTTGCTATTTTAATGTCGACAGGTCCAATATTTATGTTCTCAATTGGCAACATACAAATACTGCACATGAACGATACCGACGTGGTGAGGGAAATAAGCATATGCACTTCCTTAGACATTGGAAAGCCTTCCTTTCAATCCAAAGCGGTTGGTCCTCTGCTGTGTGATCAAGTGATCCTGACTTCAAATGGAGTAACATGGGCTCACCAGAGGAAAATCATTGCTCCCGAACTATACATGGAGAAGGTTAAGGTATATATATGCTTCAAATCGAACGTGCATGGCTACATTTTTCTTGACAAACACGAATTAATGCTAATTACTTAAATTATGAAGCTTGCGGGTCAAGTAATTTGCTGTTAAATTAAAATGAATGTAATTCCAGTACTGGTGCAATTTGTAGGGCATGATGAAGATAATGGTGGAGTCCTCGATGACAGTGGTGAACTCATGGAGGATAGAAAGTGGAGTTGCAGACGTTCACATTGATGAATATATGAAAAGCATTTCGGGAGATGTAATAGCAAGAGCCTGTTTTGGGAGCAACTATTCCAAAGGGAAGAGATATTTTCAAAGCTTGGAGCACTTCAAATGCACCTGTCTAAAACTTTTTCAAGATTGGCATTCCTGGAATGAGGTTTGATCCTTTCCTGCCTAAATTTCTATTGTTACTTTGGATGGATAGAACAGAGGAGCAGTAAAGGAGCAAAGTCGGTTGAAATTGGAAGGGAGAAAGGAAACAGAGGAAAGGAAGGAATTGGAAGGGAGCTCATGCTCATGTCTCATGGACTTGGCTACTCTCTTTCCCTCTTTACTTTTTCTCTTAGTTATTTTTTTGGGTCTTTATTGATTTACTTAAATTTTTCTTGTTCTTTCTGCAAAGTAGTTGATAAGATCCTGAGCTATATATGCAAATTGTTTGATAACAAAAACTTGGTTTTTCGAATCTAAATTCTTCTTCTATTTTCCTACTTCAAGTTGGTTTACTCGATCATTCTAAGACTGTTTTTCTTAGGAGTACACAGGAATCACAAACACTCAAAGATAAACACAAGCTATTAGATAAAAAATAACTGTGGTGTTGCAATCAATCAGATATCTTCCAACTAAGAGTAACAGGGAAATGTGGAGGCTAGAAAAAGAGGTTCGCTCTTTGATTCTCAAGACAATAAAGGAAAGAAAGGAAGCAGCATCAGAGCATGATTTGTTAAATAAGATCCTTGAAGCTGCCACCAACAGTGACTTTTCTCAAGATGAGACGGATGGGTTCATTGTAGACAATTGCATGAACATATACTTAGCTGGGTACGAGACTACTGCTGTCTCCGCAACGTGGACATTGATGTTGTTGGCCTCAAATCCAGAGTGGCAAGCCAGAGTTTGTGCCGAGGTGCTCCAAGTTTGCGGAGGCCAAATGCCTGATGTTGACATGGTTCGCAAGATGAAAGTAGTAAGTGTATATATAACATTCTCTTTCTATTTTCATTGATATATAGATAGAAGGGGCATCATATTTTCAATGACTTACTTAGCTTTACCTTTTAACCCATGACAGTTGACAATGGTAATTCATGAATCATTGTGACTTTACCCTCTAGCTCCGGTGCTGTCCAGAGAGGCATTGGAAGACTTAAAATTCGGAGATATTCACGTGCCTAAGGATTTCAATGTCTGGACCTTGTTGGCAAGCTTACACCAAGACCCTGATATTTGGCGACCAGATGCCAAGAGTTTAACCCAGAGAGGTTTGCTAATGGAGTCAGTGGTGCGTGCAAGCTACGTGCCTTTTGGAGTTAGGTCGCGTACCTATTTGGTGCAAAACTTTGCCATGGCAGAGCTCAAAATTATTTTAGTTCTACTTGTGTCCAACTTCTCATTCTCCTTGTCACCCAAATACAGGCACTCCCCAACATTGAGGTTGGTTATGGCGCCTGAATATGGTGTCAATCTCCTTATTAAGAGCTTGTGACATGTTGGAGTATATGTTTATATCTCTATTCTAGTTTACATTTCTGCATGTTTAGTTTTCATTTCGAGTCCAAGTTGTTAACGAATTGGTGTAGAAGATTTGGGTAATTCAATTGAAGAAGAAGTCCATTCAGCATGGAAGAATACAATTCAATTCCCAAAGGAGTCAACCAAGTGCAATTTCTATCCTCTATGTGAATCAGGGCGCTTAAAGGATTACGCAATGTGCATCCAACTGCTACGTGTCTTAGTTGTTTTAGTCTACATTTATCTTAAATAAGTAGACAAATTATATGAAGTCATGTCCTCTTTTATCAAGCATTCAATGAAAGTTATATTATGTCCAAACTTAAGAGTAAAATTAATTTGGAGCAGCTAAACCTAAAAAATCATTAATTTATAAAAGATTAAATTACAAACAATTCATACTTATAAAACCTTTGAAGTAGTCACTAATGAACCAAACAAATGGCACGTTTGTCTTCTACCATAGTAGCTCTAGAACTATGGCCAATCTTCTATGATATCTCCCTTTTCAGGAACACCGGTTGCTTGAAGGTTTTTTAGATGTGGAGGTTTGTGTGGTTTATGCAAAATAACTCTAAAAGAGAGGCATAAGTAACAAAGAATATTTTTTTAGCAAACTTCAATATGGATAAGGGTCAGTAGAAAATCATGCATTGTGAGGCCATAAATATATAGACTTGAAATTGAATTTCTAGTTATGTCATTGGCTAGTCTCATTAATTTATATGATTGTATACAAAGCTCAATTTATAGAGCTTACAAATGATTTGAAATTATTCAAATTAATTAGCACATAACCCACACTATACGCAAAATTTTTTATTGTAATTTAATTTCAAAACTTAAACCTATCTTGAACCCCTTCTGTTTTTATTTTATGTTATTTTCTGTTCTAATTTATAGGCCCTATCTGTGATTTTCAACCTAGATCCTGAACCTTTTTTTTTTTCTCTTTGGCCCATTAGAAACCGATCAAACTTATGGGCTATATAGTAAAAACATAGTTCTCTTCTTTCCCCTCAACCCTTCTCTTGAGGTCTCTTGTTCAAACATACATTATCTAATTCGTCAGCTGTTTAAAAAAAAAAAAAAAAAACTACACAAAAGAGAAGGGGGTAAGAGATTCAAACTAGTAACCTCCACTTCATAAGGTGTGATCCACAGTCAATTGAGTTACCTCTTGGAGACCAATCAATTGGCCCTTAGCTTGGTGGAGTTTGAAGATGTCTTAAAAATTAGAGCAATGTTATTCTCCACATTTATTTCATGTTGGTTATGTGGCTTGTTTTAAATGACTTTTTATGCTATTTATAAAAAAACAAAAAACAAAGAAAAAAACTTATAATATGCCATGTTAGTCAATATAAAATGATTGTGATAAATAGATTATAGATGTGAGGAGTGGCATTACTTTAAAATCTAGGTTTAATTATCTTTTTAGTACTTAGGTTTTAATTTTTTTTCACATAGGTTTCAAATTGTATTACAGATGATACTTGACTTATAAGAAAAGACCAACTTAGTACATCGTCACACACAAATGACACATGTCCTAAAAATTTAAAAACAAATTAATAATTAAAAAATTAAAAACTAAACCTAAAAAAAATATTGAAAAGTTATGAGGTAGCCACATATTTTGGCCATTGGGGATGGCTGAGCCATCACCATTAGCCAAAACCCATAAATTTTCAATTCTTTTATTTTTAGGGTTTCATCATTTTGACACTAAGTCTAAAGTTTCAAAACTCTCAATTAAGAATATCAAACTTCTGATTTCTTTAAATTATCCTCTTCCATTATTATTATTTTTTTTTGTCAAAATGCCCTTATTTTTTTTATAATGAATTATAAGTATACTTCAAATTGATTAATCATTGGTTAAAACAAAAACAAAAAAAATTGATCCGGTAACGCAAATATAACTAATATTTTTTCTTAAATCATTACAAAAAGTTATCAAACAATTTCTCCGTGCAACTCTCGTATTATTTGTTGTTCCCACGTCAAACTACATAAATTGATAGCTATAAACCAAAAAACAGACCATCATGGGAATCTCTCCGGCCCGTGATGAGCAACCGGCTTGTCGGTACATGTTAAGGTTGCCCCACTTGTGCTTTCTCCCGTCCAATTCCCCCTCGGACTCTTAAAAGAAAAATCTATCTTTCTTTCTCGGAATTTGTAAAAACCCACAACTTTAGCAGAGATAGACTGGAACCTCGCCACACATCTTGGTCAAAAGTAGGTTGGCCATGTGATGTAGCTAGCTTTTGTTGAAGCAACATGGAAATGAAGGCATGTGAGAACAAAGAATAAAGGAAGCAGCGTGGAAATGGCGCCGGCCACTTTTGTTCAGCTTTTTTGCTTTAGTCTTGGGAGGCTGCTTTTCCAGTTTCCACATTCAAAAACTCTGTGGGTATGTTTTCCAAACCCATTTTATTGCTGATTTATTAACTTTACTATTTAATATCACAAGCCACTAAAACTTATTAAGCTATTCATAAAGTTTAACTTATTCATTAATATAACATTTACATTTGATAACAATCTAATTTTTTTCTTTTTTTTTTAGAGAAATGAAAATACTTCATTCAAAATAACAATAATGTTCAGGCCAAAACCTTACAAAGATAAAGCCAGCTGCTCTAAAATAACATCAAAAATACAACTATGTGGCTCCTTCAACCATTATTGAGTATCTAGATTTCTAGTTGCATATTTAGCTAGACCATGAATCGCTGAACTGGCCTCTCTTTTAACATGTCGAATACTCCATCTACGTAGAGACCCCAAAACTAATTTTATGTCATCAATTATCTGCCCATAGCGTAACCAGTTGGATCGCGAATCACTGACAGCCTTTATCACGAGTAGCGAATCCCCTTCGAGGAGAATATCATGTACTCCCACCTCCCTTTACAACTCCACGGCGCTGAGAGCAGCAACTGCTTCAGCTGAGACCCCTTTTCATCACGTATAATAGCCCCCACTCCCATTCGCTTCTCTGCTTGGACAATCTAAATGTTACTAAATAAACTTAATAATTTATGTGCGTTTGGGTTATAAATCAAGGATTATATGGAATCAATATCATGATTACCGCATAGTAATGGCATCACACTCCATCTTATTCTTCTTCTTCTTTTTAAACAATTTTTTTTTTAAAAATTTTTTTATCATGAAAACTTAAGGAAAAAAAAAATTCACAACAAAGCTAGACAGTCTTAAATCTCGTCTATCAACAGACCAAGCCAAGAAGGAACAAGATGTGAGGTGTTTTAATTTTCTTCCTTTCTTGAAAGCTTGCATCCTAATTTTTCTCCCTATTTTTAGCTGCATTTAATTCTCTACCGTAGTGTTGATTTACTGCTTTTCTTATGCTTGTTTCACCGTTTCAGCTTTTCTTATGCGGGAGTCTACGGTACGGATGTATAGGGGTATTTTAGGGATTCCATACGAAATTCATACAAGTCCGTCGCTTATTCGCATAGGTTTTAGGTGTTTTCCTATATATATGTTGGATCATGGATCAACCTCCTAAAAAGTCAACCTTGGCTATTTGGAGCCCACGACCGCTTGACATCTCAGGGGGCGAGGACTAAGGACTCGAATCAAGGACCTCAGGGCGTAAGGGTCAGTTCTCAATTGAGACCCCACGTAGACCTTCTCAAGACATAGGGCTCGAATTGCCTCCAGACCCAAGGGTCCTAGACTCTCAATTGAGGCCCCATATTGAAATCTTCCTAATATTACACGAATTGAGGCCTCAGGACCTAAAGGTCCTAGGCTCTCAATTGATTCATCGAGCACCTAGGAACCCAGTGCAGTAATCTATCAACGAATTCAAAATTCAAATGACAAAATCCTATCTTGATCTCAGATCTCAACAATATATATCTCATTGATGTAAAGGTGTAATCCCATTTGCAAAACTTATTATATTAGTAGGATGCAATATTTTTTCCCAAAGATAAATTCACATTCGCCTTACTGTCAAAAAATTCAGTCATTCTCATACAGATTTTTCTATTTTAATTTCTTTAATTTTGTAGCTCCCACATTTTTATTTTCTAACGTAGTTAAGAGATTAATTCAACATCGAAATATTTAATGGAGCAATTTAGCTTCCACATTTTTAATTTTCCTTCATGTCTACATCACATTTTTTTTTTTTGACACAAAATGGGTGTGGTGTTGCAGTCAAGTATCTTCCAACTAAGAGTAATAGAGAAACATGGAGGATAGAAAAGGAAGGCAGCACTTTGATTTTCAAGGTAGCTTCTGATTGTTTTTTTTAAAATTTTTTATACAATTGATCGATCCTCATAAAATTAAATTTTTAGTTCCGTCCCTAGCTACTCTTATTAATTTATTTGATTGTGTGCAAAGCTCTATTAATTATAGAACTTACAAATGATTTGAAATTATGCAAATTTAATTTAATCCAAATCAAATGCCTTCATTTAGATAAATCAATCCTTATTTACGAAAACTAGTGCTATCCTTATCATCATATACGTTAATATATACTAGATATAGTTGGTTCTTGATTTTGACGATTATCTTATTTATGAATGTAATGATTAATAATATTGATTTTCATGAAATTTTTGTGTTTAAACTTGGTTTATTACAAGATCAATGTAGATATAATCAAAGGCATTTCTTGCTTCTTGCCTTTTCATGTTTTTATTTCAACGACAAGTTTGTGCGTGAGACTTGAGTGGCTACCCAAAATTCGAAACGTAAGCACTCGTCTTTCTTAATACTTTTTTAGCCTCTTGTGAAGTATCTTCATTTGTTTTTTTTTTTTTTTGGTCCAACTCTTGCACATGGGGAGAAAAAAAAAACAAAAAAACAAAAAAAAAAAACAAAAATCATTTCTCTTACATCTTTCAGGAATCGGTCTTATTTTATAGAAGCAACGTGGAAATGCCCAGAACAAGTTAATGGAAGCAACTTGGAAACAGTCCCACTTTTGTTTATCTTCCTTGTTTTTAGTCTTGGGAAGCTGCTTTCCACATTCAAAGACTCGGTGCATGGGTATGTTTTCCTTGCTTCCTAGCTTCTTCCCTTTTTCCTGTCAATAAAAGATGGGTATTCTGTAAATCTCTTTCCAATATCGTAACCTCAACAACTCTGCCTTCTGAACTCTCTTTCCTCTCCTCTGTTTCTTTCCCCATATCTTTCTCTTCTTAATTATCACTACCACCCTAACCAAGAAGATTCCCAAAATCTTGTGAGTTTGTAAAAGATTTGAGAGAGGGAAGATAAGCAAATATGGCCGATATTGTTGTCACTGTCCTCCTAGACAACTTGTCCGGTCTACTCAAAGAAGAAGCAAATTTCCTTGTTGGAGTGAAGGATAAAGTCAGCTCACTTCATGGGGAGCTAAGGCTGATAAATATCTTCCTCAAAAACTCTGAGGGGAAACGGAACGATGAAATAGTGAAGGAGATAGTCCGGCAAATCAGGGAGGTGGCTTACGAGGCTGAGGATGTGATTGAGACATTCATTTTCAAGGTCGCAGAACATAGGAGGAGGTGCCGGATGGGGAGGATATTACGTCTCCCTTCTCACACAAAAATGCTTCTAACGGTTGGAAAGAAGATAACAAACATCCAAGAGAAAATCAACAAAATCTACAACAACAAAGAAAGGTACGACATTGAAAGAGTTGAAGCTACGGAAAACGCAGTTGAGGAGGAGGCAATGCATAGACGTAGGAGGGAAGTTGAGGAAGATGACGTGGTGGGCTTCGTTGATGACACAGCGACACTAGTGAAGCAACTTACTGATGGGGATCGCGAGCTTAATGTCATTTCAATCGTCGGAATGGGCGGGTTGGGCAAAACTACTCTTGCCAGGAAACTGTACAATAATCTTCTTGTCCAGAGGCACTTTAACTGCCATGTATGGGTGTATGTATCTCAAGAATTCAGAACCAGAGAATTGTTGCTTACAATTTCAAAGGTGTTGGGAATGGAACCTGACAACAAGAGTACTAAAGATGAAAGTTAAGAAGTGAGTTGTTCCAATATTTGAATGGAAAGAGATTCTTAGTGGTTATATGGACGACATCTGGAGAACTAAAGTCTGGGATGAGGTAAGTTCTGCTTTTCCTAATAACTCCAATGGAAGTAGAATACTCATCACTAGTCGAAATAAAGAAGTGGCTTTACATGCAAGCCCTTCTCTTTATCCCTACCCTCTCCCATTTCTTAACCATGATGAAAGTTGGGAACTCTTTAGGAAAAAAGTGTTCCGAGGTGTAACATGTCCTCCCGAATTAGAAATTCTGGGGAGACAAATTGCAGAAGGTTGTTGTGGTTTACCCCTTTCAATTGTGGTATTAGCAGGCATTTTAGCAAACAAGGAGAAGTCAACCCACATGTGGTCAAAATTTGTTGGTCATGTAACTAGTTTCCTTACTCGTGAAGAGGATACAACAATATGCCAGAAAATACTATCTTTAAGCTACATTGATTTGCCCCGGCGCTTGAAAGCATGTTTTTTATATTTTGGTATGTATCCAGAAGACTTTGTGATCCCAGTAAGGCAATTGATGCACTTGTGGGTAGCAGAGGGTTTTGTACAACACACAGGCCATAGATTCCCGGAAGATGCTGCTGAAATGTACTTGGAGGAGCTCATTGATCGAAGTTTGATCCAAGTGGCTAGCAAGAGGACAGATGGAGGAGTAAAAGAATGTCGTATCCATGATCTTTTGCGAGAACTCTGCATATCAAAAGGTGCAGAAGAGATGTTTCTTGAGGTTCATTCAGCTAACCATCTATCCTCGAACAAATCCCGCAGACTATCCATTCAAGGTGACCCTCGTCAATGCAAGTCTTTAAACTCATCTGTCACAGAATATGCCCGTTCTTTGTTCTTATTTGGTGATGACAGATCCAAGCACGTTGTTCGCTGGGCTTGGCTCCTAAAAAACTTCAAATTGGTTCGAGTGCTTAATTTCTGGAGAGTAGAACATTCAGTCATAGCCAAAAGCGTAGCAACATTTATCCATTTGAGGTACTTGACTATAGAAATCTATGCTGGCACTGTTTTTCCAGATTCCATTCACAACCTTATGAATCTAGAAACACTTTACGTAACTAGTTACCCACATAAAGAGGTTTGTTTGCCGAAAGGAATATTTGAGTTACATCGTTTAAGGAATCTTTATATTGAGCCAGTCGGATGGTTGATACCTTGCGATTCGGAGGAAGCTCTAGGGAACCTCCAAGTCCTTTCGGAAGCAAGAATTAAGTATGATCCTGAAAAGCATAGTCTCCCTGTCGTACCGGATAAGTTTCCTAATGTTAGGAAATTGAAAATAATAATTGTTCTGATATCGTTATTGACGAGTGAGGTTTCTTTTCCCGATCTCCACCATTTACGTCATCTCGAAATATTGAGAATTGGGAGTAGTGATTGGACAATGCATCTTCCTGGAGATTCGAATTCAATTCCATCGACAATCACTAAGCTAACCTTAGTTGGTGTTGTCTTAAGAGACGATGGCGTGACAGTGTTGGGAAAGCTTCCCAAACTTCGGATACTGAAATTAGAAGGATCATCTTATGACTCTTGCATCCACGTCATGGCAGATTTGTTTCCTCGACTCCAATTCCTCAAATTGGAAGAATTGAAAATTAGAGAATGGAAACATGAGAGAGGTGCAATGCCATGCCTTGGGCATTTGGTTATCAGGAATTGCGATGAATTTACAAGTCCACCACAACTATTGAGTTTGAGCACTTTGCGATATGTGGAGGTGATAAACAGTCCAAGTTTGGTGGCTACAATGCTTCAGGAATCGTCGACGGAACTTGGGTTTAAGCTGATCAAGTCTGGCTTCGGATATTTAAGAATGGTGAGAGAGGCAAGCTAGTGTGAGGAATCCTAATCTACCGGGTATATATATATTTGCTCTTTTCCTTTTTACTTCTATTTTCATTCGGTTTATTTCATTTTTCCTTCGGTTGAATTTTCCAGTAATTTTTTAATGTTGATTGGTGTCACGGTCATATTAAAAAAATTGTATATATATCTCAAAAATTAGAAATAAAATAAATAAATAAATAAAAGGAAAAAAGAAGGGGAACCCTTGGTGGTGGGGGCCACACCCCATTTTCTGATCGGCCAGCTCTAGCTAGACTTGGTTTTTGTTTTTGTTTTTTCAATTTAGTTTTTATAAAAATAAAAAAAAAATCCTGTTTTTTTTTTTATTAATAGATTTTTATTTGGCATTTTTAGAAAACTTTGATATTTTAGGAAGTTTTTGGTCAAAATAATCACCTGCCTTACTTTTTCATGCAGAGCAGACAAAGCTCACCCAAGATTTTATTTTACACAAAATGATAATTTGGTGAATTTACATTTCTCAATTCATGAAACTTTTTTGAAAGAAGAAATATTTCTTCCAACCTAACTGAATAAATTTGGGTAAGTTTCTTTATCATATTACATGTTTTTTAATTGGAAAATGCTTACAATCAAATTTTACAAAATAATAATAATAATAATAATAATAATAATAAATGAATAAATTTACAAACACATGGTACAATATGAATGAGTTTCTCAAAATTTGAATTTATCTCATTTTTAATCATGTTGTGTCATATCAATTTGTAAAATTGTTTTTGCAAAATTCATTTGTAAACCTATCATTTCTCTTTCTAATATTATTACCAGAGTTTCTTCACCGATTAAGTCAAGTCTTTCTCTTCCAACATTCTCTCTCCAACAAACAAAAGAGCTTCTTAAGAGTCTTTTTCCTCCTCCATTCATCTCTCTTTTCTCTCCCTCACACTTGGTCTGAAAATTTGGGCGTGTATTGGTGTTATATTATTGATGGGTGCAAATGTTGTAGGTGGATCTCAAGCTTAAGATTTGCTGAGGTACATCAGCTCGGGAAGCAAACACTTACTCAGCTGCAAAGATTAGTAGTCGGGAAATGCGCAAAACCGCCATAAAATCCAGTCATCAACCTCAGTGGCTAAGTACTATGCTTCAATGATTTCCATGTTCTTGTTGTTAATTTGAATAACCCAACTTAGGGATTTGGTGATGATTGTATTATTTTTTATGAAGATTATATTAGCTTAACTATAGAGATTTGATGGTGATTTGATTAGATTGAATGATTCTAAATTAAGGAATTTGATCAAGAGTATATTTCATGTTTAAGATCTATAAGTAGTCTTTTTTTTTTTTTTAGAGAAATCAGATACTCATTTTATAAATTAATCAGATGGAGGAAACTTTTCCTCCATAATAATCGCATGAATACAATCAGGATAATCAATCCGTCAGGTACTCCCTAGGCATTCTCTTACAGCTAACCGAGCAACAAAATGTGCCGCCCTATTCGCCGTTCTATGCACTCCCTGAACTGTCCATTGAACAAAATGGACTGCCTGTCCCGCCACCCAAGCCTCCGCCACAATAAATTGTCTTTTGTATTGTAAACTTATCAAGAAATAAAAAACAAAATGTAGTCTTTTGGGATTTATCTTATGAACGTAGGTCATAGATTGAACTAGATTAAAATTTCCTATAATTTTTCTCAAATTACAAAAGTTAAGAGCATTTTTAAATGCTTAAAAAATGTCACATATTAAAATGGTGGCATGTTACACATGAAGATTGAGTATATTTTCATCGGGTTCTTGCTCTATATGTTATAAAAAAGTTTTGAATCAAAAACAATTTCTTGGTTTTATGAAGAATAAGTGTTTCAACATAAGTGAAGAAAAACATTTGGGGAGTAAATTTGTTTCTGGCTACCTTGATAGCTTGTCATCTTTTTAATATGCGACATTTTCGAAGCGTTTTGATACCTAGAAAATACCTAAATTTCATAATTTGAGAATTGCAGAAAATCCTAATTCAACCGAACAACATAAAATTTCTTATCTCTATTTTTTTTTTTCTTCATTATTGTCTTTGTTTTTCTATTTGATTGTGTTTTCTTTTCGGTCACATCTGCTGCTGAAATGTTGTTCGCAACATTACTAAGAAGGGTTTTTGGGAGAATTCAGAAGAGATCACTTGTACTATGAATTATGGCAGAATCTTACGAAGAAAGTTAGGACACATTATTTAGGAATGCCTTAGATTTGGGAGAAATTGACTAGTGGTTAGAATTTTAGTAGGAAGATCTGCTAATATAATATTAAGAGCATTATTAATTTACACTTTTGATTTTTATTTATTTATTATTATTATTATTATTATTATTATTTTGGACATGTGAAGGGGCAGAGGAATTTGAACATTTGATCTTACTTTTGGTTGAATTTATGCATAAACCTATATTTTTTTAAGGGGGCATTTCTAAGAGCTCAAAAGTTGAGGCCCAAGAGATTATGGCCTACCTCCGATTTTCAGCCCAGACCTTGAACAATAGGCACAATGGGCTAAAATAAATAAATTTATTCCTAAAGAGTATGAGCATATTATGATAAGGTAATTTGAATTTGAAATGCCTCAATGAGGTCTTTGATTATACTTCTATTTATAACCAATATAAGATATACATTTGGCTTTGAAATACAAATTTCAAACCTAATAGACTAAATCAATATTAACAAACCGTAAATACAAAATTCAAATGTAACAAACTAAATCAATATTATATTAGATAAGATATTATCTAATATTGCATTTGAGTTGATCTTCACTTTATCTTGTATATATTCAAATATGAGGAGATTATTCCAATACTCCCGCAATCCTAACGTTTGAGAACAAATGTTAAGATTGGCACGAAGAGTTTCAAACCGGTAGAAACTAATGGCTTGGTAAAACATCACGATTTGATCTTTGGTTGATAAGAACTTGATTAAGTGACTTGAGCTACAAGATCTCGAACAAAATGATGATCAATTTCAATGTGTTTTGTACGGGCATGAAACGCCGGATTGATGTTAAATATGTAGCACCAATATTATCACAATAGAGAATTGGCGCCAAAATAAAAACACCAAGTTCTCAAGTAGTGATTGAATCCAAAGTAATTTCACAGAGCATTAGCAAGGGATTTGTACTCGATTCAGATTAGATCTAGAGACCAGAGTGCTTTTTAGAAGACCAAGATAATAAATTTCCACCAAAAATGTACAATAGCACGAGGTAGCTTTCCTATCATCGAGACCGCCAATACCACTAATTGAGAGGAGAGACGTGGCTTGATGAGAAGACCATACATGATTGTATGTTTCAAATATCGAGTATCGTTTTATGGCAAACCAATGGACATCACGGGATCACTGCAAACCGAGAGACCTTGTTTACGAAAAGCGATGGCAAGTCGTGTTATAGATAAATATTGCAACAGTGCTGCGATATATAGTAGGATCAACCATGGAAATGTCATCAAGTTTGCTAAGTGGAGCTGCAACAAACATGGGAGAAGAGATGGGTTTTGCAAGCTCCATATTTGTTCGCTTAAGAATGTCACAATATAACGTTCTTTGAGATAAATGCAAACTCGTTGATGATCAATACATTTCAACACCTAAAAAGAAATATAAGGAGCCAAGATCCTTGATTGGAAACGTCAAAGACAGTGACCTGATTAAATCATCCACAGCAGATATAGAAGAGCCTATCAAAATAATATCGTCCACATAGACTAATGCAAATAATCGAACTTTAGCATAATTAAAATAAATAATGATGTGTCGGATTTTGAACCATCAAACCCAATTCAAAAAGATTGCTCGACGTGAGAACCAAGATCGAGGTGCTTGTTTGAGGCCATACAAAGCCTTTTTCAAAAAACACACTGCATTAGGTTTCTGTGGATGAACAAAACCCACTAGTTGGGACATATAAACTTTCTCAGATAGAAAATCATGCAAAAAAGCATTACTAACATCAATTTGCTTAATACACCATCCAGATGACACTGCAATGGTCAATACTGTCCGAATAGTTATGGGCTTAACCACAGGACTATAAGTCTCCCCAAAATCAATTCCAACCTGTTGATGAAATCCCTTAGCAACTAACCTTGCTTTATACCGTTCAACACTACCATCCGCCTTGCGTTTGATACGAAATACCCACTTGGATCCCACAATATTCATAGAAGGTGTGGGAGAAACCAGAGACCAAGTGCCATTCTTTAATAAGGCTGTGAATTCATCAGCCATTGCTTCTCTCCATACAACATATTTGGCTGTAGTTGTATAACACGTAGGTTCTATATCAGGAGAATCTGCAAAAGTTGTTAAAGCACTAGGTAATGGATGCTTCACAGATCCATCTGGGAGTAAGGTTGGTTT
The DNA here is from genome assembly GCA_013348765.1 of Carpinus viminea. Taxonomy (NCBI): domain Eukaryota; kingdom Viridiplantae; phylum Streptophyta; class Magnoliopsida; order Fagales; family Betulaceae; genus Carpinus; species Carpinus viminea. The sequence goes on along the minus strand of CP054668.1, from coordinate 9,005,144 downwards.
GCGGATTTGATGTTTGGACAGAGTAATCATGGAATGAGGACGAGAGGGAGATAGGAGGGAATTTGAACTTTGGGAACCATTTGCGACTGAGACAGTAGTATTTTGAGGGATATGAGAAAGAGACATGGATGAAGGTGATATTGTGGGAGAGTTACGTGAATCTGGAAAATTTCCAAATAAGGCATGTGGTTAGGGACCCAACAAGCCGTGAGACGTGGGATTTTGAAAATTTTCAGAAGACTCACGTGTATCTAAAAAATTTGGAGATAAAGCTTGTGGATGAGGACCTAACAAACCGTGAAATGTGGGATTTGCAGATTGTTGGATGACGATGTGAAGGAAAGAGAATCACGTGATTCTTGGCCGAGAAATTGTGAAGGTTGCCGAATCACTGGACATGGAATGGAAGGAGCTGCTGGACACACAAACAGCTTTGGACTGTTGGACATGGATGGATGAAGTGCTGGACACAGATGAATATTGGTTGGGAGATTGTGTTTTCACGTGAAGCTGAGAGAGAACCGAATTTTGATGTGAAAGGAACAAATTCTGGTGGCAGGTAGGTGGGAGGCTTTTATAGATAGATATTGCATACCAATCTATGGAAAAGAGAGATAAATCAAATTCCTTGAAAAGGAAAACTAAAACACACATGCATAAAAAATAATCCATGTTTTCTCAACATGAAATAACTTGATGTTGGAAAAGAAACAATTGCCCTTGAATTCAAGTCATCTCGGCCATTAGTTGAGATAATTAATGCAAATAATCGAACCTCTGAATTGAAAATAAATAATGAGGTGTCGATTTTGAGCCCAAACCCAATTCAGATCGAGGTGCTTGTTTGAGGCCATATCAAACAGCCTTTTCAAAACAATTTCATCTATAAACTTTCTCGATAGAAATATTGAAAAAGCATTACTAACATCAATCTTCCTCAATTTATCTTCCTCCTCCCACATGAGATGGATTTGTAGATGGGCTTGAAACTTGCTAACAATAGTTAAGGATGTGAAAGACTATAAATTTTGAAAGCCCAACTTTGAAGCCTAAGTTTTCATGCCACTCATCCCAACAACTGTTCCCGAACACGGCTTGCTGGGTTCTCAAATTGATTAACCATCAGGCACTAGGTAATGGATACTTCACAGCATCCATCCGGGAGTAAGGTTGGTTTATGGATTTGATGTTTGGACCGAGTAATCATGGAATGAGGACGAGAGGTAGATAGAAGAGAATTTGAACTTTGGGAACTGGGCCAGACCAAAAAGAGTATTTTGAGGGATATGAGAAAGAGACGTGGATGAAGGTGACATTGCAAGGAGTTACATGAATCTGGAAAATTTTTAGACATGTGGTTGGGGATCCAACAAGTTGTGAGAATTTGGAGATAAAGCTTGTGGATGAGGACCTAAATTAACCGTGAAATGTAGGAAAAACAAATCTAATGTGAAGGAAAAGAATCCAATTCTTGGGAAATTCGTGAAGGTTGAAGAGGAAAACTAAAACACATGCATAATAAAATTTTCTCAATTTTCTCACAAAAGGTTCTTGGACTGGACATGGATTGGATGAAGCTGCTGGACACATGGATAAAGTCTGGTTGGGAGATTGTATTCTCACGTGAAGTCGGAGAGAACCGGATTTTGATGTGGGCTGGAACAAATCTGTGGTGGCAGGTGGGACGGTGGTGGGAGGCTTTTTACAGATTTTATGCGTGAAAAGAGACCTTAGATGTAGAAGAAGACATGTGAGATTGAAAAGGAAAAATAGTTTCATTAAATCTAACATGACGAGCAATATACAAGTGACCAATGGTTATGTCTAGACACCTATACCCAAGATGAGATTAACTGTACCCAAGAAAAAGCATACGATTTTGATCTAAAAGAAAATTTGTGAAATTGTAAGGACAAAGATAAGGCTAGCACTCACAACCAAAAACTTTGAGAAAATTATAATCGGGTTTTGGTGAAATAAGAGTTCAAAAGGAGATTTAACTCGATTTACACTTGATGGAATTTGATTAATTAGATAACATGCTATTTCAAAAATTGAGTCCCAATGCTCAAAAGGAACATGAGAATGAGAAAGTAAGGATAAACTGTATCAACAATTTGCTGTGTTTTCTTTCGACACTACCATTTTGGTGATGAGTGTGAGGACAAGTTTTACGATGAGATATTCCATGTGATGCTAGAAATTTTGTAAGGCAACAAATTCCCCACCCCATCAGTTTGGATTGCTTTAATGGAGCGACTAAAATATTTTTCAACCATAACCTTAAATTGGGAAAACACATTGAACACTTGATTTGCAAGTAAGGGCAATAACCAAAATATTTGCTAAAATCATCTACAATGCAGAGAAAATAGCGTTTATTATTGGAAGATAAAAGAGGAGCGGGCCCCATACATCAAGATAAATTAGATCCAATGGATCTTGTGACATGTATGAGAATAACCAAAATGAAGCTTATGAAATTTGCCTTGGCATGTAGGACAAAGCAACATGATTTATTTGACACAACAGGAGACAATTCTTGGACACAACTTGACGGACTAATGAAATTGCAGGTGACCAAGGCGATGATGCCAATGATCAATGGACACATGTTCACCCACAAAGGCTGCACAGTAGAAGATTTTGGAGAAGTAGTTGGCCAAGGATAGAGTCCACCTTTACTCGGGCCGTGGAGTAGTAAGGTCCCGAATGAAGATCCTTAACACGAAAACAATATGGATGAAATTCAATGAAAACCGATTATTATGAGTAAAACCGATTAACGAAATTAGAATTTTTTTTTCAATTTGAGGAACATGCAATAAATTAGGCAAAGAAAATTTTTAGAAGATGATGGAATTTGAGCAAGACCAGTGTGAAGAATATCCAAACCTTGACCATTACCAACTTTTATTTGATCCGCGCCCTTGTATTCATCCGTCATATTCAAGTTAGACAAATCATTAGTGAGATGATTTGTTGAACCCGTGTCCGGATACCAATTTGGATCTGACGTAGATTGCTGAGAAGTGAGATAAGTTGCCGGAGTAGTAGAGTCACAATGATAGGAATGATCAAACCTATTGTAGCACTTTGAGGCAATGTGACCAATTACATTGCATTTGATAGATGGGACAATTTGAAGAAGGACCGGCCATGACCACGACCACGACCAAATGACAACCCAGATTTCTGTGGCTGAAATCTGCTAGTGTTGGAAGAGTTGCGTTGAGCAACATTTACCGTGGAGACAGAAAAATGAATGGGATTGTGAGCATTCTCTAGTCGTTGCTCATGGATGAGCAAATGGCTATATAGATCATCAAGTAAAACAAGTTCAATGCGGGTGGAAATAGAAGTTACCAAGGATTCATATTCCACTCCTAAACCGCCAAGGAATATAGGACAACAACTCGAGTCCTTGATTGGTTCTCCAATGGCAGCCAAAGTTTGTGCCAAAGTCTGCGCCTTTTGAAAATAATCAACAATAGACACCCTTCTTCAAAGAGGTAAGTCAAGACGTTCGCAAAACACGAGCCTTTGATTGAGAAGCAAACATCTTCTCCATCGTTACCCAAACCTCATGCGAGGTTTTAAGACCAAAGACATGAGCCAAGAGGCCCTCGAAGAGAAGAAATCAAGGCGCTCATGATGAGTTTATCTGTTGATACCAATTCAAATATTCAGGATTTTTAATCTTAGCTGGAGAGGGACGTGCTACAGAAGGAGGACAAATTCAGAGGACAAGGAGAATCACCAGTAACATAGCCATAAAAATTATGCCTTCTAGAAATGGGACAATGACGTACACCATAACGGATAATTATCACGGTTAGCTTGAAAATGGAAAGTGAGTAAGGTTTGAAGGAGAAGAAGATGGTGTTGACATGCTTGACAAAAAAATAGATAAGATCATGAAAATTTGGACGTTAGCTTATGAAATTTTCCTTCTGACATGCGTGACAAAGCAACACGATTTATTTGACACAACAGGAGATGATTCTTGGACACAACAGCGGACTAATGAAGTTGCAGGTGACCAAGGCGATGATGCCAATGATCAATGGACACACGTTCACCCACAAAGGCTGCGACGGTAAGATTTTGGAGAAGTAGTTGGCCAAGGATAGAGTCCACCTTTACTCGGGCCGTGGAGTAGTAAGGTCCCCGAATGAAGATCCTTAACACGAAAACAATATGGATGAAATTCAATGAAAACCTGATTATCATGAGTAAACTGATTAACTGAAATCAGATTTTTTTCAATTTGAGGAACATGCAATAAATTAGGCAAAGAAAAATTTTTAGAAGACGGCGGAATTTGAGCAAGACCAGGGTGAAGAATATCCAAACCTTGACCATTACCAACTTTTATTTGATCCGTGCCCTTGTATTCATCTGCTCGTAAATTCAAGTTAGACAAATCATTAGTGAGATGATTTGTTGAACCCGTGTCCGGATACCAATTCGGATCTGACGTAGATTGCTGAGAAGTGAGATAAGCCGAGTAGTAGAGTCACAATGATAGGAATGATCAAACCTATTGTAGCACTTTGAGGCAATGTGACCAATTTGTTGCAAATTTGATGATGGGACGATTTGAAGAAGGACCGGCCACGACCACGACCTCGACCACGACCAACCAAATGACGACCCAGTTTACGTGGCTGAAATCGCCTTGTTGGAAGAGTTGCGTTGAGCAACATTTACCGTGGAGAGAAAAATCAATGGGATTGTGAGCATTCTCTAGTCGTTGCTCATGGATGAGCAAATGGCTATAGAGATCATCAAGCAAAACAGTTCAATGCGGTGGAAATAGAAGTTACCAAGGATTCATATTCCACTCCTAAACCACCAAGGATATAGGACAACAACTCGGAGTCCTTGATTGGTTCTCCAATGGCAGCCAAAGTTTGTGCCAAGGTCTGCGCCTTTTGAAAATAGTCAGCAATAGACAATGCACCCTTCTTCAAAGAGGTAAGCTGAAGACGATTCTGCAAAACACGAGCCTTTGATTGAGAAGCAAACATCTTCTCCAATGTTACCCAAACCTCACGCGAGGTTTTAAGACCAAAGACATGAGCCAAGAGGTTCTCAGAAAGAGAAGAAATCAAGGCGCTCATGATGAGTTTATCCTGTTGATACCAATTCAAATATTCAGGATTTTTAATCTTAGCAGTGGAGAGGGACGTGCTGCTACAAGGAGGGACAAATTCAGGAGGACAAGGAGAATCACCAGTAACATAGCCATAAAAATTATGCCCTTCTAGAAATGGGACAATGACAGTACACCATAACGGATAATTATCACGGGTTAGCTTGAAAATGGAAAGCTGAGTAAGGTTTGAAGGAGAAGAAGATGGTGTTGACATGCTTGACAAAAAAAATAGATAAGACTGCGGAAAATTTGACGTTTGTCTTTAGAGCTCTGATACCATATGATAAGGTAATTTGAATTTGAAATGCCTCAATGAGGTCTTTGATTATACTTCTATTTATAACCAATATAAGATATACATTTGGCTTTGAAATACAAATTTCAAACCTAAACTAACAAACTGTAAATACAAAATTCAAACGTAACAAACTAAATCAATATTAACAAACTGTAAATACAAAATTCAAACGTAACAAACTAAATCAATATTAGATAAGATATTATCTAATATTGCATTTGAGTTGATCTTCAGCTTTATCTTGTATATTCAAATCTGAGGAGATTATTCCAATACATATGTCATATGAGGATCGCTGTTGCCTGGAAATGTGAGGTCAAATCAATTCTTTTCCAAATTGCACAAAGTCGAACTTTCTGCTTTAGCTGCTAACGACATGCATGGGATCATATCCTTGAAATAATAGTAAACAAAAAGGGGAGAATCTTCTTGCTATCAAATTTTGTTTGGTATTTATCCTATTATTGATTATTTTTTACATGATCTATAAACTCAAAACAAAATTAATGAGTTAAGGTTGAAAAGTATAACTCGTTTAATTAAATGCATCAGATTAATGTTGACGTATATGTAAGAATTTGGGAGAATATTGTCATATAAACATAAAATAAAATCACTAACCTCTAGCCATTGTTACTTAAGTACTTGTATTGAATAATCCAGAAATTCAGACTTGAACGTTTGTTAAATTTACAATCTTTTAAACCTTCAATTTGCAATTCTAGAACCTTCACAATATATTGGAGAATGAGAGATAAGAGTTTTTGATCTATTTGTTTCTTAGGTTCATCTAGGCTTATTTATACCCTTATCCAATTAACTTTACATTGTTTCCTTCCATCAAAGAAGACAACTTTTAATGAAATGAAATAACCTTTCATATTTGATAGTTATCTGTATATTAATTACCCAAAAGTTAAATTTAAATAAGAACTCTATTATTATATGCCATATACATATAATATATGTGACATGGGTGACACCTTAGAAGATTTATTCGAACATTCTCCCACTTGGCACACATGACACATCTTTAAAATCATTTAGGTAACTAAAACTGAATATGACCATAATTTAAAAAAAAAAAAAAACTACTCAAGCTTTAATTTCACTTAGAGAGATACAATACATGAATCATGGTGGTTATGTTATTATACTAATAGTATATAGTCTTATACTTATGCATCGACAAGACCTAAACCTGATATGCAAATTTAGAGCTAATAAATTATGGACACAATCAGAAAACCTAATACGAACTCAACACAAAATTAGCAGGTAGTGGTTGAGAGGCCTGGCCCATTTAATTAAATAGGTCGAATCATGAGAGTTAGCATATATAATTTTATACACATGTCTTGACATGAACCAAACTAGACACACAAACATAAATTGGCACGCCTAGCTAGCAAATAGTTAGAGGCGACTGACTAGTGTATGAAATCACTGATTTTTAGTTAATATAAAAAATACCATACGTATTATTAACTAATTAAATATTATATTAGTAAATTTTGAATATTTAAAATGTTTCTCATCTAAGTGCTGAATAGACTCAAAAGTTTAGACCTCAAAATCACAAATTTGAAATAACGAAATGAATAAAGGGTTTTGCTTAATTAGCTGTCTAACATTAGGGGACAAAGTTATTCTCTTTGGAAGAAATTTTTTTAACCCAATTTATTAATTTAAAACAAGTTAAAAATATATTTAATTTTTATGTATATTTTTTAAAATGTATGTGAAAATTACATGTATTCTATTAAAAATATATATTTAAAATGGTGTCAAGTAAATAGACTAATTTATTTAAAAGAAAATCTAGAATCCAATTAAGAGAAATATTTTATTCTTGGCAGGCGATGGCTTTATATTGGTTATAGGTTTGCATGGCACCAATTACCCCATTGGCCCGCTTTTGACAACAGGGTAAAGGGTCCAATCATTCTCACACGATCACAAAAGTAAACAAATAAAATAAATAAGAGAAAAAACATAAACTTCTAAGAAATCCTACGCAATGACAAAGATGTTCTTCTCTCCATATCAAATCAATACAAATACGATATAATGTGTTGTTTAACACTACAAAAAACATATTTTTTCCTAACACTCCATTAGTAACATGTTAAACCCATTGACATGCTAGTAATGGGTAGTAACGTGCCATTACTAACGTGTGTGACGCGTTAGAGATGCGTCCGTTAGAATTAAGAGTTTACTAACGTGTTAATTTTTGACACGTTACCATTTGCAAACGTGTTACTATTCACATGTTAGTAAATGGACCCTAACGTGCTAAAAATGCCACGTCACCCCAAGGATAACGTGGCAATTACCACGTTACCCCTGGGGTGACGTGGAGAAATGCCACGTTACAAAAAAAAAAAAAAAATGCAATATCAATCAAAAAGAAAATGCAAGGGTAACTCAAAGCCTGAAATGACAAATTGCTCTTAACAAGATAGTGATCAGATAAATGTTTTCAAGTACATTATAACCACGTCATTATGACACCAATCGAGTTCATTAGAGCTTAAGGTATTATTTGCAAATCATCTATAATTACAGAGTAATAGCATGTCAACAAAACCAACTCAAATCAGGGGTTCACACTTCACAGCAACATGCTCTCTAATAAATTCAACCTTTATGGGGAAAATTCAAGCCTATGTTGTCTTTTAAGTGGCAATATCTTGGCACGCCTAGGATATAAAGACCAAATAATTTTGGAAAATAAACAAAGTTCACATCGCTATGCCTGCTTCCCTTTGTTCTTTTATTGGACAATAATATACAAAGGATCGCAATGCAACCATATGATTCATGTAACCATAGATAAGGAAGGAGGAGGTTGCACATTTAAGCCTCATCCTTTTGGTTCTTTTAATGCTTTACTTGTATATCAAAGAAAAAGAAAATAATGCAGGCACATTGTACCACTATATGGCTGTACTAACAGGATTATCACTATTGTTTTGTCCATAAAACTTCTGGAATAAGCATGACACCTACAATTGAGTGAAACAACAATTTTCTTTAGGAATGGAGTTATATCCTCAACAACGGAAATGTACTTCAACCAGTTGCATATAAAAGTATGACCAGGTAGTAATACCATCTAAGGAAGCATTTATATCTGAGAAAAAAGATAAGAATGACATACATGTACTTGCAACTGGAGTGATTTCAAGTACTCAAATTGCCTCATCTAACATTGAAGCTTTATCTGACTGAAATTTAGAAAAAACAAATATTACACAAGTCAATACAATACGCAAACAATCATCATAGAGGTATACTTGAAACATCCAGGACAAACTCTTGAAACATCCATCATAGATGCCACATCTACACAGGCTGAATTTCCTAAAGTATATAATTAGTAATGAAGCAAGCTAGAAAATGACTGCATAAATTTGTAATGTAATGTAGAGGACCTATCAAATTAACTTACGAAATATGCAACAACATGTTATCACAAGCAATTCCACGCACAAAGGCAGGCTGGAAGCAAAATCTAGGAAATCATGAAATTAATCACAATGTCATTCCGATGAAATCATGAAATAAACATGGGGACCAGAATCAGAATATTATACAAGTCTACCTCAAACACACATGAAGAGGTATACTTGATTCATAGGAATCCCCCAGCCATTTAATACCAAGGATAAAATCCAATGAGGAAAAGGCAAAAATGCTAGTGAGAACAACAAAGCTGAGTTTCAGCAGCTGTTAAAAGAAACAGCAGCAGAAAATATGCTCATTATCAAAAGGGAGGACAGAGGTAAATATATATATTTTTTTTGAAAATACAGAGGTAAATATTACTTTAGCACTAGTGTCCATTTAATTATCTGAAATATTAAGGGGGAAAAAAACCATATAAAGAAGCACATTTTTCACCATCCAGAAAACAAAGAATTGAATACCTGGCCCTAACATTTTTCTCATATGGTACCCATAAATTTATTGTCATTTTTAGTAAGTAACTTATCGGAAGAATAAATATGGAGGATTCGAGAAGACAATGAACTACTAATGTTTCCCTCTCACATAGCAGCTTCAGACTTTGCCAAATTATCATAAACTCTTCTTATATATTCTACCTATTCTTCAGATCCTTTCCCAAACTCCACCAGTGCAAAGGTTTATGCGAAGGACATTCATTAAACAAGGACCAAGCTTATATCCAATACCAATCACATAACCCAACCAAAAACTTCATTTCCTACTGAAAAAATAAACATGTACCAAAAAATCTATTATAATGTTAACTAGAAAGGTAGAAACAGAATATGAAACACAATTTGGAATCTATTTTACTTCAATATTAAAAAAAAAAAACTAAGTTAACGGGTTGAATAGTATTTGCCTAATCTAACTGGAAATTTGTCCTATTCCAATCATTTCTTTACAATCTAAAACTGAATACGAAAGAAAGCAAGATCATCAAGCTCATGAACTGCGATGTTTCGTGTGTGTAAGTATTAGATTCAGCAGAGTCGAAGTTACAATCTTCTCGGCTCCCAAACAATGAACTGGAAATTCAATTCTTTAATTTTTTTTTTCCTACACTTTCTCACCATCCAAACAAAAAGAGAGAGAGGGAAAGAGACTTTTTTACCTTCGTAGCCAATTGAGAAAAGCTTCCCATAACCCTATTGTGAACGAGATATACAACAAATCCAAAGAAAACCTTATCGCTATTTAACCCAGAATATGAAAATATATAGTGATTATTCATCCAATAATTAAAAATAATAATAATTTAATTTAAATTACAAAAAGCCGACAAGATAAGAATATTCCTCTCTGCTAATCCACGCGCCCTGTTATGCAACTCCATCCAAGCCCTGTTCTTGTAAAAGCACGCGAGCAGAGAGAGCAAACAAAACCCTAACCCTAAGCGAGTTTGTGAGTTTCCAAAGAGAGAAGAGGGATAAGCGCGTCGTAACAAGAGAGGAGATCCATACCTGAGGCTGAGGGCATGCTGGCCGGAGTACTGCCGGAGGGAGATAGAGAGTAACGGCTGGAGATGAGTTTGGCGGAGAGAGATCGAGCGACTGAGAGACTGGCCGTGCGACGGAGGAGAGAGTGAGTGAGAGAGAAAACAACGGAGAGACCAGTGAGAGGGTGAACGGCCGGCGACAGGAGGAGAAGATAAAAAAAAAAAGAGGGAAAGAAGGGTCTGCGCGGGATGAGGAAAAAAAATGAGGGAAGAGAGAAAAACGACGGGATTAGCAAATGAATTTTTATTTTTTAAAAAATTCCAATTCCTAACGTGTCATTAATGTTACGAAATGATTTTTTTTTTAATTTTTTTATTTTAACAATTTTTCATTGATAACGTGTTATTATTAATTAGTAACGTGTCATTAATGACACGTTGGGAAATGAACTTTTATTTTTAAAAAAATTTCCATTCCTAAAGTGTCGGAAATGAATTTTAATTTTAATTTTTTAATTTTAATTTTTTAATTTCCCATTTCTGGACAAGGATTGGTTATTAATAGAGTGTTTGTCATATTCAAAACAAAAGTGATTATTATTGGTAATAAATTTGCCTAGTAGTCCATATTTAAATTATAGATAGTGTTTTTTTTTTTTTTTTTTGACATTAAAAAGGGAAGGATTTGACTAGTGATCTCCATTTCAATATCGGATTCTAATAATGAGTTACGATAAATTATATACAATTTTACCAAAAGATTGAATCAAATATTTATGTTAACAACTTCTAAAATCAGCACATTCACGATGAATTAAAAGCTTCAAAAAAATGCATTACAACATAGGTTACAACAAATTAATAAAAAAATCTAGCTCTTGCAGCAGCAATTAGCTGAAAATGCTACTATTTTGGATAACATCAAATAATTGGGCAATCACGCAACATGAATTTTAATTTTTTTTATAAATTTCCATTCCTAACGTGTCATTAATAACACATTACCAATTGGGTAACGTGTCATTAATGACATGTTAGCAAATGATTTTTAATTTTTTTTAATTTTTAAAAAAATTCTCCATTATTAACATGTTATGATTGACATGTTACTAATTGGTAATGTGTTATTGATGACACATTACCAATTGGTAATGTGCTATTATAACACGTTAGGAAATTTATTTACTAACATGTGAGTTTTAGATGAAATGGTGACGTGGCAAAAATTAGTGAACAGTATATACGTTAGTAAAAGGTCTTTTTTTTTTTGTAGTGTAATATCTACAAATAAGATGGTTTTTCATAGTATTATCATCAAATTATTTATCCACGCCGGCCATGAGTGATTATCCCTTCCATTTGGCCAAAGAAAATGGCTCTACAACCACTTCAATTGGCTCATTATCAAATTGCTCACTTTTTAAACCCAAATGCTTCTATTGCTTTTGGAACAAACAGAGAGAGAGAGAGAGAGTGCAAGCCATGGAGCTTCTATTGCTTCTTTCTGAGATCATCATCAAAATTGCCTTGCTTGGCTTGTTTAGTACGTTGATGAAGATGTGTGAAGCTCTAATATTGAAGCCAAAAAGGCTTTGATCAATACTGAGAAAACAGGGGATCAGAGGCCCTCCACCCTCTTTTTTTGCTTGGAAATATTGGTGACATGAAGAAATCCTCAGCTTCAAAGGCTCATCAACAAAAAGGAGAGCAAGCAATAACCCACAATTGCTCTTCTGCAGTCTTTCCATTCTTGGACGAATGGAGAAAATCATATGGTAATAACTAATAAATTGCTTCAGTTCTCATATGTTCTTGAAGAATCTGAATGGTTTGTTTATAATAATGTCGACAGGTTCAACATTTATGTTCTCCTTTGGCAACAAACAAATACTGCACATGAACGACCCTGAAGTGGTGAAGGAAATAAGCATATGCACTTCCTTAGAATTTGGAAAGCCTTTGTACAATCCAAGAGCTTGGTCCTCTGCTTGGCCAATGGGATCCTGACTTCAAATGGAGCAACATGGGCTTACCAGAGGAAGATCCTTGCTCCAGAACTTTACATGGAGAAGGTTAAGGTATATATCCTTCTAATCAAACGTACATGACTATATTTTTCTTAGCAAATCTGAATTAATGCATATATATTTATGAGTTCATGTCATATGTTGCAATTTTCTAGACTATTTCTAAAGAGTGATTCGGTACAATCTATAGGGCATGATGCACATAATGGTGGAGTTCTCGATGACAGTGGTGAGCTCATGGAGGACAAGAAGTAAGGATGGAGTTGTAGATGTACACATTGATGAATATATGAGATGCGCGCTTTTCTGGAGATGTAATTTAAAGAGCCTGTTTTGGGAGCAACTATGCCAAAGGGGAAGAGATATTTTTAAAGCTTAAGAGCACTTCAAGAGTGCATGACTAAAAAGCTTTTGTCCAATGGGATTCCTGGAATGAGGTTTGATCTTTTCCTACCAACAATCACATTGTGCCGGCGTTTTTTTTTTTTTTTTTTTTTTTTTGAGAAACTTTGCTTACCTTTCGAATTGTCAAGGGTTTTGCAATTATAACCTCAAATTATCAAAATTTATAATATCAATATCTCATATTTCAACCCCTTTTAGTTTCTCCCGTACCATTAGGGTTTTGTGTTACGTCAAATGGCTAACATATAAAATGTCTCTTATACCCCTGTATAATTTAAAAAATTGTTTTCAATCTTCATTAGGGAGAAGAAAGCGTTTTCAGTCTTTATTAGGATTTTCTATTTAATCCAAACAGATGGGTGAAATTAAAAAAGGAAAAAGCATGGGAAATCGATATTGAAAATTTTGATAATTTAAAGTTATAATTGTAGAATTTTTGACGGTTCGAAGAGTTAAATGAAGTTTTTCCAATTTTTTAAACAATCGTGATTGTAGTGCTGCAAGCAATCAGGTATGTTCCAACAAAGAGTAACAAAGAAACATGGAGGCTAGAAAAAGAGGTCAACACTTTGATTCTCAAGGCGGTGAAGGAAAGAAAGGAAGAAGCATCAGAGAATTATGATTTGTTACAAATGATCCTTGAAGCTGCCACCAAAAGCGACTTTTCCCGAGATGAGACAGACCGATTCGTTGTTGACAATTGTAAGAACATATACTTTGCTAGGTACGAGACTACGGCTGTCTCCGCCAAGACCTTGATAAATGTCGGGACCTTGTTGGTGACCTTGCACCAAGACCTTGATATTTGGAGACTTGATGCCAAGGAGTTTAAACCCGAGAGGTTTGCCAATGGAGCCAGTGGTGCATGCAAGCTCCCTCATGTCTACATGCCTTTTGGAGTTGGGCCGCGTACGTGTTTGGGGCAAAACTTAGCCATGGCAGAGCTTACAATCCTTTTAGCTCTAATTGTGTCTAACTTCTTATTCTCCTTGTCATCAAAATACAGGCACTCCCCAGCATTGAGGTTGGTTATAGAGCCTGAAAAATGGTGTCAACCTCATTATTAGGAAGTTGTGTGGTTTGTTATCTTACTTATTCATGTAATGATTAATAATGATTTCATGATTTTCTGCTTATACTTGGTTTATTACGAGATCAATGTAGATATAGAAGTGAATGTAGGATTTAGCAGCCATAACCAGTACTAGCACAAGCCTTGCAATATTGCACATTTTTTGCACCACCGTGTTTCTTGTTGTTCATATTTGTATTGCAACGGTAATTTTCTTGATTTTTATCACTCAAACCACTGGAATATTTTCAGCTACCAGAGTTTTGGGTTGTAACAAATAATATTTGTTCATGAAGGTGATTGGTTTAGAAAAAGGCCAAAAGTTTTGGAGCCACTGTAGTGGAAGGTGTACATGACGTTTGCCAGGTTTAGATATTGAGCCTTTAGAGCTACAAAGGTTTTTGTCTAAGATCAATTCGTAACACAAATATTCTATAGTGGATGCCTTTAGGGTTGGCGGCTCCTAGAGGTTTTAATTTTAAAAAGCTTTCACTTGGTTACCAAAATCTTTGTATCTTATATATATAAAAATAAATAAAAAATAAAAAACGAATTTGTAAAAACATTTGGAAAATAGAAAAATTTTCTTTTATGCTTTCTTTGATTTTGGTATTGATATTTGTGGTGTTCGACGTTAAAGCTATTAACTTTGTCAATCTGATTAATAACAACTTGAGGTCCAAATCAAATTTTCAATTGGTATAAGAGCATGGTTCACTGTATTTGAATTAATTTCATTAGTGAGATCTTTGACCCTAGTTGTTATAAAACAATCTTAGACCCTTAGGTTATGTTTTGTACGCGAAATGATTGTTCCATTAGAAAAAATGAATAACTTTATTAAAAATAGAAGAATGTGTAATGAAATAGCCTTAGAATAGTCATTCTCATGGTTAAAGAGGGAATGATTATTCCTTAAATTGAGGAATAGCTATTTAGAAATGAATAGTTATTCATCAATTTAAGAAATATCAATTCCCTCATGGCCGTGGAATGGTTATTCAAAATGTTAGAATATATGTATACTTTAACACCAAAGCTATTTTATTATATGTTTCATAATGAAATAGTTATTCTGCATACCAAACGTCTCCTTAGTGTGAACTATCAACTAATGACAAACATTAGGGTAAGAAAGATAAGAATACTCAAGGCATCAAATGTCATGAGCACTTTATTTTTTAATATATTCGGACTAAGTATCCAAATTATAAGAAGTCATGAGTGGTACTAGCCACTAGGTCTAGTACCGATTCTGTGAGGAGTGGTTCTAGGTCTAGTGTTCATGACACACTTGACTATGATGTGTCATCTAAGAATAATTCGAATAAGGAAATGGACTTGCAAGTTGCATATAATAAGCTTTTTAAAAGAATGCACTAAACTAAAACAATTAAATATATTGAACTTTAAAAAGCTAAATGACGATGACCATAAAAGTGAATATGATTGCTAAATTATATGATTCACATGCTTTGATAGATAATTTGAAATCTGACAACTCTGCATAATGATACAATCAAGTTACTTGAGAATGATCTAGAAATTTCAAAAAATCACTTGAAAAAGTTTTCGAGTGAAAATTTTGATTGTTTATTGAATTCTCAAAAAGCTAAGAGTGACAAGGGATGTTTGGGTTTTAAATATGTGGGACCTTCAATCCCTTCTACATCACATATCCCTCTCGTCACTAAAGGTAAGTTTGTTTTCATCACGTCTTCTTATAAAGGAAAAAATATTGTTTATGATGAGATGTTTGAGCCCAAGTCAGGGCCGCTCCTAAGAGATAACATATATTTAGATTTGTCCCGACTTATCACCATTGTGAAAGTAGGTTACATCTCACCAAATTGTTATGATCAAGCTAGATTTACCAATTCATTTGGACAATTCGCATCGTATATTGCTCTATTTTCAAATAGCCTTTTTTTTTTTTTTTTTTTGGCAAGAAAGTAGAAACCATACTCAAGAAAGTGGGAGCAGGCAATGAGCCCATTCTATGGCACCTTCCCTGAAGTGGGAGCCACTGCAAACTTAAACATACTAATGCCCAATGCAACATGGACTGAGAAACTTCAACCCGAAGACAAAACTATACATGACAAAATATAAGTAAATAACTTGAAATTTGGACCGAACATAAGAAGTTTCTTGGGGCTGAATGTTCAAAGAACATAAAGTGACGTTTTAACGAAGCCATGGTTAGTTTCCAACACTACGGGTACGACTATTCCGGAAAATGAATAAGTTTTATTGAAAATAGAAAAAGGTGGAATGCATGAGCCTTAGAATAAGCATTTTAAAGGATTTTGAGAGGAATAGAGTATGTGGTATGAATATATCAAGACTATTCAATTCCACCTTCTTCCATTCCTAATAAAAACTAATTATTTTTCTTAATGGAAGAGTCATTCCACGTGCTAAATGTACCTGAGATTTCAAAGCATGATAGTCAGACCTCAACGGAATTGTAAGTTGACAGACATTGTAGTTATAACAGATTAGAATCCAAATATAGCCTTACCCATCCATCATCCCCTAGCAAAATAGAAATTTATCCGAGCTTGCCTATCCTGTTACAACCATTTTATGATGCAGACTGTCTGCTAGTCAGTTTTATATACCTCCAGACCAAATTAAACAGTGAAAATGCTAATTCAGTGACTTTCAATAAAAGTGCATGTTGTAGAAAGAATGATACATGATACAGTTCAAGAGACAAAGTAACAAAGTATCAATATAGTTCTAAAACAGCCAGGGGCATGCAGCTTCATCATCAACAATTACCTTGCCCTATGTATTTCCAACTAGTGCCACAAACAGTATTTCAAAGTATTAGCACGCCCTATAGGATAAGCAGAATAAAAGAGATCCAATTTTCCTGGATAGAAAAAGAATAATCAATACCACCTTTAAAGAACCCATAAACTGAACACCCAGAAACTAATATCACCGATTTGATGTGTATATTGAAGTTTGAAATCTCGTGCTAAAACAATAACAGTAGAACCTACAAAATTGAACTGCCTAATGCATAAATTGAGATAACTGAGGCAGTAATTTGATTGGCTGAAACACTCATCCAAGAAAAAGTAACCTCTTCCTAAGATTGTTTGGATTTATTTGATTCAGGCAAGTAGAATACCTAAAAAGCATACCCAACTTCTTATGTTTATTTCTGGCAACTTTCTTCTGAGAAAGACTCCAGTAGGTCATAGTGACCATACCCATGAAACAGCACATTAATGGGACTCTCCTCATCCTTCCGATACTCTTCACCATACTTTGCTATGTTTGCCAAACCACCCGAGCTTCTACTTATCATGAAGACCGATATTGGCGTCCTGCAGCATAAATAAAGCGCATTAGATACAGAGCTTGATACAAGTAAATAGATAAGACTACTTGAACTTGGAATATGAAGTTGAAGCTGAGGTTCTATTTTGATGAAAGAACATTTAGATATTATATTTAGACAAGGAGACACCATTATGTTCATACATTACCAAGTTGCACATCCTTCTATTCTATAAAACTCTTAATCCATATCTCTACCATATAGAAAGACGCTCCACTAAATATATTCTTGTTATTGCTTCAACTCATGTTCCCCAAAAAATAGATCCCGCTCCGATAGCTTCGATATACTCCTAAATAAATTGCTTGTCTCGACAAAAATAAAAATCATAGCAAACTTCCCAGGCTGGGTTATGTGACAGTGCATTTCAAGTGGGGGAGGTTATTCTGTGTTTGAAATGAACTGGTAAACCGAAACCAAGACAATCAAAACAAGGAGTCAGGATGATAAATTGATTTTTTACAACCAAAAAAAAAAAAAAAAGACCCTAACACTTGCAATTGGATTCCATTAAGATGGTCACAACAGAGTCTACAACTCTTAATAAAAAGATTCTAACACTCACTTCAAAACATGGGAAGCCATCAGCAACTCGGGCTCTCCACCCCATACATAAGGCTGTTGGAGTCTCTTCACATAAGCATCGAAATCTCCTTCGATGAACCTACACACATTACCCCAAAAATCACAATTTGGAACACTAACCAATAATAGTCACTCTTAACCGCTTATCACAGAGCTTACCATTCTGTTTCCTTCCGCCTCCTTAAAAGCTCATCAACAACCTACAAAAAATTGCAATTAATGGGTCATCAACAGCCGATCATATTTCAAGTTCAACAAAAAATTCCAAGTTGAAAAATACAAATGGGAAGATTTTTTCTTCTTAATGAGTATTAGCCAAAATATACTTGAGCTCTTAATTCATCAGCGAGTTCCCTCTGACGATTCTCGTCAGGAGCTTCTTCCCCACTCCTCAAGCAAGCCCCATGTGCTATTGCTCTAAACAGGCATCGACCATCAGCAAGCACCCCTGAATCAATATTCTCAATATAAATTCACCAATTCAACCAGCACAAAAATATTATCCTAAATTTTCACCACCTCCAAAAACTAAAACATGATTATACTTTAAACCATAAAAAATAATTAAAAAAAAAAATCCTCGAAAATTTGAGCTATCCCCCACACATCCATAAGTTATCCCTCACTCGAATATCAGACAAATGTCTAAAAAATATATAACTTAAGAAAATATCATTACAAGGCAACTTTAAAAATAACATACTGATCAAAACAAAAATATAAATGGAAAAACAATGCCTATATGAACACTAACAAAAAATGAAGTGTTCTTCACGCAAATACTAGGTCAGTGATTCCAACCTTCACTTACTAATCAAATCAGCTTAATAGAAGGCATATGTATCATTAATCAATACTATCATTATTTTAATTTGAAAAACAGTACTTAGAAAACTTATTGGTGATATTTTCTAAATTTATTCGTTTATAAATTTTAAGAAAATAATGAATCATCTAATTGAGTTTTTTTCCTTTTCTTTTTATTTTATTTTTTATAATTAAGTAAGTCTTTCAATGAAAACAAAAAGTAACAGAATTTAACCAAAAAGTGAACCTGTGACCCTGTAATCAGCAGAGCCTTCATTATCCTTCTCAGTAGTCGGATAGACTACATCGCAGTCGTCAATTACAACGTTCTCATCAGCTTTCGGACCGATGAAATCGCAGCCGTCGATTTTCTCGTCCACAGCGACCGCCTCTTGACTCTCAAAGGGAGCCAAGTCGAGCGGCGCTAGGCATGCGCACACGCCGAAGAGGAGCCAAACCGAGTCGGTCCGATGGAGCCAGCGCGCGGGGCGTGCGTCCCACGCGACGTTCCACGAGCCCTCCCCTCTCCGCTCACGCCGGAGCTTTAGATCGCTCCGGAGCCCTCCCGCCACCCCGCACGGCATGATCGCGTGCCATATCGACGCCGCGCCACCACCTTCGCCGCCAATCCGACATGCGCTGGAGTGGCGCCGCCGCCCGCTCCGCTCGCAGTCGAATCCGACGAAGTTTATCGGGCTCTGCTCAAGCCGGAAGTGGTGGTGAGCCGCGGAGCCGTGGACGAATGACGAGGAATACGACAGTGAACTGAGGATCCAAGGCTTGGGACGCGCGCACAGTACACCGAGCATCACAGAGAAAAGGAGTGGTTGACGCTATTTTGCGCTGCCAGGGTGTATCCCTGCTTAACCTACGCACCCATCTCTCCCTCTTGACAAATTACTATATACCTCTCAAAAGTTCAGAGCCACGCTTTTTTGGTTGCTGAAGAGTTTTTCTGTGACGGCGAAGCAATTTAGGGAAGAGAGAGAAATGGCCATGGGGACCACATCGAAAATGTGTAGAGTTTTCTTCAGCTTCCGCTTATTTTTATTTTATTTTAATATTTATTTTTTTGTATTAGGTGAAAAGTGTGGCATATTCTATGATAAGATTCCATATAATTCTTTATGGAAAGATATAATAATCCAAAATAATGGGGGATTTTTTTTTTTTCCGGGCAAAAAAGGGTTGGAAAAAAAATATGAATTAAAAAGTCTTTACTTATTTATTGTTCGAATTATTATAATTTTTAGGGTTAAATACATTTCCAATATATGCGATTTGCACTAAAATCAAAATCATCTTGATTTTTAAAAATATTATAAATGGTATTTATGGTAAGCAAATAAATCCACTTGATTTCTCCATCAAAATTCTATTAGGTTTTTTAATGGAATACTATATTACCCTTACATGTGGCGTAATATCTATGATGTTAAGGCATCATATGGCGTAGTATCTGGGTTTTTGGGTATCATGTTATACTTAAAAACTAAAAATAAAAATAAAACCACCAAAAAAAAGAGCTATGGAGGTGGCCGGCCACCTTGTTTGCCTTGAGGGTACCATATGTACCACGTTACGAGTAAGGGTAACGTGATGTTCCGTTAAAAAACTTAACAGAATCTTAACAGAGGTATCAAATGAGTTTATTTACTTTGTGCTATTTTTGAAAATTTAGGTGGATATTTAATTTTGGTGCAAATCACAAGTATTAGAAATGTATTTAACCTTAATTTTTTATTTTAAATTTATTATAAATTAGTGTGAAAGTTTATAATCTGTAAAATGATGAAAATTATATAATTGACAAGTTAGTTATTATTAACTAATTAAATTGATAAATTTAAAATCGATCACATTAATTTATAATTAGTAAAAATTGTAAAATATTTCCAAATATTTTTTTTAATCAATTAGTAGTTTTTTTTTTTTAAGAATCATTTAGTAGTTGAGTTATCGGTATCAAAGAAGAATCTTGAATAAGATATTATTTGGAAAAAAAAAAATTAATACTAACTGTCTTAAAGGTTAAATTTGATGATTTTCAGTATATATTATTTAAATAGATGGAGTAAGATAAGAAATATGAAAATAAAAAAGGAAAATGATAACTCTGTATTAAAAAAATCCCATTTGGAGGTGGGTGCACGTGCTGAATAATCAAGTAAAAAGTTGGGTCACGTGTTTACCTGGAGAGTTGGAAAGAGATTTTTATCGATTTTTCTCGGGAAGTAAGCAACTAACGTGGAACGTTGTCAAGGGATGACGACATGCATGATGATCCGTCCAATAATTATCACAAGTTGCAGAATAAAATAACCAATATTACGGATTTATTTTATTTTTTTTTTTTAAAAAAAAAAAGCAATATTGCAGTTTTTTAAAAAGTCAGCAATATTACCACAGAATAACAAGCAACTACTTTAGTTAGTTGGCGAAGAGAATAGGAAAAATAAAAGTTTAAATGTTACATTTAATTATTGGATTGAATATTTTATTCATTCTTGTGATTTTATTTTTTTATTTTTTTACTTTTAGGGTTTACATTTTATAATAAGAGGTTTATTTGATTTGCCTAAAGACGAAGGTTCATCCGTCCAAAATTTAACAGAATGATATGTTAGCATCAATCACAATTTGACATGTGTTCATATAATTTACTAAAAATTAATAATTTTTTAAAATTAAAAATATTTAAAATATAGTTAATTAAAATTTTAAATAATAATTTTAAAAATTGTGGGTGGTCCTAGCTACCCCTTTGGTTATTTGGGGCCATGGAGGGAAAATTGAAAAAAAAATAAAAATAAATAAATGGACAAAAACCTTTGGGGTGGCCAAACCACCCAATGGCCAAAGGGGGTGGCTAGCCGGCCAAAGAGTCACTTCCAAAATTTTCCTTTTTTTTAATATAATTTTTTT
Organism: Carpinus viminea; assembly: GCA_013348765.1. Classification (NCBI taxonomy): domain Eukaryota; kingdom Viridiplantae; phylum Streptophyta; class Magnoliopsida; order Fagales; family Betulaceae; genus Carpinus; species Carpinus viminea. The sequence goes on along the minus strand of CP054668.1, from coordinate 8,983,552 downwards.
AACAAAATTAATTAAATATAATTTTTTAATTTTTTTTAAAATATTATTTTAATTTATTAATTATATGAACACGTGTCAAACCGTGATTAGTTCTAAAGTGGTGTTCCGTTAACTTTTAGACGGAATTTTGAAGTAGAGATCGTCTCCGTCTTTAGGCAAAGCAAAGGAACATGTTGTGATAAAAAGTAAACCCTATAGGTTAAAAAATAAAGAAGTTAAACCACATGAGTTAATAAGATATTTAATCCTTAATTATATTCATATGTATTATATTTTTGGATGACTCAAGGGCAAAGTTTGCTTTTAAATTGGATTGAAATATATGAAGTTTGCTTTTATTTGAAGGCATAGTTTTTAAAGACATAATTATGTGTTCGGCAAAATCACCGCTTGACATTTAAAATCACATTTTAACCTTTAAAAATTAGCATGTTTTATACATTTTCAAATCACAAACTTTTAAAAACGCAATCCCAAACAATTTATTTTCTGCAATTGGTTTAAAATCGCATTGTTTTTATTCATCTCATAAAACTAGAGCAATTTGCTCTCACGAAATAATATCAGAGATGCAAAGAAAAATGTCTTTCATCCAAACTTGATCCATAACTTGTTTTACCACCGCTTTAGCTAAATTATGAGCAGTAAACTTTCCCCATAAGAACATGAAATATTTGCCTATCTGCTTGAGTATACTCTACTATCTGTCCATATATATTCCAATTTCGTCCGCATGACTTAACATAAACTATTTGGATCACATCACCTTCCACAATAAATTTTTTTTTTTTTTAACATGTCCATGCAACACAATAAAATTTTTAAAGCCCAAAAGAATCAACGTAAAACTCGACGACATGTCGAGCTCCCAAGGCTTCCTCTGCGGCAAGTTGGAGGCTTCCTATTTTGGTCAAACTTTTTACAGCTATAACAAATCTCGTATGATCCCTCTCGCTATAGCACTCAAACCCATACATCAAGTCGACTTATTCATGTCACATGACATCTCAATTTACTTCGTGTCCCCCCCTATTCTCTTGTTTCCGATCCACCTCTATCGCCATAACTTTCTTGTACTCAATAAAAGTCTCCATTGCCCCAACCCCCTCATCATTAGGTTAGGATCTAGGAAATCCCCCACACCTCTCCAAATCAAGACATGGCGTGGAATCTTGCAACTGCCCTTAAAATTCATCCTACCTTCTTGGAGTTTTATTTGTTTTTTAATTTTAACTTCAAAATTTAAAATTAAACAATATACTATCTGTTTCAAAATTTTTTAATTTAAACATTTTGTTATTAATTTTCATTAAATTAGACTGAAATTTATAAAATTACATAATTACCCTCAAGCTTTTTCTTTTTAATTTATGTCCAATTAGACAGAAATTAATAATAAAATGTATAAATTAAATTTTTTTGAAATATTAAGAAATATATTGCTAATTTTTAAATTTTGAGGTTCGAATTAAAAAACTCCTAAAACTTTATGAGGTAAAGTGAATTTTCTCTTAAATATTATCCGAGAAATAATTCATGTCAATATTATTTTCATCTAATCTTATAAATTAACCGTTAATTTTGTGAACTTATATGAATCCCGCATAAATTCAATGGCAAATCCATGATAACTTATATATAATTTATATGATGATATAGAAAATATAGAAAACATATTGATGTGAATTATTTCTCATATTATGCCCTTAACAACGCAATATTCCACCGCTTTGTATGGTATATGAGCTCATTAACCTTAGCAATCGATGTGATGTGATGATACAAGACTACAAGTGAGTAGAAATTAAATAATCATCTTTTACGGTTAAAAGACTATCCTATCTTATAAAATTCTTTAAATCTTAACCATTATATTTAAATTAATCAATTTAATTTTTTTTTCATATTATTCTTTACTATTTTTATAAACCCAGTATTTATTATATTCTAAAATAGTTTACTTCTAGAAAAAAAAATAAAAAAATAAAAATAAACTTTATCTTTTTTTATTAACCCTAAAAACATAATGTAACTTTTAAAATTTTCATTAAATTACATTTATTTTTTACCAATCCACTTTAACTCTAATTAAGTTGATGAGTGTGCCAGACATTCAATCTAATTCAAGAAGTCCGACATTTATCGGTCCAAACTAACAATTCAACCAGAGGAATATGAATAGTCGCTTTGTGGAATATTCTTAAATTTAACGAACAGTTTTTTTTAAAAAAAGATAAATAATCTCTCTTTAATAATAGTAATAATTAAAGGCAACATTATAACAAAATCTTTAAAAATGTGATGTGTTCTTTTAGCATGTGAATAAACATATTTTTTTGGTAATATTATTTAGTAAAATGTTATTCGATTGTTATACAACTGTAAAAAAAAAAAATGGTAATGGCATGATCAATGGTGAAACTTGGTCCCTAAGAGATAGATCAATTGGTTGTAGATCATGCCCCATCAAGCAAAAGTCACTAATTTGAATCCCTTCTCCCCATTTATCCTAATTGTATGAAAGTCGTGTACTAGTTTTTTTTTTTTTTGACATTTCTACACAAGGAAAGGAGGAATAGCGATTTGAATTAATGACCTTCACTTCATGAAGTGTGATTCACAGTTGATTGAGCTACTTCTTAAAACCATCATGTATCAATTTACTAAATAACATTTTTTTTTTAATAGTATGTGGTCGAACTAAGGAAATTTATATTCATATAAAAATATGTTTTTTTGAGTGAGAATATGTTATTTCGGTATTTCCTCCCACTCACTTGGGAGGAAATTAGTATCCATACAAGAGTATGCTTAGAGGGGGACAACTTTTGTTAAAAAATAAATAAATAAATAAAAGACATGACACGTTACTGACGTGTAAAAAGGAGTAGAGCCCATTTCATGTTAGAGAAAGAGAGGAAAAAGTGTTAAAGTAGGACTCATAGATTTAGCATATATCTGTCCTTAAGATTTTCATTCTTATATGGAATCCACTTTAGAAAATGAAATCTTACTAGGAAATGGAAGTAACGTGGGTTCGGGTGGTGTTGACAAATGTATATAATAATTGTTTTTTTGTCGGGTCGGGTCTAGAAATTGTATATTTTAGCAATTGAACCATGTAACTCAGCTCAAAAAACAAAGAATTCAGATGTGCAATAACTGTTACAGGGCGTAAAGTTGGAACCCATTGGGAAAAATAGAGCTATGATAGAAGTTTTTCTTGTTTCATTTAAAAATTAATTTGGTTTTTAAAATTATCATTGGAGATGAGATTGATCACTATTAAATTTTGATAAAATTGTGATTTTAAAAGTCATTTTATTATTGAAATGACACTAGAGTCAGTAGAATGACTTTTAGCATTACTCGGAAAAATAATACTCTATGATTTAAGAATGACAAAATTAAAATAGAGAAAATAAACAATTTCTTACCAATAAGCTCAAATGAAAAAAAAGAAAAAGAAAAAGAAAAAAGAAGAAGAAGAAGAAGAAAGAAAGAGGGATATGACTGACCTTACTGATACATGTAAGTAGCTGTATGTGATAGATGATATGTGTATTAGCAAAACTAGAAGAATAACATAAATAAATATTGGTTGACCTTTGGTATATCATAAGAAACTCAAATTTAGTCCATAATGAGTAGCTCAATTGGTTATGGACCACGTCTCATGAAAACAGAAGTTACTAATTCGAATGAACAAAGTTTTCCTTCAAATTAAGTTGAAAAATTTTTCTTCAACATAGTCTATAAAAATGACATATATTCATTTTTTTTTTAAAGACACAGTTTTCTTCCAAATTGGGTTGGAGGAATTTTCTTCAACGTAATCTATAAAAGTGACACATGTCCTTTGAACATGTGAGATGCACATGTTTTTTTAATATCAAGGACAAAGTTAGAATCAATTTTATTAAAAACTTATGTGCTTCTCACATGTTATTAAAAAAAGGGACATGTGTCACTTTTGTAGAATAGGTTGAAGGAAATTCTTCTAACCCAGTTTGAAGAAAAATTTTGTCCTTTTTTTAATAACATATGAGATACACATGTTTTTTTTAATAAAATTTATTCCAACTTTGTCCCTATTATTAAAAAAACATGTGCATCTCATATGTTCAAGGGACACATGTCACTTTTATAAATTAGGTTGGAGGAAAACTTTGTCCGGTTTAAGCCCCCCTCCCCCCTCTTCCATTGTGCGGAAATGTAAAAAAAAAAACCTCAAAATTTTGAAAAATATATTTTTATTTTTATAAATATGATACACTTATCAAACATTTCGATATCATACTTGTTTATTAAATATGATACATTTATTAACTGTTCCATAATTATGGCATGCGGCGATACGTATAAATTAGGGTCGTGGGGTGTAGGGAATATTCACAGTAGGAAAATCTCCAGTGAAGGTAGGACACATGGCAAACAGTTACAAAAAATCTCATTATAAAAAGTAGAAAACATCAAGTAAAAGGGGAATTTTATTTCATTCTTCCCGGCCCTATTTTTGCTTTCTCTACTGATTATTCCCTTATATGAGAGTCGTGGTGTATAGAATATTCGCAAGAAGAAAATCTCAAAGGCGTGACACATGGCGACTATTACTAAAAAAAATCTCATTATAAAATGTAGTAGACATCAAATAAAAGGAATTTCATCTCCTTCCCGGCCATATTTTTGCTTTCTCTAATGATTATTCCCTTAAATGAGGGTTGTGGGCAGTGGCGGAGTTAGAATTCAATTCTTCCAGGGGCGGTATTAATAAGGTTTTTTTTTTTTTAAGGAAATAAATAAAAGTAATAATTAGCTTTTGCATGTAGACATTCATTTTACCATTACTAATAAAATAATTGCATAAGATATGGTTAATTTTTTTGAAAAAAAAAATAATTCTGAAATTACATGTACTTTGTATTTGATTTTTTTTTCCTACTAGCATAAACTAAACATTAAGTGGATTAGAGAAATTTCATTGGGAGGGTTTGATTTTTGGAGCTTAGTGGTTTTGTGTAATTGATCAACAGTGTTGGAGTTTTTATTTTTTGGCAAGGCAAGGTGGAGGAGTGATTTTGATTGTTGGAAATTTGTAGTGGGTGAATTTTTCACAAATTTTATAAAGCAAATGAGTTAACCAATTTTCTAACTGCTTAGCCCAATTATAATCAAACTAATAAACCAACCAAACTCACCATTTTCTAACTTTATATTTACAAAATTAGGCAGCTTTTCTTATTGTGGATGCTAGATGCATTCCACTACTTTTCCCCACCATTCTTTGTCTCACATGTGGCCTTCAATGCGTGCTTAATTTTTCAACTCACACTTAACGCTTCACCAATCTTCTATTCCTTTCTTCTAAAATCTACCCGTCAACTAAAAAAAGAAAGGAAAGAAAAGTGAGAGAAAGCGAGAGAACAAAGAGAGAAATCGAGATTACTCACAGAGTGTCATTCGGACGCCGTTGGAGGTTTTCTTTTCCTTGGTGATTTCCAACTGTTGGGTTAGAAATTGTCCATTTTGTTGATTGTTGAGAGTAGAAATTGATTATTATAAATGTAGTAGACATTAAAATAAAAGGAATTTCATTTTTTCGGGGCCATTTTTTGCTTTCTCTAATGATTATTCCCTTAAATGAGGGTCGGGGTGTAGAGAATATTCAGACAGAAAATATCCAGTGAAAACAGGACACATGGCAAACAATTAAGGAAAATCTCATTATAAAAGTAGTAAACATCAAATAAAAATGGAATTTCATCTCCTTCTTCCCGGCCCTATTTTTGCTTTCTCTAATGATTATTCCCTTAAATGAAGGTCGTAGGTGTAGGGAATATTCGCAACAAGAAAATCTCCGGTTAAAACAAGACACATGGCAGACAACAAATAAAATCTCATTATAAATGGTAAACATCAAATAAAAGGAAATTTCATCTCCTTCTTCCCTGCCCTATTTTGCTTTCTCTACTAATTATTCCCTTAAATGAGGGTCGTGGATAGGAAATATTTGCAGTAGGAAAATCTCCAATGAAGACAAGAGATATGGCAGACAATTACAAAAAATTTCATTGTAAAAAGTAGTAGACATCAAGTAAAAGGGGAATTTCATCTCTTTCTTCCTGGCCCTATATTTGCTTTTCTAGTGATTATTTCCTTCAATTGATGCTGACTTAAAGTATCGGAGTTATCCTTCCTTACGCCAACAAATTCTTTACTAATTGCTTCTTTCCATACATGCACTCCCTATCCATACCTTTATACGCCCATTTTAAGAGAAATATTATTTTTTCTTCTCTTGTCCAGCTCTCTCGTTCAACTATATTCATGCGTTTTTTCAAATCTATCTCTAAATCTATAGGACTCAAATATGATCTGTGTGAGTTATATAGATCCAATGATGAATTTGAAAAACAGTTGAACAAAAGATATACAAGAATTGAAAGAATTGCACATCTCCTTTTATAATAGCTGTCAACATGAAGGCCCATATTTACAACAAACAAACAAAAAAATTGAAAACCCATGACTGGTCATTCTCAATGGAGCTAGGGAAGGTACAAGGCATATATGAAGAAGTGAAAGAACTCATTAGAACACACTTTAACAGAAGTGCTGCGACTTCCACATAGCAAATTCAGGAATCTAATTGTCACTTGTCATATTTGTGTTGGTCTTTGTTTCTTCCACAGCCCTATATATATATCCTTCTCAAATCTGCATGCAAATTTGCTTTTCTCCAAATTTTGACCCATAAAGCCAGCTTTGCTTGGCCCAATCATGTTAAAGTGGGGCTTGAATTCGGTAATTAATGGCCCAGCCCACCTAGTCTAATGTGATTTTTACTATTCTTTCTGTTATGGTGTTCTGCATATATCTTTAGGAATGGACATGTTATTCTCAAGCTCTCTTTTCTTTCTTCTGCTGGTATAAGGCTTGATAATACATAGATGGTTGTAGGGCCGATAACTTTTGACACGACTCTAAATTTGACATGAAACTAACATGAAATTAAATTATTATCGTTAAGAAGTTTGACCCATTTAATTAAGTTGGTTGAGTTAAGGTTGATTTATAGAGTCTTATTCTCATGTCTTGAACCTAACATGTAAGCACAAATTATCACAAATTATGCGGCTGGTATAAGGTTTTTAATTTTAATTTAATTTTTAAAAACAAAGAATATTTAGAGCGGTAGCTACCATCATTTTCGCATCAATCACATGGCGAACTTAGAAACTATTCTTTCTAAGCTCAGCCTTTAACCAATTGAGAAATAACTTCTCTTTTCACGGGTCGAAGTTTGGTCCACCAATGTGCAAACCAGTTGCTCCAGCCTGTAACGCTTAGGTCGGCAGTTTGACGTTAATACATGGCCTATGGGCCTGACATATTTAGTCAACATAACTTAAATTCAACATGTGATATTTCTTCCGCTAACAATTTTTAATACAATCCGTAAATCTAACACAAATTCAATACAAAATTAGTGGATTAGGATTAATAGGTTTAAGCTGTTAAATTAAATAGATTTAATTTTTTTTTTTTTTTTTTTTTTAAAGATTTAGTTAAAATTTACTTATATAGTCTTATACACATGTATAACAACTCGAACCCTTCCGCCCCCTTAAAGACGTTAGGGAAATGAATAAAGGATAATAATTTCCTAATTGTTTAGTCATGCGGGTGTCGTGTGGATGTGTATTGGACATGTATTAAGATTGAAGGACCATGTCTATGTGCCTTAGGTGGCCTTGTTTGGTAATAGACTTGTGGAGTGGGTTTTTTTGTTTGAAAATGATTGATATGGTACGTATAAAGTAGATTGATTTTTTTGGTATGAAAAAAAAAAGTTTGTTTTGTAATGAGTTTTTTGGTTAAATAATAATTAAAAATAATAAAAAGTAATTGATATAATATAAAAAATAAGAATATTAGATAATTAAATTTTTTGGGGACTTGTGTAATCCATTGCCAAACAAGGTTGAATACCAAATATTCGATTCATAGGCCTAATTGTTTGTTAAACAACATGGCAACACGATACTGTTTATTTATTTTAAATTAAAAAATAATAATGACTGGTATAGAAAAAAAAAAAATAGTATTGAAAAGTGAAAAAATTTTGTTTGTAATAAATTTTTTATTCAAATAATAGTAAACAGTGAATGATGTAATATTAAAAATGAATGATGTAATATAAAAAGTTAGAATGTTTTGACGTTGATTTTTTTGAAAAAATGAGATGAATAGTATTTAAGGAAATGGTCCAGGTTAAGGATTTGAACCCCATCTTGACAATATGACTTTGCTATAAATTTAATTGCTTGCATCACTAAATGCCCTTCCTATAGGTCTCAAGTGAAAAAGTCCACGCTTTTAGTTACCGGGCCCAAATAATGTGAAAAAAGTAATGTTATGCTCGCTCATTTTCATACTTTTTAGGTGGTGTTTGTTAAATACTATTCATTTCTTTTTTTTTTTAAAAAAAATTAACGTCAAAATATTCTCATTTTTTATACCACATAATTTACTTTTTACTACTATTTAAATAAAAAAATCACTACAAAATAACACTTTTATACTTTTCAATACTATTTTTCTGTTCACTTTTCTACATTAATTATTATAATCATTTTTTTCCTTACCAAACATAAACAATGTTTGGGGATGTTATGTTGTTTAACAAACAACCCCTAAGATTAATTTTTATTAAGTTTAATTTAATAATGGCTTTAAAACCCACCTAAAAAAGTTTAAAAATTAACGTGAAATAGTGAGTGTGTGGCATATTAATATTATGAAAACTGAAAATAGTTGTTCAAGTACAAAAATTATTATTATTATTATTATTACATACACATCCGGATGCATGTTATAAGGATTATTCACACAGAGCATGTAAAGAATCACAAAATAATTTTCAGTGCTACCGCGGCTTAATTTGTTCATACATTTTTTTTTTTTTTGAGTAATTTGTTCATGCAAGTTGAACCACTAAGGGAAAGAAAGGAAAGCAAGAAAATCCACGTATGCTTCGTGTGATCGATTTAGAAGTGCAATAAGGAGTTAAAAATAGTAAAAATGAGTGTCAAATCATACAAGAATCAGTACGTAGCATGCAAGGACGATTTGGATTGGGTTCAGTTTGTATTTGGAATTACATACAATACAAACAACTAATGTGAGATGACAGATTCAATGTCATTAGTTTTAACAATTCTATTTTCAATATTGTACATGATGAAAATCTCTTTTATAAAATAGGGACCAAAATGAACGGAAGAAGAGCCTGTCATTGAAAATAAGAGGGCAAATTTGTCATTTCATATTTTTTTGACAAATTTTCCCTCCTACTTCAAAAGATCAACTCCTCTCCAATTGATTCTGTAGAATGCAAGGAAGAGTTGGATTGGGTTTAATTAGCTTAGGAATTACATGCAATTAATGTGAAATAACATGTCCAACATCATCGCTTTTGACGATTTTATTTTTAATATTGCACGTGGCAAAAATCTCCTCTATAGAACATGGACCAAAATCATCTCTCGTTCATTTGAATAAGAGAGGAGCCACTCGTTGAAAGTCGGAGGGCAAATTTGTTATTTTATATTTTTTTTTTTTGGAACATTTTTGCCCTCCCACTCCAAGGAACTGGCTAGGATCCAAATTCATCCAATAGGGAATCATGCCCTGAAGTCAAAAATTAATGATGCATCTAATGTGGAATCATTTACACTATTCAATATATCTACTTTGAAATGGGGAGGATCGTTGTCCCAAATCTATTATTTTTGGTCCATGATTATAGTGTAGACACTTAAATGCATTGTAACAAATGGGTGCAAGAGTATCTCCATTATGCTAAAAGAGAATACGCATGCCTCGCAACCCAACTCTATAAAAAAGTGAGAAAGAAACGTGTGAGTCTATGCCTTGGAGTTCCTTTTAGAAGGTGACGTGCACACTATTTACACATTTCATTGAAAAGGGGACGTGTTAGTTAAAATGTCGCCTAGTCATTGCTCAAATATCTCTAATTTTTATTTCAGTCACTATATTTAAAGACATTTGTAAAATGTCACTATTTGAACTTTCCTAGTTAAATAGAAATGTTTTTGGACTTAAATGTCACCTTCCACGTGTCACTATTTTGCCTAATTTTTATAATGCCAAATAAATTTGAAAGAGAGGAAAAAGAAAGATTGTTCCTTAATCATAAACTAATTAAGCTTTATTAAAAACTTTTTTTATGGTGCGACATATATTAAGATCCATTGGTTATATGTATATATAGCTTTAAAAACTTTTCTGGTAAGCCCAACGACTCCCTTGCAATTCAATGGATGCTAGGTTTACCTGATCCTCCAGCCATGCTTGTATACTTTACAATTTCTTGTAACTAGAAAAAATAAAATAAAATAAAAAGAAACAAAGAGAGAAAGAAAGAAACAATAGGCACAGCTAACTTAGGGTTTAGACCCACTCACCCATCTAGAGTGGGTACTAAGGGGGGTTCAACTATTTCTGTATCATAGGAGAGAGGGAGAGAATGTAAATCTTTCCCTCTTCACTAGTTTTATATCTTCCATAAATCCTAATGAATTATATCATTGCTCCGGCATGTCAATTTCTTAGGATTTGAATCATTTTCGGTTCAAACGAGTCGGAGGGGATTCAATTAGTTTTATTTGAAGGATAAAATTGTCTAAAAAATATGAAAAGACAATTTTACTCTTGTAAATATAACTAATTGAATTTCCTCCCGTTCAAATGAGCTAGAGAGGATTCTTGTCCAATTTCTTGATATTGTGCACATAGATATGGTTTTCTGGAAAGCTTGTAATTCAGTTTCCAGGCAATAAATATAGAATTTATTGACGATAGAATAATTTTATAAGTCAATTTATGCAAAAAACCAACTAATAAAGAAAATATAGTGTGAATCCTTTCTTCCTCTCTCTCTCTCCCTCTATTGAGCACTCTAGATGCCCTAGTCGACCAAATGGTCACTAAGCACAGCATCCACAAATCTAAGGGTGTTTACATAGCCTAACCACTACGTCTACAAGTCTAAGGGTGTTTATATAGCCTAACCACTACGTCTACAAGTCTTAAACGTATTCAAATTGCACACTGGTTAACACCAATCAATCACTAAAAGAGGGATGATTAATTATAATTATTAGGGTTTCTAGTAGCTGGTTATCGATGGGGTGATTTATCACCTCCTGTGAGTAATGAATCACCCAATCCCAAAATATGGCCCTACTGTTAAATTAAGCGTATTTTTATTTATTTATTATTTTCATTCTAAACCTTGTTCCTCATTAACTCTTGATTTTTAATTAAGGGTTTATTCCCTAGTTTAGATTAGGGTATTACATATTAGGGTCAAGCTAAATAAGTAAGTTATTTAAGGGTCGAAGGCAGTAAGGTCGATGTCTAACCTTAATTTTAGAATAAATGAGAATTGTTAAGTGAGAATGATGGACACGCAAAGTATGTTGAAAAAAACATAAGGAAATCGGGTGTTCTTTGGGCTAGCTAGGGTTTAGCTGAGATCTTTTTAATTGAGGTAATTACATGATTAAAAGTTTTAAGTGAACGCATATAAAGGAATTAAACACAAGCAGTAGAATGGAGCCCATGATGAAGTAAAGTAAGCAATCGAGGTAACCAAGTTTATGTTTGTGCCAGCACTTTTACGCCGATTTGAGGTGTTTTACTTATCTAAGATTCTGTTTGTTTCGATGTATAATGCTTTTTGACGTAGAATGGATCCCAATCAAGTTCAAGTGGATCTTGGCAGGGTCCCAATCGAGTCTCAATTAGGTCCTAGCAGTCTCGCAAATCCAAATGGGGTCTTGCCAAGGTCCTGGTCGAGTCCCAATGAGGTCTTGACTGAGTCTGTCAATTTGATAATGTGATGCATAACCTCGAAAAATATTAGTTTATAGTTTTTCAAAATGGAGACCATTTTTCAAAAATTAAAAAATGATTTTTCAATCAAGCGGAAAATATTTTTCGTTGATTACTATTTTACATCACATCAAACACTAAAAAACAGAAAAAATATTTTTGGAAAATCATTTTATGTCGAAACAAATGGAGCCTAAGTTATGCAATGTTTTAAAAAAAAAAAAAGAGCTCAAGTCGCTTTAGCATTATCACATTATGAATGATTATAACGATGAACTTATTTTAAATGTGAATTGGTTTTATAACTGTTGTTTTAATCAATATATGCTATGCATTAAATGAATGTTTTACTACGAATATATCATTAATTCTTAATCCACACATATGCATGAATCTTTTGGACAAATTTTTGTGGGTCATGGGTTTGGAGCATTAAGTCAACCCATAAGCTTAAGAGTCGACGTAAGATTGGGCCACCTCTTTCATAATACCACTCTTGCAAACTTGAGGCCCACCCTAAGGTTGCCCAATTCAATGCCCTTCGTTCGGATTGATAAGTAAACAAAAAAACTCCCAAGCCCGAAGTTGCAAGCTCCAGCTATATGCAATTGCTTCTTTTTATACCGTTTTGGTTCTCGGTTTCAAATTTAGGGTCGACAAATTTTGAAACGAGCTACGGATCTAATACAAATTTAATATAAAATTAGCGGGTTAGAGTTGAGAGTCTAACCCATTTAATTAAATAAGTCGGATTATGATTAACCTATATAATTTTATACATATGTCTTGAGACGACCCGAACTCAATATATAACATAAATGTTAATAGTTTTTTACACAACTTGCAAACTCGTCACAAACCTGACACAATATTAGTGAGTAATAGTAATGTTATACAAACTCGATACAACAATATGAACCTAACAAATACTAAATAATGGCCACCGATACTTAAACCTAGTGGAACCAATTCATGTACTTTCCACAGCTACTACTGCCAATCACAATTAAGGACGTGATACCGACAACCTTATAGGACCATGTGCAACCTTGGACAAGATTTTGTTTCACTATAGCTTTAACCTTTAGCCTTTATCCTCTAGCCTCTAGGGGCGTGTGTGGGGGGAAGGGGGGCCTGGTCAGAATCAAATCTAAGCCGCATGAAGAGATACCATTGTCATAAATATGAACTGCTAAAATTTAATTATGGGAAGACATAAATGTGAGCCTTATAGCTAACCCAAACGCACAGAAGAAAAAAAAAGTGTGGTTTACTGACAACTTTGTCTTCTCATTCGATATGCCTTAGTGCCCATAAAATTCAGAAGAAGTGGAGGAATTAAAGAAAGATTTGAAAGCTGAGCCTTATAATTTGACAACATTTTTTCGGTGAGACATGATATTAGGAGCATTTGGCATGGACATAGAGCTCACCTAGTTCATCAATAAACACATTGGGGTGTTCTACCCACTTTTGTCTTTACACTTTTTTTTTTTTTTAAGTAGAAGTGAGCAGAATTATTCATTTGCAGATGAATGAAAAAGCTAGGTTTAACTTTGCAAAGGTATCCGTGTAATTGCAGAAATCGTTTAACTTTGCAAAGGTATCCGTGTAATTGCAGAAATCTGAGGTTTACTTTACAGAGAAGTTTGGTCCTGCTTTAAAGAGGTTGTACGATATATGAAAAAGAAAAGAAAAGTTCATTCTATCTAGATGTGGTGTAAAATCCTATTTTACAAGTAACACATCATATAAAAATACAATAAAAATAAAAATACCCTATCTTTGATTCAAATCAATCACATAGACTTTTTATTCATTCTAACCCAATGCCCACCACCCTACATTTGTGCACCCGACACCAAAGTCTCCAAAACCAATGAAGACGATGGGCTCTAGCGATTTTGTCAATGCATGGTTTTGTTAATGGGTATTTTGTCTATAAAGTATTTTGTCAAGAGAAGAAAAATTATTCAATATGAAGGGTTATATTATTTTTTTGTGTTTGCTTCATATTCGATGGTGTAAAACACTCGGTTTACACCACAACCTGATTGGCGTTATTTTTATTTTATTTTTTAAAAAAGTAAGGAAGAGAAGAGAAGAGAAGAGTAAAGAAAGAAGAAGAAGCTAGGTTTAACTCACTCACCTACCTATAGTCCAACTTAATTAGGGGGCCACAAGTACTCTTTTTGTATCATAGAAGAGAGAGAGAGAGAGAGAGAATATATATCTTTTCCCTTGTCCCATGTACTGCATTTTATCTTCTTTTCTAACCAACCAGAAGCAAAAGTTGTGTCATAGAATACAACTTACTTTTGTATACTCCCTAATATATCATGCCCCCTTGAGTACTCCTTAATATATAAGGTGCGACAATTACTTGATTTTGTGCATATAGGTTAATTTGGTTTTTTAGAATGCTTTTGATACACTTTCTCTAGCCCATATATATGTTAAGTTTTTAATGATGATCGAATGAGTTTATCAAATGAATTTTTTTTTTTTTTTTTGACCTAAAGTACCAAAACTAAAAAGCTAAAGCTCCTTAGACACGCATATATATATGGGATGTTTATTTATTTATAGTAAGTATATAGCATGCATGTTCATATATATTCAAACAAAAGAAAAGAACAAAGACATGGATAAAAGTTTCCTAGGCTCGATCACCTTCACGATTCTCCATTGCATAATTAATTGGGTTTAATTTTACAGTGCATTACATTAATATATTATGCATGATCTACAAGCATCGATAGACTCATTGCTGAAAATTAATTCAAGACAAGTTAAAATATGATCATCAGTTTCAACAAAAAAAAATAAAATAAAATTTTATCAGTCGAAAAGAAATAATAATTATGTTCAAATTTGGAAATCGTGTTCATTTTATCTAATAAAAAGGAATAAGTATTTCTACCTATGCGTCACCGTAAGCGTCATCATAATAACATTTATCCATTGAAACCAATAACATAAGGCATCCACATATATTTAAATATATATGACCACGCCTTTCAATATAAGTAGTCAATGGAATTATATTTTTAAGATACCATGCATACATTTGTATATAATATTGTCCAACTTTAAAAATCATTCAATTATTGATCAAGATAATTAAATATTTATTTTTAGCTTGGAAATTGTGAAATTCAATTATGATTGTGGAATCTGATTCAAATATGTAATTTTTATTTTTTTTTCCCTTAAAAAAACTCCTTGCTGATGCTTTAGGGATTGAATCATTGAGGGTTGAGGCCCTTATACAGTCCATAGTGGCATCTCAAGTAAAAAAACTATAATCATAATTTTGAATTTTGAATTTTATATATATATCGCTTTTAACAAATATTTTTACTTTTTTCTAGGCAAAATATTTTTTTAAAATAAAAAACTAATAATAAAAACTTGTAAGTTGTAATAACCTTGGCAGATCCGATGAAAATAAACCCCTATGTCTTAACCTAGGCCATAAAAATAATAATAATAATAATAATAAAGAAAGAGAAAGGCTAGGTATTGAACAAAGTACATAATTTAGTAGATAGGTAGATGGCTTTGTTTAATAATATATTTTTTCTTTTTCTTTTTTAACTAGTAACTTAAAATAAAATAAAAAATTCAAAATTATTTACACTTTTATATCACTTCATAACACTTTTTTTTTTTTTTTTAAATGGCAAATTAAACCTAGGGTCAACAAGAGCACGAGTACATCATTATTCAATTAAATCCTTAAAGGCATGACGTGGACAAAGAACGAGTCACTTGTTGGTTGTTACAAAACAATAGCAACCCTGTTTTATGGAACGCGACTTTTTCATTTTACTTTGTTTATTTTATGATTTAAAATTTTATTTTATTTTTCATTAAATATAATACCACGTCAATTAAAAAAAAAAAACCTAAATCACTATCCTCTAAGATTAGTCCACACATTTGCAAGAATTTATAAGATAAAATTATGAAATATGTAAGGTGGGATCTTACTTTTAATACATATAATCCAATCATCATGTAGCCATTCGTCCATAGTTGCACTATAATGGCCACCCTTTGACAAAAGAATGGGGTTCTTTCTTTGTTCGTATTTACCAAAGTTTAGTTTAACGTCTCTCATGGAAAGTCATGCGTCTCGATGACCAAGCTGCATGATAAATATACACAATATAAAAGTCTTAGAGCATCTCCTGAAAATGTTTTTAAGCATGCGCCCCACAGATTCCTCATTAAGGGGCGGTGAAATGCAGCACTGATTGTGGTGAAGTTCATATAAAGAAGGTTCTGTTTGTTTAAGCATAAAATATTTTTATGTGTTTTATACTACCGAAATTTTGTCGGTTTGAGGAGAAAAGCATCTCTTGTTTCGAAAAATGATTTCGTTTTTTTTAAAAAAAAATTCATAAACTATTTTTTGAGTTTGAGTTTTTTCTTTTCAAACCGCTCCACCGAATCGCCAATCATTTTCTGTCATCACTCTCATTTTGAAAAACATTTTAAGTCGAAACAATACAAGCGTGCGTGTCCCCCAATCTTATAACATAGGCCAAAGCCGGCAGTAGCTACGTTTGATAATTGAGATGACCAATAAGAGCTAGCTAGCGGGGTTCACAAAGTGCACAAAAAGGCATTGCCCCATATTTGTTAATAATTAATTAAGATTAATGAATAAAATAAAAACCATTAGTCAGCTCTCTCTCACTCTCACTCTCTCTCTCTATATATATGGAAAAGGTAACCGTGCATAAGGAGGGCACATGCCTTTATGCATGCATATATTTATATATAAAGAGCGCATGCACCAAAAGGGTAAAGATGAATCTAGCTAGTGATATTCAGGGAACATGGTTTTCCTCGATAAATATTAATATAGGTAAATTAAATAAATATAATTGTCTTTGTCGTTATATGCATTTTTTATTACTTAGAAAAGAAAAAAACATTTTAGTTGTCCCTCTTCTGTACCATATACTATAACTAGTCATTTAAGAATATATATATATTAGAGTGTTTAATCTTTAAATATTCAAAATTATGAGTTCTATCATGTCTGATGATGCCGGAAATTAAGGAATCTACAAATATTAAATATATATATATATATGTATGTATGTATGTATATATGTCATTCTTGTAATTCTATAACGTTTGAAGGAACATACGTATACACACCTCATGCACACATGACACATCGAATTTTTGGCTATATAAAACATAAGAAATTGAAATTGACACTCATCAAAACAAAAGCATAAGCAAATGATTGTTGACCATTTTGGATAATACTAGGAAACCAAAAAATTAAACACCTTCATTAAGGCTAACAATTAAGTCTTTTTTGGCATAATTTTTCTTCAAATTATGTTGGAGGAAGTTCTTTCAACTCAGTCAATTCCTTTGGATCAAATGCTTTTTAATAAAATTTCTTCTAAAATTGTCTTTACAATTAAAAAACCATGTGTTTTTCACCTATAAATCCTCAAACCTGGTTTGAAGAAAATTTTTATCCATATTCTTGTTTGTCTCATTAATGACACACCGAAATAAAAATATTGTTTAGCATAAAATATGAACTCTATTTTATAATACTAATCTTCATATAATTAGTAAGAGAGGCAAGAATTTGAAAGCTTTGTGTCAGGGGTGATCACACTATAAAACTGTGGTCCTGCTCCATGCTCCATGCTCCATAATGAATAATTCTACTTCTTCATAATTAACAGAGTTTTAAGAAATTATCCTTAAGACTATTAGTTATAAAAATAAGAAATATTTGCGCTTATTTTTCTAAGGAAATGTGGATTAATAATTTTAATTCCTTTATTTTTGAAACCTAGATCAATAAGATTCTTTTCCGTGGGCTTATTCTTGCTTGACATGGGCTTTTACTCATCCTAATTAGGTTTCCTCTTTGAATTAATGTGTTGTTAATTAATCCTCCGTTTTTTTTTTCTTTTTTTTTTTTTTTTTCTCTTCTTTAGTATCTTCGTCCCCTCCTTATGTTCAAGAGAGAATGCTACAAGAATAGCGAAAGCCCAAAGATGTAGCCCCTTAATTAATTAATGATACGCAATGTTTCTTTCTAGGCTTGTACCACTCTATTTTGGTTGTGGACCTCCCCGACCTGAATTGTGTTACCAATTCATTTATTGCAACACAAATAATATTATTTACTAAATTGCTATACGATTGTCATATAATTTGATAATATGTTTTTTCAAATCATAGACAATGAGATTTTTTTTGAACACTCAAAATTTTAAAGCCTAATTAAATTACGATTTTGCCAAACGATTAACTATATTTTTAAAAAACACGTTTTCAAAGTTTACTTTTTAAAACCGTAAACCCAAACAAACCAACTTTACTCTTGGACAATTAAAAACTTCTGACAACAACAAAAAATGAGAGTTGATTAGTTGCTTGTTATAAAAAGGAAGAAACTATCGTGGCTGAATTTGTGCCATGCAACATGCATGAACTATATTAATCTCCTTTGACTAATTATGTGTTAAAACAATAAAAAAATTTATCAAAGATGAAAAAGTAGAAAATCAAACAAGAATATATATATTTATATATATACCTCAACGATTTTCTTTTCTCAGTGGCTTTTCTAGGTTTTGGACGGCGCCCATCGTAAGAATCAAATCTTTTGCTTTTGAATCCAAAACAAATGCATCCATTATGGCCCTACATGCACGTTGCATTACTAAACCATTGGTTTACAATGTTTCTCCATTAATTAATGCTTTATGCTTTATTCCATAATATGCCTAAAAAAAACTAAAATTAAAAAAAAAAAGAAAAAAAATAATTTGAATAAGCTATTTAGCTTCGTTTATTTATTTATTATACATATTGGTGAGACTGAGACATTCATGAAAGAACATTGGTAGTAGCTTTCCCAGCTGCGAAAAATTGTTTTGGTTGTCTGGAAATAATTATGCCTTAGAGCCACACATTAATTCAAGACGAAAAAGAAACATAAAACTAAATAAGGACATTGGTTATATCTCCTCCACACGTAATTAACAACTCTACGGCTGTGAACCACGAGGTAGTTCAATCGGCTGTGAACAAGAGGTAGTTCAATCGGCTGTGAACCACGCCTTATAAAGCGGAGGTCACAAGTTCGAATCCCCCTTCCCTACCCTTGTGTGGACATGTTTCAAAAAAAAAAAACAACTCTACGATTTCTGACCCACTTCTTTCTTTCTGCCCTATGTGATAAATGTTATACATTAAAAGGGTAAAAACTGTAAATATATATATCTAAATATTTTTTATTCACTTTTGAAAAGGCCTTTTTTATTTATTAAATTCTCAAAACTTTCTATGACATAAAGTGTAAAACCCGATAAAAATATATTCAATTTTATTGATAATATATCAAATTTTTAATAAATAGCATTTTTCGATGTTCGATGTAAACAACGGTCTAAATTCGCATAAGTTAAAAATTTAGAAAAAAAATTTAAATTTTTTTTGAGAAATTCTCATCCGTACTAATGATTCCTTTACAATTTAATGAAAGCTAGGGTTTGGAGCAAACTTTTTTTTGTTTTTTTCGGTGTGTCCTTTACACTTTACTACGCCTAAAGAGTAAAGAGTACTAGGAGAGAAAAAAGATGAGGGATACACATGCACACATAACATTTTGTACAACCCAATTAATGGTCCTAACCCTAGAGAGAGAGAGGGGTAGCAGTACCATATATAACTTTTTGTACAACCCATTATTGGTCCCAACCCTAGAGAGAGAGAAGTTATCACTTTTTGTATTATACAAGAGATCAGAGCTACCTTGTACCTTTTTTCTGCTTCAACCTCGTCCTACATTTACTTCTTTTTCAGAATGAAAAGCTTAATTAAATGGTTATTTTCTCATATTCAAAGTTTTATAATTTTTCTTGCCCATATATCAAAGCACTGCAGAATTAGGGCGTGTTTGGTAAACTTTTGCAAAATTTTATTCACTTCATGAACACCCAAAGCTGTTTTTGAAATCAACACAAATTTTCTCCAACATATTTGAGTTCCTAAAAAATTTGGGCAAATAAATCATTGTTAAGAATATTAAAGAAAATATGTGCATCTCACATTTAAGAATTCATTTGGTATTTATTAGAGTATGTTAAAATAAATTTTTTCTAAACTAATTTGAAGGAAATTTTTTTTTTAACCAATTCTAATAATGCCGAGTGTCTTCTAACATGTTTGAGCTCCTCAAAAATTTGGATTCCTAAGTTAGTAAAAGACCAATAAATAATTGTTAAGAATGTTAAAGATAACATGTACATCTAACATGTATGAAGACACTTGACATTTATTAAAGTAAGTTTAAAAAAATTATCTTTAAATTAATTTGAAGGAAATTCTTTTCATTTCAAAATTGGTTTGGTACGTATTTTAAAGGTGTCATCCATTACTAACATATTTTCCAAAACAAATTAGAAAAACTCCTCTATTTTTTTTTTTTTATAAAAAAAAAAAAACTTAATATTGTTAAAAAGAGAACTTAGTGGTGCTGCTGCCGCAGCCCAGTAACAACGGGGTGCCACTCAATCAAGCAACCCCAGTGGTGGTCGCCAGGAGCTGTCGAACTCAGCTTTACCAAACTAATTTTCAACTTTTCTCAGATCTAACCCTACCGAATCAATTTTCAAACTTTTATCTTTTGTTTTTGGAAACCCAAAACACTTATCAAAATTATTTTACCAAACGGGCCTAAAGTTCTTAGCTAGCTAGCTAGGTCGTCCAATTGCCTTCTTGCGTACGGTTTGTTTTTCTGAAAGAACTTGTGGCTCACTTTCAAAGCAATACGCCAATGGGATTTAATGATGACAGACGAAAATTTAGTTTACCCAGTTACTTACGTATTGCTTAAACAAGTGAAGAGATTTGCAATAAGTAAACAAAAATCTCACCACTAAACCAAAGGAAATGCATTGAAAATTTCAATGTAGAAGATGTAAAGTAAACGTGTATGCCCATGCG